>JARHVA010000536.1:2462500-3190000 GCA_037957365.1 Torreya grandis | reverse complement strand
TTTTCCCAAAAAGAGAAATAACCATTTATGAGTTTTTAAATGATTCAAATGCATGCAATTTAAGCATTTGTTAATTGCACCATAAAAATTCAACAATTTGATAATGATATAGTAAGGAAATGAAATAGAAATTGTAATAAAAAAATTATCATTTAGAACAAATTTAATTTATATCCAATGCTAACCCTAGTTAATAGAGCTAATAAAAATGACAAAATAAATGGGAAAAAGAGAATAAAATACATGTTTTCATGTCATTGTAATTAAATCCATTTGAATAAATTCAAACACAAACAAATCCCTCATTTGTCCATCACTCACATAGCCACAAATGGGGATAAGTTATAGAGTTTAAAGATCATGTCATTAAGAGGAATCTCACCACCATGGTATTACATACACACATAATGAAATGAAATATCCACAACTTATTTTAATAAAAATATCCACTTTAAGTGAAATTAAGGTTTACATTTTTATTAAATTATAATTTAAGAATCATAGTTCTAGGGAAATATGAGAGGGAAAGAGAAATTACACTAAAAATAAATTAAAAGTATTGGTTCACAATGTGCTCCTGTTGAGTTTGAAATGAGCCAACCCTTGTGATGTCTCAAATAAGGAAATATATATAAACTTTTATCCATAGAGGAAAAGTATTTTCCATCTAAAACATAACTACCTCAATTAAATATATCCACCAACCAATTTTTCCATCCAAGTGCCATTACCTTTTCTCCTTTTTCTTGTCAAAAAGACCAATAAAACAAGTTAATATTAAATTTAAAAATACACCAGAAAAACATGAACAGGTTTCCCTCAAGCAAAATTTCTAACGAATTAAAACACTATTGTGACCAAGTTAGAACTAGTTTACTAGTACCATAGACAATTTGAAAAATGCATAATTGAGTGAATGTTATGTAAAAAAACTAAAATAGGGTCAAAAATGGCCTCCTATTCCTAATCAAGCTTCTAGGAGGCATAACTAAGTTAAAAATTAAACTTTTTAAAAATTATAATCCTCAGTTCTAATCAAGATTCAAACTCTTGAATATAACTTAGGAGGAACTTTGAATAAGGTCAAAGATCTAATTAGACACTAGAACTATGATTAAAAAAATTAAGTTTCATTACATTTTAAAATTGATGTGGGTCATAATACTTAATCAGGCTTGGGATCCTCAAATATGTTTATTGGTGATCAATAGGGAAACTTACGTTATGATCGATAGATCTTGATATCAATTGATTTTGTTTGTAAGAATGGATCTTTCAATATCCTATATAAATGATGAAATTGAATGTTGAAAATGTTCATGGGTTCATTAGGCTCCCTAAAAGATACAAATATTTGATAATATGTGGCATTAGAGTCTATCAGCAAGCTAAAGTGGATAAGAAAATCATTTTTAAAGGTAGTCCATGAGGTGATATACCCATTCGACAGGTTAAGGTACCATCTATAAGCAAATTCATCCAAAGAGTAATGAAATAGGTGGAAATTAATGTATTCATTTTGGATTTGAGTTTGGATAATGGAATCCTTGAATGCCTTAATGTGTTGTTTTATCATTTCAACCCCATCATGTTTGCATTCATGATAAAATTTATCAAGATTCTTAGGCAAGTGATGAGTAGGCCTTAAATGTTTCATATGGAATCCACATTCACCTACCTAATGAAAGGCCATTTGTGGGTTTAAAGGTTCAATTTTATAGTCTTATTACCTATAATATCATTCTAAACAACACCTAAAATTAAAAGTTTAAATTTTTATTTAAATTTTAGTTTAAGCCCTCTTAATGCCAATATACTAATATGAATTTCAAGCACACATCAAGGTGGGGAGAGTGTAAAGGATGAGATGAAATAAAAAATAAATTGATAGATCTAATAAACTCTCACTTAGTTTCTCCTTCTATTTCTAATATGTTGATGTGTGTTTCAAGCATGCAATAGGGTGATAAAAGTGTAAAGGACAAACCAAAATATCAAGACAAGTGATATAACTAAAATATTCCTGCTTAGTTACTCCTTATAATGTTAGTTTTTTTATGGGTAATTCATCATAACAACTCAAGTGGGATGGTTTATCATCTATCTTCTCCTGAAAGGAGGCTTGTAGTGACTTTCCAAGGTCTTTTTTATCGGATCACATCATACTAGGTGACCCAATTGGTCTATGAGGAATTTTTCCAATTTAAGGGGCCTACTAGTTTGGAATATTAACTTGGATTTAAATTTTGTTTGGTATTTTACATAGTTAAGATTAAATTCAAGCATCATAGTCTTATTCAAGGAGGTTTTTAGTGGATTTCTAAAAATCAAACAAACTCACATTTTCAGAATTTCCCAAAAATAGAAATCACCATTTGTAGTTTTAAAAATGATGGTAATGTGGATGATTTAAGTGTTTTTTCATTCATAAACATTTAGTAATTTGATAAATAGATAGGAATTAAATGAAACAAAAAATTTAATCAAGATGTATCATTCATAATGGATTGCATTTAGAGCCTACACTAACCCTAGCTAATAGAGTTGATATAAAATGATAAAAGCAACAGGAAAAGAGAGTTAAAAGCATGTTTTCATGTATCCACAATTGAGCCTATTTGAATAAATACACACATAAGATAATTCCTCATCTTTTTAGCACTCTTACAACTAAAAATGGGGATAAGTACCAAATTCCAAGGATCATGCCATGAAGAGGAAGCCTACCACCACTATATTACATGTGCAAATAATGAAATTAAATCTCCATATCTTGTATTAATAAAAATATATGATTGAAGTGAAACTATGGTTTACATTTTTCATTATATTATAGCTTAAGTAACATAAATCAATCAAAACATGAGAGGGAGCATAACAATTACACTAAAAAAATTAAAAATGATTGATTCACAATGTGTTCCCATGGAGTACAAAATGAGCTAACCCTTGTGATGTCTCAAATTAGGAAATATATTCAACTTATGTCCATGGAGAATAAGTATTTTTATCTCCAAAATTCATATGCCTTAATTAAATTTATCCACCAATAAACCTTTTCCTCCAAGTGTTATGCCCTTTTCGCCCTTTTCCTACCGAGAAAGACCAATAAAAAAACTCAAATATTACATTTAAAAGTTTACCATATAAACATGAATGAGTTTTCCATCAATAAAAATTTATAATAAATTAAAAATGATGTTGATACTGGGTTGGAACAAGCTTCCCATTGGCATAGATAATTTGTAAAATAAGCATCTAATACAAATGTTATGCATTAAAAGCCAAAATAGGGTCGAAAATGGCATCTCAATGAGATAGGTTTGGTGACACTGAAAACCTAAATATAATTGAGGCACTTTGAATTAGGTAAAATACCTAATTAGACACTATAAATGTGATAAACACTAAGTTTAATTGCATTTTTGAATTGAGGGGGGTTACAAGACCCTATCAAGGTTTGGACCCTTGAATAGGTCTATTAGTGATCAGTGGGTAAACTTATGTTCTGATCTAGGTTTTATCCCCACACAACATCATGAACATTTAATTTATTGGCCTAATACCTAATCAAGGTCTTAACCTAAACCAGATATACATTCTGATTGAGGCTTCAATCCATATACCCAACTAGGGTTTTTCCTCTGGTAATGTTTATAGGGAATGTTTAATGTTCTTCAAGAGCTAGTTGAGGAAAATTTACTAACTAGAATTAAACACCTCTGACATAAATCTATATGATATATGAAGGACTCCAAATCCCAAAAACCACTATGGAATCACTCAACACAAAACTAGACCTATGCAAGCTATAAATCTTGATTCACATTGGAAGCTTGTTGACCACCCCATGCAAGACCTAATCAGGGTTTAGTACCGTAATTACAACTAAAACACACAAAATTTTAAAGGCATGACCTGACCATAATAAAATGTCTAATTAGAAAAGGGAACATGTATATTGAAACATGAAGATCTAATCGAGAATAGGAATCTTGAGTAGGTCAACAAACTTATATTTTTTTCATAAGATACAGTAGACCTAATTGGGGTTTTGGGAAAGATTTGACATGATTTTAAAAGTGTAAAAAATTGCATCAAAAAATCACTTATAGACCAATTTTGAAATATGTAAATTTTTCACATAATCTTAGTTATCTAAATGGGATAAGTTTTAGAGTTTGATTTGGTATGTAGACAAAAATGAACCCTTAGAGAGGCTCAAGAGAGCTAAGAAAGATCAATATTCAAAGGTAAACTAGGAGGTCAATAATACACTTTCACCATAGGTTATTTATATGAATTTTTCTCACATAATCAAGGTAATCTTAATGGGATAAGTTTTTAGAACTAGTTCAACACACAAACCAAGATGTACCACCAAATCTACCTAAGAGTGTTGAGACCAACTAGCACATGAACACAAACAAGAGTGGAACAAAAGAAAAGAATGGGTTCCATGATTCTATAGGAATTAAGGCATGTTGTGTAATCCACAATAGATTTTAATAAATCACTTAAGCCCACATATGTAAAATTAGTGGATGATTAGTCTTATATCTAGGCCTATATGTTCATATGTCTTCTAAGGGAAATACTAGAGAGGAATACATTTTTTAATTTGAATTATGTAGTATGAAACTAAGAATGGGTGAGATGCACTACTATTTTTTTATTTTATGTAATTATTTAATACAATTTATTAACTCCATGATGATGACTTCACTACCTATTATGGAATAGTATAGATAGTTATGAAAGTTAAAATTTATAAAAGAAATTTATTTACATTATAGCTAAATATTTGTCCTTTTGTTGTTATTTAGTTACATAGGTGAATAAAATTATTCTTTGGAATTATCAAATTTCATGATGTATGGGAAAGTAAATTATTGAAAATGTATTCATCTTTAGTCATGCACCTATTCATTTAACATTCATTAGTTATGGAAGGTAAATTATTATATTAATGTTAAATTAGAAGTTGTTTTCAAAAATCCATGGTTTTGATATTTGAATATTATAGTAAATTTTTTGTTCAATAATATTTATAAATATATGAACACTTATATTATTTTATGCATTGTATTTATTTATTAGATAAATAAATACAATGTTATAACTAGGTTGATCTCAAGGATAATTTATGAGGGTTTATACTTTTCATTATGTTTCAACGATTCGTTAAAATTGATAAAAAATTCAACAAGCATTCACATAAGTGACACTTGATGTATCCTCATCAAAGTTGATGAAGTAATTGATGAAAAACAAAAGAGACATAATTTATTCTTTTATTTACTTTTAAATGTTTTATATAACTACATTAGACACTGATCCCTTGTTGTAGTGGGTATGTTTTGCAACCCATCTCATGAGCATGAGATTAAAACAATTTTTTTTAAGGGTTCATCCTTTCAAGTAAATAGATAGTGACCTCAATTTTAGATGGAATATGTTTAAACACAATATTTTTTATTATATCATTTACTAATGATTTCTATTATAGTGTTTTGTTGATACATCAATCTCCCTAAGTACATGCCTTAAGGGGTGCATCAGTAATGGTGTGGGAAAGTATTGTGGTGTTTTGTGAGATATGTTTCTAATATATCTTTATTACACCATTGCTACTATCACATTTGACCTCCTCTAAGAGTCTATCCATCACCTCTTATATATGCCTCTTGTCCATATTTTCTAGCTTCCCTATATCTTATGGTGTCATTTTAGATGATACCATATATTTTGTGCCTTCACCCTTCATATAATATATCATCCATCTTGATATAGTTGTAGCCTATCTTATAACATCTATATCATATCAATCTAACTGATACCATTATGTGTTAGTTGACTTGTTTCAACTATATCAGTTAGGACAATATCATTAGCTTAGTGTCTAGGTTTGGTTTTGGGTATTGGATAAGTATATATAGGCATAATATTTTATTCCTAATCAATTATATACCATATATTCACTTTGTATTCTCTAAAAAAAATTCCCTAATTACATATAGGAGAGTTAATGGCTTATAACCTTATCTTAAAGAGTCTTGTTTTGTGGTGTCATTGTAATTCAATAGGATGTCTCATTAGGAGTCCATAAATGATAATATATTAGGTATCAACCCAACCATTTGAGGTCTTACACCTACAACATCTCTTGTAAAGCTCCACTTGGGCCAAGGGGAAGGCTGAAGCATCAATAGGTCCACCCCAAGGTGAATATATTTATATCCATATAATATTTCATTTATTTACTTATTATATTATATGTCATTTATTGGATTGTGAATATATGTGTGTATCCTTGTTTATGCCTTATTTACATAGAATAATCTAGTATGGCTATACTATTGATTAGAATTTTGATAAATCACTTTAGGTTGCTTAGGCCTTGATTTCATTTACCATGGAACCTTATCCATTGAAAATCATTATAACCCATGACTTTAATTTAGTTTATCTTATACAACTATTTACTTTACAACCATAATATATCTTTATTGAGGTACAATAAGAGCTCTATCCTTGTGTCATACATTTAGGATTTAAAAACCCTTCCCTATTGACACTAATTTGTATATAACCCTCAAGTATATCTACATAATTTATTTGGTCCTTACTCGATCATCCAAGTATTGCATGCTCTATTTGAATAACCTTACTTGAGTTTTAGTCTATTGAGAGGAAAGAATAAATTGTAAGTTAATCATATCCCATGCATACATTCTAGTGAAATTGATGTGAGTATTATTCCTATTTTGGTTGGATAAATTTCATGTTTTTCATTATAATACCTTAAAAAAAATTACAAACCATTAGCCTAATTGTATCAGCCAACTCAATACATTTTTATGCTTGTCTATGAATGGTATTGGCCAATGTGGTACCATTATATGATTTTATAAAATGTATCAGCTACCTCAATAGTTTTGTATGTGCTTATACAATTGTATTGGCCATCCTAATACAATGATATGAGTTTAATTTCAATTAATCAATATTACAATTATATCATTTAGTTTGATAACATTTTGTTTACCTGATTAATTTCACTACATGCTACAAATTTAGATTTTGATCTTTATATTTATTTTTTTACCTAGAAAATATGTCCCAACATATTTAAAACTATATAGGATATTTCATTTTGGCCCAAGTAATGTTCTATTTTATCAAAATTCTAATGTGAGGGGTACTACCCCAATGTTTAATCCATTAGACAATAATATTCAAGAACTTTTATTTCCATATACCTTATAATATATCATAAATACCTAGGCTTACCCTATTTTTATTAAGCTATAAGAAGCCAACCATCTATTTGATCATGTATTGCACTATTAAGAAGTTATCCCCAACAAATTACTCTCACCATACATCAGAGATGGGATAGTATGGCCATAAATATGGTGGTACTCTCCATGGTTACTACCTTCACAGGTCTTATCCACTATATTACAACTAGGATCAATACTTATAAGATCCAAAAAATCAATAAAAAAACTTTTTATTGTACCTCCCTATTTGAATTTTTTTAGATTATTTAGTTGAATTTTAGTTTGCTTATTTTATAAACTGTATTGGCTATTTGAATACCATTTTATTATATGCTTTTAAGCTACATTAGACAACCCAATATAGTTTTGTATTGTTATGTTTTTAAACTACATCAGCTAGCTTGATATAGTTATGTGTGTCTTCATGAATGCATGAGAAAATCAAAAAAGACTCAACTTACCTTCCTTTTTCCAACTATATCATCGAATTTGATATAATGATGTATAATCATCATACTATATCAACCACTAGGATATCATTATTTCTAGTCATCATACTTTACCAACCAACCTAATATATATTTTATTTTTTATAATTCTAATTATCAATTGTGTTATCTAGCCCAATACTATCTAATTTCAATTTTCTATTCTTAACTGCACTAGCCAACCCAATTCAATTAACCTTTTCTCTTACACTATACAGTCACATATTTTATCAATCTAAAGAGAAAATATAATAGGATTTAATGAAACTAACCAACTCTCATAAAATTACTAAAACTTATTTTCATTATTACCTAATTGAAGACCAAAATAGAAGTAATATTCATGTGACTTCAACCTGATCTAAAATTTATGAGCCACTTGAAAATTCTAAAACCATCTAGTAAGATTACCCACCTTTATTCATGAGAGAGGTGAAACATGAGTGGGATCTCAATTATGCCAATGAAATTATCATATATCTCTTTGAGCATCCTAAGCATAAGAGAAATGACCTTGTGGTTTTATATCATCTCATGATGGATCCCATGTGGAAAGATGATGTAAGTAGGCTTCTTCTACAATTGGGTTATCTGATAGGTCCATAATCTACTTATAGGTATGTCCTCAATCTCATATCGGTTCTTGAATAAAATGACACAATTTTCTCAACTTTTAGGTCTCTTTAAGCTTCAATAATTTATTTCATTATTATATGGTATCTAACTCAAAATATTGATCTTTGAGATTTCTTAAGTATGAATGTTGCATTAGCATATAAAGCATTCTCTTTATAGGCCATGGTAATTAGGATTATAGCTTACAACCTTGTTTAATAGGTCTAGACTCTAAAATTTGTCTCATAATAATTAATTAATTAATTTCAGTTTATTTAAATTCCTTCTCACTCAATTTTCACTCAACAATCTCACTTCTTATATAACTTTAACAAGAAACTAAAAATCACAATCTTGAAACCTTATCTTCTTAGATCTGACATGTCTTGTTATAGGACTATAAATCATAATTTAGACTCTAAAGTTCATAAAATGGAATTTTTACACTTGTTAACATACCATACATACAACTATATAGGATTTAAAATCTTTAAAAAAAAAAAAATTCAAAGTAATATGAAAAACTATCACTAAAACCTTGTTTTAGGTCTGTTTGTAAGTCTAGAATCCTATAAAACCTTAATATCTATTTTTTTAGTTATTTTAAAAATAAAAAACCAATTGTATCAATTATAAAAAACCCTGTTTAATAATTATACAATGTTTGATAATTTTTTGTTGGATAATTCAAAATATGTGAGAGTTTTTACTCTCTAAACCTTAGGTTAAGGTTTAAGACCCGTTATAAGACTCAAGAGTACATAGGAAGTGAAAACTAAAAATTTATATAGTATATTGGACTCTTTTTTTATTGAAACAACACCTTTTTACCTTAATATTTCTTTATTAATGTTTTTTCATGCTTGATCAACATTTAAAATGAAATAAATTATGTTTTCCTTTTTACTATCACAGTCAAGACTATATATATAGAACCAGGAGCCAAAATATAGATAAAACTCAAGGTTTAATGGCTATAAAAATTTATTTTCAATTATATTGAGAAATATTTATGCTTACGTTACTATATCAATGACAAAGGTATGTGAAAACATTCCCTTTCCTCAAACTGTATTAGCCAAAACTTTATTTCTTAGACTATATACATCATTGACCAACATAAAAACATGAAATTATATCAAACAGAATTAAACAACATGTAAAAAAATTAATATGTCTCAGAATACATCAATAATAATAATAGGACTTCTTTCATTCACTTATGCTTTAAATTTATATAGACTTCTATAACTATTATAGACCTTGAAGACCATTAACAACCTTATTACAATAACCTACATAACTAGCCTTTATATTTTACTTAGTTTCCTTTTTAGGACCTTATTTTTATTATGGTTCAAAGGTATATCACTTCCTAACTAGTTTCTAAACTTTTCTTGTTCTTATTTCATGAAACAAGAATCTCTCAACCAACCTAAGATTTATCAAAACATGCTAAATTTATAATTTTCCTACATTAAATACACCTTATCATGGGTTAAGATATGGTTGGAGAAAATTACAAGTGATAAAATAATTGAAAAAAAAAATACAATAGGTAATTTTACCCTGATGATCCCTTACATAAGGATCACACCCTTATAATTCATCAAAACCTTCAAAAACCCTTAACAAAAAATTAAATTTTGAATTTGCTATTTTGGTAGTAAACTTGAAATTATTCTTAAATGACTTATATCCAATGGTGATGAAGAATGAAAAGGATTCAAACATCTAAACACAACATTACATTCCTTCCTAAGTCCTATCAAACCAAAGCTTGTCCTATCAAACTAAAAATTTGTATTGACCTTGATGATGCTCCTACATCAAAACACCTCCTTTCCATAATCTTAGTTTTTCTACAAAAATTTGTGCAAGTAAACATATAAATTTATCTTTACCTTATTTTTATTCCATACATAATATTTATACTAACATGGTAGGTCCTTTATTTATTGTATCAACCCAAAGAACCCACATTAACAATAATTTCAATACCATACCCAATGCATCCTAACAAGTTAGTCAAAATGTGTTTAATCCTCAACAAATCATTTTGAAATCCATGAAACAAATGGATAGCTTAAAAACTAATATTAATTCACTAACCATTAAAATGTAAAACTATATTTTAAAAATTAAAAATCATCCTCAATAGCCTCAAAGGGTAGTAAAAAATACAAATCCCCCCTCCCCACCCCCATTAGCTATACTCTTTTTAACCTCCACTTTAAAAT
This sequence comes from Torreya grandis, assembly GCA_037957365.1. Classification (NCBI taxonomy): domain Eukaryota; kingdom Viridiplantae; phylum Streptophyta; class Pinopsida; order Cupressales; family Taxaceae; genus Torreya; species Torreya grandis. The sequence goes on along the minus strand of JARHVA010000536.1, from coordinate 3,179,371 downwards.
AAAGTCATTAATCATATTCAAAATGAACCATTGACTTCTCAAATTGAAAACATAGATATAGGTGGTATCAATCCTTCATCACTTATAGTGAATCCACTAATCCCACTTTGAATTTTAAATACTTTGGGAATATTTATAAAGAACAGATTAATCTTAACACCTTTACGACTACCAATATAGTAGCCAAAATCCTTTCTGATGATGATTTATATTGGTATAACCAACTTAAGTCTAACTCTATATATATATAGCTTATATGAATTTGTTAACACACTTGTTCAATAATTTAAAAACAATGATCTACCTAAAAAAATATTAGCCCACTTTATTAATTATAAGCAAGCAGAAATTGAGACTACCTAAGTTTTCATTAGATGTTGGAAAGCTTTATTTAATAAAGTGAGATTAATATTTTGGAAGATAACCTATTCAATTTTTTTACCAATGATATTCATCCCAAAATTAAATATAGAGTCAAGAATCTCTCTCCAAAATAATTTGAATAATCCCTTGATCAAGCTAACAGATAAGACTTCCTCCTAATAGAATTCAAGCCTTCTTAACCTAATCCTAAAACTCATGTGATTATGAAGTCTAAAAAAAAAATTGTAATGATGATGGTGTCTCAAACTCATATAATATCATAACAAATATCAATGTTATTTTATGTAGAAGCTCCAATGAAGTGAAACTTTTTGAACCTATCAAGGGAAGGCCCTTATAACTTACTTATTCCTCACATTTTAATAATTGTGAATTTAATCACCCCCTTTCTATAGCTGATATTAGGAAATGTCTTCCTAAATCCTCACCTAGAGAATTTGATGCTTACCAACCTAGTTCTCATTGGTATTATCCTAAAAAAAATGTTGGATCCATTTAAATTGGGTACATTCTCATGGGACATGTATATAACTTAAGCACCTTAATTTCAAACTCATACTTGATTAAAACTTTGATCATGAAGTTACGATCTAAAAATGACAATAAGCTTATGAAAAGGTACTAAAATATAATAACTCCAACATCAAGCCTAAATATCTTCACCAAGATTATGTTAATCTTACTATATATTTTGAATCCACTTACAAACCACTATCAAAATCAATAGCCAAACACTCAAAATCTCTCCTCTAGTCACTACTGTTTTGAGACCGTAGTTAACCCACACTCATCTAATGATGCAAAAACCTTGGTTAACATGAAAAACATGAAGTTTCTATTATCTTATATTGGTCCTTATCCTCATCAATATTACATAACTTATCCTAATTATATAATATATGGTGATAACCCTATGCATCATTTTAAATATATCAAGTTTGAGGAAGTTATCATATCTATTATTCTAGGTTTCCAATATATACTATCCAACCCATTAAATTTTATTCCTTTACAACTATACTAGAAAATATGGCACAATTTCCTATATCCCAAATTGCATCAACCAACCTAATGTATTATATATGTACACCACTTTCTATTCTAACTATATTGACCAACCCAGTACAATATTCTATCAATGGATCTAAAAATATGAATTATCCAACCTGATATAATATATTTCCTTGGCCAATTCTATTTATACTAAATCATCCTAGTCAATATATTTTATTCCTACCTATCATTATGATGTTATTGTATCATCTTGTCTCATACAGTTTGATTATTATGTTTCTATGAAACCAATGGCATCAACTAGTTTGATATTATTAGATCAACTTATCTAAATTGTAATGACTAGGCCAAGATTGTAAAGATAAATTCATACTAAATTTTAGCATAGATCAACTCTTTCATAAACTAATTTTATTTAAAATTTTATACCTCTTTTACATTCCCATCTAGCTCATGTAGGATTTGATGAATGGTATCCCATAGAAGAAATTTATAAGTTACCTTCCTAAATCTTATTTATTGATATCATGAGGGCTTCCTCCCTTCATCATAACTAATTGATGAATATTTTATTTGACATGAATAGTATTTGACCACCATCGATAGGGAAATAATCTACATTTCCCAATTTTTAGGATAATATTTTACAAATGTCCATCTAGGTTGATGAAATTATGAATGCATCTCTTTCGCTAAAGTTTCATATTGCCTTTATGATCATTGAATAAATATTACTTTATGTGGATGATCCTAATTTATTTATTAGTTTCTAAGTTGGTGATATTTGAGTCAATCATGTCTTGGTAGATTAAGGGTATGGCATGTATGTCACCTCATTAAAATTCATTAAAACTCTTGTATACTCTAGGTATTACCACAAGTCTACCCAAATCATATGCCAAAGCTATGACAAAATGTAAATACATCTACTTGGATGCATTTGCATTTCCATAAAAATCCCACCCATCATATTTAGAGTTAAGGATATGATATTTAACTTTATTTATCATATAACTCTTTGTTTTGTCACCCTTAGACTCATTGCATTAGGGTAGTAACCTCTTTCACATGATAGTGTGTTAAATTTCCTCATAATGATATACAAGATTCAAGGTGACACTAATTATTAGAATTTATAAAAATTTGAAGAATGAGGTGTCTTTAAATATCTACCCTTGAAACCTTCCATAGCTTCCCATTTTTAGAATACCAATGCTCTAATTATCCCATCAATTTTAATCATAGTTATGGCATACATCCTAAGATTATAAGTAGTATCCCACCTAACCTATTAGATTAGATGAACCCAATGAGATCAGGTTTTTGATCAAAACTTTGGGCCTCCCTTTTATTGTCATAGCTTATTTACCTCTTTCTTTGAGACTTCGTTCATGCAACAATCCGACTGATAAGTTCCATGCTTTTATGGTCATTCCTAAGAATCTTGCTTCCCACTCATCCTATAGTGGAATAATGGTTGAATCCATTACTATCACTACTATTACTCAAAACTATGATAATGGATATTCCATTTACTACCCATTTTTATCCATCTATACCCAAGCTGAGGATGTGTAATTCTTTCATTATCATTCTTACCTTCAACATTTACATGAATAGTATGCATATTCTTATCATATTAACTTTATTAACTTATTTTTATGTTCTAATTTACCTAAAATTACTCATCCTTTAATTGATGTCCATAGGTATGAGATGAAACACATTTTATATTCGACCATGCATACCAATCTTGTTACTTTTGAGCCTCTTTAGATCATGTCAATAATCATGCCATGACAGGGCCTTATTGGTTTCACAATTTATATGATCCTTCAACTATGTTTACTCTAAATATTTTGTCAATACTAATATATCCCACACTAAGGTTGACTCATAGATAAGTATTAGAGCCTTTCTGAACATCCATAGAGTCTATGGGCACTCACATCATGAGTGTAGAGTATACTAGAGATATCTAAAGTACAACAAAGTTCTATAATCTACCACTCTTTACTTCAAAATGATGACCTATTTGATGATGTTTTATACATACCATAATATGATTTTCCACCTAGTTCAAATTTAGTAACACACCCACCTACCCAATAATATGAATTATATTGTGTGTTTCATAAGGTATTCAGTGATTTATCCAAATATTATCAAACATACAAGATATTTTTAGTGAACAGAAGCCATAAGGCCTAGTTCTCACTGTGAATAGATAACCCCCTCTATCTACTACTGCTTGGTGATTTTTTAATTTTCATGGGATGGACATGCATTCTTCAACTCACTATTGAAATATTTAACAAAATCTTGATTCTCTTCACCCTAAAAAATCTTAGTATTCTAGTCTTCAAAACATGCCACCACAAATGATACACTAGATTATATCCCCAAACAAAGGAAGGTATATATTATTTGGCATCAGTGTGATACACATCATATAGATATGTATATATCTCTCCATCAGTATCTTCTAGATTTTTTGAGGCCCTCACCTCAAAAACAACGCTCTTATAGTTTAGTTAGGATGAAGGAACAAAATTTCTTACAACCATATCCTTATAGTAGATCATAGGATGTATGTGACCTGATGTCTTAGCTTCCTCACATTGATTAGTATTATTAGGATATAACATGTCCTCCTCCTAATTTTCTTACTTTATCATTAGATTTAATACACCAGATAGTCTTATCACTACTCTCAGAAAGAGTAGAGGAGACCATGATTATAACATGATATCAGTTACAACAAAATTTATCAAATTTTATATATGATGTATGTTGAGATATTTCATAACATTTTTGAGAAAATATTTGAGTCATATATTATTATGTTCACATTTTCATATGAATTTATTTTATTTTATTGTAATTATTATCATTTATGATGCTTGTTATGTATATCTTGTTTTTATCATGTTTTTAGTTTGTTATTACTACCTTTATTTTTAGCAAGTATATATTGTATATATATTTTTTATATAATTTTAAAATTGGATTTTTATTCACCCTAAAATATTAGGTCTCACCATTAGAATTTTTATATCACATTATTATCATTTTTTAGTTTACCTTAGTCTCTTCATGATTCATCACCCCCATTTTCACCTTCCCCCTCTTTTAGGATGAATTCATAAATTAGTGCCTATTTTATATCCCATGTATGTTAGCATATATTATTTAGTGATATGATAATCACCTTTTCCTTCATATCCTCATCATTTATGAAACACCATTTTCCTCCATGTGGTCAAATATAAGCATATTTATCATTGTATCACATTTTTACATGTTTGGGTTTTTTATGATCCCCGTACATCCCTATTTTTACTTTCATTCAAGGCACATGTAGTTTGAATTAAATATTTAATTTATCCACTATCACATCCTCAAATTTTTGGACTTCTAAATTTTGAATAAACTAGGACATGTAAACCATTTCTCCATAGGTGATTTTATTTATAAGGTACAATTTGATTCTAACATTTGAAAAATATACCTTATAATCACATTGATATAACCAAGGTTAATATAAACCTATTTGGGTCCATAATTAATGTAGAGTGCATGAAATATAATAAAAATAACATTAACAATCATATTAATAGCTTATAGTAATCAATAATCTACCAAAGTAAAATTTAGCATTTAAGTTATGGTGGTTCATCCTTTACATTTTTACAAATAGGATTAAAATTAGGTATATGATTTTAGGTAGTCAAACACTTGTTAATATAATCAATTTGTGATTTATCTCACACTTTATTATGATTCCCCTTACAAATTTGACACATAACCATCTCAAAGGTACCTATTTTCTAATGCGTACCCTTATACAATTAACTTGAGATATCAATTCAAAACATTAAGATACTATAGACATAGTTATCATCCATTAAGAATCAATATCCATGTTAAGCACATTTTATTTTTATTCATGTAAGTACCACGACTAATATTTATAAATTTAGTCAATAGATTCCATACTATAAAGTAATGTATTAAGCATTAACATTTTGTAATCATTTATTTAAATTCATTAGGAACTCTATCTAAATTTCCCAACATTAAAGGATAGCCATTTAATAATTTAAATATATATACCAAATAGGGTTTAAATTTTACTCCTTTTGTACATTAGTTAATGTGTCAAGAAATCATATTAAACATTTTTGGTTTTAACACATACCATGATCGTCATTGACTATTATGGGTTATTTTAATATTTGAAAAGTTCCCAAAGGCATAGTCTCCTTATGTTGAAACATGGTCTAATAATCTATGATTTTTAATTTACACACATGGATTGGATCAAGGATAAGAAACTTACTTCCAATTAAAGATAGAGGATAATATTATCTATTTAATAATTTAATGCAGAAATCAAACTTAAAGAGTGTATAATTTTAATTCCTTAAATAAATAATAATCAAGATAAAGGTAATTTCAAATCAATTAATTTCCATCATACTTAAATTTAAATAAATACATACTTATGAATCACGTTCTATAATTTATTCAAAAACTCAACATATTAAAATAGAATAGACATTATCTTTATCATAAGAGTAATTAGATGCCATGAGCTTTATGTTGATCACCCATAGGTAATTCAAGCTAAATCTAGTAAAATACTCCATGGTATTGTAAAAAGGATAATACTCTTGATAAATTTAAATTAATAGGAAACTCCAAAAAGGCCATTTAGAGTGCACCAAAAGTTTAATATGAAGCACTTATTTGAATATGTGATCATTGAGCATAACAAAATTGTAATTCATCACTTAGTCATATATTTCATAACCTTTTATACCAAACTATGGATGAAATTAAAAAAAAATCTCTAAAACCATACATGAAAATCAAACAACTAGTATTAAACAACCTTGAATTTATAAAAACATTAAAAAAATTCATTTATAATGTTCTAACATAAGCCAAAATTCATTAAAAGAAACTATTAATTAAACAGAGGATGATTACAATTAGTTTAATGTAGACTAAATCTAGGATTATTAAAATATTATAAATGAGTCATCGATAAATGTAACTATTTTGTATATAAACAAACATGAAGTTGGTTTTTTAAAAAATGAAAGCTTCCCAACTTCCCATCAATTACTACAAAAAGATACGAGTTTTAAGAAACCAAGGATAAATGATCAAAAAAATAGATATTCAACAATAATAATTTTGAGTGTTTTTCCTCTATCTTCCAATATAAATACAATGATTACCCAAATCATGTAAATTACTTTAGTGTAGTTGAGCCAAATCATGCATACAATCCCAAGTTATTAAATTGATAACGACTACACTCTACTCTAAAGTTTAAACGACATTTTATTTTTTTTATAAATTTTAATGCAAACAATACACATGAAACAACTTATATTTTTAAATAAATATCTATGGGTTAGAATGCAACTCATGTTTCTAAAATGAATAATTCCTCATATACAATTCAAACATCAAGCATAGTCAAACTTCAATACCTTATGTTGATACTTTCATGATAGGGATTTTGGGTTAACTAAATTTCTTGTTGAAATAAAATAAACACATGGGATTATAAAATTTCATAAGTCTCAATACATCACATCAAACAAACTTAATTCTCATGAAAACACACATAATCAGGTATCGTAGTACACTACAAAATCATTACCAAACCAATCTAGACAATACTTTATATAGTGAAGTAGTCAAACACCACTACTCTCAAAATATATTTTATGATTTTATCTTGAAATTCAACAAGATAAAAACAATAAATAATTATTACATTATTAAAACTTTGTACTCCATTTGGTCCAAAGAAGAGGAATGTATTAAGGTATAAATTACATGTGCAATTGAAATAAAAAAAGATCATCCCATCACAAAATTATGAAAACATGTATGACATACAAACCTAAAATTTATTCAAGATAAACTAAATGAAGATTAACAATTCCATTTAGATATTCTAGTCCTAAGTATTCAAGGCATCTTTGCCTAACAGTTAACATAATCAGGATAAATGACCCAATTATAAACATTTATGCTAAATAAAATTATAATATCAAGGTCAAGTGCCTATAATTGATCATCCACTTAACATATTAGAATGGTTTCAAGATGAATATACCTTACATCACTTAAAAATATTAAAATAATTCACATTGTCTTAAATCAAGAAAAGCCAAGCAAAGCCGAGTCACTAATAATAACTGTATTTTCTTCTAAACCATACTACACTGCTCAAAAAATACAAAACTCAAGTAGATCAAGTTTATCACATAAATAAATTAAATAAATGTTAAAATTTGATTATTATACATGACCACAATTATTGATTTATAAAGGACCAAAGTAAGAGATATACAAATTTAAAATTTAGGAGTATCCCCAATCAAGATCATCACCACTTACTAGCCATATATTTATAAGAGAGGGTATCAAAATTAAGAAATATTTGAAATTTTAATATATTATAACCATGATGAATAATTTTCCAAGAATCTACCTTTAAAAATGAAACAATAGTCTCAATAATAAATCAACTTCTAAAATTCTATATTCACAAAATAGAAAAATTATCAGTATTCCTTCAAATTTAAATCCAAACCATGTTCAATCAAACTGCATAATTTGAGTAATAAAAATAATGGTATTAATTTATTTACACTCATATCTTATATATTGAACACTATATATTCATAAATAATGAATCAAGTGTTTAACTAGGGGTTCTCCATAGAATGGAATAAAACCCACTTTTCTATTTCATAAGGATTGAGCATAACTCCCATCCAAAGTTCATGTAACCCATATAATAATAGTAAAAAACTAGCAGTATATTTTAATTTCCAAAAATAAGGAAAAATACATTTATTATTGACTATTAAATAAGTATATAATATTATTATTTATTTACTTTCACCTTATGGGGGTTTGTTTAAACTTTACAAGCTCATGTAATGAGAAGGGAATTTAATACATTTACAACTGAATGCCAGATATCAACTCAAAATAAAGAGGATAAACAAGAAATTTTGTCATACTCATCTAATATCAAACTATTATCATTTATGCACCATGTCCACTGAAATAAAAAATACTGTAAAAAATATTATAACATCATCCAATAGGGTAATGTATATACATCTGTATACGCATATGAAATTACATATGCATATAAATGTATATATAAGTAAATAATATAAACATAAATAATAAATATAATATGAATAAAAATAATTTCATTAATAGATCAGTGGCTTATGGTTCAAAATAATATATATGTTTGACTATCAATGATTCTTCCTTTACTTCATTCTTTATTTTCCACCTTCTTGAGCTCTTATGTTGTACACCTCTATGTGTATTATATAGTTTATTTTAAATAAAGAAAATATGATTTTACCCAACAAACATTAACTCCTCATTAAGATTCAAGATGTATTAGGTATTAAATAAAAACAAATGTTAACAAATTTTTTAGTAGCTAGATCTACGTTTACCATAGTTTGTATGCCTAAAAACCCTCGCCACTCTCTTATCATCATTACTTAATTACTATGGTCAATTCTAAGAAATTAAAAAAGTAAAATATGAATAAAACTAGCTCAATTTTTTGGTAAATCATGTCCTAGTTTCATAGGGTTTCCTTTGCCAATAGCTTAGTCGAGATCCATTCAAAGCAACAAAAATCCAAAAAAAAAAAAAAAAAACTCTCTAAACTTTGACATTGACCTAATGTTGGCCAACTTGAAAAATAATATCATTAATTCCTAAATTTTATCAAGGTTAAAAATAAATCAAATAAATATCATTTAAATCAACTTGACATAACATAGACCAAAACTAGGTATCATGGCCTCTAAACTTTTAAATCAAATGCCTTGACTAAGACCAAGGTCACTTTACAAGACATCTCTTTGCTTGATGAAAAAGTATTAATTAGGTTTTCCTCTTTCAATATAAATAATTATAACCCCAATATGAAAAAATGGTTAAATTTAGACCAATAATGTAGACAATAAGGACCCAAGACCTTGCCACTACTACAATAGATCAAAACTAACATAGTAATCACCACTCAATTGAATGCAACAACAATGTGCATAATTGGATAAATGCTAATAACATTTGATAAAATATATAAATAACAATTTTTAAAACCAATATTTTATAATAATTTAAAGAAACAAAAATTCATTATGTGGTATGTATACAACCGTAAACACTTATCACCATCTTTGGATTTTATGGTTCATGCCTTACCAAAGGCTAACTTATTTAAATATGCATATAAGATTTTAAACATGACATTGGTATACTATATGATTTTATGTCCTTATGAAATATTTTAATTATGCATAAATAATATATATATATATATGATTAATATTTAAGGTGTTGTTTTGATCAATCGAAAGATAAATGCATCATCTTGTTCATAACTTATGGTGAAAAACATGCATAAGAAACACAATTCAAGCTAGAACCACTATTGAACATTACTTCAAAGATTTTTATACTTACTAGTTTAAGGTCCCATCTTATGAAAAATTAACAAATAATGGGTTAATTACATCAATTGTGTTTGTAACCACTCAACTCATCCATTCTAGGCATGTTTGTAGCCTTGGAATTCTAGGAGATATGACATTCAAATGGGGGAAGTCTAGGAGTCTTTTAGGCACCATAGTATTTATTTTCTCATATATAATGAGTGAGAATAACAAATCTTGTGTTAGTAATGTATGTCACCTAGGTTTGATATTTTACAAATTCATATGGAGGAGGAATAGGAAAATCTAGAGTTAAAATCCATACTATAAGAAAAGGTAAAATTATAATCTTAAAAATTAGATAAAAATATAAGACATGATATTTATTTGTCACATATCCTATCAGATTAAAATATGAAAATCCATATTTTAAATCATGAAAGAGTTGAGATCCATTGGGGTGTGGTAGGCTAGTAGACTAGGGTAGGTCTTATATCAATATATCATTAAATCTTCTTACATATCTAGTGTTGCCTATCTTCTCACATAAATACCTAATATTTATGGTAGGATAAATGCTCTTAAATTGTCTCTAAGATTAGGGAAGTGATGTAGAGGCATGGGGAAAATTATTCAACACTTACTTTACTTGGCTCTGGTCTTGAAGGATATCTCATTTTCTTACTATGCTTACTTGGATTCTCCTTCTTACAACTAGCATTTTCCTCTTTGTTTGATCAAACTATCAACTTTATTAAAGTTTTAATAATAATTTTGGGAACCTTTAATCTCTTTTTACCTCCTCAAAATTTTTAGGAACTCACTCAATCTCTATCATCACTTTCTATCCCTTTTTTGATCTCTAATTAGCCCTTCTAGGCCTAATTTAACCCTGTTACAACTCAACTATTTATATTTGTACTTTACTATACCCTTTCACTCCAAAACCACATAAATATATTCAAAAATGGTTAGATAAACAAAACTAAAAAAAATTATATTTTTTTAATGGTTAAAGCTCTCTAAATTGACCAAATCCTATCATAGAGTTTCTTAGCCTACACACAGGCCTGAGAGGCAATTAATTCCATTTATAGAGTTCAAAGTTATTTGAAAAGCTCAATACAACTTTACCAATTCTATTTTAATATTCTATAACTCCTCCAATTATAATTTCTTGATCTTTTCTCTAGAAATGTCTCAACTCTCCAAACATTGTTTTTCTAGAGGTATCACATAACTGTGTAAGGCTATAATAAGTTTGTTTATCTTCAACTGGTTCCTAAACCTTTATTAAGTATGAATCCTATCTAATATAGTCACCATTACTATTCCTTTTATTCCTAACACTGTTAGTGTATTGACTATGTACAGAGTATGACTATCTTGATTGTGATAGAAATGCAGGGGTATGTATTTATTTAGCAAGTCATAAGATTTCCTCAAGGGCTTGAATTGATGTCTACCAACTTAAACATATCAATTTATTATCTACATAATTATAATCCAATTTACCTTGTACTTTTCTTATGATTCTTGACATTAAGCACACAAAATAAGGTTTAGACTGTCTTCCCAACATAGAGTATATAGACTGTAATATTATCTAAAATTTGATTATTTTTGTAGGGTTATATTTTCATTTTATTATCAGATATTTCTCATATAAAATTTTCAACAAGAAATAAGTTATCCCATAATACTTTTCTTATCCAAATGGGTAATATTCTATAGTCTTCTAAAAAATAGGTTTTCTTGTGTGTAACAGGATCTACCTACAACCATATTGGTTTGATACTCTCAATAGGGTTAATCAACTTCATCTAGGAATTAAATATTTAATAAAAAATTATATAACCAACCAATAGGAAACACTTTATCATATATATCCATCTCTTATTCTCTTGGAAACATTGACATAATTTACATACCTTACCCTAACTTAAATATGAATAGGGGTTTCTTCTTGAGTCTCTCATCATGGTGAAGTGCTTGCATAGTCACAAAGGAGTTTATATGAACTATAATTTTAATTAGGTAACATGACATAATAAATACCTTTATTACATTCACCTAAATAAAATACTCAAACTTATTCTTATTTATTTTAGTCCCCTTCCAATCCTACAACTACACACCTACATAGAGTGTTGCATACAATCTCAAAGGCTTAACATGGCCTTCAAACATTCAAACAATCAGATAATCATCTAAGGGTAGTGAAATACCATAAGAAAAAAGTTTATTTATTCATTTAAGACAAATAAAATTCCATTACAATTAAAAATATTTAATTTATCATCTTTCATGAGGAGTATTTACATATACACATGTTTCATGTAAATTTTTCTTTACTTCTTAAGAATAAAATTGTAAAACTTGAAAGAAGGGTGAGAATAGTAGAACTTGGATTTGGTTTGTGCTCTATGATTTAGAAAATTATAGATACTCCTCTTTATCTTAGGAGGAAATACGTATAGATAAGAAAGCACTAAATAAATGGTTGATTAGTTATATAGTAGGGTGGATTACCTAGCAAGCTAGATCCAAGAAGCACAAGAACTACTTTAAAATGAAAGATAACTTTATTACATGAATAATTGAAGATGCTAAAATAAAATACAAGAAGTGATTAAAAGAGATGAATAGCAATAAATTATTGGTATTAATTCTAAATAAATTAGATGTGGTTAAAAAAATATGATGATGTTTTATGATCAGGTAAAAAGTTAAAAGGTGGGATTTGGTTAAGGTATGATAGGTGGAATTAACTTGATATTGAAATTGTTACATAGTGACCATCATAAGTTGGTTGAATCATCAGTGTTTATTTGACCATTGTTGGTTAGGTGACCATTAGTGGATAGGGGTAGACCATTGATGATTAAATGACTATCGATGGTTACTATTAGATTTGGCTTAGGCAAGGGTAGGTCTAGTCTAGAAGGCTTTTGATTAATTTTGGGAGGGAGGTTTAGGTTGGGTGTTAGTTTTGAGACATAATAAAGGAATTAATTATTAAAAATAGTTATCTCTATTTCCTAAAAATCTTGAGTTGAGTGTTTGAGAACCCATTATGGAACCTTGATCAATTCTAACAGAGTGTCAGTGTCTTAGCTATGATTTATGAATTGTAATGTTTGTGCTCTCTATCATGCTCATTGGAAGCTTTCATGGATTCATCAAAATAAGACCTAAAAAATATGCTCTAATATAAGAAGTTCAAATAATTATTGGTTCTCCTTGATGATTCTTACTCCTTTTATTTTCACCTCCTCCTCTCTTTTTATAGAAGGAAGGGAGAGGTGAAACAATAAGTTTAAATAAGGTGTTCAATAGGTCATCTAATTTTAATGGTAACATGCATAATTATTTGAGTGGCTAAAAATAAAAATTCAAAGTAGATTTTAGATGGAGTTAACCTTCAAGGTGGTTAAAGGTCGATCATCGATGGTCGAGTCTAACTATCGACAGTTAGGGGTCGACCATCAATGGTTATGTCAAAGGTAGAATGGTCCAAGCTAGTTAGTTAGTTAGTCAGTTTGACCTAAGTTTATGGGGTAATGGTCATGAAATGGTCCTTAAGGGATCTTGAGGTGGTTTAAGGGTTAGCATGACATCTAGAACTATAATGTGTGGTTTTTTGGTGTCTACATTATCCCCTTTTTGTTATGCAATTTATATCAGCAACTACAAAATAAAAAATGGAAATTTGGTCGAAGGTTTAGCTACCTCAAGTGTGGGTTAAGGTTCTCCCCCCAAAAATAGAAAGCGATGAGGTGAAATATAATTGGGTATGGGTTTGACAAGTTGTTAAGTGGGTGATTACATTAGTTAGATTGGGAATCGAGGCATAAACATGCACATAGAATGAAACTAAATGTGATAACACATATCATGCATAGACTAGACTACCATAGTTGATTTATTTGGGTAGAAAAAGTGATACTAGAAGGATAAGTGATAAGCAGATCAAGTGACCACATTTAGGCATGGTGGTTAGGCTGTACTTATAAAATCAAGTCTCTTAGGCAAGGTCAGTATATTCATAGGTATCTAAAGTAGGAAGTTCTCTTTTGAAGAAATAATTTAGTTAGTGCACAAAAGTAGTAAAATTTGAAGTTTTTCAAGAAGGTAATGTAGTTATAGCAGTCAAAGTGACCAATGTAAGGTCATTATAAAATATGTAGAAGTTGGGATGAAAATGATCAATATTATAGTTGGTGTGTTTGTTAGAGTAGGTAAGCTCCAATGGTATGGTAGAGGTAAAGAAATTATTGAAAAACTTTTACTTGCAAAGGAAAAATAAGTTATGAGGTCAACTGTTGATAGTCTCCCAATGATCATCAATGGTCAGACATAAGTCCTAAAAGGGCAAATTTAAAAGTTCCATCAATGTTTTCCTTGTGCTCATTTAGCTTTTGTAACCCATGATGCCTAGAAGTTGTTCATTTTCCAAAAGAAATGGTGGAAGTTCAAGGTGACAAGTTGGGTGATTATGTGGAGTGAGTTAAGTGTGTGAGGTTGATTGAAATTGACTAGGTGAGGTTTGATGATCAAAGATGAAAAGAGGATGAGGTAGAGCATATATCCAAGTGGTGGTAGTTCCTAGAGTTCCTTCATGTTGATGATAATGGAATGAAGTAGGGGTATAAGTAAATTTGTAATGTTTATTATTTAAATGTTTATTTATTTGGTTATGGGTGGGATAAATTTAGGGTTAGGTCTAGGTTTAGGTTTAGGTTTAGGTTTAAGTAATTGGTTAGGTGGAGGTTTTGGTGATGAAAGTGATAGAGGGGGTGAAATGTTGTAGTGGTAGTGTAGTTAGGGGAGGTTATATTGGTTTTGGTAAGTTTTAGGTTGATTTTTTGGTAAATTTAGGATGCTAAGGCTAGGGTTGAATCACCGATGGTCACCAAATAGTAACTATCAGAGATCTCTATCAACTGCATTAGTTAATGAGCAACCATCAGTAGTTAATAGGTGACCATCAATAGGTCACTATGTGGTGACCATCGATGGTTAGTCCCCTAACCGTCAGTGGTCAATGGTGTGATCAGTGATGATTCTAAGAGGAACCATCATCATTTGATATTGTACCATTAGTGGTTAATGAAATGGGGTAGAGTTTGAAGTTTTCTTGATAAATGGGATGGGGTTGGTTAAAGTGAAAGGGATGTGTAAGTTGTTTTAAGGGTGAAGTAGGTAAGTGTTAAGGTTAGTGGGTAATGGTGCAATAGGTAAGTGGTAAGGGGTTTAGGTAATGTAGATGTGAAAAGTTAGAAAAGTTGAATTTGAAGGTATGTTCTCATGTATAGGTTGGATTAGGTGAACTAAGACATTAGTTACAAAACTTATAGGTAAGGGAGAAGCTACAGATGAGAGATTAAGTACTATAGGTACTAGATGAGGTCTATCAAATGATGATAGACTAGGAGTGAGATCATCTATCAGTAGTGGGTTTGGGTTTTATTAGTTATTATCATCATGTGCCCCAGGATGTAGCTATGTTATTGGTACCCAATAAGAGATGGGATATAACCACTAACACATTCTTGCTTCATACCAGGGAGATGACCATCTTGTTATAAGACATTCACTATATTATGTATCTACCACTTTGAGGTGAGCTAATAGAGTACATTAATGGTGAGAAGCAAGACCAAATCATGGGTGAGTTCTATGGTGATGATGAAGTACATGCGAGGTGGCATGTTAGAGGCCCACATTATTCAACTTTGTAGTACATGGATAGGGGTATGAGATAATTCATCACTATGATGATGGTGGTGACTTATTATATGCTAACAAAATTGAACAGTGGTAAGTTTTATTCATTTTTATTAGGTGTTTTGGTAGGCATGAGATGGATCAGATAGTGTTTGCCTAGGCACCTATCCTACTAGTGTAGATATATGAAGAGTTTTGGGGCTACAGGGCACATAAGAGGTATGGTATCAATAGTGGGTTTATGTTTCACTACTAAGCTTATGAGCACATCAGAGTTATATGACTAGTTGGGCTACCATGACATTGATTTATTTAGATGGACTTCAAGGTAGGGTTTATTTGATGGAGGTATAATTATGCACTCATAAGATCAAGATGAGGCACATTTGATTTATATTAGTATAAGGATTAATTGGATGCACTAGTGGTGGGTGATTTTGTTTTGTGCCTATATTTTAGATTTACTACATGGTCTAATCATATGATGAAGATTTTATTGCTACAAAGTTACAGATGGATCTATGGGAGGTGAGATCTAGAGGTAGATTTGATCCCTTTCAATAGGTTGAGGAGATAGTTTAGCCTCATTCAAAATATCCTAAGGGAGTTCCTAAGGTATTAAAGGGAGGATATAGAGTTCCCATTGCCTACACTAGAGCGCAAGGATGTGTTTATTGATCATGAGGAAATACCAATGAGGGATAAGATCGATGACATAGGTGTTACTAATGGGTACCCTACATAGTTCAAAGCACACTATGATGCAATGTTTTTTGGAGATGATGGGGGATAACAAGATATGGATGTAGATGTAGAGGTGGGGGCTGGTGATTAGAGGGATGTAAATTCCCTAGATATATAGGCATTAATTATTGAGAGGGATTAGGAATAGGAAACACCACCCATAGCATATGCATCCTTAGCATTAATAACCCAAGAGTGGGATGTAGCATAGGGATAGGTTGCCACTCTTACTGGAGAGAGGGATTAGGTTAGGGATTAGCTATTCATAGTTACTTAAGAGAGAGATTATCTGAGGTAGGTACGAAGAGTACTAGTAGCTATCAAACCACTAGGGATTATCTTGACGGTGAGATATGTAGTGACATTTGAGGAGCTCTGCTACTATGAGGCCTTGGTTTTTAGATGTCTACTAGATGAGCCTAGATGTGGTGATTACAAAGATAGGATCACTAGAGGGGCCAATATTGTGACACCAAGTTAGTGGGTTACATCTATAGTGGACATGCAGGCATAGGAGGTGGATATGCTCCAAGATTTAGTAGTGCAATAGGGTCTTAGACTGTGATGAGACTTTTATATTTTTGATGTATCATATGGTTTTGATATTAGCCTAATAGTGATGTAGTGAGATGTATATACATTTTTGAGAGATATGTACATAATTATATATATGATCATTATTTTGATTATGAGATTATGATATATAGATGTGATCATGGTTTATGTTTTGTGTTGATGTTTATGGATGTGATGTTGTTTATGATGATTATGTTTATATGATTATCATGTTATAGTTTATGTGTACTCACCTATCTAGGAATGTGATGATGTGGCTATTTAATTTATGCTCATGATGATATTTGATATTGATGGATGTTGTGTATGATATGATAATGTTTATGTTTTTTTAGACATGATTTTGTGTTTGTGATCATTGTTATGGTTATGGATGATTATGATGTAATTTATGTTCATGACATGGCTATGGGTTAATGGATCATAGTTATATGGATGTTTTAGATGGTATGATGATTATGATATTATGATGAGGTGATGGGATGGTCATGATGCTATGATATGATGATGTAATTAATGTTTTTGACATGGTTATAGTTTATGGATCATAGTTATATGGATTTGATAAATGGTAAGATGATTATGATGATGATGTTATGATATGGTGGTGTTCATGATGTTAATGATATGGTGATGTTTTTTATGATGAGATGTTTTTTTTGCACATGTGGATGTTTTGAATTAACGAATCTTTGTTGCCTTACCTAGCTAGGCATGTGACGGATAACATGTATGATTGAACAGTGATAGATGCTTCATGATTATTATGTGTTGTTGGTTATTTGGATGAGATGATTATGATGTTATTTTGAGTAGAGACATGTTGAGTTAGATAATATGTGATGATTTATTGACTTATGATGTGATAAAATGTAATGTTGTGATGATTGTTTATTATGATTAGCTATGATAGCTACGTTATTATTTTGATTAAAAACATGGAGACAAGGCACAACACATAATTGGTTTTTAAAATGTTTTTAATGAGATTTTTATGTTTAAATGAAGGTCATTGAATATTGAAACACAAATTAATTTATATTATAAAACTAAATGTGGGGGAGATAAGCTAATCAAGAGATAAACACCATAATGAATGTATCAAAAATTACATATGAGAGAATAAGAAGAAGGAATGATGTTTATTCTTTGGCAAGGACTAAAATAAACTGAAGTATGGTCAAATTATGAACATAATTCCTTCAAATGCTTCTCATTAATGTCTTTTAGTTGGTTAAAATGTTGTCTTGATCACACAATGTCAAGTGAACTAAAAATACCTTGTTTATAGAGTATATAGAGGGGAGATGGATGAAAATGGAACCTTCTTGTGAGACTAGCATGCCTCTTTGGTGGGTTACCAAAAGAGATAGTACAAACAAGTCCATGTTATATGAAGTGTAGATTGATCAATGTAAGAAGTCTACTTATGAAATCTAATTACATCTTCCAAAATTATTTTACTTTTTTTTTAATTTTTGATAATGGGTCCTTTGCTATGTTGTTATTACTTGAAGTGATAGGGGAAATTTATCAATATAAGAAGCTTTAAAAAAATTTATATGCTTTGACAAATGATTTACTTAGCCATCCTTCAATGGAGTGGTCTTAGTTTATGAGCTTTGTTTAAGGCTTGTGGATATCCTTAAAGGGAGAATTCTACCTTATATTGACAAATTTTGATATGTTTTGGTATTTGTCCTTGAAAGGAAAAGTTTGTGAATTATTTCATTTGATTACTTCTTTAATTTTTCTATTGATTTATGCTTTTGATAACATAGACTTGCTTATATAAGCTTAGAGGTTCACCTTTATGAAGGCAAAACTAAAACACAAGAAGGTAGATGGTATGTAAAAGAGGTTTAAGGGAAAATGACCATGGTAATCCATCTTATAAAAGGGGTGGAAAGTACCATGATAATCATGTCATGGGTAGATCTATGTTACCCATGTTCAATATTAGGCTATGATTGTGGTAGATAATCACATGATTTAGTGTTAATTAGTTATCCTTAAAATAAGGGGTTGGATGTGAATGAAAATAAGGGATCATATTAAGTTTAGACAAAAAGAGAGTTTGATCTTGTTTAACAATAGAAAGGATATAGATGTGAAGTATTGATGGGATTAAGTTTTAGTTTCCCTTCAAGAGAAGATAACTAGTAAGCTCCTAATCCATACTTATGGGTTATGATATAAGGTCCAAGCTAATTGAAATCAAACTTTCCCTACTTGATTTTCATCATATTGGTGACATGCTGGTTTTCCTTTAGGATGAGGTCTCTGATATTGAATTTATGTAATTTAAGGTGTTTTTTATAAGCATATTTGATTCTCTCTTGATAGACATGAATATGAATAAGTATGGCCAAATGACATCTATTAAGTACTCAAGTTGGGCTATATGTTCTTGATGATAATCATTATAAAAAATGAGATCTTGTAAGGATATGAAAAGAGAGGAAATTTGGACTTTGAGAGGCAAGACAACCTCTACTCCAAATACAAGAGAGAAAGGGGTAGCACCCATAGGTGTTCAAATGGTAGTACAATATGCCCATAAGGTAAAAGGGATGTAAAAATGCTAATATCAACCAAATGGATTAATCATTTTATACAGTATGTTAAGAATTTTGTTAAAGGATTTCACCTATATGTTAGCTTGTGGATGATAAGGTGATGAGAAACTTAACTTGATAATGAACATGTCATAAAGACTTTAGGCTTGTTTGTTTTTGAAAAATTTGCCATTATCAGTGATTATTTTATGAGGAACACTGAAATGATAGATAATGTGATGGTTGATAAAATCAAAAATATTTTTATCTTTGGCTAAGATGATAGGAATAACATCTACCCATTTGGTGAAATATATAGTTACAATGATGATAGAATGTTGTCACTATGAAGAATGGGGGTTAAGTTAACTAATAAGATCCAAACCCCATTGCAATAAGGGATAGATATCCCTAGATACTTGGAGGTTATGGCTAGGTGCATGATGTAAATTTATGTGTTGTTGACATTTAACACAGTTTTTCACATAATCATAGGAATATTGGTTGAGAGTAGGCCAGTAGTAGCCAAGGTGAAGGATATATTTAGTGATAGCTAGACCACTAAAATGTCCTTCACAAATCCCATCATACATTTCTTTGATAGTATGAGCGTCTTTGTGATAACATAGGCAACGAAAAAAGGCGACCATCAAAGCCATGTTTATAAAGAATTCACCTGAGTATGGTATAACATGAGGTTCTCTAGATAAGTGCTCTTAGATCATTCCAAGAAATGTTATAAGGGATGATGGTAGGGTTGAGATAGTTGAAGGTTTGTTGATACCAAAGGTTCGGTTGGGTCTCTTCCACATTAAAGATGGTAGGAGAGTCTAATTTCATACAAGAAGGGTCAATAAGATAGATTAGAATCAGAGGATAAAAATGGGATCTAGGAAGAGAGAGAAGCCATCATATTGGAAAACTTGTTTGTAGGGACTTTCTCTTTATGTTGATCATCCTGATGAACTAGCATTACCCAATAAATAATGGTTAGTGGTGGAAATATAAAGGTAAAAGGGTTGATCTTCCTTGGGAGGAATGAGAATGGGTGGAGATAAAAGGTATGCTTTAAGGAAATCAAATTCCTTTTGACATTTGTTATTCCACTTAAAAGATACATCCTTATTCATAAGGTGGTGGAAAGGTTGGCATAAATCCAAGAGTTGAGAGATAAAGTGATGAATGGATTAGATAATCCCATATAAGATATGGAGTTGATTGAGATGGGTGGGAGGAGGCATGTCAAGGATCAATTTGATTTTGGGAGGATCAAATTTAACTCCCTGAAGGTAGATGATAAAGCTAAGGAGCTTTCCTGATAAAACCCCAAAAATACACTTCTTGGGGTTAAGGTAGACATGGTAATGGATGAGTCATGCAAAGATAATATTAAGAATGGCCAAATGATTTTTGCAACATTTATATTTCCCAGTAAGGTAATCAAAATAATCTTCTACAATTTTATGAATAAGGTTATGGAATATGTAGGTCATAATGCATTAGTAGGTTGTACCAACATTCTTTAGTCCAAAAGGCATGACCATATAGAAAAAAGTTCCCTGGGGGTGATAAAGGTAATTGTTTGTTGATCTTCAAGGGAAATTAAGATCTAATTGTAACCCAAGAACCATTTTATAAGAGATCACATCTCATTGCCGACTATAAGATCAATAAGCTAGTCAATTATTGGCAAAGGAAAGTCATCCTTTTGGAAAGTAAGGTTAAGTTCATGAAAGTCCATGCAAATGCAAAGTCCCCCAATGGTTTTGGTGATAGGTATGATGTTTGAGACACATTGGGGATAATCAATGGGTTAGATGAAATTTATGGATAAGAGACATTGAAGCTCTTCTTTGATGAGAATGGATATGTGAGGGTGCATTCATCTATTTTTTTGCCTAATTGGCTTGGCATTATAGTTGGTGACTATTTTATTGGTAGTGATGGAGGGGTTGATTCTTGGTATGTCACTTTAATACCAAGAAATTGTTATGTTGCAATCTTATAAGAAGGAGGAGAAGTCTCAAAGCTCCTCAAAATTTAGTGATTGGTCAATTTTGACAATGTACAAGTTATTTGGAGTACCCAAGTTGATATACATGATGGATTCATTTAACATGGTTGAAGTCTTAGGATGAAGATATTTATGGAAAGAGGAATCTTCTGCACCAAGATAGGTGAGAATGGAACCATCATCCTAACATTGAATGGTATTAATGATAGGAGAGTCATCTCCTACCATCTCAAGATAAGTTAGAGGTATGGTTATGGTTTCCCCATCTTTTTATTAAGTCAAGGGTTTGAGGTTGATCATGTTGATGTTGGTGAAAAAAAGTTAGGGGGGATGATTTCATAATCCTCAGTTATCGATGGTGGAGTGGATGGTGAGGATGGGATTTCCTCATTAGTGACAGTAATGGGAGGTAGGTTGGTTTTCTTTTTAGGTGGCATGAAACTAAGGTCATGATTTTTTTGAGGTTTTTGAGTTGTGATTGGAAGTAAATCATGCAACCCATGTTCATATCAACCTAGAACAAATCCCTTCCAAGCATACCTATAGAGGTATGTCTTGGAAAACTTTAGTTTATCTAGATAGGATAAATTGGAGATGAATGGTCAAGATTCCCATACTCTTGAGGATTAGAAAAAGTGTTTAGAGTCAAATGATGATACTCCCTAAATGAAATGTGTTGGAAGGTTGATTTTAAAGGGTCTATTGTGAAGATTTAGGTAAAAGGGATGGATGAAATAGTAGATGTTTTATTGGTTAAATGGGATGGGGATTCACTTTTTACTACCGAGGGATTTTTAGATGGAGGAAGGAGAATGTCATTGGGTTAGTACATCATGTTACATGATGTAAAATGACTCGGTTCAACTTGTATGGTAACAAATTGACCTTCATGTTTAAATTTAATGCATTAGTATAAAGTGGATGGCACATAACCCATGAAATTAATCTAATGGTGTCCTAGCAAAACATTTTACTGGAACTCACCTTATACTACATAGAAGAGCTCAGGAATCATGTAAGGCCCTAGATGAATGTGAAGAACAATAGTTCCTAAAGTTGTGGCCATGGTATAATTGAATGATCAAAGCATTTTTGAGTTTTCCTACATAATATTCTTAGGTAATTTGAGTTGGTTGTATGCACAAGAGGAGATAATGTTGATTCTAGGACCCCTATAGATCATAACCCTCTTGATGTGAGTTTAGTTGATATACATGGTAATGAAGAGGGGAGGATCTAGATTTTTGGGATGGATGGAGGGTATTTCTAAATCCTTGAAGGTAACAAGGTTGGAAATTTGAAGAGCTCTAATAAAGGTTGATAGAGGTTATGGGTATTCTAGTTATACCTTTATATATTTTAAAGCCTCTATCATTTCTTTCTTGGTTGTGATGGGGTGAGGTATTTATTAGTTCATTTAAAATCATCTTCATCAGTGTTTAGTGAAGCCATTTTAAAACTACTTATTAGTTTGATTTAGATGGGTTAGATTGAGAGGGACCCAAGATGGACACCTTAGGTATGCTTGAAGGTAGAGGTGTTTCGTTTTAGTTGGGTGATAGGGTGGTGGAAGAGGGATGTGTCCATGGAATGGACACCTTTACTTTTCCATTAACTTTTTGTTGGGCTTGCGATTATGTGACCACATGAATGATGTGGATTTGGGGAGGAGTCAAGATAGAGGATTGCTTTAGTTCCTCTTCACTCTAGAGTAAGAGTGGGGGAGTAGGTAAGTTTTGGTTCATTTCTCTTGGTTATGGGTTAGTGGTAGGCTCATAGGAGGATCATCTAAAAATAAGTCATCCTTGTGATAAAATTGATAGATTATGACTTGGAGATATTTATAATTATTAGTATCATGCCCAAGTGTTATGTGGTATGAGAATACTAACTTGTAATTATACCAAGATGGTTTAGGACTATGTGGGTCAAATGGTATGATAGGTGTCAAGGTTAAACAATATGCTTGTAATAGCCCCTATAAGATGGTTGAGTAAGAATCAAGAAAAGGTGGAAAATTCATGGAGGTATTAGGTTTGGTAGTTGAGGTGGAATCCCTTTTAGGAGTGGGTTTGATGGTAAGAGATTTGGGTGAAGGAGCATTCTTGGTGGATGGTTTTGGTATAGATTTATTGCAAGTGAAAGATGTTGTGGTAGATGCTTGAAAAGTAGGTAGTTTGGTTATAGAAGGTTTGGTGAAGATAGGTGAGGATAAAAATAAGAGTGATGGTATAATAAAAAGTAGTGGTTGGGTTTTGGTTTTGTCTGGGATTGTTGGTTTCTTTACTAAGCTATAAGGGTGAGGTCTAAAAATAGAAAGTAAAGTGGAAAGGGGAGGTAGAGTTTTGGTTTGTGGAATCTTGTATGGTTTCAAATTTTTTGTTGGCTTGGTTCGGGGTTTATTTGATAGGTTTGGTGAAGTTAATTCCAATTTGAATGAGGGGAGAGTAAGGTTATCAATTAGGAATATGACAAGGTTTTTGGTAGGCTTGGTTGAAATGGTAGAAGGTGATTTGGGTAGAGTCAGCTCAGATGGTTTATTTATGGTTTGATCAGTAGAGGTTTTAAATGGTTTGATTATGATTATAGTGAGTCCAATACTAGGAAAAGAAGGTTAAGATGATAGTGGCATGGTTTGAGGCTTTTTCTTGGTTGGGTAAGGAATCCTAAGATGGTGCCAAAATGTGGCACAGTCTATATTAGGTTGGGATAAGTTATCTAAGATTTGAACTAGCCTATAGAAGGACTTATAGATGGGTTTGATCCCTTTTCTATTAATCTCAAAGGACAAACCAATGGGTGAAGAGAGAGAAGTGATTACCTCATCCTTTTCTTTAATCAAAGTTTCTAAGGTTTGGGAATATAAGTCTCATATAGGAGAGGTAGGTAGAGTGATTTTTTCTTTATGGATGCTTTCCAAAATAAGAGTAGATTGTTGTATGATGGAGGAGAATGATATGGTGGTATCAGCTACCTATTTTGGTATGTCTTCCAAAACAAATATGGGTGATTCCACTACCTTGATGAGTGGAGAAAGGGGAATAGTTATTTCCTTGAAATTGTTTTCCAAAGGAACAGAGAGTGATGCCACTACCTCAATAAGTGGAGGGGTAGGAAAGGTGGTTTGGACAATGGTTTCCTCAAAAATGAGTTCACTAATAATTAAATTAATGGTATGGAATTCATGGTTGTGAGAGGATTTCACTCTATTGTTTTCATTATTTGTAGAGTGGGCATGGTTAGGGAATGACTATCTAAAAATGTCAAGTGATTGATTTGAGGGTGTATTAGGGTTATCCAACACAAGTTCCCCCTTGTCAATGAGATTTTGGATAACATTATTGAAGGTATTGTAACTATTAACATCATGTCCAATGACATGGTATAAGGAACACAATTTATTCTCCTTATACCAATTAAGTTTAAGATGAGAGGAATCATATTATTGTGGAGGCTTTATCAATGAGAGTCGTATGATATTTTCTTTCAAAAAAAATTCCAAGACTGAAGCGTATGACTCCCTTAGCAGAGTAAATTTATTTTGGTTGTTGTGGTTTAGGTTTTTAGTGTTTTACTTAGAGGAACTGGAAGAGTTGGGTTGGTTAATAATGGGTGGAGGGGTGGTTTTTAGGATAACCACATTTATGGTTCCCTTGTTTTTGGTGTTAGGGTTAGTTTGATTGTTAAGTTTGGAGGAGGGTGACTCATTTGATTTTAATGTTGAATTCTCTTTTCTCAATATCAACTTCCCCTCATCAATTAAACTATTCTTTAAATTTTGTGCCATGGTGAAATCCTCATTGAAGGTCCTAAAAGTCTGAACCTTCAAAGTGGAATAAATGTGTTTGGCAAAAGATCAAGAAAAAAAAGAGAGTTGATTTATCAAGATTTTTCAATGGGATACAAAGTTGGCTATGGACTTGTCATCAAATTGCCAAATGGAGTAGAGATCAGTGATGGAAACTTTCTTAGAGATGTTTATGAAAAAGTGGTCTAAGAAAATCTGACCTAGTTGGGCGAAAGAAAAGAGGGAGTGTATCATAATATCACTATACCAATCTAGTGCTAGACCTGATAGAGACATAGGAAAGGTATGAAGAAGGAGAAAATTATCATAGGCAATCAAATGACAAGAATGCCTAAATGCTCTCAGATGTTGTTGAGAGTCTTCCTTGCTCTAAAATTTTGAAAATTTTGGAAGTTCCCATTGAGGAGGGTAAGGTTGAATGGGGATGGATGGATGAATTGGTTCATTATAGATTTGGTCATAAGATAAGAGGTTATGGGCACTAGATATAGATGACTCCAAAGTTGTCATTTTGTCCATTAACATTTTGAGAAGATCCATTTGTTGTTGTGCACCCCCATAGTTGTAGGGTAGATTGTGTTGGGTTTGGGTAG
Source organism: Torreya grandis (assembly GCA_037957365.1). Taxonomy (NCBI): domain Eukaryota; kingdom Viridiplantae; phylum Streptophyta; class Pinopsida; order Cupressales; family Taxaceae; genus Torreya; species Torreya grandis. The sequence continues at coordinate 3,153,440 of JARHVA010000536.1, read as the reverse complement.
GTGTAACATACATATAACTAGTGGGGGGTTAAGAAGATGCCACATATTGGTATGTGGGCATGGGTGGTTGTGATGATACAACATATGAATATGTGGAGATAGGTGGTTGGGTGGAAGGTAGAGGTACATACCCTTATGGGTTAGGGATGTAGCTTGGGTTTGGTGTAATGGTAATCTATTGGGGGATTGACATGGGTTGGGTTGGTGGGTAGAGGATAAGTGGTAACTTTTGTACTAATGGGTGGAAAGGTAGAAGGTATGGGGACCACCAAGCTTTGGAATGGAATGGAGGTAGGTGGGTTAGAAGCAAGAGGAAGGGTGATGACACTAATAGAGGGTACTCCCATGGTAACCAAAGTTCTAGTGCCCAAAGTTTAAGTTGATCTTATACTAGAAGGGTTATTAGTTAGGGTAGAAGGTGTTTAGGTGTTGGTTGGAATGTTGGTTGGTTTTGGATGGTGGTATTGGCAAGATTATTGGTAGAAGATGATGCCTAGGTGATTAAAGGTTGGGTGTAAATGGTGTAAATAGAAGTGTCACCCATAAGGTGGGATGGCATGCCATAGGGTGGGTCAATAGGTGAAACTAAAGTAGGGGTATGGTGGGATATGGTTTTAAGGTAATGTTAGAGGGCTATGGGGTTTTTATCCATAAAGGTGTAAAAATCTACATCACCTTAGGTAATTGTCCAAGGGATACTAGAACTTTCAAAAGGATGGGAAGAACTCTCTACTTCTGGCATGTACTCCATGGATGAGGGAGAAGAGGAAGATGGATGATTAGGAGGTGGGTCTTGATTTGCTTGGTTTCTTAGTTATTGCCTAGTTAAAACCATGTAGATAAGGAAAAGAGGAAGATACAAGAAATCTCATAACTCAAACAAAGAGAAGAGAAGAAAAAGTGAAATAAATGAAACACATAATAAATCACATTAAATCCTAAGGTTCTTTTTAGTCTCTCTTGTGGCTTATTCCTTAATATTTAATAATTATGTTACTCAACTTGGCTTATAAAGTGGGTACTAGAAAATAAGTCTATGGTTGGTTTTAGGTTGTGTTTAGGCTCTCAAAGGTATATCTATTGAAAATCAATACTTGGCTTGATATTGGGGCCTACCCCCTCACATCATGCACCATAATGATAAGGGTGTCAGGTGCTTAGCCAAGATATACTGATTCCTAGAGATTATACTCAACCAAAAAACTAAGTTGATTATCCCATTGGTGGTGAAATCTAAGTATGATAGCTAGCAAAGGTGATTGTTAGGTGATGAAATCTTAGTCAAGCCTTATGTCAATATTTTTATGCTTAATTAGGTGTAAGTGATTTCATCTTGTGTGTGTGATAAGAGTGAAGCTATGATTAATTATATTGATTAATTAAGCTATGTGTACTAAAATAAGAAATTAAACAATGTATGCAGTCAATTTTAAGCCCAAAATGAAAATTTGATTTTGTTGTATGAGCAGAAAACAAAGAGAAGAAGTACCTAGATGAAACTATGAACCAAAGAAAAGACTCAAGGGTCCCACAGAAGAATTCTATAATGTTTCACATAAATTTTACTTTATTTATTAAAGAATAAAGTTTTAAAACTTAAAATAAGGGTGAGGTTATTAGAACCTAGATTTGGTTTGCAATCCATAATCCAAATGGTTATAAATACTCCTCTTTGGTTTGGGAGGAATGCCCTAAAGATAAGAAATCAATAAATAAATGGTTAATTAATTAGATAGTAGGGTGGATTTCCTAACAATCTAGATCTAATAATCATAATCTTCCATGGAGGTTATCAATCCAAAATTTTAAACAATCAAGTTCTAAAAATGAAAGATAAATTACTTGCATGAATAATAGAAGATACTAAAATAAAATACAAGAAGTGCTTGAAAGAGATGAATAATAATAAATGATTGGATATTAATGCTAAATAAATTAGATGTGGTTCAAAAAATAGGGTGATGTTATATGATCAAGTAGAAATTTAAAAGGTGGGATTAGGTTAAGGTCTAATAGATGGAATTAACTTGCTATTGGAATTGTCACACAGTGATCATTAGTAGTTGGCTAAACCATTAGTGGTTAGATGACCATTGATTATTAGGTGACCATTAGAAGTTAGGGATAAACCATCAATGGTTAAGTGACCATCTATGGTTACTATTATATTTGGCTTAGGCAAGGGTAGGTCTAGTCTAGAAGGCTTCTGAGTGATTTTGGGAGGTGGTTTTAGGCTACATGTTGGTTTCAAGATAGAAACAAAGGAACTAATTACTAAAAATAGCTAGTTATCTCTATTGCTTGGAAATGTTGAGGTAAGTGGCTGAGAACTCATTGTGGAGCCTAGAGAATTTTTGGTAGAGTGTTAGTGTCTTGGTTGTGATTGATGAATTATAATATTTGTGCTCTTTATCATGCTCATTGGAAGATTTATTGGATTTATTGAAAGAAGACCTGAAAAAGAGGCTTTTATATAAGAATATATAATAATTTTTGGTTCTCCCTAATGATTCTTGTTCTTTTTCTTGTCACCTCCTCCTCTCTTTTATAGAAGGAAGGGAGAGGTGAAATAATAAGTTCAAATAAGGTGTTCAACAAGTCATCTAATTTTAGTCTTAACATGCATAATTATGTGAGTGTATAAGAATATAAAATTAAAGTGGAGTTGAGTTAGAGTTAACCCTTAAGGTAGTTAAAGGCTAACCATTAGTGGTTGAGTTTAACTATTATCAGTTAGGGGTTAATCATCGGTAGTCGATATGTCAAAGGGAGAATGGTCAAAGCTAGTCAATTAGTTGGTCAGTTTGACTTAAATTTTTAGGGTTAGGGTTAATAAGTGGTCCTTAGGGGGTATCAAGGTGGTCTAAGGGTTAGCATGACATATAGAATAGTAATGTCTAGTTTTATAGTGTTTACAACAACCTTTCAAACCCTACTCCTTCTTGTAGACCTCCTATTCTTTATTTTATGCCATCCCACTCCCAAACTCATGTATCATTCTCTCTCTTTACCAAGTTCAAAGTTGGTTCCCAAATTAGTTACAAAACAACTTATTTTTCTTGAACCCAATGCATGGGTGAAGGTTACTGATGAGACTTAGTTTTGTTATGTTTTCTCATATTTTCTGCCCATAATCTCCCAAATGCCCTTTATGTTTTTAATCATTTCTTGCAAGACTTATTACATATACAACTATACTTTACTATAGCATTTTTGTTCATCTATCTTTGAATAGTTAAGATTTTTGTTATGAAAATTAAGTATATGATATTTTATCTTTTTCTACATGGTGTTTTTCTCATTATATGTTTTAGAGGATGTTTTAAGTAGTAGGTACATACATAGAATCATTCACAAACCATCTTGCAGTAGTGGATAACTATCATGAAAACATCTTACAACCACCATGTAGCCAAGGCTAATAGAAAGCAAAATTTGATCTATTGACCTAATCGACCCACAACAATTCATAACAACATTGTAATTAATCAAACAAAGTCAAGGAAAGGTCACAATAATCAAACTTGTCTTATAGCCATTTCATGGTTGTATGTGATAAATAGCTCAAGAAAAAGGATGGATTCTTGCAATTGATTCTTCTACTTTGTAACCTATTTTATTTTTTTCAATAAGACAATTTACCCTACTATATATAAAGGATAGCAGGTTCAAGATAGAGATAGATAGTGGAATATAGAGAATTGATATAGAATAGAGATATAGCTATTATATTGTGTAAGATGTCAATTTTTTAATTTCATGTAGCAACAATTACTATATTTGGTTAATATGATCAAATCTTTTTGAGTTCAATATAACATGTTGAAAGGAAAGATTGAATCACAAGTTGGATGAAGGAAGGGCCCCCTTTTGAATCTTTTCTGAAATAACCTAACTTATTAGTCTATTTAGGATTCTATTTACTTCATTTATGTATTTGAGTATTCATTTTTGTTATGTCATTTTAGATTGATTTATTAATTGCTTTAGGAAGCTTCATCAATTGTAATTAGCATTATTGTGATTTCTTTGAGTGATTCAATTTATAAAATTTACTTTAATGTATATTTTATCATATATTAATACAATTTGTATAAGTTCAAATTAGAAGGTTGAGTGTGCACATATAGTGCCACCATCGTATCAAGTTTCCATCCCTAGGTTGACAAATTAAATGAAGTAGAGGATGTTGGTCTATGGTGACTCTCATTATCTTTAAGAATCAAGAGAAGTATATCTAATTAAGTATTTTTTTCTCATCATTTTTGACACTATTTTTGGGGAAGTGTGTCACATACTCTTAATCTTCAATCTTGATTGCAATTGTTTCTAGATGTTTACTGCTTTCAATAGGTTTATAAGAATACTATTTTTATAGATTAAATATTTATTTTTTATAATTTAAATTTCATTTTTTCAAGTAGAGTATAAGGAAATTTTAAAACCCCCATTATGATAACCCTATACAAGCAAGGTGGGAAAAAAGTAAAAAAAAAAAATTGGTTGATGTTCATGCATAGAGAAAGGGATCATCTAGGAAAGTTCCTGCATAAAGCATGAATTATTTTTGCAAGAATAGAATTATATCCTATAAAAACTGAAGAAGATAAATAAATTCTTGAAAAACATGATAATTATCAATAGAATAAGAATAAAATGAATAATTTTTGGTTGGATCGGTAGCTTCCAGGTTATCAATAGGAAGAATGTTCATGGGGGATCATCAAGAAGAAAATAATGACACTGAGTCTACTACCTTAAAATTTCCCATTTGTAACCCTAACATAGATGTACACATGAATTATATTCATCACTCTACCCTCCTTAATTTTAGAGGGAAAGCATTTGAGGATCTAGACATGTGTCTTTTTAAGTTTGGCATCTTACACCGTAACTATGATTATAATCAGGATGCTCAAAAAATAAAATAGTTTCCCACAACACTCAAAGATGTAGCACTTAGATGGTTCATGGGACTTGGGAAGGAAGTTTTTACTACCTGGGAAGGAATGAAGGACAATTATTTTTCTAAATATCAAGATTATAGTAAGGGCAAAAACCACAAGAGAGATAATTTTTTTTGAATATCAAAAACTGATGATGAATCACTAGAAGAATATATGGAGAGATTTATGTTTAGTCTACAAAAAATACAAGTAGACTAAAATGGATTAAGAATCCATCAAGTTGATATTCCTAAAATGAATAAGAGATGATTATTTGGAGGCACTAGACTTAATGTCTAGTGGGGACATATCCACAATAACCTTTAACAAATTGATGATTCTATGCATAATCTACTCTAGATTAACCATGACTAAGATTAGGGGTAAAAACCTTCTTGTAACATCTACATTCGAACTGTCTAAAGGTGAAGTTAGCAACCTACTATAGGATATGAAGAAGGACATCATCAACCATCTCACCACTCAGCCTAACACATTGCATATATGGAGGACATATGAAGAAAATGAAAAAGCCTTGACTACTTATTACACCAAATATAGGAATAAAAAGGTAGAATGCATATGACATCTAATGAAAGCACAAATAGCTATCATAACTGAAAGAGAATCTAGAAACAATAGAATTACATGCCATAAGAGGAGATGAAATTTAGGTTTTTTACATGGCCCAATGGAAACCATGGCTATAAAGGCCATCAAATTTAGGTATGCCATCAAACATTACATTTTCAAATTCTCAATTTGTCCTTGGACAAATGCATGCAATCAAAATTGGCCTCAATAAAATTGGAAATTACCCCAAAATCAATGGATACACCAAAATTGGCAACAACTTCAACCTAGACAATTTCAAAACCAATAATGGTTTTTTCCCTCTAACCCATGACAATAGTTATGGAGAGGTAACCGATGTTTTTCTCAGCAAATACAACAACCAAAATAGTAGGCCTTAATTCCAAACACCCATAAAAATGCTAGTCCAACTCAATTACTAGCCTAACCAATACCAAACCCTGTTAATAAGTTAGTTCACCCAACACAATCCATTAAAATAATGTAATATCCAACATACACCTTGGATATCAATTAAATTCATCTTCACTCAGGATGCATTCTTACATAACCCACCTCACCCATAATCAAAAAATTCTTGAGCCTACTATATTATAAAATAAAAAAGTAGGCAATCTTCTTTTTGTAGAGAGATTATCCATTCCACATCCAGAACTAGAACTAGAATTTGATATCCTAAGACAACTCAAAAATGTGTGCATTAATATTCCACTCTTTCAAGTAATAAAATATGTTCATATCTATCATAATGTTGTTAGAGAACTATGCTTAAAGAAATCAAGAAGAAAGAAGAAGGATCCTAAAATAGTCCAAGTCATTAGCCAACTAGCTGATATCATGTTGGGTAACATCATTTCCCTAAAATACTTTAATCTTGAAAGTCCTGTAGTCAATGTTAGTATCCATGTCCAACCCATCTCAAATACCTTAATTGATTTGGGGGAAGCCATCAATGTGATAACTATAGAGACCATGTATCAATTGAAACTCACCACTCTCTATCCAAGTCCCACCATCTTGCAAATGGATGATAGGTCAACTGTTAAGCCCAAAGGGATTATCGAGGACTTGGTTATTAATATAGATTCATGGAAATATCTAGTAGAATTTATTATCCTATATATAAAAATTAATTTGATTGGTTATCCTCTCATCCTTGACTAACCTTTGTTGGCCACAATAGATGATTTTATTAGTTGCAAGTTGGGAAAAATGTTAATTTACAATGGAAATGATACTAATAAATTTATTCCTTATCCACTAGCCTAGCCTTCCCATAATTATGGACCCACTCCTTAGATGGAGGACTTTAATAAAACTACCTCTTTGTAGACTTTGTGCACTCTTGACTGAAGTCTAGTTTTGTAGCCATAAGAAGAAGATACCATTCTTTATGGTATCTTGTAGAACAATTACCAACAATATCCTATGGCCATAAACATATTGGAATGTAGACCATGCCCACTCCATAATACCTTTCTTGAGAATGATCCCACTAAAATAGAAAGGGACATCTGGACATTCCATCAGTTTCTCCCCCATCAATGTAGCTATTCTCCTTTAATTGCCAATGTGGAAACCATGTTCTCTTTAGCAAAGCAAGTGGACATCACTCCCAACAAACCTATCAATGTCAACACATCCTTAATAGCCTAGTAAGAAACCCAATTACTTACAATGCTGAAGAAGCACACATTAACATTTGCTTTAGATTACCATGATATCAGAGGGATACCTCCAGATTTATGCACACACCATATCTACATCAAAAAATAATGCAAACCTATTCACCAACCTCAAATATGAATGAATCATGTAGTCAAAGACATTGTCAAAATAGAGATGTAAAAGCTCTTAGATGTAGGATTTTTTTATCCTATTTTGGATAGCCAATGGGTTTCTCTCTTAGTTATTATACCAAAGAAGGGAGGGAAGTGGCATATTTGTGTAGATTACCATGAGCTAAATAGTGATACTAGGAAATACCACTTTCCCCTACCATTCATTGATCAAGTTTTAGACACATTAGTAGGGAAGAAGTATTTTTACTTCTTTGATGGATATAGTGGTTATAATCAAATACAGATAGGTCTAAAGGACCAAGACAAAACCACTTTTACCTTCCCTTGGGGTACCTATGCCTATGCCATCTTACCTTTTGGTATTTTTAATGCCCCAACCATATTTCAAAGCATTGTTCTGAGCATATTTTCTGATCTCTTCCATGGCTATGTTGAAGTTTACATGGATGATTTCACCATGTATGGGTAGACATTAGAAGAAGCTCTTACCAACCTAGAGAAAGTCCTTTAATGATGCCAAGACCATTAGTTATCCTTGAGCAATGTGAATTGTTACATGCTCATGACTAAGGGGATTGTGTTAGGACATCACATCTCCCCTACTAGAATTCAAGTTGATACAAAAAAAGTAATTGTCATTAAATATCTACCCACACCAAAGAAGTATAAATATGTTAGAAGCTTTTTAGGACATGTTGGTTATTATAGATGGTTTATAAAAGATTTTAGTAAAATTTTTACCCCATTGTTTGGATTACTTACTAAGGATGATGAATTTAATTGGACTAATGATTATCAAAATGAATTTTAGTAGCTTAAAGACCTTCTCATCACAAATCATAATTTAAGAGGGCCTGATTGGAAAAAGCCTTTTCATATCCATGCAAATGCACCCAACATGATTTTAGGAGCTATCCTTGGAAAAAAAGATGAAACTTTAAGTTATGAAATCTAATTTATCAATAAGAATCTCCAAGGGGTAGAGCTCAACTACACTATAATAGAGAAATAATTTCTTGTAATCATTTATGTAATAAATAAAATTTGACACTACATTATAGGATACCAAGTATTTATCCACACAGATCATGTAATAATTAGGTATTTGATGAGAAAACCCAATGTAATAGGTAGGATAATTAGATGGTTGCTTTTGCTATAAAAATTTGATATAATCATCAAGGATAGACTAGGAAAGGATAATTTAGTATCATATTTTTTTTATCTTAGTTACAAAATAATGAGCACAATCCCATTATCGATGATTCATTCCCTAATGAGAAATTGTTTGCACTAACCATTCAATCTCCTTAGTTTGGAAACATTGTTAACTATCTTATTATAGGATCATTACCATAATAGTTTTCACTAAGAGAAAGGCAACACTTGATTCAAAAAATAAAAAAATCATTCTTGGATTGTAGGATATCTCTTTGTCACTAGCCCATAATCTATCATACATATGTGTATCCATGAGGATGAGGCCTATGACATCCTTAAATCTTGTCATGATGAACCTTATGGGGGTCATTTTTCTACCAAGAGGATTTCCATGAAGATAATTATTGCAAGATACTATTGGCCTTCCTTGCATAAGGATGTTATAATGTATTACCATAGATGTGACCAATATTAACATATGCAGAAACCCAACAACTTTGATGAGATGCCATTGTAGCCACAACTAGTTCTAGAGCCCTTTGATAAATGGAAACTTGAATTTATACATCCCATTGATCCTAAGTCCAATAATAAGGAATATATATTGGTATGTACCAACTATGTCACAAAATGGGTTAAGGTTAAAGATATAACACATACTTGAGATGAGAAAGTAGCTAATTTATTTTATGAATAAATATTTCCTCACTATGGGGTACCAAGGGAACTAGTCACAAATCAAGGACCATAGCTCATATTTGACCTCATAGCTACATTGGTGAAATAATATGAAATTAGACACAAAATATCCACCCCTTATCATCCTTAGTCAAATGGTTAGGTGGAAGTTACAAATATAGAGTTAGAAATCATCCTTACTAAGACTATTAGCTTATATAAGAAGGATTGGTAAACTTGTCTTTTATAAGTAGTATGGGCTTAAAGGATCACCTAGAAAACCATGTCTGGGTCCACTCCATATGAGCTAGTTTATAGTAAGAATCCCATCCTATCCATTGAGTTTGAAAATAAGACACTAAGAATAACACTTGACTTAGGTTTAGATTTATCCAAAGCCTAATAAGATAATATTATGTAGCTAAATGAACTAGATGAACTTTGAATGGAAGCACTTCATCACATTGAACTAGTGTAGAAATAATGCATTGGTTGGCATGATAAGAACATCAAAACTAATAATTTCCAACTAGGTGATTAGGCACTCCTTTTTTACTCTAAATATAAATATCACAAAAGAAATATTTAATCTAGATGGATTGCACAAGATTGAATAGGTCTTTGACAATGGATTTGTAAAGATCATGACCATCAACTCTATCTAATTTCACTTACTTGTTAATGGTCATAGGCTCAAGCTATATAAGAAGCCTTTTTCCAAGGAAACTCACACCTACCAACTTTTGGAAACCAACATCCATCTCTTTTACAAGAAGTAGACTAACCTATTCCTACAGCTGAAGGGTATTTCTATGAGCCCTTCTCCAATATTTTTCAAGAGTAATAAGCTTCTTGTAGCCAAGAAAAAGTCATTCACAATGGCTTAGTCATGGTTGAATAAAATATAAACTCACTGAAATAATCTAATTTTAAGAGAGTTGGGACCAAAAAATCATCAAAGTAATAAATTGTAGATTCAATCCTTAAGCTCAAAGAAAAACACCTTTTTATTGGGATGAAATCCTGTTACTACATGATGAAATTATTTTGCTATAAGATAAAATTATATTAATAAAGGAAAATTTTCTTTCCATGGAATGAATCTTTGTAGCTTTACTACACATTTCCATTAATGCTGGATCATACATGATACCATATGGATGACTTTTTCACTTCTAATCAATGATTATTATATGACTATCAGACAACCATTAAATCATGTCATCATTTTTCCACCTCTTTGGATGTCACTAAAAATCATCATTATCCATGCATTAATGATAGGTACTCATGTAGTATTAAGGTAATTATTTTATGCTTATTTCATTTCAATAGTTTTTAATTATTTTTAGGTCATGGTCATAAATTTTGTCATCCCAATGCATCATTCTCTCACCTATCACGATGACCCTTAACACACCACTACTATTGTATTTTTTTTTCCATCTCGCTTGATTTTTATGCATGCCACCTCCATCCCTCAAGTACAAGTGACATTTTTAAGCTAGGGGGAGGTATTTTTCCATTATAATTCCAATTATCTCACCTCTCAAGTATAATTAGGAAGCTCGAGCACTTTATTTTCCTAAACCATCACCATTGTTTCCTTACCCTTATTTCATAACATGTATCTTGAAACCTAAATATTATCTTGCAAACATGAGAGGAGTTTTACTTAAGCATGAGCCAATTAAAATTTATCTTTTTAATAATGACCTTAAAAATATGACCATGTTTCAAAATGACAAATGATTTCATTATTTCAAAAGGGTTGTGCCACTCAATCAAGAAGTTGTAAAGGAGTTTGCTGAGACATTATATTACAATATGGATATATTAAAAGGAATAGAGATAAAGCTAAATAAAATAATATTTATTAGGGTAACTAGTTTTCTTATAATAGGATACCTTTGGTATAAAATCATGATAATGAAGTAGAGAGACATATATTCTATAGAAGAAATGAAATGTTGAGAACTTCAAAATAGGGGGCTACATGATTGTCATTACCAAGGAAAATGGGTAAGAGTTGTAATATTCATATATAGGTATTTCACTTGTGAGGGAAGACACTCCATGCTACATGGAGTTCATTTCAAATTCCTCAATCACATACGACATGGAAGGATAATAAATGTTCCTAATTTATTGATCAACATACTCACAAAGATGGAAGATGATGTTTAGAAAGGTAACCCTAAGGCACCCTCTCCCATCACTATTTGATTCAATTAATTATACAAGAATATTTGTAAAGGACTAAACCCAATCTAATTTGGGAAATTTTTATCTTACTACCAATAAATGAAGAAAATGTTAATGTTGAAGAAATAGAGGACATATAATAACAATAAGAGGATCTTCCTATAGATCCACAAGAACTTGCAACAATAGTTCTTCCTATAGATCCATAAGAACTTGCAACAAAAGTGCCTCTTATAAATCCATAATAACCTAAACTATAAGTTCCTCCTATAGCCACACAATAACCTAAAGTATAAGTTCCTCTTATATTCATACAAGAAACTATAGTATAAGTGCCTCATATAGCCACATAAGAACCTATAGTAGAGGGCTCAACAAGCAAAAGGAAGAGGAGAAACTAGTCCTCCAACCTGAGATAGAATCATTTAGGGATGAGATACCATTAAGAGATAAGACCCATAAAAAATTGAAGGTTTAATTCATGCCTTGAAGGTCTCATAGGTTGAAGATAAAAACAAAATGAAGAATGTAAACTAGGACTTGTGTCATAAAATTTGATGAAATAAAAGAGAAAGAAGCTAATATTCTGATGGCTAGTAGTGATGAAATCTTTAATGAATCTAGTTTTGATGAAATGGAAGAAGATGATGAAGAGGAATGTCCTAAAAAATAAGAATATTTTATAAAAATACATGAACATGTATGTGAGGTGACACAACATTTTGAATTTTTGCTGGAACAACAAAAGAAACAAATCCCTGTGTTAATACAAGATGAATTTTCCACTCTAGAGAGGCTTGGAAGGAAATTAAACATTTAAAAAAGAGGCTAGAGGCACAATCAAGAAATGGTTTGAAATCACTTGCTCATGTATCTTCTCATCTATAGCAATCAGAAAAATATCATCCTATAACATCCACTTCACAACCTCTTGCAGTAGAAGAATAACTAGCCAAAGTCATAATGGATCATCCAATTAGGTATATTCCTTTATTTTCACTATCTTCTAAAGAAATCAAATAGCTAGACTATGGGTCTATAAAATTTAGAAATTTGGAAAAATAATATAAGAAATCAGAAGAATAGGTTAGAGTAAAAGAAGAAAAGATAAACATACTGTGGAAGAAGGTTGAAGACTTGGTCGGTTTGACCCAGTCAATTTTCAATTGCAGACCTCCTTCCAAGTTATACTCAATTTATCTTGAGGAGAAATGGTACAAATTCAAATTAATGAGGACCTATTATGATATAAAGTTTGAATTATTAGACCCACTCTATTTATTTAAAATTTATCAAGCAAGCTCAAAAGAGGAGTAAGTACAGTTATGTGAGTTTTACTTACACAACTATGTTGTACCACATAATAGATATTGGAACCCCAACCTATATGTTGGGGTTGTTATTTTAAAATCATTTTCATCTTATCTATTAAATTAATATAAGAGAGGGAAAGAAATACAAGAATACAAATAAAAAGAGAGGAGTAGCCAACTGATGATCAGAAGAGAGTTTGACATTCCTAAGGTTGTATTGAATAAATGGGATGAAATTATGCAAAATAAACAAGTAAATTCCTAGTTTCATAAAAATTGTGATACAATTCAATATTTATACTTAAGGTTGAGAACTTATATCAATATTACAATATAAAGGTCATGTATAGAAAGGAGGAATGAACTTTAAACAAAACTAATAAGGAAGGAGCCATAATCTCAAGGTAGCCTTCAACAGAGTCCAAAGATACATATTACTTGTAGGTGACATGAGAACCATGTTTCTAAGCATTATATTTTAGCTTCCCCTTTTCTAGTGTCCCATACTAGACTAGAGTAATATGGTTCCCTTGGATGCAACTAGAGAAGTGAAGCATTGGAAACTATATGAGCATAGGCATGGATTCTATGCCCATCTTTCCAATGGTGCCACTGAGCTAATTGATCTTAGGACTATTTGTGAATCTGAAATGAAAAAGTTTGATGCTTGAGGATGAATAACCCATTAAGTTTTGGGGTGTGATGATCCTTCATTTTTTTTATGTTTTCTCATATTTGTGGCCATAATCTCCCAATTTCCCTTTATGTTTTTAATAATTTCCTGTAAGACTTCTACCATATACAACTATAATTTACTATAGCATTTTAATTCATGTATCTTTGAATAGTTGAGATTTATGTTATGAAAATTAAGTATATGATATTTTCTCTTTTGTTATATGGTGTTTATCTCATGATATGTTTTAGAGGATGTTTAAAGTAGTAGGTACATACATGGAAGCACTCACGAACCATCCTATAGCAATAGATAACTATCACGAAAACATCTTGCAGCCACCATGTGACCAAAGCCAATAAAAATTAGAATATGATCCATTGACTTAACTGGCCCTCAATAAGTCATAACAACACTGTAACAAATCAAACAAAGTCAAGAAAATGTCACAACAATCAAACTTGTCCTATAGCCGTTTCATGGTTCCATGTGACAAATGGCTCAAGAAAAAGGATGGATTCTTGTAACTAATTCTTCTACTTTATAACCTATTTTGTTTTGTAGTTAGACAATTTCCCCAATTGTATATAAAGGACAATAGGGTCAAGATAGAGATAGATAGTGGAATATATAGAATTGATATAGAACAAATCTATAGCTATTATATTGTGTAAGCTATCAATTTTATAATTTCATGTAGCAGTAATTGCTACATTTGTTTAATATCATCAAATCTTTCTGAGTTTAATATATCATGTTGAAAGGAAAGGTTGAAGCACAAGTTGGACAAAGGAAGGACCCCCTTTTGAAGCCTTGCTATAATAACCTAACTTGTTAGATCTAGTTAGTATTCTATTTAATTCATTTATGCATTTGAGTATTCATTTCTATTATGTCATTTTAGATTGATTTATTAATTTCTTTAGAAAGCTTCTACAATTATAATTAGTGTGATTGTGATTTATTTGAGTGATTCAATTTATGCAATTTACTTCAACATATATTTTATCATGTAAGAATAAAATTTGTATAAGATCAAATTATAAGGTTGAGTGTGCACATACAATGTCACCATCCTCTTAAGTTTATGTCCCTGGGTTGACAAATTAAATGAAGTAGAGGATGTTGGTCTATGATAACTCTCCTTGTCTTTAAGAAGCAAGAGAAGTATATCTAATTAAGTATTTGTTGATCATTAGTTACCAAACCAAAACATGACTTCTAATTTATGAACATGACACATATGACTTTAAACACTTATTACAAGTATTTTTGACTCTCTTGCACCATCATGTTTTCTTCTAACCCTTTTAGACTAGTTTTATATTCTCTTAGGATCTTACAAACATTTGAATTTTCAAATTCCTTGTTTTGGAGGGAAATAACTAGAGACCATTTAACACATCCTGAAGACCTCAAATGGATTATAAGACACCAAATAGACCCTAAAAGTGTTCCATACACACTTCGACACTCACTTTGACCTCCAAATTGTCAAAACTCAAAAATGGTGTTTCTTGGCTTGATGCTCCTGCATCATACTCCTCAGGAGGGAGAAAACTTTAACCTCCAAATTTATTTATTTCTTTCCAATTCCACACCTAAGGGTCTTTAATTTTTACTTACATGTTATTCTTTCTTTCTTGGTCCTTCTTGCTTGCCAAACACTTGCTTGTCCTCTTCTTGGATTTATATAGCTTTCTTGTACATGCATATTCTAATTCCATGAAGTATTCCCACTATTTTATCTTATTATTTTATACATATTCAACCTATGATAAGTCTCCTTTAACCTTCTCATACTAAATTGCAACCATTTGATGTTCATTCTTCTTCCTCATGCTTATTTGATAGCTTGTTTCCCCATGAATCTTTCTTGATTCTTGCTTCTTGAGTGATGTTTGCTTCTTAATCATGTTATCATATTATTCCTTATGCTATAATGGCCTCTCATTCATGTCAACCTCTATCTTTTTCTTTTCTATACTTTTTTTCTTCTCTCTCTTCCAACTTATTCACATCTTGATGATTTTTCCTCTCATTTTTCTCACCGTGCAAAAACAACTTCTTATTTTTTTCATCCTCACCATAGTACATTATTATTTGACCAATATTTGGCTGTCCGTATCCATGATTAAAAATTATAAACTTAGAATTAGCTTTCCCAAATGAATAACTCACCTTGTTCACTTTATCATACTCCATATGGTTGCTAACTTGCTTGCTTATTTGTTTTATGCTTCCTTTTGATTCTCCTTATCTATATTTTCCTTGAATTATTATTTATGTAATTCATCTTATTTAATCCTCTTATATGGACTAAACATGTCTTCTAACATCAACATATCTTCTTGCAACTTGTGTGCATCAATCTCTTCATATTCCTCATCAAACCTTGGTGTACATTATTCTTCATTGTCTTAGATAGTTTATTATTTGTATTCTCCTTATAATCCCTCATTTTTGAGAGTCATATCAACTTAATTCAGTTGCATACCATGATTCACAAGTAGTCTTTGAGGTGTTTCATCCTCATCTTACTTTTCTACACACTCAGCCATCAATGCAATGGTTTCCATATACAAGTTATGTTCACTATTGGATTCAACTTCAAACATATCATCATAAAAAAAAAATTAAAACACATCTTATAAACATGTATCTTATATGCACTCATATTTATATACCTTCCCTTCTTTGGCTTGGTTTGTTTACACCATCTCACTTATTTGCTTTGTAGGCTTCTTATCTTCTTCATTATTCATGCTTACTTAGAGTACACTTGTTTTATGATCCTCTTTTAATATTATCATTATTTTTATCACCCATTTTATACCTTGTACCTTATTTTTCTACCAATTATCTTTTTATCACTCTCATGGCTCATGCCTTTGTTCTCTACCATGACAACTTGGTATACTTTTCCTTTTGTGCTCTATCTCCACACTTGTGTTTGTTTTCCACTCATTATTTTTCCTTATTTGACCTATTATTTTAGGTTCATATACTTATTCTCATCAACTATTTATTTAATCCACTTAGACCATACATATACATGCCCTTGTTCTCTTTTTGAGATTTGTCCTTTGTCATTCTTTCTCTCAATCTACACATTAGATTTTTCTTCATCACATGTGAAATCAAAATCAACATTTAGGCATTCATTTACCTCCAATGGCAACTACTAAAAGATTATGTCTTCTTCCATGTCTTCATGGGTGACTGTCATGTCTTCTTGGTGCGCTATCTCCTTTGTTTTAGTTGCTATGAATGAAAATGCATTATATAACTCCTTTTTCTCTTCATCTTCTACATGTGGAATGTTATCAATCTTCATCTTCTTATCTTCTTCAAGAGGTTATTTATATTTGTCATCCTCTTACCACTTGATGGTTGATATTCTTGAACCATTAATCATCAACTTTGAGGCCTCATGCTTGGAATTCACCACACTTGTCCTCATACCTAAAAACACAAACTTGAAATAAATGTTAACATATAAAATGATAGACCACATAGTCTGTTTGAATGTTTTTGTCATAGACATTATCCATCTTTTATTATTGTTTTCACCCTCAAGTTCTTTTCTTAGAACTTACATCTTATTATTTTTCTCCTCAATGAGAACCCTCTTCTCTATCTCTCTATCTTTTTTCTCACTTGTAAACATCTCTCTTCGCATGCCTCTTTGGGCTGCTCTCTCTTTCTTCTTCTCATATTTCAAGACACCTTTCTTGTGCCTTCTTCTTCTCATAAGTGAATCTAGTGGCCATTTCACTCTTATTTTCACATTCCAATCAATACATTTGATTTATTTTTATCTCATGAGTTTCACCATGAGATTTATCTTCTCTATATCTTACCCCAACGCTCTTCTTATGTCTTCTACTTCTCTTTATATATCCATCTTTTCCATTCCTCTTTGATTTCTAAGCCTATCTAGACCTTCCTCTTAGAAAGCTTTTAAACCTTGCCTCTTATACCTATATTGTGAATTTTTTATCTTTGAGTCATTTTTATAGGACTTATTCTTATCTTCCTTCACTCTCTTATGGATTATTTTCTTCCTTCCCTCTTCTCTCTTGGAGCTTCAATGCTCTCTTTTCAAGATTTCTTTTCTAATCTTTGCTTGAATAGATTCTTGTTATCAAATAAATTTTGGGTTTTATATCTTATATTATAAATATTATAATACTCTATACTAATATTAATGGATCATACCTAAAACATCCTGTTCTCCCTCAATACCTCGTAAGGTGTTATCTTATGCATGCCTTTTAGCACTATGCATTCATCTCAAATCAACAAGTTGTAAAGAAATTTAAAAAAAAAATTAAAAAATCATAAAATGTATTTATTTGATACCAAATTATGTAAAGTAATGGGGATAATTCTTCAACACTTCCATTACCTAGATCTAGCCATGAAGGATATCTCATTTTCTTATTATGCTTGTTTGGATTTTCCTTCTTACAACTAGATTTTTCCTCGTTTGATCAACCTATCATCTTTATTAAAGTTTTAATAATATTTTTGGGCACATTTCATATTTTTTCACCTCCTAAATAATTTTTAATAACTCACTCAATCTCTGTCATCACTTTCTATCCCTTTTGTGATCTCTAATTAGCCCTTCTAAGCCTAATTTAGCCCTGTTACAACTCATCTAATTATATCCATACTTTCCCATACCCTTTCACTCCAAAAAATTTTAATCTCTTATAAAATTATTACATAAACACACTTAAAATTTTTTATATTTTTTATTTATTTTAATCTCTCTAAATAGACCAAAGCCTAGCATAGGGTTTCCTAGCCTACACACAAACCTAAGAGGCCATTAATTCCATTTTTAGAGTTCAAAGTTATTTCAAAAAATCAATATAAATTTAATAGGTATATTTTATTATTTTATAACTCCTCTAATTAAAATTTCTTTATCTCCCCTCTAGATATGTCTCAACTCTCCAAACACATAATTTATCTAGGTATCACATGACTGTGCAAGGCTATAATAAGTTTGTTTATCTTTAAATAACCCTTTACACTCATTTTGGTTTATAAATAGGATTATTAAACCTTTATTAAATCTCATTCATATATTATATAATCACCATTCCAATTCATTTGGTTCCTAACACTCTTAATGTCCTGACCGTGTATAGAGTATGACTATCTTGACTTTGACAGAAATGCAGGGGTTTGTGTTTATTTATAAAGTCATAAGATTTCCTCAAGGGATTGATATATACAAAATTAAACATATAAATGACTTTTTTACATAGATAATACCCAATCCACCTTGTACTCTTCTTGTGATTCTTGACATTAAGCACATAAAATAAGGTTTAGACTATCTTCCCAACATATAGTATACATAGTGTAATACTGTCTAAAAATTGATTGTATTTTCAAGGTTATATTTTAATTTTATTAATATATATTTATATTATACCATTTAGAACCAAAACTCAATGATCCCTAGTACTTTTCTTGTTTAAATGTGTAATCTTCCACAGTCTTCTAAAAATTAGGTTTTTTTGTGTATGCAACAGGGTCTACATATAGCCATATTGGTTTGTTCCTCTCAACAAGGTTAATTAAATTAATCTATGAATTAAATACTTAACAATAACTTATAAAAAATGAAAATGAAACACTTTATCATATTTATATCCATCGATTATGTTCTTGGAAAATTTGACATAATTTACATACCTTACCCTGACTTAAATATAAACATGGGTTTCTTCTTGAGTATCTCTTCACAGTGAAGTGCTTGCATAGTCACAGGGGGGTTTATATTAAATATAACATATTTAAGTAACACAACACAATAAATAACTTGATTATATTCACCTAAATCAAATACTCAAACTTCTTCTTTTTGACTGTAGTCCCCTTCCAATCCTATATATACACACCTACATACAAGGCTACATATAATATCAAAGGCTTAAAATGGCCTTCCAACATTCAAAAAATCATATAATAATCCAAGGGGAATGAAACACCACAAGAAACAAGTTTCTTTATTCATTGGATACAAATAAAATTCCATTGTAATTAAAAATTTGTACGTTATCATCTTTCATGAGTATTAAAATGTACACCCTTTCAACCATACTCCTTATTCTCAGAGACATCCTATTATTAATTATATGGAATCCTACTCCCAAAATCATGTACCATTATCTCTTTTTACCAACTTCAAAAATTGTTAATAAATCAATTAAAAAACAATTTCTTTTTCTTGAACCCAATGCATGGGTGAAGGTTACCAAACCAAAGCATAACTTCCAATTTATAACTATGACACATATGAATTTAAACACTTATTGTAAGGATTCTTGACTCTTTTACACCATGTTTTCTTTTAACCCTTTTATACTAGTTTTATGCTCTCCTAGGCTCTTACAAATATTTGAATTTTCAAAATCCCTATTTTGGAGGGAAAATAACTAGAGACCATTTAACACATATTGAAGAACTAAAATGTATTCTAAGACATAAAATAGACCTTAAAATTCCTCATACACACGTTGACACTCACTTTGAACAACTTTTAACCTCTAAATTTTCAAAACTTAAAAATGTTGTTTCTTGGCTTGATGCTCCTACATCAGGAAGGTAGGATCAATTTATTTTTTATGCATATAACCTTAATGGGATGATCTATATTTTTTAAATTTTTAGGCTAAGTTCATACTTCTTAGGTGGGTTTTCCTATGCCCTTGATGTCAATATATTTTATCCTTACCCACTTGTCTAGATTTTATCATCTTCATGAAGTATTTCTACATCACCATTTTGGTGCCTTGCATCCCTCATTACATCATATATTTACAAATATCCCCTTTAAAATATTGATTTTGGTTGATCATATCTTGTCTAATTTCCATTTTATATATTTTTTACCTTCATTATTTATGATGCCACTTGGATTATTTAGTTTGTGAATTGTATTTTAGGACTTGAGGAATCAAATCTAAATTTTGATTAAGATTATCATCCAACTTAGTTGGTAGAATAATCAATTGTCAAAAATGAGTAATGCATAAAATATTGAGACTTAGAAAATGATAGTTTATTTTTTACATGATAGAATAACATGTTTTTCACATAAAAATTAAAATTTTGTTAAATTTTCTAGTTCTTTTCATAAAATTAGACAATTTTTAAAAATGGTGTGTTATTTTGAATTCGTATTCAAAGGTTGTAGCCTTAACAAATTAGTAAAATTTATTTCTCGTTGATCTTGGGAGTAGCTATTGACCTCTAGATCTATGACTGAAGAATTCCTAAGCCTGACTATTCATCTTATACACTCAACTAATGACCTATGTAACCATATGTATTGGAATTTTTTTTTTTGTTTTTCCACTTATTTTGGTGTCTTATAGAAAAATAAAGGTATTGGAAAGGTAGAGAGAATCAATAAATATTCATGGGAAAATGAAAGGACATGAATCATTTTGGTTTTAGTTTTCCTCTTTTGGAGTTATTAAACATGTCCAAGAGGAAGTATTATGTATAAATATGAACATATATAGTTAATTAAAAGGGTGATAAATAATATAAGATAAAAAATTAGTAGTAAACATAATGAGATATATGAAAGTTGTATTTGCATCGCATATGTATGATTTTGAGTATTTGTTCTTGTTTTATCATTGATGTTTAGTTGTAGGTCACCAATTTTAACACTACACACATCAAATAGATGAGTTTAGTAGTTTTTAATTTATTGAGATGAAATCCTCCCATTTAACATCATAGATATCATTATAAGTATGGGAGACATAAGTTTGGTTTTCATTATAATCCCAAGAGGCAAAAAACTTGTAAACTATAGAGCATAGTGAATATATGGAAGTATGGATTCAATCTTGCAAGATTTTTATCACATTGAGTTTCCATAGGTTATGTCTTGTGTTATCTCTATTTTATGCATTTGCATATGTGTTTTTTTTCCCTTTATTTACATGTTTACATTCCTCACAACTAGGATAATTCATAAAACACTTAAGAGAGCTCAAGATTCATCCCTATAGAGTAAATAACTTCACATTTGTTATTACACCTCTATGAAATCATGTTAATTTTAGTCATGTATGGATTAATATCATGTTTAGAATGTGGATTAATACATTTAATGTATGTATCATGTGGTGATTTCATGTAAGTGGTTGCATATTATTGTTTATGTTGTATATGACAAACATAAGAGTTGGTATATGTCTTAAAAGAACATTTTAGGTGCTTTTATATGACATAAATATTGAGGGAGACACATTGACTTGAAGTGGTCCATATTTTTGAAATTTATAGTGGATTATCCACCTATTTTATTGATCAAATTGGTATTAGAGTAGGTTATCCTTTTGATGTAAAATATTTTCTAACATATTTATGAAAATTTTAGTTTTTTGTGTGTTCTATATGGGTGGTTTTTGTGGTGACCATTGTGGAGATGTCTCCCATTACCTAGATAAGAGGTGATAGTGGACATATTATCTTGATTCATTGGTATCAAGGTGGGTTCAAATTCAACTACTATTATTTTCTATGTAAGACATTGTAGACTACTATTATCTGATGGTATTTACCCAAATTATTTGATGGACCATTTAGCTTGGAAAAATTACTCATATAAATAAATAAAGGTTGAGAGAGTTGTAAAGTGTAGTGCAAGACATGTTAGACCTATATTTTAACATAGTTTCCTTGTGACAGTAGGGTATGTTTATACTTGAGCAAATAAAAGACTCTAAAGGTAACACTATGAAGCTTAAGGAATAATTTTTTTACTTAGATATGCCTCATTTTATTTATATTTGAAAAATGATGTTTATTTAAGCCTTCTCTATGGAATAAATAAGGTATTTTTATACCTTTGATTTAATATCCTTATTCTTATTGGCCAAGTGAAGTGGGACAAAGATGTTTTTATAGATGAAGGAAAGAGAATAAAGAAGGGGAGAGAAAGAAAATCCAAAGGGAATTCAAAAAATTTGGGTAATGATTTTTCTCACCACTTGACTTTCTAAAATTATGGGACTGAAATCCTTCAAATTGGAGAGTTTATCAATTATAACCTTCACAATATTATCCTAGAGATGATCAAATTAGAGCCTTGATAAGGTATTATACAAATTATGGTCATACTAGAACCTAAACAAGGTAATGTCAAAAGTATAATCATATTGGAACCTAAACAAGGTAATATCTAAAATATGATTGGACTGGAACTTGAAAAAGGTATTATCCAAAATATTATTATATTATAACAAAAAATGGGTATTGTCCAAGAGGATGATAATATGGGTTTTTCACTTGGGTGATAGGAGATAAATATTCATTTTTTTTATAATTTTTATGGATCTAAAATCCTTTAAATTATGGGTGTGTGGTCATAAATTTGATCATGTTTGTCATTCAACTCACTTGGTAGAACAATAAAGTATAAAAATGAGTAATCTATAGAATGTTGAGACCTAGAAAATGCTAGTTTATGGTGTATGGGATACAAAAAATATGTTGGGCATAAAAAGAATTTTTTGATTACATTTTTAAGTTATATCAAAAAAATAGACAAGTTGAAAAAATGGAATGTCATATTTATGCCCTATGTAAAATCTATAACATTTTTACGTTGGTAGACTTTATTTCTAGTTGGTCTCGGGAGTAGTTACTGATTACGTTCAAAAATGCAACTTGTGACCTCTAGAGCCTAACTATTCATCTTTGACACCCAACTAGTGACTGCTAGAGCCATGTGTATTGTAATGTTTTTTTATTTTTCCACTTATTTTGGTTTTTGTAGGTTAGGGAAAGTACAAATAAATATCTTGGCAAGGTAAAGAGAATTAAGAAAGATGCATGGGAAGATGAAAGAACATGAAGTGTTTTGGCTTTAGTTTATGACTCTTAGACTTCTTGAAATCATATAAAATGTATTATTATGTATAAATATTAATTTAAATGATACTTATGGAATTTGGATTCACATATCATATGTGTGAGTTTTAGTCTTTGTTCTTGTTTTATCATTTATGATTAGTTGTAGGTAATTGATTTAAAAACTACATAGCTAAAATAGTTGAGCTTAGTGGTTTTTACTTTCTCGAGAGGAAATCATTACATGCAACATTAAAGAGATCATTACATTTAGAGGAAACATAAGTTTGGCTTCCATTGCAAGCATGAGATGTGAAAATAATGTAAACTACAAAACATAGTGTAGATGAGGAAGAATGGATTCACTCTTATTGGATTTTTCTCACATTGAGTTTATTTAGTGTATTCCATGTGTTATCTCTCTTTGATGTGTTTGTATATGTGTTTTTAACATTTTTACATTACTTTAAACTAGGATAATGCATCAAACACTTAAGAGATCTCAAGATACAACCCTAAAAACTAAATAACTTTGAATTTGGCATTGTGACTCTATGAAAGCATGTTAATTTCAGCCATGTGTGGAGTTGTAGCATTTTTAGAGTGTGAAATATTATATTAAATGTATGTATCATATGGATATTACATGTGAATGTTTGCATATTTTATTATATGTTTTAGGTGCTAATCCTAAGAGTTAGAATACATTTTAAAACAAAATTTTGGGTATTATTCTATGGCATAAAAATTGAGAGAAACACCTTGACTTGAAGGGCTCCATGTTGGTGAAACTTAGAGTGGAATATACACTTATTTTATGAATAAAAATTTAACCATTACTTACTCACAAATTCCCATCATCATTTCTTATCCATGACATCTTATTCATCAAATTCATGTCATTAGGTGGTTGTGTTTTCTTACATTATGTTTTATAATGAACACTAATTTCGAATTTCCAATCATTGGAGTCTTTTCCTTATTTTTACATGATGTTCTTGTTTGATTTTTTGGACTTCACTTTTATTACATACGACATTTTTATTATAATCATTTGTGTTTTTTCTATATTTTAGACTAGACCTAACTTATATTACATTTATTTAAAATATTTTTTGTGTTATTCATGATTGATTAGACTTGACTTATATTACATGAGAAGACATCTTTATTTTCATATTCTTGTTTGATTATCTTTCATATTTTCTTATATTTTATATTTTATTTTGATTTACAATGTTTTAAAAAAAAAATTCATAAGATTTATCATCTTTTAAATTTATTTTTCATTTTTATTTTATCATTTTTAGGTTTTTTAACATTTACTAGAAAAGAATAAAACATACATCATAGTTTCCAAAATTTTCCAATAGCATGATTTTATATATTAATGCATGATGTAAATAAAATAATATCATACATATAGATAACATTAATGAGTCACAAAAATATATATCTAATTATATATAAATGTCTCAATTTTATACTATAAATACCAATACATCATATATATGTCAAAAGTGACTACAATTGAATCAAATGTCAATCTAAGCCTATGGTACCTTAAACCCCATCAAGAGGGTGAAGTTACATCATCCAAATAAATGATATAGATAATTCCATGTGTATAATTTATTTTAGAGTATGTGTCTATGACTACATCCCCTAGATCTGTCCCTATAGTTCAGCCACCTACACTTGTAGCCATGTTAATTATCCATCTATACCCATGTGTGTAACTTTATCCATGGCCAAATATCACCATGTAGATACCTCACCTACTCTAACCCCTTCCCATAGTTCCACATATGAAATAACCTACTATCATATCCAAATATCCTTAGCATCCTCCCTTACCAATTGAAACTAGTTAGTGTGTGCTCCAATTTTTAGTGTAATGGGATCAAACATCCATGTGGTGTCATATTAAGGAATACAAATATTCAAAATATCATGGTGAGTAGTATCCATAAAATTAATTTAGTGTGTCTCTTCCTCTACATCACATCTAAAAAATACAAACCAAAATAACATCATATCTTACATATATATCAAAATCTATAGTCTATCTATCATTAGTAGATACTATGTATATCTCTACTTCTAGAAAATGAAAATGGTAGCTTAAAATTAATAATATTTATTTACCAAAAATAATACCATCACCTTGTCCACCTAACACATGGGTGTTATCATAGTTTCATGGTGGTGAATATATTCTAAATCTCCCTCACATGAACACTACAACATGTCGATCATCTCTATATGCTCATTGTTGTAAGGTATAATCATATAGTCAAGGTGAGTGAGGATATATTTTATATCTCAAATGTGTGGCTACCACTTTTATACCTCCTTCCTCTCCCTATGTCACCAAATGTCTTCTCTGTCATAGTCTCACCTTCACTAGCTACTGAGGTATCACTATAGGCACCCTATCTAACACCCCTTTTCCTCATAAACCTTATGGTTCTCTAACATCTAGGCTAAGAATATTGGGATCACCAAAGGATTAATCTGGTGCATAATTAAAAACTTTCCATAGACATGATCACATGGTTGCATCTCTACCTAGTAGATGTATTACCCAGTGATGTGAATCTACCCTAGCCTATATTTTGGTTGGATATGATGGACACCCATCCACAAGACCATTATATGGTATCCACATGATCTAATCCTAAAATATGGTATTCAGTGTTAAAGTGTGAGGGATCACTCAAACAAGATTGTCCCAATCTCACCTCCTCATTCATGGGAGTCAATTTTCTATACCATGAGGCAATATAGTAGGCTTATACATTAGGAACCACTTGAAAAGAAATCAATCAAAAAATATGATAGGTCCCATATTATGTTATCCCATACTAAAAATATTATATAATTTGTGGACCAAATACACTAAAATGACTAAGCCCATGTCAAAAATAGTGTTATTCTCTAGCATTAAGCAATGCATATCTATTATTTATAGTAGCACAACTAATTTAGACTTATGACACAACACACATGTGGTCATAAGTCTAATTAGAGGCTTATAGATATCTAGAACACATAAAACACATACATTGAACAATTATACAATGAACCTATACCCATTATACCTATCTAATCCTATGGCCTATTGTACTAACTTCCATGACTTTTATATAGTATCTAAGATATTGCATGCTATATGTGTGTTCATGATAGGAAGACTAAGGATTTCATGAATGTATTCTAAGGTGATCTCAAAATTTATATTATCCACATACATCACCAAAATAAATATATTAGTGATTTTATCCCATCGCACTATAATTGACACATCTCCATGATCCTTTTGAGGCATAGTGTGGTAAGTTACATTTGATCAATTGTTAATAATATCTCAAGTAGATTTGGTAGCTAGATCACATCCATGTTTCACCATAGTCTCTGACACCCTTAAAAAATATCAAACAACAAAGTAAAATTATATTTTTCTCTAAAAATTTGAACTAAATGATAAAAATAATGTAAAGAATAAAAATTATTTTTTTCTTATTTTCATATTACATTGGCTAAGCCTCTAATTTCACCATCCATGCTTGTTTTTATAATTCATCATCCATACCATATGATATCAACAAACACATTTTTACTATATCCACCATACCTTACAATATTGGTTACATAATTTTCAAACTATATCAACCGTACTGTATGATATCGATCAAGATTACCTCTTTTAATGTATCATTCAATTACTAAACTACACCATCCATTCTTATTGTTTAATGCAACCAACCACACCCTATGGTTTCAATTAATTGGATCATTTTTACTATATTATCCATACCATATGGTATTGACCAACATTTTTCCTAACTACATTATCCCTACCCTATGATATCGGCTAGGAAGGTTCCATCCCCATTAAAAATTATATCATCTTGTTCGATCCAATTCAACGAGGGTAGTGATTTCTTTCCTTGTCCTTGATAAATGATTTTCACCTTAGTTTTGAGTTTTTTAAACAACCTATTGTCTATCCTAATTACATATTTTTTATGAAACTTGTTGGGGTAAATTCCATTATATGTATGTGTCCCGATGCTAATATTTCCTAATCTAGTTCATTTTATCCCAAAAATGACAAAATGAGCAATAAATACAAAACTAGCTTGTATTACCTTAGTCATAGCTATGATACATCCCCCAACACATATACCTCATCAATCATGAGCCATGATATCTTAGATTGATAATTTTTCATAATCAAAGTTATAGAATTCCAAAAATATAAAATGCACAAATGAATAATATTCACCCATTTATAGTAAAATTTTAAATTTTGTAGCCTATACTTATTTACTATGATATTTCATTTTTTTCCTATGTCTTTGTTTCTATAGGTCCTTTTCATGACCCAAAAAATCCTTAGAATCTTGGTGAGATAGAAAACTTTTAAGTGATAAATAATGTTTCAAAATATTAGAATTTTATATTATTTTTCAAGTCTACCTCTTGATATTCTCATTAGGTGCCTTTCATCACCTGTGACATATGAAACATTTTCTATAATCAGCAAGGTAAGTGAAGGTATAAATTATCATACTATTTAATTTCATTTACTTTGAGTTATTTTAACATTCCTTTTTAGTTATGATTTTTTTTTATGTTTCTTTCCCAAAGTACTATCTCACATTACATTATTATGACATGTGATGATCTTCAAGTAGGGCATATGGATAACATAATATTTTTCACTTTATCATTTACTAATATTTTTTCTTATAATAGCTTGTGGATGTACCAATATCCCTATGTACATGCCTTAAATGGAACACTGATAATGGGGTGGAAAATCTCATGGTGTTTTTTGAGATATATTTCTATTATATCTTGATTACACCATTGATACTATCAATTTGACTTACTCTAAGTATGTATCCATCTAACTATTTTATATGCCTCTTGTGCAAATTTTATAGCTTCCTTATATCTTATGATATCTACCTAGAAGATACCATTTATTTTGTTTTTTGACCTTTCATGTAATGTATTGGTTAGTTCGATACAGTTCTAAGCATGTATTCTAAAATCTATATTCTATTATCCTGTTCATACCATTATATGTCAACTAACTTCTTTTAACTATATCTTTCAAGGTAATACCACAGGTTTAGTGTATAGGGTTAGTTTTAGGTATTGGATATATATATATATATATATATATATATATATATATATATATATATATATATATAAATTCCAAATAAATTATATACTATATATTCACTCTGCTTTTGCTTGCACATCTGCCATACATACATTTAGGAGAGTTAGTGGCTTAAAACCTTATCTTGAAGAGTCTTGTATTTTGGTGTCATTGAATTTTAATAGGAGTCATTTGAAGATAATAAATAAGGATATCTTAGGTCTTCATCCAACCATTTAAGGTCTTCAACCTAAATCTCTTACAAATCTCAACTTAAGCCAAGGGGGAGATTAAAGTGTTGATGGGTCCACCCCAAGTTAAGTATATTTCTATCCCTATAATTTTTCATTTATTTAATTAGTATATTATATTTTTATTTTTTATTTTTGAATATATGTATATGTATATGGAGCTTTGTTTAGGCCTTCTAAACATTGAATAAGGTGGTGTGATTATATGATTACTTAGAGTTTCCATAAAGCAATTTAGGTTGTCTAAACCCCATTTGCTTGACCATGGAAACTTATCCATTTAAAATCATTATATCCCATCCTTTAGTTTAGTTTATCATGTATAAAAATTTAATTTATAACCATTTTATGTCTTTATTGAGTTTTAATGAGAGCCACATCCTTATTCCATAGGCTTAGGCTCCATAACCATTCACTATTAACATTGTCATTAAAGATAACCCTATGTTATATCTAAAAAATTAATTTTGTACTTTATCAATTGTCCAAGTACCATAGGCTCTATTTTATTAATTATTTGAGTCCTAGTGTATTGAGATAAATATGATAGTTGTGGGTTAATCCTAGCCCTGCATATATAATCGAATTTTATCTTGTTTAATCATGTATTTATTGATTTTTTATGGACTTGAAAGTTTCTTATATATCATAACGGGTTTATAGTTTATGAAGTTTAATGAATCAAATGTTTAATTGGTTTTTGGTATTATTTTTAATGTTATATAATCACATCCATTGGGATATATGTTTCTACCTGATTCTAGTGTATTTTATTAAGTTAGTAATCTTGAGTTTAATTCTCAATAATTGTTTCTATTATTGTTATATTATGTAATTTATAATGAATATGGGATACTAGTTGATAATTTATTGATTTATGTTATTTTGGAAAACAATGTTATTATTATTGTACATTGGGAACTAGAATAAAAATTTTATTACACAATTTTGTCTTTATTAGAAGCATGAATTAGTGGAATAATATTTTTAAAAATAATGAATGAATGGGATGCATATAAAATAAATGGGTTCTTAATAATACAAGGATCATTTTTATAAGTTTTGATGAATGACATTCTTATTGTGCTTCATTCAATTTATATATTGATGAAGATATTCATGGCAATACAGATTATTCATTGAGATGAGGGCTCATTTCTTAGTTACTTAGTTTTATATTAGGTATTTGTTAAAAAAATACAAATGAATGTATATGATAATGAGTATAAGTAAAAAAAGAACCCTTAAATAACATTATGAATGTAAATTGACTTGATGCATTTAATAAGTAATTAAAGACAAACAAGTTATGAATTATTGGACATAAAAGGCCTTAACAAAGAGTTATCTCCTTCAAGTAATCCTAACAAGTGAATAAATAAACATAAGTTCGAACCATTTAAATAAAGTGAATATAATAGATATTGAAATCTAACAAAAAAAAAATAGAACTAATTTAGAAAGTGCAAGAGGAATAAACCCCCTTTTGAATCTATTAACAATTAAGAAGGTGTTTGAAAACTTAACTAAGAGTTTTATATGAAAAATGGGAAAATATATTATTGGTATTATCTTAGGAAACAACGTGAATTATTTATTAAGAGAATTATATAAGTGAATTAACAAATCCTTTAACAAATAACTTTAAATTAAATAATTTATGAACACGCCATTATTTTTGAAAACTTATGCCCTAGGAAAATAATGTGGTTAAGAATTGATATGTCTATAGACTCATATTATTGGTCCAAGACAAAAGTAATAAAAATGAATCACTTAATTTATTAATGTATGAATTCTCTAAAGATGAATTTAAACTTAAATGAGGGCATGTGTAAATGACTCCATGAGTCTCTTCAGGAAAATTATAGTAATATCATTCATTCATACCCTGATTAGTTGAATTTTACCTTCAATTTTTATAAATGAAATATAACATGGTATTAAACATGTAAAAATATCAATTCCAAAGTAGATGAGCATAGTCAATTATAGACCATAGGCTTGGTTAGACTAATAGACTTTGATCAATTGATATAAAGTTGATAAGTGACATAAATATAAAATGTGGTCATGTTAAGTCATTGATTACCACAAAGTATGTATTTTTATTTTATCCAAATTATTATATTATCAATTTTATCAAACATATAAAATGGAAAACACTTGGTAGAATGGGAAAACCCAAAAAAAATGAAGTCCCATTTTCACAAAATTTACAGCTATTATCAGGGACTAGGTCTTAACACTAGATAAATTCTAGTATTTAATGATTAAATTGTTATATAAGTTGCACCTATGATCTATTAATATTATTTAAATGAAAATATGGTGAGCAATCATTTAGAAAATGTGGTAAATAGAACCAATAACAATGGATGTGTTAGGAATAGAACTATTGATAGGAATAAACAAAATATGAATGTTAATAACAACCTTGATAATAATCAAGAAAAAGGATTGATAACCCACCCACATGATACATCATAAGTTTTCAAAGGAATTATCACATATTTATAAAACCTTACAATAATGATTCATGAACAAGAATATTATATGGCCCATCATTTTGTCCAAAATAATGATCAAAACAAAAATGTTAAAAATAAATAATATGATCAAGGTAATCCTAAAGTTTATTAGGAGAGGGTGGATATAGTTACACCATTTATTCATTATTTTAAAAATAAAATGGTGCATTGAATCTCTAGTGAATGTGGTGGGGTTTCTTTTTAATCATAAATGGTGGCCTTATGAAGGTATTTTGGATTGTAACTCATGACCTCAAATGAGAATGTGAGGTTTGTAATTTTATAGTTGGGTGTAGAATAAACTCTCTCATCTCTCATGGGAAAACTTGATTCAATAGACACTAGTATTGAGAGTTCAATTTTGTAATCACTATATACTCCTTTATATGAAGCAATCTACTTACAAATTTGATGAAAAAGATAATGCTCACTTCAAATTCAAGTAAGATATTAAAAATTTATTAAGGAACAATTTTTTTTTTTAAGTCATAAAAGATTAAAAAATACTATTGATCCAAAAAAATTGTAAATAGTTCTAAATTTCATAAAATAAAGGTTGGGAACAAATCCCATTACTATCAGAATAGTAATGGATCTTTTAGTATACCTATAACAAGGGCCAACAAAGTTCTAATTACTACTAAAAAATACATTGGGGGTTATTATACATGTATTGGGGATCAATATGAATGGGTATGACCCATAAAAAATAAAAATATATGACAACTATATACATCATTAGATAACAAATGTCTAAAATAACAATCCACTCTCATGGAGTTGAAAGGTAATTTTATAAAATAACAAATTTATGTTTTTGTTGATTCTAGTGATACATAATTTTTGTATCCCCTATTGTATTAAATTTATATGGTTGCATAATTTGAAAATTTTTAGAGAATTAGTAGGTGGTGTTAAGTACTAAAAAACTATGTCATATCATCTAAATGGTTAAGTAATCTAGCATAGACTTAAGGGAAATGATTACAAAGTTAAATTTTATATTATGCCACTAAGTCTTATGATGTGATTCAAATCATGGATTAGTTTAAAAAATAGAAAATAAGGCTAAATTGTTTCATCAAAACCATCTATTTGATCATAAACAAACTATGGTATCAAGGTCCTAACTAACCCATTAACTTATGTTTAGTGATATACATTTAGGTAAAAAAGGTAGTAAAGAAGGATTTTTTTTTGTATTTAGTCCAAGATTATGAGTTTTCCAAATAATAATATACAAAAAAAATGATCGCCCCTTACTTAAATTTAAGGATGTGTTTATAGAAGAATTACCAGAATGACACTAGTACGAGAGTTCAATTTTGTAATCGATATACTCCTTAGGTCTACATTGGCATAAAATGTGAGAAAAATATAAACACTATGGAGTTTTAAGATACTTTTAAAAAATTAGGAATCACTCAACAAATAATTAATAATGCCTATTGTGTTTCCTTGGGGAGGACTAGTGTTTTTCATAAAGAATAAATATATAACTTTATATTTTTGCATCAATTATAAAATTTTAAACAAGGTACCATCAATGCAATATTAAGGATGAAGACATCCATAAAACAACTTTCAAGAAAAGGTATGGGTACTATGAATTCATAGTACTATCCTTTGGGTTAACAAATGCACCTTTAAAATTCATGAACCTTTTGAACATCATGTTTATGGATGACCTAAACTAGTTTTTTATAGTATTTATTGATGACATCATGGTATATTCAAACAATATACAAGATTATGAACACCATTTACGAATAATGATGTGAAAAATTCTCACACATAAGCTTTTTGCTAAGTTTTCAAAGTATTCATTATTTAGGATAAAATACACTACTTAGGTCATGTGATTTCAAAATATGGAGTTTCCATTGATCTTGTGAAGATCAAACCCATTATGGAATGGTTAGATATGAATAATGTACATGAGTAATAGTTTTTATGGGATTGGTCAAGTATTATAAGAGGTTCATAAATAACATGTTTAAGGTATCAAACACAATAACTTTGTTATAGTGTAAAGGAAATAAGTTAGTTTGGACTAATGAGAGTGAATCAACTTTTCAAAGGTTGAAGGAACTATTTACTATAGTGTCAATTTTACTAATCCAAAATTTAAATGGAGATTTTTTAGTTTGGACTAATGCCTCTAAGAAAGGTATAGGATTTGTGTTATTTATGAATGGATGTGTGGTAGACTATAGCCTAGGAAACTAAAAATGCATGAGATAAACTAGCTCATGCATGATTAGGAACTTTTTATAGTAGAACATGTATTAAGATTTTAGAGACACTACCTTCTAGGAAAGCATTTTGGGATCAAACCAAATCATCATGGGCTTGCCCATATTTTCACATAGGATAAATTGAATACTAGATAGTAAATATGGTTAGAATTTATCAGCAAATATGATGTTGATTTTTAATACCTTAAGGGTAAATATAATAGAGTTATTTATGCACTCAACAGGTGAACATATATTTATGATCTTTATCCTAACAGGTTTGAGTTCAAGGATTTGGTCCATGAACAAAAATAAAAGACCATTTTTACATAAAAATACAAATAGTATAGGCCACAAATATAAGAGAAAAAAAAAATCTATATTTTACATTTGATATTGGATGATATTTTAAGGTTTTATGGTAGGATACATGTTCCTATAGCAAATAATTTGAGACTCAAAGTACTAAATGAAGTGCATAATTTTGCCTATTATATTCATCTTGGTGTGGCAAATATGGATCAAAAACTA
The DNA here is from genome assembly GCA_037957365.1 of Torreya grandis. NCBI lineage: Eukaryota > Viridiplantae > Streptophyta > Pinopsida > Cupressales > Taxaceae > Torreya > Torreya grandis. The sequence goes on along the minus strand of JARHVA010000536.1, from coordinate 3,119,433 downwards.
AAAATAAACTATTTTTGGCATGGAATGAATAAGTATTTCATTAATTATGTGTAAAAATACCTCAAATTTTAGAGAGTAAAATACAAACATGACCATTCTAGAGTTAAAATCTAACTGCATGGCATACCAATTAGTAAATGGGTAGTGGTGTCCATGGACTTTATGGAAGGTTTACCTAAGCTCTAAAACCACCATGATACAATTATGGTCATGGTTGATAAATTTACAAAAGTAACTCACTTTATACCCAAAATTTTGAAGGATGATGCATCTACACATTTACTAATATTTGTCTATTATATTGTAAGACTCCATGGAATACTTGAAGTAATCATTTTAGATAAAGGTAATCTATTTAAATACCTTTCTAGAAGATTTTGATTATTTAATTTGACAAAAATTTAGCTTTATTTATATTTATCATCCAAAAAAATATGGGCATACTAAATAATTCAACCAAGTGGTTGAGTACATGTTTTACATGTACATAATGGATCATCCCACTAAGTGGGAAGAGAATATTTCATTAGTGGAATTTTAATATAATAACATATACCATTATTCATTGAATATGACACCCTTTGAGACCTTTCTTGATATAAAATGTATAAATAAACTTGGTTGGGATGGTTTAGACAATAGAGGCACTCCTAGACCCAAATTTTTAAAATATTATGACATGCAAATGTGAATTATAAGGTAAAATTTTAAGGAAGATTTAGATCAACAAAAGATTTACATTGATAGAAAGTGAACTAAACATGAATTAAAGGTTAGGAAAAGGGAAATTTCAATAGTTTTCCATGGCGAAAGCTCCACTAAATTTGGTAGGGAAACCATTTTATCTCCAGTATTTATTGGGCCATTTAATGTGGTTAAAGGAAATAATATAATGGATTATTAGCTAGCACTCCTCCCATCTATTTAAAACCTTTATGATGTTTTCCACCATTCTATACTTAAATAAATTGTTGATCCTTCATAATTGGTTGGAATAACTTACTAATGGAGATAAGTATCCTTACACTACATCTTTTACAAATGATAGACCAACACAACATTAAGTTGTGGAATAGAAATATTCAACATGTATTGATCTAGTGGGACCAAATGAGCGAGAGAAGCACTACATAGGAAGATGAAAACCTCATGCATAACACTTTCCTTCACTTTTTTGAATAGATTTCATTAGTTTAGTGACTTTTTCTTTTGGTGGAGGATGATTTAATATCTTTATATTTTTAATTTTTTTCATGTTTTAATAGAAATTAATGAACGCATAGTCATATTTTTTCCATCTTAGAAAAGGGAACTTTGAAATTAAATTATTGTAACAATTTTTATAGACATAATTATTATGGGAACATTTTTATTTTATGTAGGACTATGAAATTAATTTAAATTTTTAATTTCTATGCATAATGTTTTATTTATTTTATTTTTGTTGGTTAAATCCTAACACTTGGAACATACATATGTTGTTGACATTATGTGATTTTAGGTACATATGTATTAGATAATTTCAATGAAACTAACATAAAAACAAATACCTACAACATTTTATTAGGGATATAGTTTGGTATATTGTATGCACTTCAATAGAATATGCTAAACTATACATTTAACATCCCAAGGCCTAGCTGAGACACCTGATAAAGTGGATGGATGATGCGTGAAACTAGGGGTTAGATTAATTGTTTTATGGAATGGGGTTTAGAATAATGGGTGATAAAAGGTGCTCAATTTGGTACCAAATGAGTTCCCTGGTGTCACATTTATCATTGAGAGCATCCAATTTGGTAAAAACATAACTCCTATAAGAAATTGAATAAATATGTAATATTCAATTAACATACATATAATATATAGAAGTGTAAATATTGAGCAAAGACACAGATCAATTTTGACACAAATATTTGGGTGGGAAAACCTCAAAAGGTAAAACATTCACAATAGTTGATATTCATATAATTAAGAAACATAGAACCCCAATATAATACTTATTTTATCACTTTTCTCTACAATTAAATTTCTTCATAGAACCTTTTTAAATATTTGTCACATGCAAATATAAATGTTTTAATAATTCACCAAAGTTCATTTGAATGAATAAGAAATAGGCATAAACCCTATTTTATAGTGAAATTTGAAGGGAGGTGACTATTGTGAATAATGGGTCCAACCATCGCAAAAGACATCTAATAAACCATGGGTATTTTATTAACTAAATATAATATTATTATTTATTTAAATGAGGTTTCTACCTTATGTTAATAAATAATAATATATTATTATTATTTAATAAATTATTAATATAATCTAAGGATTAAATAATCACCACTTATACATTAAATTATCTAACACTCCACCTTCATACTAAGTGGGGATGAAAACCATAGTCACCATAAGGAATTATACTATGTGAAAAAATTTCAAGGATTTAAAATCGTTTATCATGCCAAACATCACCTTTTGAAACAAAAGTAATTATAATCCATAAAATATTAAAAATTAAGTGTAGGCTAGCATGATCATGAGACTACATCTCACATTTTCTCATGAATAATCAAATAAATATATTTGGAGCCTTTTATAACATAAGAGCCTCCATTAAAAAGTAGGATTTTAATGTATTGGGGTACAAAAGTAAAACTTCTACATGAATTTTACTTAAATTACATAAATTCCACACAAATTTTATAATGATTTACAATTGATAAGAAATGTAGAGAAGAAGAAATAACACATGTCCATTAGGAAGTGACATTTTCATTTACACTCCCCCTTAATGCCAACTTCGAGAGGCCCAACATTACATAAAACTAACAAAATTTGGTATCACCAAGTGGTTTTATGAATATATATCCAACTTGTTCATTTATAGGACAAAACTACAGATTAATATCACCATTGAAGACTTTCTCTCATATAAAATACACATGAACTTCAATATGTTTAGTTCTTTGGTGTTGCACTATATTTTTTTCTAGAGCTATGCAACTTTGGTTATCATAATGAAGGATAGTACTATGATAAACATATAAATGAAGTTCTCGTAATATCCTTCATAGACACATGGCTTTTTTAATAGCTTATATATCACTTCTATACAAGAGAGAGACAGTAGGTTGTCTCTTGCTGCTCCAAGTGATAGTACCTGCACCAAACTTAAATACATATCCAAAAGTAGATTTTTTATCTAAAGTATCACCAGCATGGTTAACATCATAATAAACATATAAATTACTATTATAAATGTATAAATAAAATAAACCATATTTTATAGTTCCTTTGATATAATGAAGATATGTTTAGCTAATTTCCAATGATCAAAATAAGGATCCTGCATAAATCTAAAAGAAAAACTAACAACATATGAAATTTTTAGCCTAGTAATGGTTAGATAAATACAACTTCCAATAAACTATCTATACAAAGTAGGGTTATCTTTTTCACATGCAAGTTTAGGATCAAGTTTAATACCAACTTCAATAGGAGTAGTGGTAGATGTATAATCAAGCATGTTAAACTTAACAAGAAGATTATGTGCATACTAATATCATGATACACTAATTAAATTTTTGTCCTAAATATAGACATTCCTAAAAAATGATGTAGAATGCCTAAATCAATCATTTCAAACATTTGACTTAATTTATCCTTATATTTATGAATTAAACTAGTTAGATCACAAGTAATCAATAAATCATCAACATATAATACAATTAAAAAAAGATGACCATTTTCAACTTTAACAAGGGGATCTTTATCTGAATAATAATTTAAAAAACTTAGTTCTTTAAAAAAAAAAGTAATTTTAGAATACCAAGCTTGAGGAGCTTATTTTAAACCATACAAAGATTTTTTTAACTTTCATACATAATGTTTATTATTAGGACCAATGAAACCTTTAGATTGAGTTATACATATTTCTTCTTCTAAATCACGTTTTAGAAATGAATTTTTTGCATCCATTTAGTGGATAACACAACCATTTTGAATTGTAAGAGCAATAAGAAGTCTAATAGTACTCATTTTTTCTATAGTATCAAAGGTTTCAACATAGTCAATCCTAGGTTTTTGAGTAAACCCATGAGTAACTAATCTAGTTTTAAACTTTTTAATTTTACCAATTGATTTATATTTGATCTTATAAAGCCACCTACAACTGAAAATATGTCTTTTAGGTAGAGGAGAGATAAGATGCCAAGTCTATTTTTTTAATTAAGGCATTATTTTTAGTTTATATAGAAACCTTTCATCTATCATCTTGAGTGGATTTCTCAAATGATTGAGATTCACATTCATACATAGTCATTAAAGCATGATAAGAATGTTGACTTCTAATTAATTTATTAAGATTATCAACATTAGAAGATTGAATTAGAAATTCTACCCATTTAGGTCTTTTATATTAAACATGAAACTCAAGGGTTACTCAAACTCTAAGTTATCCATAACTAGATCAATTTCATCAAGGGCATATATTTTATCACAAGGAAAAACATGACAATCAAATTCATCAATATAAAAATATTGAGAAGGACCCACAAAGGGATCACAAAAATATTTTTCAAGAATAATAAAATTCATATTATTAATAATATGATGTTTTGAGGGATCACACACTCTTAAAATTTTTGTCTTGCCTCCATAACCTATAAAAATTCAAGAATAATAAGTGGGATAAAGATTTTTTCTTATAAATTTAGGAATAAAAATGGAAACAGTACTACCAAAGGTCTCAAGGTGAACCACACTAAGTTTATTTTTAGTCTAAATTTATAAATGGGTAGAAAGATTCAAATATTTTTTAGGGAATATATTCATAATATGAACAACAATGTTCATATATTTGGCCCATAAGAACATAGGAGCATTTGTAGATTACAACATTGTTCTAGACATTTCTATGATGGTGCAATTTTTCCTTTCAATAATACCATTTTATTAAGGGGAATAGGGAGTTATTAGTTAATTTTAAATAATGTAACTAATGCAAAAATAATCAATCTCTTTACTAACATACTCACCACCAATATCGATTCTTAATATCTTAATAGAAAAATTAGATGCATTTTCAACATAAGCTTTAAATTTTTTACACTTAAAAATATATCAGATTTATTTTGAATCAAATAAGATCATATAATTATAACATAATCATTAATAAAAATAATATAATAAAAATAATCATTAAGATATACAACTTCAAAGTACTACAACATCACTATGAATCAATTCTAAAGGATGTGATGAATTCACATCATGATTCTTGTGAAAGGGGTTAGTATATTACTTACCACATAAGCAATCATCATAATTTTCATGATGAGAAGGGATATAAATAATTCCAAAAACAAAATTATTTTTATACATATCATGTAAACTTCTAAAATTAACATATCTAGTCTTTCATGTCATAATTGAGATTCATTATTACTATGCAATGAAAGAAAACATGAAAAAGAAGGAGAAAATATATTTCAACTATTCTTTTGAACATCTTCAAAAATTAAGGAACTAGAATGATCTATAATGGAATAAATATATTTAAGTAATGTTAAAATTATATTATCATTTGTAAGTTGATAATAAGATGAAAAAATATTTTTAAGCTTAGGTACATAGAAAACACCATTAATAACAACATTTAAAATTTTTACTTTTCCCTATTTAATTGTTTCTAAAAAATAATTATCTTATAAGTAAATTATTTTATAGATATCACTAGAATCATATAAAATATAAGATAATAATTTCATATAGTGTGATGCACCACTATCTAAAATCTATTCATTTTCATTTGAAGCACATAAATTAATAACATTTGAACCCTGATTGTTATTCTAGTTAGGGTTTTGATTCTTTAGTTTATTTTGATAATATTTCTTCCCTTTGTTATTTTTATAAGTTTTATTTTTATTTATATCCTTATTTTTATAACAAGTTTCCCTTCTATGACTGAATTTACCACACAAATTGCGATTTCCATTAAACTTGGGTGTATGATTCTTATTACCAGATTTCTTATTTCCATATTTGTCTTTAGCAAAATTAGGGTTAAATTTTTTATTTTTAGTGTTATTATAAAAATTATTTAAATTGAGAATTTCCTAAGTAGAATTCTCTTTAAAATCAAAATTGATCATAACTTAATCTTCTTGAATTGGGAGAGTACACAAAGTGGTAATATTAGGGATATCTTGCTCAGTTTGATACTTATAATTCAAAATTGAAATAAAATTTCTAAACTTTTGATGAATATTTAACTAAATGATAAAATAAAGCAATTGATCTTGAATCAAATTACAATTACATCCATATAACTGAACTTTAATTTTTTTAATTTTAGAAAGGAAATAAGTTTTTCATCACCCTTCATAGGTGTAATTAGTAAATCAAAGATTAATTTAATGATTTTTAGAAGGTGAGTACCTTCATGCATACACCCAAGGAGTTTCCAAGCATCACTAGGAGACTCTTGATTATCAATGTAGATAAGTAATTCATCCTTAACACTCCACAAGATAATGGATATAGCTTCTTACAATTTCTATTAAAATTCATTAGTAAGCTCAAAGGTCACATATCATCTAGAAAAGGCTTTTTTAATCCCAATAACAACATTCTACAACTTTCAGGTTATAAATTCATCTTTAACATGATTTTTTCATATATTTTAGTTATTTACATTAAGCATTTTAGATTTATCTGAGGAAAAATGAGATGAATCCATCGCTTCCCTTTAAACAAGATAGTAAACAAATATTTAGAAAGAAAATATTTTAAATGAATTTTTAAACTATTTAAAAAAATATGTGAATTGCACATGCAACTATACTTAATTACATAATTTATATGCCAAATAATATAAAAATTTAACTAAAGTTGCACTAATATAAGTATCAAAATAGTTACACTCAAAATGACCACTTAAACACTCTTATTAAAAAAGGGTGTAAAAACCTAAATAGGAGGCTTCAAAACATAAAATGGACCATTACAATGCATCTAGAACATTTTAAAACCTAATGATTGACTGGTCACATGGCTATGTCTATATTTAGATTTGGTAAAAAAATGAAGTAAAGTTGATAGGTTAACATAGGATTTTGAATGCATGAGACTTAACACACACACCAAATGAAATTCAAGTGAAATTAAATAAAATTCAAAAATAAAATAAATAAAATAGTTTTTATGTGAGATTTGAACTCAAGACCTCTCCTTCACAAGTTTTAAGTAAAATATACTTTCACCAACCATTTTATGAATTTTTTTTAACAATTTATATGCATGAATACATAATTAAATGTTTTTAAAATGAATTAAAAAATGAAATAAATTAATATATATGGCTTGTGATTTCACAAATTGAATTGATTAACTTGATTATTCACTTTAGGATTAAAACTTGGTCATATAAAGTTGGGGATGGGTTTTTACTTATGTGGAAAATAACATATTATTAAATAAAGTACTTTAAAAATTCTTTTTATCAAACTATATAAAATTTTTACTTTATATAAAACTTTTAGTTGACTGTAGCATGTATGTGGATAATAATGACACTCATGTAGAATTTGAATGGCTTATATCTCCTTTCACAAACTTTAGTTTTCCCTAAAATTTTTCTAGGCCTCCTAATTTTTTTGAATGAAGCCAAAAGATCCTTCAAAATATCATCCTTGGCTCAAAATTTGCCTATAAAAATTTTCTTGGCTATACATGGTGCCCATGGGAGAGAAAAAAATAAAAAGTGGAGATCTAGAGCTCTTTAGGACTTGATATTTTCACAGGGTCTTGATATTGCAAAACTAAGCTATTAAAATTTTTGGGGAGAAGTTTCATGCTAAGAATCAATAATTCTAAGTTTTCTAGGTACCCAAGTCACACCCTATCACCCAAGTGGAGGGAAAAATGTTAAAAATTTACTTTAAAAATACTCAAGTGATCTTCAATATATGAATAGGCTTGCCAATCATTCAAACTCCCTCAGGCTCTGATATCACATGTTTAGCTACAACTCATATGGACCAATTATGACTCCAAACTAGGACCTTTAATTTATTTCTAGAGTGATATACCACCTGAGCTACTATTCCCTCTATGGCTAGCCCATCTTTGGTCTAGGTGTGTCTTATTTTCGATACCCCCCTTGAGCTACACTGTAGGTTCTTGGGGATCCTAGCCTAGATCTTATACCATAAAATAAATTTATTAAATATGTAATATTTAATTAACATACATAGAATATCTAGAAGTGTAAATAATGAGCGAAGCCACATATCAATGTTGACACAAATATTTAGGTGGAAAAACCTCAAAAGGTAAAAAAACCCACAATAGTTGATATTCATATAATTGGGAAACATAGAACCCCAATAAAGTCCTTCTTTTCCCACTTCTCCTCTACAAAATCATTTATTCACAAAACCTTTATACATATTATCCAAATGAAAATATTAATGTTTTCACAATTCACCAAAGTTCATTCAAATGAATAACCAATAGGGTTAAACACTATTTTATAGTGAAATTTGAAGGGAGGTGACTATTGTGAATAATGACTCCAACCATCCTAAAAAGACATTTAATAAACCATCAATAATTTATCAAATAAATATAATATTTTTATTTATTTACATGAGGCTTCCACCTCATGTTAATAAATAATATTGTTAAACATTGTCATTTATTAAGGGGGAAATTGTCGAGCATTGTCATTGGTTGTTGAGTTATTGAAATAAATGTTGTCATTTATGTCAATCTAATGTCATTGATGTCAAAGTTTTTGTGAATGTGCATGCTCAAGTAAGATTTGAGGTATGTGTATGATGATTTCTTTCATTGATATCAAAGGTTATAGTAATGGTGCATGGTCAAGTAATCCATCATAGTGAATGTTGTTATTGTATGAAAGTAGTGATATGAGAGCCCTATTTGAAGAATGTTCTTATGTTAGCTTGAGTTATATCATTAAGATCAACATGAGAAAGTACATGTTATTATGTCAAGTGTAAATAAACCTTCAAATCTTTGTCTATATCTTATAAGAAGGTATGTGTGGGTAGCATGATGAAATGATTAAGCTCTATAGAAGAATCTTTATGCTTTAAAGATCTATGTAAGCATATCTGAAGATGTTTTGAATGAGTTATGAATATCCTTAATTAATAATGTTGGAGAATGAGAGAGGTTGTTTTAGTTTGTGCATGAGATGTTGAGGACCTTGAAAATTATTATAAGCTTAGCTCTAAATATATGTGTATGCAGCTTTGAAAATATGAAGATCCTTAGTTGAGATCTAAAGATATATATAAATAGATCTAAAAATGTTCTAATGGAACTATGAAGAAAAGTGAGTGTATTAGGTTGTTTGAGCATACACAAGAGGAATTGGAACATAATAAATTTTCAAGGTGAAGCCCATATAGTGATTATAAGGTCAAATTCAAGACCTATTATGACTTATAGATAAAGGCCTAGAAAGCAAAGAAAGAGATAGTGGCCAGATGAGGTATTGAGATTAGTTTCCATGATATCAGTGATTATTTGAGCATTGACATAAGTGGTTCAAGTTATTTTAAGTATGTGCATGAATTTTTAGGTCATGGGTTGCAAGAAAAGGCTTGAAGGATGTTTTGAGGTTTCTCAAGTACATGGAATGAAGAGTCATTTATTTAAGAAGGATTTTCCAAGTGTTCATTAGCACATGTAGCATCTGCATGAGAACCTAATATATTCATGTTATATGAGGAAGGGTTCTATCTCAAATTTACAAGAATTAGTTTCTAAAAAGAAGACCTAAGCTTTATGATTGATTGTTAAGACTAGAAGTAGGTCTAAACCCTCAGAGAACCCTAATAATGACCCAATGTTAAAGGTCTTGTTATAAATAGCTCATAATATTTTGGTATGGATATAAAATTAATTTTAGTTTTAATTCAACTCTCCTAGGCATCTCTAGGTGTGATTGGTTTCTAAGGTGAGTAATAGACCCTATAAAAAGTGCTTATTTCTTAGAGATTTATTGTAAAAGATAGAACTAATCAAGTTAAAGTTTATACGTGGATGAAGATTAAAGTTTAATAATTATATTTATTATCCATAAAGGTTTATTAATATGTTTTATAATTTAGGTGTGAAAATTTAGTGATCCAAGTTGATCAGTCGTTAATAGACCCAATGGTGTAGATAGTAAGAAAATCAAGCAAAAGTGAGAAGATGATTCTTGATGTGTTTTCATGTAATAATGATGGAATATGATTGTTTGAGGTGGTTTTGAGTATATTATAATATATTATTTATGTATTTAAATCCATTTAATCTATTTAATAATATGTCATAAGTTCATTTTTCCTTGACTCTATTTTGAAGTCAGTTGGCAATTCTAAGTAAGCATTTTATAGAGAAGAGTTTGAGATTATATACCTTGAGTTGAAGCATATGATGAATTTTTTGATGACCTTGAGATCATAATTTTTCTAAATATTTTATTTATTTCCATGGTTTTTTGGCAAAAGTGTTTTTATGCCTCAATTATTTAAGACATATATCCTATGTACGCACATGCCAATTATGAATAGTGTTTTGATAAAGGGTTCAAATGGTGATTATACCTAAAAGGTGTTATGAACCTAAAATATAGTTGTATAAGGTATATTTTAGTGTTATATTATGTTATCCTACCATTTTAGGTTTTTTTGTAAGCTTTAATAAAGATAAAAGAGTAATCTATTATTAAGAAGACCTATTAGGTCTCCATAAAGCCTAAAAGAGGAGGAAGGGACAATTGATCTATGGCCAACATAATTTGTTGGTTAATTCATGATAAAGGAATGGTTTTTAATATTATAATACCTATTATATGTATTACCTAATAATATTTTTTTTTCCAACTAAGAAGGATATGATCAAGTGATTTGTATAAAAGCTAGGTAATTTAGGTCTATTTAGTGTGCTAAGAGAGAACAAAGAAAAAATAAATGATATATATCATTGGTGGTTAGAAGGATGTCATTATAACCTTAGATAAGTGTCATGAATATATAATAGATGTTTTTCATATGAATATCAAGGCCATAAGACCTAATCAATCCATGAAGAGTGCTAGTTGAGCGAAGAGATCTAGAACCCAATTTAAGAAGGATAAAAGTGATTAAAGAGCTAAAGAAGAACATAATCATATATTTTATGATCAATAAGGGTTTGTGAAGGTTATCAAGTGTTTTTATGTGTATTATTTGGTGTTTATTTATCTAAGGGGTTGGTGCCTCCTTGAGTGGGTACTTGCTTATGTCTAACTAAGTTGGTGTTGAGCTAGTTAGGGTTGGTACTCCATGTGGAGTTGTTGCTTCACTAAATATTGATATTTTTCTTATAGGACTATATTCCATTTTATTAATCAATGGGTTTTCTTCATTTTAATGTTTTCACATGTATATTTTGTGTTTACGTGTTTCATGCTCTTTTGATTTAGTACTTATGCTTACTAAAATGTATATGCTTGTTAGAATGGTTCATGTATGATTAATTGGAAATGAATTAATAATTTTAAATACTAATTCACATCTCCCCCTTAGTCCTTTTTCTTTCAATAATTAGTATCATATCCTAGTCATTTGAAGTAGGTCTAAAAGCCTAAAGGAGTTCTTAAGAAGCAAGGATGACTAGTCAATAAACTCAAGGTTTTTTTATCTACCATTAAACATCTATTGTTAAATGGATCTAACTATGATTTTTGTAATGTTATGATGAAGATACATTTATTATCACAAAGAAATTGATATTTTTTAGTTAGTTTTGGATGGTTATATTGGACCTTTAATTCCACTAATAGATGTAGTAGGTAAGAAGGCTAGTGAAAATAAATCTGAGATAATGAATGTCATTCTTTGTGATCTATCAAATGTAGAGCTTCTAAAGTTAATGCATTATGGATTAGTGAAAGATATATGGGAAAAATTAAATACCATCTATGAAGGAGACACCAAGATGAATTTGGCCAAGTTTCAAACCCATAGAAGACAGTTTGAAAGCTTGAAGATGAATGAAGATGAAACTATTGCATCCTACCTATTGAGGGTTGATGAATTTATCAATATCATTAGAGGATCGAGATAAGAAGTTAAATAATCTACTATTGCCCAAAAGGTGTTGAGATCACTAACCCCTAAGTTTTTTTTGTATGTTTCTATATTAGAAGATATGCAAGATTTATACAAGCTATAGATGGATGGACTTCATAGCATCTTGACTACCTATGAGATAATAACAAATGAATGAACACCGCCAAAGAAAGAAGTAGATTTCAAAGTTGACAAGAAGTCACAACTTAATAAGGTCAAGGATGAGGTATGTTAAAATATTTATGATGATGAACTCATAGCTATGTTTTCTAGTAAGTTTAGGTTTGGCTCAAGTAAGTAAAAGGGTAAGTTACCCTTCAAATGTTTTAGTTGTGGTAAGATTTGTCAATTTACAACCAAGTTTCCTAACAAGGAAAAATTTGAGCATAATGAAAAACATGATGAACACCATGGAGATGATAGAAAAGTCTACAAGTCTAAAATAACAAGAGAGATTTCAAGAAGAATGAAAGAAGGAAAGTATCATTCAAAAATAAGAAGAGTTTCTATACTAAAGCAAACAAATCATCTAATATAAATGATTTAAACACATCTGATAGTGATGATGGAAATAATGATTTTGAACATGATAATAGTGAAACTTTTTTTCATGGGTATAGAATCAGATAATGAGGATTGTTCAAATGGGAAAGGCCTTATGGTTGATGTAGAATTAGATAAATAAGTATACTATGATAGTGAAGAATGAAAAGCTAAAGTAAATATTGAGGTAGAGCTGGTAAGTGACCTAGAGCAATTGAAGTTTAAATGGATAAATAATCACAAACTAAGGTCATTAGCTAAGGATTATGAGGAGCAAATTAGATTGTTTGAGGAAAGGTTGAGCACCACTTCTAAGGAGTATGATGAGATAATCAATCAAGTTGAGGCACATATGAAGATAGTCAATGCAAGCCTAAAGGCTAAAGAAGAATAATACATCAAGTATGAAAGTGAAGTAGAATCCCTAAAATATGAATTAGATCAAGCATCTAGTAAGGCAAAGAGATTAATAAAGTTTGAAAAGAGTACTGAAGCTCTAGATGATATTTTAAGTAGTCAAAAGTTTGCAAATGACAAAGTGGGTCTTGGTTTCAAAGAATACCAAAGGAAAGCACCTCTATTCAAGGATAATACTATTGAAGATAAGAAGGTTAACATGAAAATACCTATTAGACAACCCAATGCTATAAGGTATGGTAGTTATTTTAATGGTTACTATTTTGTATGCAATTAGTTTGGTCATAGAGTAAGAGAATGTAGAAGATCCTCAAAGAATGAGTACTCATGGAACACTGGAAGGAGTCACAATTCACATCAATCAAATGGTATGTATAAGATGGTTTTTTGTAGATATCATACTATAGGACACATTTAAATATTCTATCCTAATAGACTTATAAGGTTATCAAGTCAAAATAGGAAGCTCCTAGATTGGAAGAAAGAAGGGAAATGAATGTATGGAAACCAAAAGTAGTAAAGTAATCATGATCAATATACAAACTCAAGTAGAATTATTGCCAAGATAGAGCATGCCTCAGATGAGAAATTAAGTAAACAATGTCTGTTGTTAGCTCACATTGATGATCCAATAGTTGATGATGAGATCAAGCCTATAGTTCCAATCATGTCCATAAGGATGTTGAAGAATATTCAGTCTTGTGAAAATATAAAGATACATGAATCTCCTAAGTTTATATTGTTTTAGTTCCCTATGAAAAGAGGTGCCTCCATTTAACTTCATATAGAAATTATTGTATTATCAGAATCATGAGGTTGTTGTCAAAGAAGGCTTCTTTTTTAGAAAATTCCAAGTTGTTTATGGTGAAAGTAAGGAGATGAAGATTGATATTATCCATTATTGTGTTATTAGTTCTAAGGTTAACATGCAGTAAATTGTTATATGAGAGGTAAGATTTTTTTATTTGTTTATGTGAGTGAATACTATTTATCTATGAAGATAAAGGGGGAGTTCCTAATTCTACCATTAGTATCAAGTATGGGATAGGCTTAATTATGATCAAGAGTTTGATCTTCTTTTGTCATATCAAGGAAGGTAAGTGATCTGAGTCTTTAGTTATTTTAAAGAAAATATGGTTGGTATAAGGGGGAGCTTGGTAGATTTGAGTTCTTTCTGAAAAAAGATGATTGATTTTTGATATGCATGGAGTTAAAGAGAGATTGTTTCTAAGATGCTTCATAGACTCTGTTGAGTTTTTGATGGATCAGCTAGGAGAGTAACCTGATTGAGATAATTTTTTGAGAATTGTTGTCATAGTTTTATGAAGATTGTGTCCTATCTAGTATCTTTGAGATGTAGTATTATCTCAAAGGGAAAAAGTGTGATCTTAGTATTTAAAAGTGACCCTTGATGTCAACTATTAATAGAAGCAAGGTGGATGCTTGGTTTGAGGGGGAACTATTTAGATCGTTGACTGAGCTTAATCTATATTGAAATGGTCATGTAATCTAAATTCATTATAAAAGAGATGATAGTTGTGGAAGACCTTTTTCATTAATGTCAAATGGGGAGAAATATCATAAAGTGATAAAGAAAAAACAAGATTATAAAGGGTGAGAATAATCAAGAACCAAGTCTAAGAGATGATTACCATCAAGAGTGGTTGACATAATTTTCTGAGTGTGTTAACCATCAATGACAAATGGGGAGATTGTTGAACATTTTCATTGATTAAGGGGAAGATAATTGAGCATTTTCATTGGTTATTGGGTTGTTGAAATAAGTGTTGTCATTGATGTCAATCTAATGTATTTAATATCAAATATTCTTATGAAGGTGCATGATCAAGTAAGATTTGAGGTATGTGTATGATGAGTTATTTCACTAATATAAAAGGTTCTAGTAATGGTGCATGGTAAATTAAGTCAACATAGTGAATTTTGTTACCATATGAGATTAGTGATGTGAGACTACTTTTTGAAGGATGTTCTTATGTCAACTTGAGTTATATCTTTAAGATTATCATGAGTAAGTATAGATCAGTATGTCAAGTGTCAAGTAACTTGCAAAGATTTGTATAGACCTTGTAATAAGGTATATTCAAGTAGCATGATTAAATGAGTAAGCTTTAAAGAATAATTTGTATTCTCTAAATAAATATGTAAGTATATCTAAAGATGCTTTGAATGAGCTATGAAGACTATTAGTGAATGCTCTAAATAATACTTGATAGTGTTTGATCATGAGATAGATTATTTGAGTCTATGTATGAGATGTTGAGGACCTTGAAAATGATTATAATTTCAGCTTTAAATATATATGTATGAAACTCTAAAGATGTTCCAATTGAGCTATGAAGATCCTCAATCAAGCTCTAAAGATCCATGTAAACAACTCTAAAGATGATTTTATGAATCTATGAATAAGAGTGTGTGTATGAGGTTGCTTGAGCATACACACGAGGCATTAGAACATAGGAAAGTTTCAATGTGAATCCCACAGGGTGGCTATAACGTTAAATTCAATACCTAATATGGCTTACAAGTTAAGGCATATAAATGAAAGAAAGAGATGGTGGTAAGATGGGGTATCAAGATCACATTACATAACATGAGTGATTAGTTGAGCATTAACATAGGTGATTCAAGTTGTTTTACATATATGCATGAAGTTTTAGATCATGGTTTGTAAGAAAAGGCTTGATGAATGTTTTGAGGTTTCTCAAGTGCACAAAATGAAGAGTTATCTACTAGAGAAGGTTTTTTCAAGTACTCATTATCATGTGTAGAATATACATGACAACCTAATATGTTAATGGTATATAAGGAAGGTTTATATCTAAAAGTTCCAAGCATTGATTTCTAGAAAGAAGAGAAAATCTTTATGAATGATTGTTAAGACTGCAAGTTGGTCTAAACCCTCAAGGAACCCTAACAATGACTTGATATTGAATATATTGTTATAAAGAGATCAGAATATTTTGGTATGGGTTTAAAATAAATTGGAAGTTGAATTTAACTCTCCCAAGAATTTATAAGTGTGGTTGGTTTCTAAGGTAAGTAGACCCTATAGGAAAGTGCATTTTTCTTGGAGATTTATTATAGAAGATAAAATTGACTAAGTTAAAGTTACTAAGTGGATGAAGTTCAAAGTGTGAGACGTTTATTTATTGTCCATAAAATTTTATAAACATGTTTTAGATCTTATGTGTTTAAATTTAGTGATCCAAGTTGATCAGTCACTAACAGACCTAGTGGCATAGATAGTAAAAGAATTAAGTAGAAGTGAGAAGATGATTTTTGATGTGTTTTAATATAATAATGATGGAATGAAGTATATGATGATTTTTTTGGGACTTTATTAATATATAAATGATTTTTATAATCTTGGAAGTCATTTTAATGGTTGAAACATTGAATCCAAGATGTCTTATCTAGCTTAGTGAAGTTTGTAAGAGAAAAGATCAATAGATTGGTCTACAAGACCAATAGCTTTAATTAGAGATCATGATCTTATTGGTTGAGGTGGTTATTATGATATTATAATATCTTATTAATTAATTTAAATCCCTTTAATATATTTGATCATATGCCAAAATTTCATGTTTCCTTGACTATGTTTTGAAGTCAGTTGGTAGTTCTGAGTAAGCTTGTTGTAGAGAAGAGTTTGAGTATGTATACCCTGAGTTGAATAATTTTATGAAGTTTGTGATGAACCTAAGGTCATGATTTTTTTTAATATGTTATTTCTTCCATTTTTTTATCAAAATTGTGTTAATGCCTCAGTTTTTCAAGTTAGATATTGTATGTATGCACAGGCCTATTATGAACAATGTTTTGCGAAAGGGTTCATATGGTGATTGGACCTAAAAGGTGTTATGGACATAAAATAATTTTTTATAAGGTATATTCTAGTGAAATATGATTTTATACTTCCATTTAATTTGTTTTTATATTCTTCAATAAAGATCCAAGAGTAACATGTTCTTAAGAAGATCAATTAGGTCTCCATAAAGCCTAAATGAGGAGGAAGGGCTAATTAAGATATGGCCAACCTAATGTGTTGCTTTAATCATGATTAAGGAATATTATTTTAATATTTTAAGACATATTATATGGAATAAATAATAATATAATTTTGTGTTTGACTAAGAAGGATATGATTAAGTGACTTGTATAAAAGCACGGCAATTTGGACCTATTTAGTGTGCTAATAGAGAATAGAGAAAAAAGAACAAATGAATGATATAAATCATTGGTGAAAAAAATGATGTCATGAATACCATAATATAAATTTAATTAATATATAACATAGGTTATGCATATGAATATCAAGGTCATAAGACCTAATCAAGCCATGAAGAGGGCTAGAAGCTAGTTTGAGAAGGATAAAAGTGAGCAAAGAGCTGAGGAAGAAGATAATCATATTTTGTATCAAAAATAAGGATTTATTAATGTGATCAAGTTTTTTAGGTGGATTATTTGGTGATGAATCACCTAGGGGGTTGGTGCCTCCTTGCAAGTGGGTGTTTGTTAAAGTATAGCAAAGTTGGTGCTAAGCTAGTTAGGGTTGGTGTTCCATGTGGAGTTGGTGCTTCACTAAAGATTGATGTTTGTCTTATAGTATTTTAGTACATTTACTTCATTAGTGGGTTTTATTATATTTATGGGTTTCCTATGTATATCATATGTTCATGTTTTTCATTCTCTTTTTATTTAGAGTTTATGCTTGCTAAGATGTGCATGCTTGTTAGAATGGCTCATGTATGATTAAGTAGAAATGAATGAGAAGTTTTAAAGACTAATTCACCCCCCTCTCAGTCCTTTTTATTCCAAAAAATAAATTTTTATTATTTAATAAATTAATAATATAATCTAAAGGTTAAATAATCACCACTTAGACATTAAATGCTCTAATAACTCCAAGTTCCCTCAATGTCAATAATGACAGGGAGGCAAAGCTCCTGATCAATATTAGGAATGTTAAGGTGGGATTGGTTTTTGTAAATGAATATGGTTAAATATTTTAGGTTGAATATAAAATATCAATTTCATACATAAATTTCAATGATATATTATGAGGCTAGTCACGTGTAGGAAAAGAAAAAGGGGATGAAGGTGACTAGGTGAGAATGACATTGTATTGACAACCTTTATTTTGGGGGAGGATGATGATGGGGGAATCAAGGATATAATACTAATATTAAATATAATTTATAGATTCTAAAATGAGGTTTGGAATTGGATTGGAATATAAAACCTATCTCTTGATCTTGATGTTAGGACTTAGGTATTTAACTCTTGAAAAAAGACCTACTCTATGGATATAAGGACATTTCAGGAGTGACATCTAGGAAGCAATACAATGCAGTGAATAATTTTAATACTTGTTTTGAAGTTAGTATATGATACGATTTTATTTTTTAAGAATAAAATTTTAAGAAGTGTCAATACTCACTGGGAATAGGCTTTAATTATTTTTATTTGCTTTTTAAGGTTTTTACAATGTTTTAATTGAAAGGAAAGTTAACTACTTACCAAAATCAAATGAATAAAATTAAAGAGAAATTAATATATATAAATAAATTATAGAGTGATTATTTTTTGTATTTTTATTTTTTTCTAATGCATTCAAATTCTAAGAAAATAAGATCTAGCTTAACAATGTAAGTGTTGATTTATGGATTTTCTAGGTGCAAACTAAATGAAATTATTTTTGTGTTTTCATATTATAGATGAATGAATATATTACGTGAAATAAGTTTTACTAACATGAAATTAAACATAAAATCATATTTAGATCCATAGTATAAATATTACCAATTTTATAAAGATTCTTTGGCATATGTAAGCTAAATCTAGATTTTGTTATTTCCAACGAATGCACACTAAGATTAAATGATTTGTAATAAATGAAAGTGAATATCTAAATTATGATTTTATAATTTCATAATTTGGTAAAAAAAATTAAATTTCATTACAAATAACTAAAATCAATTTTAATATAACACCATTTCCTCTGCTAGGTTTTACTAGTTTTTTTTTTCTACTTGCTAGTGTGCTTGCTTGTGCATGAATAAGAGCTTGTTTAAAACTAAACATTTATTTTTATGTTTTATGAAAATGTTTCTTATTTTTATTTTTTAAATTTTTTTATTTTTTTAATGTTTTACCTAATGTGTGTATGTTAAAATATGTTCTTTAAATATATCTAATATGTGAATGTAAACTAATTATTATTTTTGTCAAAAAATGAGGAAAGAAAGATTTTTTTCTATCTATTTAGATTTTAAAAATAAATTATAATTTAGTAAATGAAATGAAACAAAAATATGTTAATATACTAAATAAAAAAGTAAAACTAAAATTAGAAACCCCCAATCTATTAAAAAGTGTAGAGTAGCTACAATTAAGAGATGTATTTATTGTGATTTTGTCCTCAACATGCATTATTTGCTTCACTCAAACAATGATTGTAGGAAATATTTGATTAAGGGTGATATCAAAATGAAAAATAAGGAAGAACACAACTCCAAAAAAGAGAAAATTTGACTATGGATAAGTGGTACATGGAATTAACTGAATTGGTTGTTAATCCAATTGTTCTTATTCTATATAATTTTGTAGTCTAGTAAGAAGATAATAAAGGATGGAGCTCAAATGAAATGAAAAGTAGGTTGTGATTGTAATAAGATTTGAACACAAATCTCCAATACAATTTTTTGAATCTAAAATTCATCTAAAACTAAGATAATTATAGGAGGAACATGTAGCTTTCAAGGGTGATTTTAACTATTGGTTAACTAAAATTTAAATTTAGAAAGTATGAGAAGTGATCAAAACAAGAGTGGGAGTGAACTGGGTAGTCATGAGGTAGACTTAAGGTGGAAAATAGCTATAAACATGAATTAAAAACATGAAAATGCATGAAAAACTCAAGTTTTGAAGGCTAAACTAACACATGAATAAGTGGTGATGGAACCAACCCTATTTGCATTGGAAGTTATGTAATTATCACTCTATGTGATAAAATCACCATATTAGATGACAAAACTACCTCATATTAGTATGCAATTGACCTATCAATGATGGTTTTGTCATAATAGTTTGAAAAACTATCATGGTGTTTTTGCCACCTTAGGGGTGGTTTCCTAATAGACTCAGATAATTTTTTTACCAAGGAGGGTGGCTTCATCCTCTATGGAGGGTTTTTGAAACAAGATGAAAAAGGCTATAAAAGCTAAAAATGAGAGATTTTGAGGGGATCCAAAAAGAGACAAGGGGAGAGTAGGTACTATAATTTTAAAGATAACCCACTTGATCATAGTTTGGAGATCACTACATAATAATTATAAATCATATCATAAGTATCACCCTATCAAATGTTTTAGTGCATACATATTTCCACTTGAGAGGATGCCTTATCATGAGTTAATGAGGATGTGATGTTGTGTAGTGGAATACAGAAAGGAAATAGAGGGTTTTAAATACTTACCTTACTTGCCTTAGTATCATAATAAAGATATAAAATACTTTGTGTATCCTATAGATAAAATATGGGAATCAAGTGAAATTTAATAAAAAATGAAAAACATACTACGTAATCAAATCATGGACAAGGGTACTTACCATGTGTGGGGAAGATCATACTATTTGAATTATTCCATTAGGGGATTGAATCTGATGCCAAGTTATCACTTACATACAAAACCATAAAAATTTACTATGAGAAACATAAAATCATTAAAAATTTGTATGAACCATAAATTTTAGCAACAATATGATTTTTGAACATTATAAATGAGCTTTAATAAGACAATTTTCCAAAATAAAATTTTGTCAAACTCAAATGGATAGTTTGGGGGCTATTTATTTAAAATTTTGATAAAAAAAGAATCACTTTTGCAAATTAGTTTATGAGAAATTAGAGTTATGGGTTGATAGCAAAGGAATCGATCTAGGAAATAATCAATAAGATGAGCCTGAATTGAGGATGGCCAATATACCAGCATCAATTAGAGTAGTGTAGGGATAAATAAGTTATATTTATTTTTCCCCTTTTTCCCTATTTTTAAAATTTGACTAAAATTCACTCAAAAATATGATGGAATTTGAAAAAAATAGTGTTATAATGTTTTTTGGGGAGCAAAGCTAGGAAATGTCAATAAAAAATCAGTTTGGGTAGGTTTTTAGGTTATTTTGAGTGATTAAGCCCTAAATTTGGCCAATGAATGAAACTACCATGTTAGGATAGAACCATTAGTTTTTATAGACTAGTTATTACATAACCCTCTACATCAATGTCAAAACTACCACTTAATAAAGTCAAGGTGGTGATTTAACCACTACTTAAGTGGTAGTTATGTAGTCACCTGAGGTAGTTTCATAACCATCACCTATAAAAGGTAGTATCTATGTTAAAGGGAAAGGGGAAATCCCCTTAGGCTTGTTTAGATCTCAATAAAAGGGAAAAAGAGATAACTCAAGGTATATTCTTTTTGAATGGGACCTATTTTCATTTGATCATAGCTCAAGAATAGGAGTGGATTCCTTGCATCTTGGTATTATTGATAGCAAATGAGATGGAAATCTTGGATTGGGTTGGGAGTATTTGAGTTGAAAAAGTGGGGATCATTCCTACCTATATAAAGATATTGTGTGTATTTATTACCTATTAATACCTTAACCAAAAAACTTTCATGTTCCCTCAATCCCTAGGAGAGTGGAATATCACTCTTTTGGATGTGTATAGGATCACTAATCTACCAATGATAGGTCCCTTGTTGGCCTATTGGGAGGCCACAAGTAGGGCTAAGGAAATGGGTTGGGTTGAGCATTTTAGTGATGTTGGCACACATGACATGGGTGTGAAATGTGTAATGAGGATTTATGGGATTTAGTTATCAATGATATCCAATCTATGGAAAGTGACTATTGGTATCCTTGCCTCCCAATTGGTGGGGGATAATGTTATTGATAAGATAATTTATAACTAGTTATTGATCATCTGGTGGATCAAGGAGATGGGAGATTTATTTTATTATGTCTAAGAGATCTTATCCTATACCTATAGATACTTATAACACATGGCCATATTGGTATCCCTTTATATTAGGCACCCCACACTCTTCATGGGATGGGTATATGAGTAAACGATCCCCTACTATAGGGGAGTGTCTATTGGGGATGTTGGGGAAATTAGGGCTTTGAGATGGATATATGTGGCACAATTATGAGCCTTACATGAGGACATTTAGACTTTGACAACAGAAATTTTTATATACCTACCATACCAAGGCATGATAAGATGGAGGGATGGGGTGGAAGTATACCTCATGGTGGCCACTAAGGCCACCTAGATACAAGATAGACTACTATAATTTGAGGTACACCTAATGGATAGGGTTAACAAATAGTTTAACATGCCTTATGCAATTAATCTCCCTATACTAGCATTAGTGTATAGAGGCCTTCAAGAGGCATGGCCAAGGATATTGGGATGGTTAGCATTGTACCCACTTATATGAGGGGTGCCCATAACGTAAGTGGTTAATCTAAGAGTTTCATGAGTAAAATATCTAATAATATACTAATAGGTGGCTCTCCCACCACCACCACCATAGAAAGACCCCACTTAGCAGATTATATGAAATAGTATAAGTTGGTAGGTAGATATGGAGAGGGTCCAAAGTTTATTAAATTGGATGATAACCTTGATTTTGATAATTCAAAAGGATGTTGATTATGATTATAACATAGATTGGGATGAGGATGAACAAGGTAAACTATTAATTTACACATTTTATCTTATTAATTATTTTTGATATTTTTAACTCGATTACATATCTAATTTATTTTTATATAAATGGATCTAATATTAACTTCTTTAACTTGTGATTTCAAATACCTCAACTGGTTGGAGGAATATGATCAAAGATACCCTAGTCAATATTTTCCCAACTAGGACTAATCAAATGAGAGATTATCTATTGGTGTATCATGGATTACCTACATGTATATTTATGTCTTTGGCCTAGTGTACCATTATTTTGTGACTCTCACTAGTCCAAGGGTTTATAACTCTAGCTTGGATGTGAGGGTGACATTGGTAGAGGCATATGTTTATACTCTTACGAATGCCCTATCTTGGTGAGGGTATTGGGCATATTTAAGCCACCAAATAGGAGGGGACACAACCTCATAGGGAGGCACTATTAGGATATGTCCAATGAGCCATAACCCTTATCATTCCTCAACATCAAGGCCCTTTTATAGGAGGAGGATAGGGTTTTAAGACTAGTATTGCACACCAAACTCAGACTATTGTATGTCTTTATTTTTTATTTTTGATAGTTTTGAGACACACTTTCCCTCTATGTTGGTGTACATTACTGGATAATTATTGTATACACTCAAAATTTATTATGATATATAGATACATTTTAGTTTATCTCAGTTATTTTCCATTCTATGTTATGGGTTTAATTTTCATAGATTCTTTTTTATTTATGCACTTTAGATGACTAGGCACATGATGATATACTATGTATTTTTATGTTTTGATAAAATTATATAGAAAATGATTATATATGTGATAAATAAATGTATGAAAATGATGTAATGTGATGAATATGTATGATGTTTTAAATTCATTAACAATTATTTTATAGGTGATGACCCTATTATTGTTTTATACATAACATGTGACTTCCAATTTGTAGTAAGGAAATGAAAAGGGAAATAGGATATATGTGAGATGATAAAATATTAAAACCATGAATCAATATTTTTAGTAAAAATGAAGATGACCTAATCCTTACAATCATATGGGAAAATATACTTCTTGCTAAACTCATAAAACACTATATTTATTGACATCATCTAGAGAGAACTATCCCTAATATGATCAATAAGTGGGATAAAGTTACCTTTTTATACATAGACATTTATAAAATATTTGTTAATAACTTTTTATTTGGACACTTTATAATTGAGTATTACTTTTTTTTTCCTGTGACCCCCTGCACTTTGTCTCAATTGTCTAGGAAAACACATGGGTTTATCACCATATGCTATATCTATGGGAGTAATGGCACACATACCTAATGTTAACCCCACACAAATATTAAGATCTGATGGATCAACACTGAAAGTTAGCAAGGGTGGGATATGTGAAATTAGATCTTTACATTATATAATGTTTTGATAAAGGTGTCATTTTTTCTCAAGGCTTTTACCCCTAAGTCTTGGCACCATGAAACTAGTAATATGAAAGGGATCATTAAAAAATATCAAGATAGGTGAGAAAATTTACCTATTTTTTAGCATGATAATATTCTAATTTGGAAGGCACTATAAGAGGATGCTTTTCTATGGATAGGCATCTAGACTAGGTTGTAAACTAGTATTTTTTAAGCTTTGAAAGAATATGAATGGAAAGAGAGATACACTCTACTCATAATAACTAAGTAAATATCCAATGTGATGTTAATTTTGAGAATTTTTTATATAGGATAATAGGGTAACATGATAATCAAAATGAGATTATAAGTTTCATTTTAATTTTTTTCGTTATTTGAACTGATAACTAAATAATCACCAATCATAACATCATATATAAAAGAAAAAATTAAATAATGGTAAATGTGATGTAATGAGGGCAAAGTGAAATGAAAGGACTACATGTAGAAATGTTTAAGGTGAAAAGAGTTCATATATTAATAAAACTCCTTCACCTCCAAAGTGTATAACCGATAGGCTCTATTTTGAAAATCTTCAGTCACTAGGTAAGGGCCTAACCAATCAGGTATAGACTTTTGACCTTATACTATATTTTTTGTCTTTTTTTATATAAAGTATTGAGACAAGGTATCCTACATGTATAGTACATTTTTAAACATAATTATGAATCTCACAATACCATTAATAGGGCATGATTAACTTTTATTGTATAGTTGTACTAGGTAGATAAGGAAATACCAAAGATTTTGAGCATTCACTAATATGTTTTCTACAGTATCATTATTGTATAGGAGGTTATGGGTCATATTTTTGTATATCACATTACTAATAATAAGATAATATTGACTCTATTTTTTCCATTGTGTCTTTTTTGGGGAGTGTTTGCAAGAATTGAGTATCTCTTTAGTATTATATTTTGGCAGGAGGAAGAGAAATATTGACATTGGGGATATTTGGGTAATCATTATAATCAATTTTAATTTCCATGGTGCCTATTATTAACACATGAATCATTAACTCAAGAATTGTCATGGTTGGGAGAGGATTAATGGTTTGGATATATATCCTAAAGTCTAAACTATAATCTAAATTTTTGTTTGTAACTATGTTATAGGGCATTATGATATTATGTTGAAATATGGATAATCAAGATCTTTTGGGGGCTTTTACTTTTGACCCAAGAGTTATACCATGCCAACATGGTGGTATAAAACACTAGTCTTAAGAGCCTCTAAGATAAGAGGTGTGTGGGGAGTATACATTTTGATCCTGTAAGGATAAAATGGAAGTTTGATTATTTCATCTCTTTCTATGATATTGATAATCTCATTATTAGACTTCATTGAGATATTTGATAATGTCATGGGAGTTTATTTAGTCACTTTTATATTATTTAAAATCCTTTTCTTCAAGTTTTTCATTTGGTGAGGACCTAAGAACTTCAACACCCCTATTTAAGACAATAAATTAGTTTCTAGGGAGGGTCTTTGTCTTTAACCAATTGTGGTTGATTTTCTACACCATTGGTGGGAAAGTGATAATAAATTTCAAATCCTAGTTGTTTTTCATGGTCATTTTAATGGTATAAAATTTCTTAGGGTATCCTTGAGTGACAAAGAATTTACATTATATAGGAACCTAATTTTTTTGAATTAGGTAGAATGGATTGCCTTCATCCTATGGATCCAAGGTCAACCAAAGATCATGTTGTACTTTTTATCTCTATCAATTATGTAAAATAATGTTAACATCGTATTGGGACCTAGAGTGGATATAAGCATGGTGGTTACTATTGAGGTAGACTTGAGGTTATAATGACCACACAAAATGTTCCTAGTAATGGATCAATTGGTTTATCTATATCCAAGTTTATAAAGAAATGAAAAGGTGACTATATTGATAGCCTCTCCATCATCTACCATCACTCATTTTACATAATATTTATAGAAGATTAATTTTATATACAAGGTTGGATCTTCCCTTCTGACCATTTTTTCAACTGGGGGTAGGTTCTCTAGGTTGAAAAATTAACCAATGTATCTCAAATGTTTTTTAGGAGGGAACATAGTAAGATCAATATTATTGATTTGATCTTGTGGTGGTGTGAAATTAGCTAGATGGCCCAATCCTAAGGCATAGAGTAATGTTGAATTATGGGTAGGATAGGCTTTAATCAAATCTAGGAAAATAATATGGGAAAATGTCTTTACAAGATCCAAATTTAAATCATAATTCCCCATGGGTTTAGGATTGGTGTTAGTTTCTAATAAATTTGTCATGTAAGGGGTTATAGGTTGATACTCTCTTATGTGAGTAACAAAGTTTGCATCTTCCTTATTTTCAATTTTCACAACTCCTATCATGTGGGTTTTCTTTATGGTCCCAATTTGGGATCCACATTAGGGCTGATTATACTAGAGGTATAGGCCTTAGTGTCATGATTACTAGTTGGTGGGGGTTGGTTAGTTTGAGTACCCTATGGATGGTTTGGTATGGTGCATTTTTGATGGTCTAAAAAATGGTTTTGATAAATTCCCAATCTAATATTTTGAGGTGCTATAGGACTTATTAATTGGGCTTGAGGGTTTTCATTAGCATTCCTTAGGAACACATCTATAAATGTTTGTCATAGGTTCTTAGGGATTATTTAAATGAGTTTTTTGTATTCCTTGCATGCATGAATGTTGTGTCCAAAAAATCTTTTAAAAAGGCATTGAACATTATGATCATAGTATTGAGGCCTTTCATGTTGGCCTTGGTGATAAAACTCTTGATTATTATTGTTATATTTAATGCATTTATTTTGATTAGGTGTTTCAAAAATGGTCTTGGTTTTTATTTTTCCATTGGGTGTTATGAATAATAGGGTGGTTAAATTAAACCACATGAATATAAAGTGGATGATTTTGGTTCCTCAATACATTATTATTATTATTGTTGCAATTCATTTATTATTTTTCACAAGTTAAGGTGGATTATTGTTAATTATAGTCACCCTATTGTTTTGGTCTATGACACCATATGTGGTGGCATTATGGTTCATTTTTATAAACTTAAGACATTTATTATTATAAATTTTATTGTTAGAGTTTTGATAGCCTCCATTGTTTTGATTTGGGATAAATATCTTATTATTGGTCCCAAAGGTTCTATGACCAATATCAATGGTCATTTGGTTGATTCTGAGAGCACTTTCTAGTTATTATTTGTATGATTGATAGGGGAATTTTTTCACATCCTCTCTTTTCTTCTTATTTATGGATTACAATAGTAAATAACATATATCTCTTTATTCTATGTTTATCACACTATCATATGAGTTTAAGACTTATCACCATCTCATAATGAAATAAGTAGTTGACTCATTGTTCTCTAAATTTATGTGAAGTAACTCTCATATGTTAGTCTTTAGGATTTTTTTCATATCGAAGGCTAAAATCGTAGACCCCTCAGAGAGGTGATAATACAAATCAAGGGTGATTCATTCAAGGTTTTTTGGAAAAAAATATCAACCATCCCATTCTAGGGCAAGATTTTTTGAGAAAAAGTAGTGTATGACCTAACATGTGCATTAGTATCTCCCTCTCCCTTAAATTTAAGGAGATCAAGTAGGGGATGTGGTAGAATAACTCTACATATATTGTGATTGAGGGGTTATATTAAGTACTCAATAGACATCAGCATGTTGTTAAATTTAATTAAAGGCACAATGGAATAATATTGAAGGGGTGGATTTGGATATGGATATGGGATATTTATGTAATCACTATGAGAAAAATAAGGTGTTTGGTAAGATGGTGTAGAGTAGGCCATAAATTATTTATCTTATTGATTAGATTTAGAGAACACATAATAGTAAGAAGGAAGAGTGTTAAAAAAATAAAGATTAGGTTCTTGTTGGGGAGGAGTATACTTGGGTGGCATGTAACTTATAGGTGTATAATGTGGTAGATGGTTGGTTTACAAAATGGGAGTATATGTGGGTGATACCTAACTTAGGGGGATGTAAGGTGGGTGATATTGGCCCCTGTATTGTTGGGATGAGTGTAGGTAGAGACATTTCCCATAAGATTGTGAGAAGGGAGTTGATATTTTAGAAGAACATTAGAAGCAATGTTATTGGGGGTTCCATGATTAAGGATATCCTTGAGATATTGGTTTAAGGCATAATAGACAAAAAATGGGTTATATGGATACAACAGTCATTCTTAATTTACCCTATAGGTATGAATATGAGAGGATTGACCTAAATTAGAGGTATTTATGGCCATAAATTAATTTAGATAGTATTGGTTACCCTAAATTTCAAATGTGACCCAACAATATTGAGATGAGTTCATTCAAGGAGGAAGGAATGGTGGTTCTAGTGACCTCTTTGGTAGCAACTGTAGGAGGTATGATTTGATGACCACCAATAAATTGATTTATAATATATGCCTCTAAAAAATTCCTTAGGTGTTTCTCTTGTGGATTGGTGATGTTTTGGTTATTGAGAGAAGGATGCAAAGACATTTGTATTCTACTTATCACATCTTCCAAATTATATATTTTATCAATATATTGATTGCATTTATATACATTTTGAGCATTTAGTATTAATATGCTAATGAATGGTCAAGTTACAACATGAATTTTTATACCACTTCCACCAATGAATGACATGTTCTTAGAGTCAAGGTGATTGTAAGTGGTTTTTGATGGATCCCAAAGCTCATGGATCACTACCCCTAATCTAATTTGTGATTTGAAAGGGTGTTTTTTTATATTTGGATTCCATGTTTTTTGGAGGAGTGTTTTTATTAAAAATATGAAGGGAAGATTCACAACTATGGTCAAGAATCCTTCTATAGGTTTCAAATTCTATGGTTCACTCAAAGATGTCATGACTAGACATATTCATGGATTTTATAATACTCTTGGAATATGAATGAAAATAAAAAATAGAGAGAATAGATAAAAGAGGGATATGTAAAAGGACATTACTTTCATGTTGGGTTTACCAATTTATATGCATGCAAATAAAATATTGGTTCATAATTTTACACCTCTCTAATTTGGCCTTGTAAACTTGAAGAAAATGGGAAATAGTAATGAGAAAACTCCTAGTATGCCATTTTATGTGGGTAAGTGTTGGGCATACAAAATGGACTAGAATAAGAAAATGACTGAGAGGCACTAACAAAGGGTATGGTGAGCTCAGTGATACTTCTAGATTTTCCTAAACCAAGGTGAGAGGACCTAAGGGGTAGCTTGATCACATGGAGAGATTATGGAAGTCAACCTCCATGGGGACTATTGGCACAAAGAAATGTAGGTGTGACCAGGGCACAACCAAACTTGCATACTCCACTCGGGAGGGTTGTAACAAGGAATGCACAAATGCATTAGGTCACAGTCAAGCTATTAAATATATATATATATATATATATATATATATATGACAACAATTTTCATTCTAAAGAATCTTTATAGGTAGAATGTAAAAATTCAGCATTATTATTCAAAGCACAAAATAAAAATACATGTTTGGTAAGCAATATATTATGCATTTGCAAGGCAAATAATACTCATAATATGCAAATGATATATTATATGTGTTGACCAAAATTGACCTTGTAGGTCAAATTGGGGTCCCTATAGGTAAAAACTTGGTCTTTATATGTTTTAGTGGGTCTAAAATTTGGTCATAAGGTGTATTATAGGTCATTTTATATAATTTAATGCCAAATTAGCCTTGGTCATTAGTCATATTAACCAATATATCATTTTGAGTCAATTTGAGGTCCAAAAAAATGGCTTTTAATAACTTGTACAACATCCTAGGTAAATGTGAAGGTGTAAAATGGTTATGTAATGCTCCATGTGTCCTCATAGGTCTTAATCAACTATTGGTAACTAAAAGTGGTAGGTGCTTTAAAAGAAACAGTAGTTTTGTTGGGAAAAGAGAAGATTTTGGCACTTGTAAAACCCATGGGGAAGTGTGACACATGGGATAAGGTTATGTAATGACTCTTAAGATTCATTATATCCATTTTAGTTATGTAAATGATTTGGGAGTGCTAAAAATTTCCCAAAACCATTATTCTCCTTTTTCACCCTTCTAGGCACACAAAACCAGTCTTCAGGTTTGTACTTGGTACAGATAGTTGGATAATTTATAGGTAAAATTCCTTTGGGAGGTGAAATTTAAATTATATATATTAATTTACGTAAAAATATTTTGAATAATGGTAGTATGTGCTTTATATACCATCTTCATGAAGTTAACTGTGTTTTTCTACTTGTTATTTCATGTACCCTATAGGTTTTGCTCCATTTTGGGTAAGTCCATATGAAATAAATAGTGAGGTGGAATAAATAGGATTTTGGATATATTATAAGAGTATTTCCATTATTTTTTTAGGTTTCATGGTGTTTTGGTGAGTAAACCATCTCAGGTTGGTAGATTAGTGTCATTTGGGATGACAATCAGTTTCCACCATTTTTAGAGCTTCAATGATTTGATAATGGTTAAGAGGATGTATATAGGTTCATCACCATGTATAAATCATATTTATCACCTCAATTCATTTTTTATCTCAATACATCATGCTTGGAACAAACTTTTAGTCCATTGTCATACTCAATCAACTTCTTGCTCACTCCTACTTGTAGTTATGGTGAAGTACATGCATGATGCCTATACAACATGTTCATAAAGTTGTGTTGAAGGTTTTAAATTCTTGGTGTATCTTTTAAAATCATTAATTGGTGATTAAATCCTTCATTTTATTCAATAAATAGGGATTGTGTAGTCATGTGTAATATCCTCACACATTATATGATAAACATGCACCTACATGTGCCCCCATAGAGGATGTCATGTTTAAAGGAAGTATTTGAGATAATAAAGGTCTTAGATAATTTTATAAGATATTTTAAATAATTTTTATATACCTAAAACCCATTAAATTCCCAATACAATGTATACTACTCATATTCAACTGTTTGCTTATAGTACATTAGAATATCCACCTATATGTGGCACTAGCAGAAGGCCATAAAGGTTATTATGGAATATTTGGTATGCTTGGAAGATTACATAAAGTATTGGGATTTATTTATACTATAAAAAATATGATTTAATCCTAAATTAGTCATGTTAGAGTTGGAAACCATGTTTAAGGAGTCAAAAATTGAGTTCTGGGATCAAGTCCCTAAAATAGGAAATAAAGGTCTGAGGTGTTTTGTTGGTATCTTGAAATAGTGATGGAAAGGTATTTGAATTATATATATAGGTGATTTTTTTATTATATATCATATAAAATTAACTTTAATTTTTTTAATAATATATATTTAGTGGAATAATGTGATTGAGAGGCCTAAAGTTGCCTATAAAGACATTGAACTCAAGCAGTGACAACCTACAAGATTTTGATCCTAAAGAGACCCCTTCACACAATTTTAAAAACCAAGAAATGTTTCCATGTTTTGAAAATATTTTGGGGTGAAATTAATTCCAAAGGTAATCAACACCATCATGAGGATATAGTGATATATGTTTCAAATCCTAGTAATCACCTACAATTGTGCATAACTCCATGGAAGTGTTCACCTACAACCAACTAGGCCTAAAAGTGCAAAGATGATTGAATTGGTTTCTAGATGATGAATAGTCCTCTTATATGATGATGTAATTGTGTATAAATAATAAATTAGGTATAATTTTTATCTTTTGAATCCAAAATACCTTCTCAGTCTTATAAACATCCAATGAGAACCTACAACCAAGCTTAAGGTAGAAAATACAATATTGTAGTCACAAGGAAAGAAAGAAGGGATTAAGCACGGGAGTATTACTTTGGGATGATGTAAGAAGTTATAAATTGTATATATAATAAAAATTTACATGAAATATCTCCAAACAATAATATTCAAACACAAGGTCTACCTCAATCAAACATAGTTGATTGTGTATTATTGTATAAGGCAGCGAGCTTAGAAGTAATGCTATGAGGCTTGTATTGAATGATAAATTAAAAAATGATTAATTTTTTTTTGAATAAACCATATTATATCATTAATAATTCTATGGACATTTTATATAATCTAATATTATGCAGGGGTTACTATTTCAATGCGGAAAATAGAGACATAGTCAGGAATAGTAAATATAGTCTTGAGAGAGATGTTTGGAAAGGTATAGTAGGGTTTAAAGGAATAAATAAGATTGAAATAAATTTATTATGGTAATAATAACCTAATTATACTCTTATATTGGTATATCAATCAAATAATGGATCTTTAGACAAGCAAGGTATAGTCTACACCAATAAACCCTGCACACAGTACTTTATAAGGGTCTATTTTGGGTTTTCAAGGAATTAATGGGTAAAATGAGGTTATAAAGGACTCAAAACTTGTATAAATTTTTTTTATTACATTTATAACCTCCTAAAATAACTACCCTTGTTTTATTAAATATGAGAGTGCCCTCTTTTTTTTCTTAGACAGAAGGCACTCCCCTCATGTGCAAACCCTAGAGGTTTTGACAAGAGATGATAAAAAGATGACCAAGGATATGTATAGAATTTTTTATAAGTTATTATAATATTTAATAAACATATTAAAATATTTAAAATTAAATTAATAGTTATTATTTTAAATAGGGTGTTTTATGCTCTTAAGGTTGCAGTTAAGTCTACTTGGGCAAGGTTAAGCCTAGGGACCAAATAAGAGACCAATGCCACTTATAGATATAGGTGATTTTTAAAAATAATTATAAAATGTATGGGGGATAAAAATATATTTATATAGACTATTTTGGTAAGATTAAAACCACCAAAACTTATTTTGGGCTTTAAGGTGCAGACAAGCCTATTATGCATGGTGAGGCCTAGAAGTCAAATAGGAGGTCATTTTTAATTATATCTTTGGGAAAGAATTAAAATGGAATGTAATATGTTTTTATGGTTTCTAAATATATTTTAAATCTTTAAAATTTTAGAGGACTAACAATATAGTCCACTTTTGAGCTCAAAATTGACTCGAGCTTGTAGGAAAGGGAAGGAAGAGCTCGATAAGCTAGTTTTGGGTACTCATATCTCTCTTGATACTTTGAATGGGGGAAAAATAAGTTTATATGAGTTATAACAGGTCATGAAATATGAATTTGTGGAATTATTTTGAGAATCCAATGTCCCATATTTATGAATGAAGCTTAAGAGGTCAAAATAGGCTAAAACCCTTGCAAACCTTTGTCAGTGACCAGTTTGAGGAAATGGGGATGGTAAGCTGATATACTAGAATATTTTGACAATGAAATATATTTTAAGTTCATAATACTCTTTCAAGATCCTCCCCACCTTGTTGGAATATATGGAATTATATGGATGGGGTGTAAAATAGGGTTTATCTGACTATTTTGTGTATTATGTAGATTCAAGAGGTTCTCAAAGATGAAGCCAAATTTAGGAGGAATATTGAGACTTTTGATAACTCCAAATTTTCATTTAATAACTAATAACAAATCCTAAGTTTTCAAAAAAATTACTTCATCACAACCAATCAAAATTGACATAGTGACCAAGCTAGTGAGAAGGTTGGAAAACTTCAAGTGGAGTGATTTTAAGGTGTGCCTAATGATTATAAGGACATTTAAGGTATTTGAAATTATCATATAATATATAAAACATATTTTCATGGAAAACTAAATCCAATTTTATGGCCATGTATATAGGGTGGATGAAAAAATTGTTTCTTAGACTACAAATGATGATAACTCATTTTGGAAAGGTTTCATATGACCAAGAATACAACCAATGCATGGAGATTCACGTCTGAAAGCCTTCCATTTAATTATAATCATTATACCTATCCCTTATCATTTTTGGGACGTTAAAATAGGGCCACATCATGAAGGTAGTTTTCTAAGCTAGAATAAGAACTTTAATGCCACTTTGCAAGAGTTTCATTACTTGTATGGACACTTATTCCTCTTAACCTTACATGTTACATTCCACAACCTCTTCAAATGCACAATTAACTAATTTTATCAGATTTAAAAGTGTCCATGTGACCTTTTTACTTCTCTCTTCTCCTCTCTCTCTCTCAATTTTTATAAGAACTATTCATTTTGGCCATTGTAACTTATGCTCCACCTGAGTATGGCAAAGCCCTACTCATTTGCACATAGTTTGATCCATAAAACTACTAATTTTTACCTATTAATGATATTTATATTTTGTTTTACTTGGATGATGAATCTTTCTTAGTGTAGACTATGGATTACTTATCATGTTGTCTCATTCTTTCACCCTATTTATAGTTGGAAAGTTTTTTCTTGTAGGGCATGTGAAGTGTTCTAAGAAGTGTCAAGGTTTATTGAGTTAGTATATTCACTAGTTCCATTAAATTCCTCTTGTCTATTCCTCCTATCTTAATCATTCATCCATAACCTCATAATGTAATATTGATGTGAGAAGATGCATATTATAAAAGTGTATGTTTGGTTAGTCTCTCAATTTCATGTGTAACATGTAGCTAGTTGGAAGTCATCAATCTATTTGGTGTATCACCTCCCTTAGGATAGTTTGATTTTATTTATCTCTCTCCCTTTCACCCCACAAATTTTAGGTGTAATAGTGGTCTAATGTGTTACATCAAGGTAGATATCCCTATCTAGAGATTCACCTCATCCTTGGACTATTCACAAGCCTAGAGGTGTTTCAATTGTGCCACTTGGATGAGGAGAGCTTATACATATCATCAAATGGTAAAAATTTAAGTGATAAGAATATATAATGTGGGAAGAGGTAGGACAATTAGATGATTATATAAAATTGGAAGGTGGCATTCTAGTCACCTTTTTAAACAACATGGTTTCTTACAATGTTCATGATGTTATCCTTATAAAAAGATGCATAAAAAAATCAAATACAAGCTAATGGGAAATACCATATGGTCCTTAAAAACCTAGAGCATAAACTACAACTAAAATTTTAGGAAACTTATTCCTATTAGATCTATAGACCTGGGGTACCCTAAAAGGTCATTCAATAACACATTTTCAAAGTTAAGTTGCAAAAATGGATTTATAACCTAGATCTATGCTCAAGATGACAACCAGTAGTGAACATAAACCTATATATCCAATCATTATGACTTGTAAGACATATTTTCATTGAAAATAAAGAGTGAGAAACCATAAGCATTTTCATTAATCTTGAAAAAATAAACTTTACACACATCAATTATTCAAAATTCTATCAAGGGGACAAGCATGGTGAGTTTGTTCTTTTGACAAGGGAGACATATAAACATGATCTCAAAGCTTACTAATGGCTATATATCTATAACCACATTATCAAGAGAGACAATATCTACACACAACAATTGATCCCAAACAAATTTGAAGAACCTAGACTTAGAGATAAAAAATATTAATAGCAAAAACCAACAAAAACATTGAATAGAGGAGAAGCCCCCTATTTATACATTTTTTAATCCTTCTCAAATACGGATCTATAAGTTAAAATTTGTAAAATTGTAAAACAAACTTTCAATCTCCACCAAGAAGCTCCTAGATGGAAAATATTTCATGCCATACCTAAGATCTTCATCTATTTACAAGAAAATAATCATTTCTCTAAATACCTCTATGATGAATAATGGAGATTTTCAACAAACTATTTGATTTCATGTCTAGAAATGTCTTCATTAAAGCTAGAAGGAGAAGATTCATGGTCAAGGGCCAAACAGACTTTGTCCTCATGTGAAACCATCTAGAGAAGCTCTTGATCACTTGTTTTTATAATTAGAATCTCTTAGACAGTTACCTTTTCCTTAGTGCATACCATAAGACAACCTGATTTTGTAATGATGGAACATTAATTATTTGGTTGTGGTGTATATAGAAAATTATCCATAGTTATGATTGAAAATATTATTTGGAATGACATATGGATCTCCCTCTATCCTTAAAATCATTGCCCATCCATGGAAGAACACTTACTCTTTTGCATTTTAACCAATATTAACACTTATCATGGCACATCTAACCCAATTGGACACGCATGAGGTTTAAAACTAATTAAGTTACTTAATTGGCTCTAATCTAGGCATGTGACACTTGCCTATTGGTCCCAATCCCTTTGAAAAGTCTATCTTGGCTCACACCATTGGATCTACTTGCCCAATAAAATGTGTGGCATCGATCCTAATCCAAAGGATTGAATGCCATTGGTTTTCTATGGGTCTTATATTAAAATGGTGCCACTTGGCATCTCCATGGGCTTTTTTTTATCTTACTCTGTTATCCCTATTTAGATAATACACTCTTGTCAAATGGTGGTCCCACATTCATTTTAGGCTTTGTTGAAAAGTCTTGACTCAATATGTGTGATAGATCAGATAGTGTATGCTTAAATGCATATTGTTAATCTCTAGGAATGTGCTCAATATTTAGCTTGGGCCCATTAATTGACTTTTCAACCATGCCCTCTCACCATTATATCTCTTCATTTGATCAAATGTGCATCATCAAATTACAATCCATGAGATTGAGCATGATTTATTCTCACAAACAATAAAAATTTCTAAGTTTA
Source organism: Torreya grandis (assembly GCA_037957365.1). Lineage (NCBI taxonomy): Eukaryota > Viridiplantae > Streptophyta > Pinopsida > Cupressales > Taxaceae > Torreya > Torreya grandis. Next base: position 3,082,514 of record JARHVA010000536.1, on the reverse strand, counting down.
AAACTTGAGGAACAATATAAATATTTAAACTAAAGTCTTTGGAATAAGATCTTATTTATGTTAATGAACACAAATAAAACTTTAGGCCAAAGTTTATACTAATCTAAAGACATAATAAAATGGGACCCCATGCTTAATAAAAGGAGACATAGCATAAGGTTTTAACCTAAGGTTTTGTTGTATTAATAAATATAATGAAACTTTAGGGTAAATCCCTAAACCAAGTTAAAACATAAATAAAAATGACCCTTTGATCTCATGCCATTGGATCTTGTTAGGCCAAATCAATTTGTGCCTTTGGAATTCAATCTAAAGGATCAAATTCCATTGGCTGATCAATACTCTATCTAAGACAGTTACACCATGTGTCATCACCACATTCTTTTTACACTTGGTTTGAAAGCTTGACTTAGTACACCCTATCAATTAGAAGGTGTATGCTTAACTATGTACTGTCAATTGATGGGAACATGCTCAAGACTTATCATGCACCATAAGCTTGACCTTTTGACTTTAAACTTGCACCATCTAGTCTCAATTACCTGAGCAAACATGAGCTATCAATTTCATTCTTTTAGCTCAAAGTGCGATTAGTGCATGTGGCTAGTGAAAAATATAACTAAGCCAGAGCTCAAAAATAATATAAGACTTAGTCTAAAGTCTTAGAACAAGGTTTTTATTTATATTAATAAATTTGAATTAAGACCTTAGGCTAGAGTTCTAGACCAAGCTTGAAATAAAATGGGGCTCTACCAAATAAAAAGGACCAGGCATTAGTTCAAACCATGAGGAACATAGACTAAGGGATCTCAAGACCTAAAAAGGACCAATTATGGATTTTTAAACTAGAGTTTGGTCATGTAAATAAACATGATTCATCCTTAATATAAAAATTTAACTAAGGCCATGGCATTTTAAAATTCTCCCACATAAAAATGGTCCTACCAATTTCAAATTCAAATGGAAAGACGTGGGCCAACGTAATTAGAATTAGGATTTTAGGGTGATCAAAATGAACTCAATTTGACCTTTGACAAATCAAAGGCTATTAAAAGACCAATATTGACATTAAATAGTGAAACCTAAACATAATCCATTTTCAAGGGGGGATCTACTAAACCTACAAATCTAAAACTTAGAAATCTAATGTTAGCAAAATAAGATAATATCTAAACTAGAATCATACACAAATATTCCATTCAAACCAAGTGTGGATGATCTTTAATTAAAGATAATTTTCAAACATAAAGATAACACCCTGATAAATTGAATCTCCAAATCAATATGTTTTAAAATTCAAAGATTACGGTTTAGACTTACATCTAGGCTATTCATTCCACTTGATCAAGAACCATTGTTAAGACCTTGTCATGTTTAAAACAAGCCTCACACATGCAAAATTTAGATCAAAAATCAAAACCTAGTCATGATGTGTGTATGCTTTGATTCTAATTATTGTTTTCCATGAGATTTATAGAATAATTTCTAGACTTCAGGTATTTAACCATTGACATTTACTTACAACATGTTTGAATATTCATTAATAACCATGCTTTTAGCTTAGGGAAGGCTTGGGCATTGATTTGTTGCTAGTCAAGCATCCATATCCCTATAAAATATGTGTTTATCTCTATTCAAGGACTTGATCCATTGCCAACTAGGTATCCATATCCCTAGTGGAGATTTATTAGAGTCACCTTTGCTTAAAAAGTTCCTTTTAAGCATAACTATGTTTTAATAATTTAGAGTTTTATCCTGCATATGCAAACCTTATCATAATCAAGATTAGATTAGAAAAAAAATTAAGATTTTATGGAAGAATTTGTCTATTCATTTTTCTTTACTAGTCTCCCTAAATTTTGAAAAACATCAATCTCACATTTTAGACCCATAGTCCTTCTACACCTACACTCCCAACTTGTGAAGTCCTTTTTTGAGCAATTGGATGAAACCTGAGTTGAGGACTATCATGAAAAGACTTATTGAGAGCAAATAAAAACACAAGATAAGGAAAAATAATAATATATATTCACTATATACAAATAATGGATATGAAAAGAATAATAAGAAAGAAACAAACGAAATCCCTACACCAAATCAAAAAAAGCCCACCTCTAGGATCAAATAAAAATTATTCAATCTATTACAAAACCTTGAAATGTGGTTACTTCTATTCAATGGATCCCTTTTATGGACAAGATAAATTGTACACTTATGTATTATGTATAATTAAATTTGGATTCCCACCTAAATTTATCCCTTTAATCCAAGATCATATGAAAACCATTGATATATATCTAGCTCATTTCTGACATTTGTGTGATCATCAATGACCTCTACATGACCATCAAAATTTAAACCTTTATATTTTTAGCTTGGGATTAATTTTTACATCTTTAAAACCATCAAATACATTCACATGACCATAAATGACATCCATGAGACTATCAAAATTTAAACCCCTATGGTTTTTAGCCTAGGCTTAATTTTGACTTCCTCATGACTGTCAAAGATCAAGTGATCATCAATGACATCCGTATGATCATAAAAATTAAAACCCCTATGGTTTTTATCTTGGGATTAATTTTTAAATCCTTATTACCATAAAATGTGTTCATTCTATCATCAATGACATTTTTGAGACCATCATACTACTATTTTTGGGTCTTTTGTATTGTAGCAATCATGCCTTTATCATTTTTTTTGGAACAATCCTTTTAGGTATTATGTCTAGATAATTGTTTCAAAAAATTTATGTAAGAAAAATTCTCAAATGAATTATCCCTTTAGAATTTTTACATATGAAAAATTATTTAAGGAATTAACCCTTTAGACTTTTTGTAAACACTTTAGCTGAAATAAATAAGTCCTTACAATTCTCCTAAAATAATGGAAATAACCCTTCAAGATTTTTTGTGCAAAAAAAATGCTATAAGGAAATATAACTTTGGGATTTTTGTGTATAAAAATTTCCCAAAATAATATGTCCTTTACATATTTTTCAAATTAATTTGGACTTTTCTTTCAGGCCTTTTTTCTGTGGGCAAAATGGTTGAAGGGCAAGTGCCCTTCAAAATTTTTGCTACGGATAGAAAATTTGAAACAAATGGACCTTACACTTTTCCTAAAGGAATTGGACTTAAATTTTTTTATGAAGAAATTGGACCTTTACACTTTTGTCTAAGGGTAAGTGCCCTTCAAATTTTTTCACAAACATTTATCCCAATGCAAATGGGACTTGGCCAAGACATAGAATTCCTTCAAACCTTTTATAGGGAGAAACATGTCTGATGGAAATAAGTCTTTGGAATTTTCGTTTGAGATGAAAATATTGAAGACCTATTTCCATTAGACATTTTTTTCATGTAGAAAGGCCAAAAAAATCCTAAGGGAAAGACACGTTCACAAAAAAAATACCATATTAGGATTTGGCCAATTTAAAAATGAAACTTGACATACAAGTGAATGTTGAAAATAATATTTTGGCTAAGGATTTAGGCATTTGTACTTGATAAGGGCCCAATTGCTTCAATGAAATTTTGGGCACTAACACTATCTCTTAACTAGGGATGTATACCCCCTGTAAGTGTGTAAAGAACCCCAGAATGTAAGACTAGGTGCCAATCCATTGGGCTATAGAGTCAAAACTTAGCAATTTTTAGAAAACATCCATGAAGGATCAAAAAGCAAGGAAGACTTGAAAAAAATAGATCAGAAGGATCTAAAAATGAGCACACAACAAATCATAAATGGAATTTTTATAAACAAGGCCCAAAGTAAAGGGGAAACAAAGTAACAAAATGATAAAACACTATACAATATGTACATAGTTGTAGACAGACTCAATCAAGGAAGTGTTTTAAATGTCTACCATTAATTAAAAGCTGTAATATTTCAACATCCAAATATCTTAAGAATAAATTATGCTCCCCAATATGATAGTCAATGGAATAGTGACCCATTCACAAGGCATCAAATTTGCCATACTTTCTTTTCTCCTCATTCTTGTTGTCCTAAAGTAGAACTAGATCACCTACTTGGAAAGTTATTGGAGTGACCTTCCTATCAAATATTTTCTTCAACTTTTCTTTTAACTTGCATTGTTTTTTATGAGCTTGTATTTAAATTTCATCAATATTAATAATTTGGTTCATCCTAATTTCATAGTGGTTGATCCTTTTATCATCCCCTAGTTATTGCATGAGCTAATACATGGGAAACTATAAATTCATAGGTATAACTACTTGAGCTCCATAAACTATCTCAAACGGTCTTCCACCTATAGTTATATTAGGTGTAATCATATCAGCCCATAAGGCAAACTTCATATGTTCACCCCACTTCTTCTTGTTTGCTTTCAAAGTTTACCTAATGATCTTGAACAAGTTTTCGTTACTTGATTATACTTTCCCATTCTCCTGAGGTTTGTAATTGGAAGCTTAGGTCAATTTAATCCCATAGTCTTTTCACAATGCCACCAAAGGTTTATCTTTAAATATCATGACATTATCATCAATTATCTATATAGGCACACCAAATCTATAAATAATCTAATTTAACAAAAAATCCATAACTACCTAGTGTGTTGCTTTCTTTGTAGGGACGACTTCAACCCATTTTTTGAAGTAATAATTGAAACTAGTATCCATCTATGTCCAACACTTTATAAATCAATGATTTCTCCAATGAAATCTATTTCCCATTGTCTAAATAGTCCTTTAATCATCATAAGCTGAAAGGGAGGAGAACCTGAAGGTTTTATCCTCCAAACAAAGTGATAACATTTCTCACACTTTATGAATGTTTGATTAACATCTTTAAAAAGTGATGGCTACCAATAACCAACTCATATAATTTTATGAGTTATAACTTTAGGAATAAAATAACCATCACATAGTCCACTATGGAAGTCTTCAATTAGGTTAGAAATTTGTTCTTCTAGCATGCATATTAGGATAACCCCATCTAGATTCTTCCATGATAGTCCATTCTTAGTCAAGAGGAATTTTTGGGACATAATATTTATAGTTCTTCTTTGATTCTTATCCAAGTTAGGGGGAAAATTTAGATTTTTCAAGTAGTAAACAATATCTCTATACCATGGAGATGTGTTAAATTGACTCAATGAATCATCAACATTAAAAATATCAGTGTTTACCTCAATAAATTGCAAATTGGTCTTATCCATAAGCTTGACCAAACCCATCCCTCTTACTAGCTTTGTGGTTTGAATGTCTATGTCATATTCTTATAACTTGTTAACCCACTTGAATTTCTTGTTGGATGCTTTAGTCTAAGTTAAAATGTCCCTCACCATGGTATGTGTGATGTAGGTAATAATCTTTAAACTTAGAATATATGTCCTAAACATTTTAACAGCCTTTAAAAACATTAACGCCTATTTTTCCATGATAGTATAGTTCAGTTTGGGACCTTACATAGATTTGTTAAAGAGAGTTATGGGTTACTCATGACTTTCTTCATTATTTTACAATAGGACAACAACAACAACAATATTATATAATTTAAAAGAGAATATATCGAATGGATATGTGTAATTAGGAGTATCCAAAAAATGGTAGGCTTTAAATCTCCCTTGATGTCATTAAACACTTACATGACCTTCTCCTCCTATTTGATGGTTTGGTCCTTCTTTAGCATGGAAGTAATAGATAGAGTGCTCTCTATAAATTTAGACACAAACCTCCTTAAAAAGTTAATTTGTCCAAATAAAATCTGGATTTCTTTCTTGGACTGCAAGATAGGCAATTTGTGAATGGCTTCGACCCTTTTAGGACCAATCATGACACCATCTTTGGATACTATATGTCCTAACAACTTATGCTATTTTAATCCAAAGTGGCACTTCCTCAGATTAATTGAAATGTCAAACTACCTAAATCTAATCAACACCTACTCTAGATGTTCCAAATGTTCTTCTTTAGTCTTGGAGTACATAGGTATGCCATCCTAATACACAATAATAAACTAGTTAATTATCCTTACAAAAGCAATGTCTACAGCTTGCTAAAACATTACATCAACCTAAAAGGCATCCTCATGTATACATACATACCCCAAGGTGTTATGAACATGGTCTTAGATCTCTTAGATTCCCTCACCACATCTTGGTTGTAACCTAAGAATTTGTCTAATATGGATAACATCTCTGATCCAATAACACTTTACAATAGGTTATCCATAATGGGTAGGGGATAATTATCTTTTAAATAATCTTTATTCAAATTCCTAAAATCCACACATAAGTAGATGTCAGCATTCTTATTTTGTATAAGGACTAAATTTTCAACCCATGATGAGTACCTGATGGGATGAATGATACCACCATTCCTTAGCTTTTTCAACTCATCCCACATCTTGGTGGCCAAGATAGGGTTAATAGGTCTTTGTTTCTACTTGAAAGGCTTACTATCAAGCTATAATGGAATGATGTGATGGAACAAATATTACCTATACACTTTTAGCTTAGAATAAGAGCATGTTAAATAATCTTAGTACTTAATAACTGCATGTAAGCTTTCTTCTTAGTTGCACTAAGGTGAGTACCCAGCCAAACCTTTCTTTGATTCTCATGAGAACTTAAGTTGCACTCAGTCATGTCTTTTGAGATAAATGATTTTCTCAACTTCATTTTGTTCACTCCATCATAAATATGCTTCTAAATTAACCAATCCTCTTGGGAGAGTGTTTGTATTTAGCTAAATAATGTCCTTCCCAAACAAGGTTTCCTTCCCATCACAAACATGAACCATAAAGTCCAAGTCTATGAGTTGGTCATGGAACTCAACTTCATAATTTAAAAACCTCTTAATATGTTCATCATCATCAAATACCTACCAATGATGAATATTTTATTATATTGAAGTCCTAACAAGCACCTCTATTTGATAATGATAATGATGGATCATATTTGTAATATCAAATTAAGTGACTAACCCTGCAAGTTTGTCAAATTCTTGAATTTAACTTCTATCATGATAACATAGATTGAATGCATAAAAAATTCAAGCAAATCCCAAACAACATTCTGATATTGTTTCAACCTCTTATTTTTTATGTAAAAAACACTGTGAACTTACTTTACCACTATATCAAAATCACCCTTGACAACCAAACATTTAATTCCATATTCATAGGAAATCCTTAAAACAAGCAAGAGTGTCTCATACTCAGTATTATTATTTGTGCACTCAAATCAAAGCTTAACATAAAACATAAAACATTTACCATCAAGGGCATATAATACAACCCCAAATCCATTTCCAAGATTATAGAAAGACCTATCAAAGCACATCTTCCAAACTACACTCTCTTTGTTAGGTTCAACATCAAGAACAACAAGTTGCTCACTAGTATCAACATTTCCAATAAAGTTACCAAGATCAACATCCATGTACAATACTTCATTAAGATCATGTTTTGGATCTTTAATCACATGTAACATCTTTGTATCTCTATATATCTTGACCATCTTACCCTTAATATGAATGGTGGCATAGGAAAGGTCCATTTGTACACTTCTACCCATACTAAAAGCCCATTTTATTGATAGCAACATCCCTCACTTAGGTGGGTAGTCTACAACTACCACATCCATATTTAGATACTTACTTGGATGAACTACCAACTGTATAACTAATCCCTTGATTTGTCCAATAATTATAACCTCTCATGAGTCCATTGCATAACACTTGCTAAAGACTGACATGATATCAACTCTAATTTCATTTAAGACACCCAAGGGCATCACATTATAAGAGGCTTTGGAGTAAAACATGTAGTTGTGAACAATCAAAAAAATTATTAGCAAGGTTGTATAAAATGGATCCACATTCAACTAACTTTCTACCAATGCAATCCCCAAATAGACCTCTAGAGCAGGTTCAAAAATCTCGTATGATTCTTCATCACTTTTTGGGGGTGTTTGGGGTAACTCTATTTCATTCATAGCTAACTTCTCACCAAATTATAAGTACGTGAATGCTCTCTTCCTATGTTTAGGTATTTTTAACATTTCAACAAGTGACACAATGATTTTTAGTTGGCTCAACACTTGGGCCATATTATATATGCTATACTAAGGAAGAGGACTATTTGGTTAAATCACGACAACACCTTTAGCTAGAATATAATAAGTTAAGATCTAAAGTGGATTAGGGTTCGGTGGATTTTAATTATTATCAATATCCTTCAAAATTGGATTTTGTTTTGATTCATTAGCACCCTTATAGATACTAGACAATATGGGTGGTCTATTCTTAGTTGGAGCACCTCTTAGCTTAGCAGCTTGGAAAATAGGCACTATATTAAAAGCTTTAGGAACTAATATAGTTTTCTTAGCCTCCTTATTAACATCCCCTACCTTTGTATTTATAAGGGTAGTGTCTTGAAGAGTAGCAACCTGATATTTGCTTTTCAAATGATACTCTTTCTCTTGGGAAATTGTTACATTGATTAACAACTACCCATCTTCAACTGATGGAATTCCCCCATCATATTTATTAATCATCATAGAGTGTAATAAATCAAAATCATGAATGGGCAATTCATATTCTTGTGCCATATTAATGTCAAAATCAAATTTATGAGTTAGGAATTTACCTTCTCAACTACACTCTAAAATTGATCCATAATAGTATCACTCATCAATTTTGTGGAGGTAGTCATCTCAATTTAGGGGCTTTGAAAATTGAACATTAAGATCTCATCATTTTATGACAAAGACCCAAGCTCATTAGCATCTTCATCAATTAGTTTAATGGTATCACATAGGGGATGTAGAAAGAAGCACTTGTCATACCAAGCAATATTAATGTCACAATTTGTAGTATTCACCTTGGTATTTAAAGGATTAGATACTTCTTTCTAGCCCCATTTTTTGATTTATTTCCATTTTTTCTTCACATGTAGGCCCCTTCCCTAGATTATTATTTATATTATGGAAATTAGTCCCCCTTGGTGCTTGATTTGGATTTGGATCCTACTCATAGCTAGTAGACACATGAAGGACCCCTTTTTTAGCTCTAGCCAACTTGTATGACATTTATTTGACACCAAAGGCCAAAGTTTTGAGAATTTCCTCTAAGTTGGCTATCTTCATGGGTTATGCCTTTTCCAAATTGAATAGATTCACATCATCCCACTTCTTCATGGGATTTACCATAGCCTTTATGTTATTCTTAATTTAGATGGCCATATTTAATGCCAACCACAGGTTAGTGGGATCCTTGTCCCTCAAGTAGTACACATCCTTCTTATCAAAGGCATCATAATGCTTTATCAAGCACATTGTGTCATTGGTCTTGATGTTTTTGAGAAACTACATATTCTTGTTGAAATAGGTGTTGAATTCCTACACACACTCATTAGGATTATTTTTGATATTTTTAAATTCTACCAAGAGAAACCTTGGATCAATCCTATCACCATACTAAATTCTAAAAACATTCTGCATATCTTACCATGAATCAATGCATCCATCAAGAAGGGAGTTGAACCATTCATGAATGTCTTACTCTACTATGTGCATAAATAACTTAATTCACACATCCTCATACTCAACCTCACAATCTTCAATAATATTTTCAAAGGCCTTCAGATGCTGATCACCACTCACTACATTATTCCCTTGTAATTTTGGGAGACATTTCCTAACTTCATTTGGGACTTCTTTAGGATAGCCTTCCATTTCATTGAAATTGATAGGCCTAAATCTAGGAACATGGAATTCAAGACATTCATTCTCATCTTGGTCCTAATTCCTCATGATTGGTTTAATATGATTTTCAAGAATAAATGGCAGAGGGATACGAGGGGGTGAATAAGGTGGACTTGGTGGATCAAACTTTGGAAGGGATTCAATTGGTTGAGAAGGAGCTTGAAAATATATGAGACTATGTGTTTCAAAATTATTATAAGAGCTATGATAGTCCTCAATAATGGGGTCATCAACAAATATCTCAAGATTATCAAAATCTAGACAACCCTTAATAGCTGAGCTCTACCCTTCAATAGGATTCTAAATTTATTTCCCTCTTATTTGAGGAATACTCAAAGGAGAGATGAGTTTCTTTGATGGATCACTTTTAAAAGATGATCTTAGTCCTTCTAGCTTTGCAAACAAGAATATACTCAAAACTAAAAGTTATCATAATAATCAAAATAGGCACCAATCTTCCTTAAAAATAGAAAATAAAGTTGAAGCCACCATTAGAATCAAACATCTAGAATATAACAATTGAAAAACTATTGTGATACATGCTAAAAATTAATGAGATAGAAAATAAAGACACTGAAGTTTTTAGAATAATGTTTAGAAGGGGAAAAACACCTACAACATGTAATTTTAATAGTTCTTTACAATAAATATAGTAGAATTCAAATTGTCAAGCCTTAAAACTTTTTGTCATGTCCCCAAGGGATTGTTGTGATGTTGACAACCAAGATAGTCAAATAAGTGTAATAACAATAAAGAACTTCACAAGATGAAATATTTATAGCTCTTTGCAAGAGTCCCTAGAAACACACAAGTAAATAATATTTTATTTTAATTGCTATCAATGGCTCTAGTTAAGTGTTGATTCCTAGTTTTACACCTCTCTATTCTAGCCTTGTACACTTGAATAAAAGGGAAAATAGTGATGAGAAACCTACTAGTATGTTGTTATATCTAAGACAGGGTCGGGCAATAAAAAATGGACCATACTAAGAAAATGATTGAGAGGTACTGACAAAGGGTATGGTAAACTCCCTGTTACTTTTGGATCTTCTTGAACCAAGGTGAGAGGACCTAAGGGGTAGCTTGCTCACATGGAGATATTGTGAAATTCAACCTCTATGGGATTATTGGCACAAATAAATGTAGGTATGACCAGGGTATAACCAAACTTACACACTCCACCTAGGAAGGGTTGTCATAAGGAATGCACAAATACACTAGGTCATATTTAAGCTACTAAAGATAGATATGTATATGAATCCAACTTTCATTATAAATAATCTAGAAAATATAGGTCAAATTGAAAACTACAACACTAGTATTCAAAGTACAAGATGCAAATACATGTTAGGTAAACAATATCTTATGCATTTATATGGAAAATAATACTCATAATATGAAAAATATATATTATATGCAAGGTGGGAAGATATATGACAATTATATGATTATATAAAAATAGAAGGTGGCTAGTTGGTAGACTTTTCAAACAACATGGTCTCTTACAATGTTCATGCCGTTATCATTAAGAAAATATGTAGAATAACCTCAGATACAAGCTAATGGGAGATACCAAAAGGTCCTTGAAAACCTAGAGCAAACACTGTAACTAAACTTTCAAAAAACTTTTTCGTATCAAATATATATACCTAAGGTGCCTTAAAAGGTCATTCAATAACACATTTTCAAAGTTAAGCTATAGAAAGGGATTTACAACCTAGATTTATGTTCAAGATGACAACCAGTAGTGAACACAAACCCATATATCCAATTAGTAGGACTTGTAAGACATATTTTTGCACTTAATCAACAGGAAAGAGAAAAGAATAATAAACATTTTCATCAATATTGAAAAAATAAACTTTACACACATCAATTGTTCAAAATGATACCAAGGGCACAATCATGGTGAGTTTGCTCTTTTGACAAGGGAAACATATAAACATGCTCTCATAACTTGATAATCACTATACAACTACAACCACCTTAGCAAGAGAGACAAAATCTACACACATCAATTGATCCCAGAATATTTATAGAACCTAGACTTAAAGATATCAAAGACTAATAACAATGACCAACAACAACCTTAGATAGAGGAGAATCCCCCTATTTATACATTTTTCAATCCTTCTCAAATCTGGACCTATAGGTTGCAATTTTCAAAATTTCAAAACAAACTTTCAAGCCCTACCAAGATGCTCCTAGCTAGAAAATATTCCATGCCATGCCTGAGATCTTCATCTATTTGCAAGAAAAGAATCATTGCTCTAATTGCCTCTATAATGAATGATGGAGATTTATAACAAGATCTTCAATTTCATGGCTAAAAATATCTTCATTTTATATAGAAGGATAATATTCATGGTTAAGGGCCAAACAAACTTTGTCCTCATGTGTAACCATCTAGAGAAGTTCTTGATCACTTGTTTTCATAGTTGGAATCTCCTAGACAATTGCATTTTCCTTAATGCATTCCATGGAATAACCTAGTTTTTAAATGATGGCATGAAAATGATCTAGTTATGGTGTAGAAAAATATGATCCACATTTATGATTGAAATTTATGTTTTGGAATGAACTATGGACCTCCCTCTATGCTTTAAATCATTGCCCATCCATAGAAGAACACTTAATTTTTGGCTTCCTAGCCAATATTGAGACTTGGCACACCACATCTGATCTAATTGGGCACTTGTGAGGTTTAAAACTAACTATTTTTCTCAATTGGCTCTAATTTGGGAATGTGTCACTTGTTTATTGGTCTTGATCCCTTTGAAAAGTCCATCATAGCTCACACCATTAGATATATTTGCCTGAGTAAATGCATGCCATCGATCTTGATCTAAAAGATCGAATACAATTAGTTGTTTATGGGTATTATACCAAAATGGTGCCACTTATTAGTTCTATGGGATTGTTTTATGATATTTTTTTAGTCATGTTGGGCTAACATGATCTTTCCAAGTGGTGGCCCCATATTCATTCTAGCCTTTATTAAAAATTATTGACTTAATATGTATTGTAGATCAGATAGTGTACACTTAAATGTGTACTATCAATCTCTAGGAATATGTTGAATCTTTATCCTAGGACCATATATTTAATTTTCAACCATGCCCTCATACCATTAGATCTCTTCATCTAATCAAATGTGCATCACTAGATTGTAATCCATGAGATTGAGCATGATTTATTCTTCTAAGTAATAAAAATGTCTAAGTTTAAAACCTGAGGAACCATATAAAGCTTTAATCTAAAGTATTTGGACTGAGATCTTATTTATGTTAATTAACATGAATAAAACTTTAGACCAAATTTTAGACTAAGCTCAAGATATAATAAAAGGGGGCCATGTGCTTAATAAAAAGAGACATAGAATAAGGTTTTAACCTATGGTTTCATTGTATTTTATGGACATCAGGACCTAAAAGAGTCAATGAAACTTTAGGGATCTCAAGACCTAAAAGGGACCAAACATGTATTTTTAGACCAAGGTTTGGTCATGTAAATAAACATGACCCAGCCTTAGTATAAAAATTTAACTATGTCCATGGCATTTTAAAATGCTCCCGCATAAAAATGTTCTCCACAATTTCTAATTCAACTGGAAAGACTTGGGATAGGGTAATTGGAATCAAGGTTTTAGGGTAATAAAAATGAACTCAACTCAGCCTTTGATAAACCAAAGGATAGTAAAAGACCAATATTGACATTAAATCATGAAACCCAGACATAATCCATTTTCAAGGGGGGTTTCATTAACTCTACAAATCTAAAACTCAAAAATCCAATGTTAGCAAATTAAGATAAGATATAAACCAAAATAATGCATAAATATGCTAACCAAACTAGGTATGGATGATATTCAAATAAATATAATGTGCAAACATAACAATAGCACCTTAATGAAGTGGATTTACATAGCAATATGTTTTAAAAATTAGAGATTATGGTTTAGACTTATAATTAGGATATTTATTCCACTTGATCAAACACCATTGTTAAGGCCTAGTCATGTTTAAAATAAGCCTCACACATGAAAAATTAGGATCAAATATCAAAACCTAGTCCTATTGTGCATGTGCTTTGATTCCAATTACTATTTTCCATGAGATTTAGAGAGCAATTTCTAGATTTCATGTCTTTAACCATTGGCATTGACTTACAACATGTTTCATTATTCATTAAGAACCATGTTTTTAACTTAGGTAAGGCTTGGGCATTGATTTGCATCCAAATAGGCATTTATAGCCCTCGTAGAGATGCCTTTAGCTCCATTAAATCCTTTTTCTACTACTAGCCAGACATCCATATCCCTAATGGAGATTACCCAAACCACCTTTGCTTTAAAAGTTCATTTTAAAATTTGTAATGAGCTCTTATTTTTGTATTTTTTGCTTTTTATAGACCATTTCATATTTTTATTGAAGGTTAGGAACCAAGTTAGCTAGGTTTAGGATTTGTTCAAGTGTTTGATCTTCAAGCAATCATCTCTGGTCACAAACTTTATCCCAGGTAATGAGTGTTATTTAAGTGCAAACATGACTATGCTTGAATAATTTAAACTTTCATCCTGCATATGCAAACCTTATCAAAATCTATTTTAGATAAAAAAAAGTTCAAGATTTTAGGGAATAATTTGACTATTCATTTATATTTAATAATCTCCCTAAATTTTAAAAAACATCAAGCTCACATTTCAGACCCATAGTCCTTTCACACATGCACTCCCAACTTGTAAAGTCCTTTTTAAAATGATTAGATGAAACCTAAGCTGAGGACTATTTTGAAAAGACTTATTGAGAGAAAATAACAAGACAAGAGAAGGTAAACAAATAATATATAGGAAATATATACAAACAAGGGACAAGAAAGAAATAAATCAAATCCCTACACTAACTCAAAAAAGATCCTACCTTCAACATCAAATGGAAATAATTTTATCTCTTACAGAACCTTGAAACATGGTTGCCTCCATTCAGTGGCTCCGTTTTATGGAAAAAATCACTTACATGTTTGTGTCTTCTATATGATGTAACTTGGATTCCCACCTTCATTGATCTCTTGGACCTAGGATTGTACGTAAATCATTGATATCTTTCCAGCTCATTTCTAACATTTTGTGTGATCATTAATGACATCTTTTCAATTGTCAAAATTTAAAACCATGTGGTATTTAACATGGTATTAATTTCAATGTCCTCATAACCATCAAAGATGTTCTTGTGACTATCATTGATGTCTACATGACCATCAAAATTTAAACCCTTATGGTTTTTAGCATGGGCTTAATTTTAACATCCTCATGACCATCAAAGATGTTCATATGACCATCAATGACATCTATGTGACTATCAAAATTAAAACCCCTATGGTTTTTAGCGTGTGCTCAATTTTTACATCCTTGTGATCATCAAATATGTTCATGTGACTATCAGTGATGTCTATGAGACTGTTATACTACTATTTTTAGGTTTTTTATATTTAGGCAATTATGTTTTCAACATTTTTGTTCCAAAACAATCCTTTTCGATTTTTTTTTGGAAAATTATTTTGGAAATTTTATGTAGGAAAAAATCTTGGAGGAATTATCCCTTCATATAAAAATACCTAAAGGAATTAACCCTTCTAGCTTTTTGTAAACACTTTGGCCAAAATAAATAAGTCCTTACAATTTTCTCAAAATAATAGAAAAAGCCATTTAGTATTTTTTGTGTGGATAAAATGCCCAAAGGAAATATCCCTTCAATATTTTTGTGCACAAAAAATTATTGAAAGAATATTTCCTTTAGATCTTTTTGAATGAATTCATAATTTTATTTTGAGCCTTTTTGTCATGGGCAAAATTCTGGGAGGGCAAGTGCTCTTCAGACTTTTTTTTATAGACAAAAAATCTGAAACAAATGGACCTTACACTTTTATTGAAGGAATTAGACTTAGATATTTTAACTAAGAAATCAGACCTTTATACTTTTGCTAAAGGATAAGTGCCCTTCAGATTTTTTCACAAACATTTAGCCTGATGAAAATGGGACTTGGCCAAGACATTGAATTCCTTCAGACCTTTTGTAGCAAGAAAATGTCCCAATGAAATAAGTATTTGGAATTTTTTTTGATATAACCAACTTGAAGACCTATTCACATCAGACATTATGTTTATGCAAAAATACTAAAAAAAATCTAAGGGAAAGACACATTCGCCAAGCAAAGACCAGATTAGGACTTAACCAATTTAAAAATGAAACTTGACATACAAGTGAATGTTGAAAATAGGATTTGGCCTAAGGATTTAGGCATTTTTACTTGACAAGGACGCAATTTTTTCAGTGTAATTTTGGGCACTAGCATAACACATGCTAAATTTTTCACTTGACTTCTTGAGGCCTAGCTGAAAGAGCTAAAGTAGTGGATGGATGATGGGTGAAACTAGGGATTGGGTTGATTTTTTAGTGGTGTGGGGTTTATAATGATAGATGGTGAGTTCTCAAGTTATTACCAAAGGAGTTATAGAGCGTCATACTTCTCATTGAGATCATCCAATTGGGAAGAAACATAACTCTAAATTCATTGGTGTTAGTAATGATAATGAGGTGAAGCTCTTGATCAAACTACAAATGTCAAGGTGGGAATGTTTTGGTTAAATGACTCAAGGAATATGGCAACTCTATCAAGATGACTATGCCCTACCAATGTCATACATAACTGATGAGGCTAGTCCTAAGGAGACAAAGAAAAAGGGATGAAGGTGATTAGGAAGTAATGATGTTATACTGATAACCTTAGTTTTGGATGAGGATGATGAAGGGTGAATCAAGTATTTATTCCTCATATTTTATAAAATTTAGAGAGTCTATAATGAGGTGTGGAATAGAAAACCTCACTCTTGAGCTTAGTGCTAATATCAAACTAGAAGTTGGTGCCAAATACTAGGTCTCTAACTTGTTCCCTCCAAAATCTAGTTCAAAAATACCATGAGATTGGGTATTCCCCAAAGAGGAAGATGGGAACAATGCTAGAATTTCATCATCGATTTTAGGATTGATTTGGAATCATCCCAGGGCATAACTATGGGTATTTGAATTCATAATGAAGTGTACATGAATTGTCTCCAAGAAATGCAGTGCCACCATTGAAATTTCAATATGAGATTCTCTCATGTAGATATAATTATCAAAGGTTATTATTGAAGTTCATGTATTATGCTCTATTTTTTAAATAAAAGGGGAAAAGGTAGTTCAATATTTAAAAACAAACATAAAAGAGAGGGGAGAGTAAGGAGAAAAATAGATCCTTTAGATTTAGAATGAAATCAATGTATAAAACATTGAACCAAGTTCCCTTGCCATAATTATACCACTATAGACTGAGTTTCATTAAAATTTATACCTCTAAGAACACACAGTGGGAACAGTCTAAAGAAATATGGAAGCATGCCTCAAATATGAACCCTCACTAAATATAAGTACTAGGGGTTTATAGTAAACTACACATAAACATCTAATGGTATCTTGTATACTATCACACAAATTAATAACAATATAAAAAAGAAATAAAAGAACTCACAATAGGATTATAATAGAAAATAACATCATAATCATAGCATACATGTATCAATAAGGTATTATTCTAATTAATCTAGCACTATCAAGAATTTAAAATGGATATGAAAGATAATTGAGATGCAGAACTAACCCTTTGTATAAAACAAGAATTGTATTCATTAAAAATAATCAAGTGTTTTTACAACAATCGATCATGGAAAACTCTTTAATCTAAAGAGATGAAATAAAAGAAGGTGAAATCCTAGATATAATCTGACAACACTATCAAATAAATTTTAGTTGACCCTTAAATTACAATATGGTTTTTCATTATATAGATGAGGATGGGATTCACCTCTAAATAATATGAGATTCCCATCTTAGGCCATGATGACCACTCATGACAGTTACAATCATAATTCAAAATTCAAAAAGCAAAATCCCCACACACCCATAAATATATCTATGAGGGACCACCTAGTTGATATGATAAGGAAACTATGAATATCTAGCTCCTAACTATTTGTATCTTACATCATTATCTTCCAACACACTTGCCATGATGTCAAACTCTCAATCTAGTTTAGCAAGGTTCCCTAAGGGATCCTTAAATATCACCTCAATTTGAGTCACCAGCCTTTAGTAAACCTTGAAGGGATATTCCATTAACACCTAGACCATGTACATTTGGTTAATGCTTTTTATGTACTACATTGATATCTCAAGAAAAGCCTAGGCCCCTTCCCTATTTGTTTTGGTGACCTTCTCCCTCATGACCTAGTTAAAGTGACCTTGGTGGACTCTAAATTCTCCCTTGTCTAGTAGGGTGTCATTTAGGTGGAACAAAATAGACATATTAAACTCCTTAAAGTAGGAAAATATCTTTTTCCTACCATTTATATGTAATTAGAAATGCATTATGTCTATAAATCAATCCTAACTCGAAGAAGATAGATCATACCATACACTTCCAATTGGGGACACATTAGATAATAAAGAATATGACAAATATGGGGATCTATTAGACCCAATTAGGGGATATCTTACCATAACACACCATGTTAGGGAGGGTTCCAAAGCCTTTAGTTAAACACAATCATGTAATAAACCTAAGGGAGTCCTATGTTTTGATATCTCACTAAACTAATAATAAGTAAAGAAAATCTAATCTAGTCCACACCAAATCTTGTGGCACAAAGTGGGGGTTAGAAATAATAAAACTAAACATGCATAAGAGACATATACTCACATAAATTTATATGGAATCTTAATGTATGTAAAATAAGTAAAAATCTATATCTATCTACTCTTATAAAGGAGGAATAAAGATAGGAATACTTAGCTTTGAAGACAAACCTGTTGAGCCTCAATCTCTCCCTTGGCCAAGGTGCTTCACAAGAGATTGTTGTGGTATGTAAAGATGACAAGGATAAATCATATATAGGATACACAAACTATAAATTCATCCAAAATACTTATCTGAAAGACAAGATCTATATCTCTAATAAAGTATGAAACTGTAATCTTTCTCCTCAAGTAAAATGGTCAATAAGTAGATGGAGAATAATTCTTCTTCTTTTCTTCTTAAAATAATGGTGAAATGATCTTGTATATATAGGCATATTTAACCCTAAGCCCTTCCAAATTTTTTGGTTGATAGGGCTAACCTAGTCAACCTAACACAATTAAAGATAAAAACTCACTAGGTTATGGGTTAGATCAGCCAAGAGCCAACCTTGACCCTATGTGAATTTCATCAAAAATTGTACAAGGTCGACCCAGTTGACCTATTATAAATGACAGTCAAAAGGGGGCTAAGGTTAGGAAAAGGAGGATAAAAGATGGAAAATGACTGGAGAGTGTGCAAGAGAGAAGAATAAGATTAGGGATAAGGTTTTTAGGAAAAAAGTGTATATATAACAAGTGGAAAAAGGGACAACAATCCTATGAAGTAACAATAGTCTACCCACCCCTTTCCTATTATACCCCTTAAGGCATTCACTTAGAGAGATTGAGACTCGATGGGTTCCTAAAAGATATAAAGTTTTAGTAAGTGATAAAAGTTTAAAAATATTATGTGTCTATATATTCCCACTTGAAGCTCATCATGTGTCACATGAGTGCAACACAAGATGGTGTTTCAGGAATAGAACATGATAACACATAATGCTAATGCTAAGTAAAATGAAGTATGGAGAAAATAAGATAAATGAAAGGATAAAATTTAAAAACACGCACCTTTACGTACCTTAGTATTATAGATAAAGAAGTAGACTACAAGAGAATTGAAAGCATCTAAATGTGAAGAACATTAGGCAAACCTATAGTGATTAGTGCAAAATATATCCAAAAATTGAAATTTTCAGAAGATATGCATATAGTAGTGGAAAATATTCTCTACATCATCATAATTCCATAAAATTTTATGATTAGAAAAATGGTTAAGTAAAAACAAATATATGAGTACAATAAGGAAACTAACAAAAAATATTTGAAAGATTAAAATGTTTGAAAAGTAAGGTTAATTAGGGTAAAAGGGAAGTCATTTGTTATTTTTGACTTGTGGGTGAGATAAAAAGAGCTCTAAGAGACCAAATGAGCTAGGATGGTGAAGAGATGATAGATGTGATGAAAGGGACTCCTAATAGCAGTAGTGGGTGTGGCAGAGGTAGGCAAATAAGAATCTCAAACTAGGTTTTGAATATTTTATTGAAATTAAGTGTTTTTTTAGAAATTTGTGATTTAGATAAATTTTAGGAATTAAAATGAACCCAAAAAAGTTGATAAGGGTAGGAAAAAATATGTAGGGAAATGGGTTTAAAGGGATTGGAATAATAACTGATGGAAGACATTTATTATTGAAAATATAAGAGGTCAATAAGTAGAAACAACAAGGTCAACCCATTCAGCCTAGTAGGTTGAAAGTTTGTAAAATCCACATTAATGAACTAGTAGGTGTGTACCAACTTAGTGTGTTTTCTAGACTATTGAGTTAGTACATGACTATCAACCTATTAGAAAAATCCACTCTACCAACTTAGTAATAAGGGGGAAAAGTAAAGGATCAACTTAGTTTTTTAAGTCAACCTGATCAAAATGAAGAAATTTTGGTCAACTTAGTGTTTGACTAGGTGACCAAAATAGTATGAAAATGTATGAAATAGGCAAAAAGAGTGCTAGAAAGGCCCAAAATGAGTGATTGAGGGATAAAAAGGCTGACTAGGCTAAAAATAGGTCAAATTAATTTAAAATGGATATATTAAAGAAATTTAGACTTGTTTTTGGTAAAATTTAAATATAATGTATTTTGATTGTAAGTGACAAGGAGGATCTAATAAATCGTTTGTTGTTTGATGGTTTCAAGGGCATCCAAGGTTTTGGCACTTGGTGGATACAATATATATCCCAAAACTATTAGAGTGATTATCAATTGAGGATTGAGTGAGATTGATTTCATTAGGTTTAGGAGGCATCATAGTTATGTGTAGGATCCCACTAAGTTCAAATTTGATAGTCATGTTTTTGGGAGCACAAGAATGATTGACTAATATATTTAGGTGGGAGGTGGAGTGGGATACCATTAAGGTGGGTATCACCCAAGAGGACATCCATGATGTACTTGGACTACTTATAGTAGGTACACCTATGGTATAGAAAGTACCATATGGTCAGGAGGAGAGGAGAGCCTTAGCCATATGGATGATGGGCTTAGAGAGAATATATCCTAGATTAAGAGTTAACTTATCCAATGTCTATACTTCTTAGATTTTAGATATTTAGAAGGTGGTGATAGGTCTTGTGATAAAATAGGTGTTATGTCACAAGTTAGATGGAAAGGTACCATTATTTATGATAGCCTTATGCTAGATGATATTAAAGCATGGGGTGTTGTATAACTTAGGCTCTGTCATATGGTTTAGATTGTGCATGACATATATGGGATGTTGTCTAGAAGGTAAAAGTTGATATGGCCTATTATATTACTAATTATATGTATATATAAGAGTTTTCTTATGCATTGATCGACTGGGTTGCCCCATGTGGTTGATAATAGGTTATCTTGAGTATAGAGGCAGTGGTAGGTTCAAGTAGCATAGGCCATGCCCCATGTGCCAACAATGTATATGGTTAATTGAGAAAACATTTTTTGGTATCCTTATGGGCACATTACTATAGTATGGTTGAGCTAGGAGATAGTGGCACCAACATTGGTATAAATAGAGATTATTGGCCACTATACCTAGTCAATAAAGTTACATCTAGTGGCACGTGTACCAGGTCATATGGGACTTCCTCACCCACCAACACTGATAGTGGTGCACAACTTTTAGGCTAGGCATGAGAGAGCTAAGGGGAAAAGAAGGATTAGGGCCACCAATTACTAGGCTAGTAATCAGACCACATCATGAGAGACCATGGATAGGTTAGGCATGATGGGTAATAGAGAGAAAGGAGATAGATGTAGATACAAGAGTGTCATACCTACCTATTATCACACTAGAGTACACCCTACTTGAAGATGTGAAAAACACACCCTCACTCCAATTAATACAATTGGAACTTCTTAAAGTGTGGGTGACTTTGTATTGAGAATAACCTTTAGAGAGGGTTGGTTCCCTTAAGACTTATCTGTTACATCTGATTACTATGATTTTTGAGATGAAAAGGGGAATGGAAAATTGAAAGAAAATCCTATCTAATTGGGTGGTGCACCTAAATTGATTATATTCTCTAAAATATTTATAAAATTGAGTAATACACACATATTAATCTAAAATAAAACTATGCATTCAATCATGAACATCAGTGATACCAAAGAAGGCCCAAAAGAAGTTTGCAAAGCAAATTCAAATCCTACCTCTTCAAATGACTTGTAGAGGATGAGATTTTCATAGTAGGTGTGGAAAAGACCTAAAAAAATGGAAAATATATGCCATTTGTATGCTAGTACATAATCAAATTACACTCTATTCTAATCTAAAAAAACATACGCAAAATATTTTCTTTATTTGATAAATGGTGTCAATTATAATTTTTGCCCTACTTTAGGAATTTTTCAAAAATGGCTTCAAAAAGCCAATATATAATTTTAAAAACTTAAATAAAGCCAAAGTTTCATGTAAAATAGAATTATTAGTCTTATTTGAGTTAAAATAAGACTAAAATCCTTTTACAATATTAAATAAAGGCTTTAAAATCTTCCAAGTCTTCAAAAATTATATGTTCTTCATTTTTGGCATAGAATTGAGAAGTGGTGGGCCCATGTTAACTTGAAAACCTTACTTTCATGAAAATAATTCCATAAATTAGAATATAAATCCATATTTAAAGTGATTTTAAGTTCTTAAAATTCTTTATCTTGCATGAAAAGCATGGGAGATGTATGAAACTAGTCAAACTAGTCAACGAAAGAGATTTGACTCTTAAGGACTAGTTAATTCAACTTGAGCTCAACTTGCATGAATTTAAACTTTTGTATTACATTTATAATGATATATACACTTTAAAAACATATATTCCATGTGGTAACTCCAAAATTAATTCATTTGATAGATTTTCAACATCATTTTTTACCTGCTTGATTGACCAATTAAGTCTATTAAGCTAATTTGGCCTAATTACCTATCTTATAGCATTTGGAATCCATTAAACCTAAAAAAATATGACATATAACCTGAAAAAATAATTAAATATACCTTTAGTTTTTTTCTCATCACAATATATTTGATTTTTATGAGAAAATACTAGCCATTCAGTCAACAGGATTGACTAGGCCTATTTTGCTCCATTTTCTTAAAGACTAGCCATTTTGATTGAGCTAGTTGTGACACTTATGGGATTATTTATAAAAAAATAAAATTTTATTATGAATAAAATTTCTTAGGATTTGATCTCCATTGATTAGTTTTCATTGAATTATCATGTACTTCATTTTACCTACTTTTTTCCACAAAAATCATGATATATGCGCTCATCTGTACATCTCCATGCATAAAATTGATATTTATGTAATAATATTTGAGTTTAATTGAAATATGAAAAGTTTTAAAATTTATCCAAGATTATTTTATATCAATAAAATCAACATTTTTCAAAGCTATTTTTTTGAGGATTTAGGAAGGCTTTGAAGCTAAATTTTCAAAATGATATTTCATGAAGTAAAAACCTCAAAATATTAAAAAATTTAGATTTGTGTATAAAAATTAACCCCAAAAAATCCATAAAAATATTGGGTTCACATTCAAAATATAGAAAAAGTTACCATGTGGAGAAATTTACTTGTGGGGTTTTGACTACATTCTGAGTTATTTACACTCTTAATGATTGTTCATGAAGAAAAAACATTAAAATGGTATTATTGTACAACTTAGGGTCTATATAAAAAAAGGTTTAAAATCCTTTGACAGTAAGTCTCGACAACTAGGCCTAATTAGGGACTTATATATAATGAAAGCCTTGTAAGACTAGGAATGAGAACTATATGCCCCCACCTCTAAGGACTTATTCCTTCCAACTAAATGAAAAATTCAATAAAGGAATGCAAGTCTCAAAATGTATAATTTTGGTGGTGAGGGCCTTTGCTTGAATGTTGAAATACGCCCACCTGCATCAAAAAAAATGTGTGTTTTGTAAGAGGAAGGATAAAACATGTGAACTAAAAATCTATTAAATTAATAATAATTAAATATTATTAATAAAAACATAATGATATCATTCATCTAAACTCCAAATGTGGTGAACTATATGCGCATCTGAACATGAGGCTAGGAAGGGTGTCTAAAACTACAAAAAAATAAAAATTTCACCAAAATGAAAATAACTATTCACCTATTTCAAAATTCTTGAAAAAATCATCATTGTATCTTTACAATTCTATCAAAACACTTTAAAATAAAATTTTGATTGAAAAGTCAAAAAACCCCTTTTTGGCCTTTATGCATGTTTGCTTGCAAAAGCCTATATGAGCATGGTTTACTTAGCATTTAGAGCTTTTACACTCTTTACAGGTATTATTATGATGTAAAAACATAATAAAATGATTTTAAATTTTTTACTTAGAATTAGAAACCTCTGTGACACTCCATAATGATGCTTGCTCCAATGGTGATCTCCAACAGACACGCTGAGAACTGTTACAAAATAGAAAGTATATCCACTAATCCAATGGACATGAATTTTTTAAAAAAGGTTTTAAAACCCATTATGACCCTATGTACAAAATTTTATGTCTTGAAACCACCTAAAGCTCTTAAAATCCTTAATTTTTTCTTTAAATTGATCCCTTTGCATGGATTGTCGGCATATTTGAACTTGACAATGTTCTTTTGAAATGAAAATAACCCATTTACAATCCATTTTTGATATTTTTGCACCAAAATTAGTGATTTTATTCCATAATTTATTATTTTGACCTACTTTAAAATGCTATGACCGGTTTTAGGAAAGTTTTATATGATAGGAGTAGTAATTTGACCTTGATAGGTCAAATTACTAACAATTTTGGTGACTTTTGGGGGTTTACCAGCCTTCTAGTCAAAGAAATCAAAAATTATAACAATGGTATACTTGTATATACATTTAATATTGGAAAATATTTTGTGGGTAAAGACACAAACAGAGTAATAAACATGTGCACATGTGCACTTAGAAGAAAGTACAACAACATAGAAAGGAAAAAACAAATACTAAAAGCATGTGCAGATATGTAATTAAAGGAATGAAATACAAGGAGTCTATTATTTACAAACTAACCTCCACCTTGCTGGTCCTTCTGGATCAAATGGAAATCGATTTGATGCACTATGAAACTTTGAAATGTATTTGCTTCCTTTTGATAGCTCTCTTCTACAAATGGGATCACTTATATGTTCATATGTTTTAGATGATGTATCTAGGCCTCCAAATTCCATTCTTAGGTGTATGGATTGAATATATGGATCTAATATACAATCATCCTTCTCCCATATTCTTTTTTATTTCATCAAAAGTGATATCTCTACCTCTTTCATAGGTTGATCATGATTTGACACATTCTCATTCAATGATTGTATTGCCAATTCAACTAGTATACCTAGATTTATGTCTTCATTATGATCCATTTGAGGTAGTGTCCCACTGAGATCTTCAACCTCTTAGTATGGATTTAAACATGGTTATAATAGTTCATTAATTTCTTCTTGATGAACAACTAGAATAATACTCTTTATAAAACATTCATGAATCTCCACTTGGGGTAGAGCTAGCCTATCAAACTTTGCACAAAAACTCTCTAAGTCATCTCAAAAGGCCTATTCATCATGATTAACTAAAATTAAATTAAATTCATTTGGAATAATACCATTGAAAACATGTTGATTACATATTTCTACCTTTTGGATGGAGTCATATGAAGGTTCTTGATCTGCTACACTTGTCTCATCTTTATCAAGAATATTCTCCATCTCAACAATGGCTCTATGTGAGTTATCTTCATGACTGCATTTTGAAGAAAACTTTGTTTGTAATTCATCTATATTATCTGATGAAAAATATTGATAATCCTCTTACAACTCCTCTTCCTGTTCATCATGGAAAACTAAATCATTTTTGTCCTTGCCAAGTGGTGTCCCAACTATGATTTATTCTTCTTGATCACTCAAGTCACCTTTATTTTCTATCTCTTTGGTTGAATCCTCTTGGATCACCTTCACCTCATCTCTCTAATTTACTCTTTCTTGAATGGCTTTCCATAAAGGAAATGATTTAGGCTTCTGAGGGGGAAGAGATGAAGGCTAAATGATCTCTTACTTGAATTCAACATCTTGAATGATGCTTGATTGTTCCTCTTTCTTGCTTAACTCCATGATTTGGTTATAATATGGGAAATATTAAGGCTCTCTTTTGACCTTTTTATTCTAGTTCTCCTTCTCTTTCCTTGTCTTTAGCTCTAACTCTCTTATCTGCTTATCAATATTCTCCTAGAATATTTTCTCTTTAAAGTGGTCAATGATCTCAATAGCAGGTTGTGCCATAATAATATCCTTCTTTCTTTGATAGTTCTCTTGGATATATCTCCAAAAATGTAAGGTCTAATAAATATATGAAGAACTTGGCAAACTCAAAGGAGCTCTTGGAATGGTCTCTTGAGGAGGAATGGATGGCATATAAGAAGGTTATGATTGAACCTGATGTTCCTTGAGGCCTTTTAGTTTGTCTTCAATGCTTTGAATCTAACCACCTACATCCATCATCTCACCATTGAGATTACCCTAATTTTCCCTCTCAATAGGTTCCCATTTCTCTTTTATTTTCTTTAATGACTCTCTTAGATAATGAATATGGTGAGTATGGGTATCTTGGCCATAATAGCTCTATGAATATAACTCTAGTGCATGTTTTTCAAGGATCACTAAAGTTTGTATAAGTGTTGATATGGATTGGGTAGATGTAGAATGGCCATGATTACACTGATAAGGGGAAATATTATGATGGATTGGCTATTTATATGGAGTAAATAGGCAGTACTCCTGTATATATGCCTAATATAGATCCTCAAACTCCTGGTGAGGATCATAATATGGTTGGTCATAGTGATCATAGTGAGGATAATATGGACCCATAATGAAACAAGCCATTGGAGACCATTAGTAAGCCAAATAATGAAATTAATCAATATTGAAAAGATACCTGATGTTCAAAACCAACATTGAGTGCCTAAAAGTTGCACTCATTTTTTGAATGCCTCCAAAGGCTAGTGTGTAAAATGATGTCCCACTGGGCATGCCAGAAATTGTTATCACTCTAGAGTGCACCCTACTCAAAGATGTGAAAAACACACCCTTAATCCATCTGATACAATTTGAACTTCTCAAAGTGTGGGTGTCTCTATACTGATAATAACCTCTAGAGAGGGTTGGTTCCCTGAATATTTATCTGTTAAATTTGATTACTATGATTTTTGGGATGAAAAAGGGAAGGGAAAATTGAAAGGAAATAATATCTAATTGGGTGATGCACCTAAATTTATTATATTCTCTAAAATATTTTTAAAAACAAGTAAGACACACATATTAATTTAAAATAAAACTCTGCAATCAATCCTAAATATTAGTGTTTCAAAAGAAGCCCTGAAAGAAGTTTCCAAAGCAAATTCAAATCCTAGCTCTTCAAATGACCTATAGAGGATGAGATTTTCACAGTAGCTGTAGAAAGGACCTGAAAAAATGGAAAGTATATGCCACTTTTATGCTGGTACACAATCAAATTACACTCTATTTTGATCTTAAAAAATGTATGCAAATAATCTTCTTTATTTGATAAATGGTGTCAATTATAATTTTTTCCCTGCTTCAAGTATTTTTCAAAAATGGCTTCAAAAAGCTAATATATAAGTCTAAATCCTTAAATAAATCCAAATTGGCATGTAAAATAGAATTATTAGTCTTATTTGATTTAAAATAAGACTAAAATCCTTTTACAATATTAAATAAAGGCTTTAAAATCTTCTAAGTCTTCAAAAATTGCATATTCTTCATTTTTGGTATAGAATTGAGAAGTGGTGGGCCCATGTTGACTTTTCAACCTTCCTTACATGAAAATAATTCCATAAATTATAATATAACTCCATATTTAAATTTATTTTAAGTTATTTAAATTCTTTATTTTGCATGAAAAGCATGGGAGATGCATGAAACTAGCCAAACTAGTCAACTAAAGAGATTTGACCCTTAAAGACTAGTTAACTCAACTTGAGCTTAACTTGCATGAATTGAAACCTTTGGATTGAATTTATAATTATA
The DNA here is from genome assembly GCA_037957365.1 of Torreya grandis. Taxonomy (NCBI): domain Eukaryota; kingdom Viridiplantae; phylum Streptophyta; class Pinopsida; order Cupressales; family Taxaceae; genus Torreya; species Torreya grandis. The sequence continues at coordinate 3,054,453 of JARHVA010000536.1, read as the reverse complement.
TATAAACTTAAAAAAAATATATATTCCATTTGGTAACTCCAAAATTATTTCATTTGATAGATTTTCAATGTCATTCTTTACCTACTTGATTGACCAATTAAACGTATTATGCCAATTAGGCCTAATAGCCTATATTATGGAATTTGGACTCCATTAAACCTAAAAAAATATGCCATTAAAAATTAAAAAATAATTAAATATACCTATAAAAACTTTTCTCATCATAATATATTTGATTTTGATGAGAAAACACTCCCTATTCAGTCAACAAGATTGACTAGGCTTATTTTGCTCCATATTCCTGCAGACTGGCCATTTTGATTGAGATGGTTAGGAAATTTTTGGGATTATTTATGACCAAAAAAAAAATTATGATTAATAACAGGTCTTAGTATTTTATCTCCATTGATTATTTTTCATTGAAGTATCTTGTACTTCATTTTACATACTCTTTTCCACAAAAAAACATTATTTATGCCCTAATCCATACATATACATGCATAAAATTTATATTTATGAAATAATATCTAAGTTTAACTTACATTTTAAAATGTTTAAATTTGATCCAATATTATTTTATATCAATAAAATAAATATTTTTCAAAATTGGTTTTTTGAGGGTTTAGGCAGGCTTTGAAGCTAAATTTTCAAAATGATGGTTCATAAAGTAAATAAATAAAAAAACAAAAAAAATTACATATATGTGTATAAAAATGACCCCCAAAACATCTTTGAAAATATTGGTTTCCCATTCAAAATATATAAAAAGTTACCACGTAGAGAAATATATATATGGGGTTTTGACTACATTCTAAGTTGCTTACACTCTTAATGATTTTTCATAAATAAAAACCACTCAAATGGTATTAATTTTAGATTAATTATAAATAAATATTATTAATCAAAATATAATAATATTTTTCATCTAAAATCCACACGTGGTGAAAGATATGAGCAACTGAATAGGAGGTTAAGAAGGGTGTCTAGAACTATAGAAAATGAAATTTTCACTAAAATAAAAATAACCATTTATCTAATTAATAATACCTGAAAACATCATCATGGGGTCTGCACCATTCTATCAAAACACTTTGAAAGCACATTTTACTTGAAAAGTCAAAAAACCCCTTTTTGGCCTTTATGTATGTTTGCTTGCAAAAGCCTGTATGATCATGGTTTGATTAAAATTTAGAGTTTTTACACTCTTTAAAGGTATTATTATGATTTAAAAACACCATCCCATAATTTTTAAACTTTTAACTAGACTTAGAAACCTCTATGTCACTCTAGAATGATGCATACTCTAATGGTGATCTTCAACGCACACGTTGAGGACTGTTACAAAACAAAAAGTATATCTAATAATCAAATGGAAATTAAAATTTTTAAAAAATTTCTCCAACCCATGGTTACTCTATGTAAAAAATTTGAGGTCTTGAAACCACCTAAAGCTCATAGAGTCCTCAATTTTCTCTCAAAATTGATCCCTGTGCATGGATTGTCTGCATATTTGAACTTGACAATGTTATTTTGAAATTAAAATAACCCATTTACAATAAATTTTTGATTTTTTTAACAAAAAATAGTTATTTAATTCCATAATTGATTAGTTTGACCTACTTTAAAAGGCTATGACCAATTTTAGGGAAGTTTTGTATGATAGTAGCAATTTGGCCTTGATAGGTCAAATTAGTAATAGTATCACCAACAAAAACATATTAAGAGTATAAATTAACATATCATATGAATCATCAATGGATTAATCAATATTAGGAGAGATTTAAGATAGTAGTCATCCCAGATGACCCAGTAGGTGGGCTAGGACAGAGTTGGGCACGAGTGTTGACTCTGGGATTTGATTTTGGGTGGTGATCAATAGATGAGGTTATTGGAGGAAATGATGATGGGGATGTCATGATCATTGGTCACATAGATGGTCATATGTTAGTATATGAGACACATATAGGTAAGAATAAATGGTTTTGAAAATTGCTTAAGTTTGTTTGAGATAGACTAGAGATAGATAGATTTTGAGATATATCAGTGATATAATATCTATCTAGTTTGATTTTTTTAGTTGTTATATAGGAGGAGACCATATTGGTACATTTAGTGATGGGATCACTCCATAATATATTTGATGAGGCATTGGTACCCAACAACACTAGAATATATTGAGATAGAGTTTACCCCAAGGAACTGGTTCAAACTAGAAAGAGAGGCAACGAGGTGAGTACAGGCATGCAAAGAGGAGCCACAACCACTAGTAGGGGTGGGAGTGGGAGAGTAATAGGCATGGTATGCATTGGTTGAGGAGAGAGCCACACTATGGCTACCATGACCTAGATGGAATAGGTACATGCCCAGCTAACATAGGTATCGGCCCAAGTGGACAACTTATAAGGATAGGTGATAGGACTGAGATCTTGGACAGACTCTTTATATTATACTATTCAAAGGGGATAGTCTAAGGTGTCTATGGGTAGTGTGTCTAGGCCATGAGATATACATGATATACCCCATCCTTAGAGCTAAGAGGATGTATATGGTTATACTTTGTATTAATACTCATGATATATATAGATGTCTCATTTTGGCAATTGGATGCTAATTTTATGTGTTTACATTATGGTTATGGTTGTGGATGCTTCGATATATTTATTTTTATCACATATCTTTATTTTTTTTGTATATGCCATATGAAATATATGAGTTTTGGTTTATTTTCTAGCAATATGTAGGACACATGCATGGTTAAAAAGAAACATGTGAAAATGACTTGGTAAAATATAATCAATCAAAAATGTACTACACACTATTTCATGTTGGTAAATGTGTAATAACAATAAAATTACTAAATATAAGAAACCAAATGGTGGTAGAAAAGATGGAAATAAGTTTGTTTTTAAACTAAGAGAAAAATTGGTGCCAATTTAAAATGAGTAAAAATCACACTAAATCACATTGGGAAGTACAAAAATAATGTAATAAAGTGGAAAAATCTATCAAAATAACAAATGGTATAAAAAAAAATCAATTATGTCAATCAATTATAGTAAATCATGTCGGTAAGTATAAGAGAAAAATAGAATTGGGCAAAATTGGTCTTAAATTTATCATACTAATTCAAGCTGGGAAGTATGAAAAATTTAATAAATGGTCAAATTCTTACACACAATTAGAAAATAAGAAGATAAAATGTGAAAGAGTGATGAAGTAATCATAAAACATGCTATATCAAGATGGGAAGCATGTCAATTATGTGTAACTTCATAATCAATCACATCTTATCTCATATTTGACACACATAATTTTTTTATTGTGACTTGGATTATTAAAAATTTTTGTGAGGAAGTCTAGGTCCTATCCATGGTATTACACTACAACTCACAAAGTGAATACCAATGAGGTGGAATAAATGGGAAAATATGGTAAAAATTGGATGTTGCTAATAGGAATGTAAAATTCTAGTAATTTATGAGGAAGGTCAGGTCCTATCCATGATCTTATAATGAAACTCACAACTGGGATCCCTAAGGGGTTAAGTGAACAAAATAATATTTGTTAAGAGGAAATATGAAGAATTAGGGCATGAAATAAGGAATGTAAAAATCATAACTTAGGCATCGTATGGGAAGACCTTAGCAGACATGAGGCATACTAAGCACATGAGAAGACACTAAGTGATTAATTACCATCAATGAACAAAATAAACCAATTTGTTATAGACATAAAGCTATGTAAGAAAATAAACATGTTATTAATATAAAATCATGAAGGTATATTGGTACAAGAAAAGTAAAATGGACCTACCTTCCCATGACATGTTCCCTATTCCTCAAGACCCCTTATATAACCATCAGTCTACTATGAATATTGGGTACTTACATGAGAAAGTAGGTATCACTTAAAATATTTTTTTATTATCCTTTTATAATCTACTATCCTACAACACCCCAATGGACCTCAACTCTACTGTGAGGCCAACTATGGAGTTTGAGCTTTGACTAGAAGCACATGTGCTTTAAATCATGTCTTTTAGTGTGATTTGAATTTTTAAATAATTTTGAAATATTTTTTCCATTTGTATGATTGTTTTTTGTTAAATGATTTGGATTTTGAATGTTTTTAAGGATGTTTAAGATTCCTCCTCCATATAAACTTGGAATGACCAATCATGAGAGATAGAGTGATATACATGAATGAACTTGTAGGCTTAGGCTAAAGGAAGATAAGTAACCAAAGACAAGACTAACTACAATACTTAGGCTTAAAAATAAAGCAACATGTTATCTCAAGTCTTAAGCATGTATATGCTTAGTTTTAGAAAAGGGGATAAAGGGAAAAAATGAGATCCAAAGAGGATTGATAAAAATATATTGTAATGAGAATAATTATTTGCTAACTACTCACATGGTAAAGAAGGAATTACTAAAAGAAACCAAGTTTGCATATCCAAGTTATAATGATAATTATTCATGTATATAGAGATAAGAAAGCAAACAATCATGAAAAATAAAATAAAGGAGTTTGTAAGAAATAAACTTAAGAAGAAAAAGAAATCAATGATAAAGAAGACATCCATAGGAAAACATAAATGACATAATAAGCAATATAAAGTGTGAAATCAACATCACCATGTAAGATAATTAGGAATTTGACATAATGTCAAATAATATAATAAATAAATGAAGATAATATTGGATCACATGTCCAATCCAAAAGAAAATTTAATAAAACCATGCATGTGTTCATAAGTACTAATAGATTTTCCCACACACATTACCCAAAACATCTGATAAGTCTCTATGAAGTTGGATGTGAACTACAACTAATGTCTCATCTATCTTTAATGAAAATTGGGAAATTACTTCATGTTTAATATCCTAAATAGAAAAGGTAGGAATTCTTGATGGATCATGATAAAGAGGGCTATCAGGCAAAGGATGTTCAGAAGGATGTATGAGATTAGACTCTATGGGAGATGAAGGGATCACTAATGGAGAAGGATCCATGGATGAATAACTCATAGGTGGAGAAGGATCCACAAGTGAGAGGAGGTCCATGGGTGAAGGATTCATGAGTGGAGGAACATGAGGTGAAAAAGGGACTTGTTGGCTGAAATTGGTCCACATAAGGAGTTTTGTGTGGATGTGATTTGATTAAGCTAATCAGAGTTCCTATTGAAGAGAGTGATCTAGTGGTGAAAAGAGAAGATAGACTTCAATAGAAAACACTTATCATTTTCAAGCTTTTGTAATACTTTAAGCAATCTTAAAGAGTAATTTGATGAATTTTAGGAACATGCTTGGGAGGATATCTTAAAAATGAAAATTAAGGTCATTCCCTATAGGTCATTAATATAACTGAGATGTTTTGAATCTCATAAGTATTTTGGTAGGGTTTCATACCTTCTAGTGTCTTTCTAAAAAGACAATAGTTTATAGCACAAGCCTAAAAGAACCAAACCATCATAGCACTGCATGTAGAAATAAATAGGTTAGTCTGGTTGTACATTTGATAAAGATACTTGGGAAGTTGACCAAATTCAAAGAATTACATGGACATAATGGTTTTCATTCCTAAAACATCCTCTACAAATTTGGTATCTTGATGATTTGTCTATCTCAAGATAAAATTCTTCAAATTTGAACTAAAAAAGTGAGACATGTATGGGGACATCAATTTTTATCCAGGAGTAGCCATTTAGATTCAAATATTCTTGAGGATGAATGTGGAGATAACAAGAGACAACATCTTGGGTGTTTAAATCAAAATCAACAACACTATTGATGCCTAAATGTGTACCATAGGTGCCCAAAGTGTTGAGAAACACTTTTCATTTATGAATTCCTAAGAATCCAATGCATGAGTTATAGGTTGTGGTAATCCTATTACCGATTAGTAAAATATATGCAAAACAAGTGTCTATTTCACAATATTTATACTAGTTGGTGGTTGGGATCCACCATGGCTAAACAACAGATCTATGTAAAATATGTAGCAATTATGCCAAGAATAGTGAATTATGATTAAGAACTAAATTAAGAATTAATTTAGGAAGGACATTTATAATGACAAGCTAAACTAAGGTGATCAAGGTAAAAAAAAAAGCAAAAAGAAGGGTAGGGTAGAAAGAGATATTATTGATCTGCATTTCAAACATCATGACAAAGTTCTAATTTCATCCAAGCATGCACTTAAAACTAACATGTGAAATGGAACATATTAACCCAAATCACATCACACATCATGCAAACTTCTAAGGAAGGTATGAAATGATGTACATAAGAACCAAGCTAATTTTAAATATTTACTCTTGCAAGAAAACAACATTCACCCAAATGTAAGAAGAATAAGAAAATGAAATGAACTTAAGAACTTTCAATCAACTTAGAATTGACACAAGTTAACAACTCTACAATCAAAACCACACACCAAGAATCCATAAAAACCATTTAAATCGAGAAATTAGAACAAGCAAATGAGAGAGAAGCCATGATAGCAAACATATAGATAAATACTAGATAATATTTGTAAAATTAGTTGATTGTATTATTTTCTCCAAGTTTACAAAGTAATTTTGGATCTAATAACTCTCCCTTTATAAAATGGTAGTATTACCTCTTACATAAGGATGAGGTAGTATACTGGTCATTTGAAAGATACAAATATACAAGAAGTAAGGGTAGATATATTTTTTCTACAAAGTTCTAGAATATACTTGCTTTTTTAAAATAGACTAACCTAGAGGCAAATATGAGACACTCTTCTTACTTGTTAGCTAGATCATTTAAATCTCTTATCATTTATATCGATGGATTCCTTGATGCTCTTGACCTCAGTTATCCTTTTTCCTATATTGAAGATCATGTCTAGGATCCTACCATTGTCTTCCCTAGATGGCCTTGACTTTTATTTTTTATCTCTTATGTTACCAAAGTAGCCCTACATTTAAATTCATCATCCTTGATTGTTTTTAGATAGATACCACTCTATCTCATCCTTATATTATTACCTCTAAGATGCCACTTATCACCTTTATGATCCTCCTAGGCCATATTTTTTGTGTAGTGAATGCATGTTTACCACATGTCATTCCCATGGGTCTTTGTTAGGAACAAGCATGGACAATTGATCATGATACGAGAAGATGCACACCATTGGTCTGATATATCAATAACATTAGATTCATCAAGTCCTTCACTCCATTTGATTAATCCCCATGATAAATCATGAGTCATTGATCCTAAAAAAATTGAAAACTTTAATTAGAATCATTATTTAAGTGGGGAATTTAGATTTAAATACCTTAGGATAAGGTTCATTTTGTGTTTATTAAACATGAAATAAACTTTAGGCTAAAGTGTTTATGCCTAAGTTTTTTTAGGATTTATATAAAAGAGGACCATGGATAAATATTTTAAGCTAAGGTTTACATTGTATTTAATAAATACAACACATATCTTGGGTTAAAATATTTATGTTAAGATCTTATAACATGCCTAAAGGGGTCAAAGTAATATAAGGACAAAATGCCAGATTTTGACCTAGGGCTTTATTGTATTAATAAACATGATAAAACCTTCAGTTAAAGTCATTTGGGCTAAGTTTTATGTCATAAAGACCCTTTTAAAATAAGACTTAGTATAAGTCTCTAGCCTAAGGTTCATGGAATTCAAACAAATGCAATGGGGACCTTGGGATATAGACTTAGACTAAATTCACTTATGCATATATTTAGACTATGAGATCATTTCATTATTTTTAGTTTAAAATTCCAAAGTGTTTGAACATCCTTCGAGGGGTCCCATTAGTGTATAATGAAATCCATAAACTTTAATTAGAGTATGATCATATAAAGGGAACTTAGGCTAAAATGCCTTAGGCTATGTCTATTTCATGTTAATAAACATGCCACCAACTTAGGCTAAAGTATATTATGCTATGTTTTAAAGCATAATATCAAATGACCCATTAAATGATATAAAATATGCCCCATTATATAAGAAAAATATTCAAAGAGATTAAATTACATGGCCTCATGGAAGTAAATGATGGCCTCACAGACATCAAATGATGTTCATGAAAATGTCAAATTTAAGCTCATGAAGTTCCTATATTCTATGGATCTTTAATTTGAGTCAATCCATTTGATCAATAATCATGATGAATCACAAGCCATTGATCATGATCAGATTAGTTTCATGTAATTAGTTCCATTTAATATGTATATCCCTTTGTTATCAAGTATTGAATGTAAGAGTGCAATGTGGTGGCTCCATGGTGCTTCCTAGGCCCTTTCATCTTTTTATTACCATGTTTGCTCTATTGGATCCTCGGTCCTGATGAGGCATGATCCATCGATAATGATCTAGATTCTCACACATTATTAGTTTGAAGGAAAAAATTCTAAGTTTATTGATATTTCTTTACTCCATCATATTAAGAGTCATGATGAAGCATAGATCATCAAATCTTCAAAGAATCGAGGTATTCAAGTTAGGACTTGAGATGAAATTAAAAAATTAGGCTAAAAGTGTTAAGACTAAGGTCTCATCCATGTTGATAAAAACAAACAGAGCCTTCTAATTAAGACTTTAGGATAAATATATAAATAAATGGGACCATGATAGAAAAAATAAAGGGACCCTACCAACATGAACAATAGACTTAGTTACAAATATAGAATATAAAGGGGGAAAATAAAAAGGACCAAGAATAATTTTTAGTTTAAGGTTTAGTCATGTTAAGAAATATGAATAAGACTTAGCATGAAAATTAAGATTAAGTCCAAAGTAATTTGAAATATTCCCATAAAATACTCATGCCAAATGTAAATTTGAACCAAGGGTTTATACAAGGGTTTTTAGAGGAGAGTTTTCAAAACATGAATTTACATTCAAATTTTCACAAACCAAAGGTTAGTGAAAACTTGAATAGAGTCAATCTATAAATTCTAAGCATGATCTCTTCATAAGGTATCCATGAAGCCTTCAACTATAAGACATGAATACCAATTATTAGCAACATTAGGCAATCTTAAAAAAACCATAAACTAGTAGGTAAACTTTATCAAAGTGGATTATCTTCAAATTATAATAATGCTAAAAATAATACATGCTTTTAGTGTTAAGTTCAAAGTGTCTTAAGGGTCCCAATTTTCAAAAAATGGGGTTATGTTAACCTCAATAGGCATGTGGGCTATTGACAAAGTCAGTGAGTCCAGGCAGATCAATAGAGCACATTAAATCATACAATCATAGATCAATGATGAGTGAGAGGTTAAAAAGTTAGTGGATCTTGATAATAAATGTATAAATTCATCATCATGACCATGGTAACTACCAAACAAATAAATGGTGAACGTTCCAACTATGTAAAAGAATATTGACAATGCACATAAGGTCAAAGATTTAATGACCATAAGTTAAACATGAGGCCACCACATGGTACAAAAGCAATAACTAGATGGATATTTGATTGTGGGGTCCACATAAGGAGCACAAAATCAAAAAGTATCAAAATCAAGGATCCTAAATCAAGATCAATAACTGATATTAAAATTCAAACCCATGAGACTTCAAATGGAGATCAAATATGATCCAAGTCAAACTAGAGCAGATATATCAAAGGGCATATGCCACCATTAGAACTCAATCAAGAAACATTAAGAATAATACATAGTTAAATAGTTATGATTATCAATTATGAAGTTATGATGCCATTAAAGCTCATTATGAAGCTCTAATTTTAAGATTTAGAACATATATGGTCTATTTTTTTGGGGTTGTAGTATTATTCCATGATTTTTTTCATTATTATTTATAGAAAGTCCATGCATATAATGATTATGTGGCTTCCATAAGGTTTAGATGTAGAATAGGTTTATGTAAACCTAACATAGTTGAAAAACAAGACTATACATCCTGTAGGTTTTCATTGACATGATAGCTATAAGAAAACCAATAAATGGATTAGTTTTCAATCTATAATGAGACCTATGCTTAGATATTGAAATAGAGGTAGATATGTCATTAATGAAGAAGTGTCTTATCTTCCAAAATAGTCATTTCCTCAAAAAATAGGCACCTATAGCCACTCAAGGTAGATACATCCATGTCTCTATCAGGTTAAAGATATGAGGATTTTGTCTTCATGAGAAAGACAAGTGGAAGATGGTGTAGAATCTCAAGATGGAGATCTAGTAATTGGAGAAGGTAGTCAGAGCATTTAATAGATTTTTAGGGTCTAAGGGTTTTTCCATTCATAGTAATATCATGACTCATCATCCTCAAGAGGGCCTTGTCTTCTAGTATGTTTCTCATCCAAGGAGAAAGCTTGAAATCTATTAAGAAAAATAAAGGTTAATTTGTCTATGATAGATTAGTCTTGATTGGATAAAATGTGGTTGAGCATTCATTAAAGACTAGTGGTAGCTCATCAATTTCTCTATTATGGAATACTCCCTTTCTCTTCCCCCTTTATCCTATATCTCTTATTTTATTCCACATTATAACTCTCTCTTAGATTTTAGATTGATTTTTCTATTCTAAAAAGAAGAGTAAGAGGATCTTATTTGACTAGGTTAAACCCTATCAAAATTTGTAAGAACTACCTCTTAATGCAATAAGATGATTTTTACCTATCTCTTGCCTTTGATTAGTGCTTTAGTAAGTTTGTGTATGATGATCTTGTGAAGGAGGTTCTTCATAGGCCATCATCCTTCTTTCTTACCTCTTTTAAGTGTTATCAAGTTATTTGTAGGTCCGGATTTGTGTTCTTTTTCCATTGATGAATGCATAGTGTGAGTATTACTTGGTGAGCCTGGTTCATGAAATACTTATGCAATTAGCTAGTTTATGAGATTGTATGAGATAACATTATCTTATGTTGATCTATTATTAGTTTCAAGCATATGAGTGTCTCATTTATTTTAGTGCATCACCTTGGTAGCTTTCTTAGGAGTCATATTTCCCCTTTTCTAACCCTTTTCTAAGTAGTAACATTAGTTTAAGTAGTCCATCAAGAAGAAGTTGGCCTTAACTAGAGTTTCAACCTCACCATAAGATACCCATAGCCTAAGGTTGTTCCCATTGTGTAGCTTAGATGGAGAAAGCCTAAATAACCCTCTCTAAAGGTATAGACTAAATTATTACAATAGTCTGTGACATGCCCAGTGGGATTACTTTCAAATAATATTGGTTAAGTTCGATGCTAGTTTGATCAATCTACAGAAGTTATAGCTTTCATGCAAAAGTATCTAATGACTCCAAAGAATATTGAACATTCTAGTAGTAGAGTATTGACTACATCTCATGACAAAGGTGACTAAAATATCAACTTCTAGAGGTATTCATTTTGAATTTGTTGAATTGCCTTTAAAATTAATAAAAAGATTAAGATTTTCTAGTACACATCTATATAAAGGAAACTTTCCTCCTAAACCAATACCAAAAGATATTTGCTAGCCCCTTTCATTACCATGGGAGCCTCTAAATCTTTCCCTTTTATGGATTTCAATGGTCAAAGTCCATTATACCTCCCATAATATGATCTTATTATAATAGTAGCTCTTAGAAGTACCCTTTATTTACTGGAGACCAATCTATAACCCCATTTGAGCACCTCATGGATGTAACCAAATTTTTCCAATATTCATGATGTCAATGAGGAAAATGTGGCTATTAGGTTATTAGCTATATATTTTAAAGAAAAAGCCTTAGACTAGTATACAAGCCTTGAAACTAACTCCATTACATCCTGGGATTAGTTTAGAGATACATTATGTAAGATATTTGAAGACAAAAGCAACCATCTATCACTTGCAGAGCATCTAACCACAATTAAGAGGGCTCCTCATGAGGTCATGTAGGATTTCAACACAAGATTTCAAAAGACATGGGATAGGATTCTGGTTTCTCTTAGTCTTACTCATAACTTTATTTTACTTTACTAATTGAAAGCTATAAATAGTGACATTGTAGTTATGATTTAGTCTATGTGAGGAAACACACTATCAAATGCTTATGAGCTGGCAATAAGAGTAGTAAATTGTCTAGTACAAGCTAGAAAGCTTACACCTAGACCACTAATTCTTTTGTTCCCTAAGATCCAAACACCTATTATTTCTAGCTCTCCCCTTGCTACAATTCCACCTATGCTAATAATTACTGCCATACCTACACCAAAGCAAGAAAAGACTTCCACTAGTCAATCTAATGACTCCCAAGAACATAAGAACTTCCAAGAGCTTAAGAACATGTATCAATCCTTGGGAAATGAATTTCTAAATTTGAAAAGATAGAAAAACTAGTTCAATAGACCCTATCAAGCTTCATATTAGCTTCAATAGTAATCTTATAAAGTAAATAGGCCACCTTACAAATGAAATTTCAAGGCCAAGGTCAAGGTCAAGGCCAAAGACAAGGGCAAAATAAATATGTTAGGAAAAATAACTATAATTCATATGTTCTAAGAACTTAAAACACCTTGGTTCCTACTCAAAAAAGTATTTCTCAAGAAGTTAAGGGGACCATGCCTTAGAATTAGTCTTTTAGTCAGTCCATTATCAAAAACACTAACTTTGATCAGGCCTTCAATTACCAATGGCAACATCCTACTAATTATGGGTATAATCAAGATCCCATGTTCTAAAGTGTAGATATACCTATGATGACATAACTAGAAGATCCCACATAATGCCAAGGGTATAATGCAAGACCAAATTAGTTGGGTGCTATAATGGCTAATTATGAGCAATAAAAATTATATGCACTTAATCAACAAGCTATTTCTAGATATCTACCCCAGTGGTGGCTAATACAAGGTTCAATAGAAGGAACATGGATAGTAGTTAGGAAGAAATCAAAGAGACTCCTACTACTACTCCATTACTATCAAATTCAAAAGAACCTACTACTACTCCAAAGGTTCCAATTCCTCCAAGGAATCAAAATCAAGGGACTGCATTTACACCCCAAAATTCTAAAGTTCAAAGTACAGTTATGATTCCCAAATCATAAGCAAAAGTGGGTGGTTTACCCATCAATATTATTGAATAAATGAAAAAATCCAATGTGAGTGTGAAAATTTGGGGCATGTTATCAATGGTTGGTTAGGTAGATATCCTTCAATAAGTATTGTTAAAGATTAATGTTTCAAACAAGCCACCATACAAATAAAATGTAGTCCTCAGTAATTCAACCAAAGGACCCAATAAAGGGCAATCAAACAAAGTGGTCAAACTTACTCCCTTATAAATTTATGTGATCATTGGTGACTCCTTGGTTCAAAATTTCATGGTTAATAGTGGATTCAGTACTTCAATCATGCAAAATTCAATAGTTGATTAGCTTGTTTTGAAAAATGAACTCCAATCTAAGGGAGTTCTACACATTAATAAATCTTCCACTAAACTAGTTGGCATTATCAAAGGATTGAACGTGACCCTATATGTTTATCCTAGTGTCTTAGTGGCTCAAGATGTGTTGATTGTATATGTGCCTCCTCATTTTCCCTTGTGATTATCTAGGGATTTCACAAAAAATATTGGGGTTTATATAGGATTAAATTGGTCCTACATGGATTTTAGTACAAGGTGTGGGACCAAGGTATCTATTAAGGCTGAGCCTATTCAATAATTTCACACAGAGACTTATGGGCTAGATATCTCAAACATTAATTATCCCATCCTTGATGAGGATGAATTTATGGTTAGTAAAGAACTAAACACTCATCCTAAGGAGATACCTAATATGTTCTTGGATGAATTATGGAATGACCATCAGTTAGTTGACCCCTTAGAAGGTGTTGAGGAAAGATACATGGATGTCTACTACTTGTGTAAGGGGATTGAGTCCATGTCATCCCTCACCATGCCTTAAGAAGATCTTAGCAGTCTATAAAAATTGTTATTTGATGGTTCAAGGAGAAAACATGGGGTTGGTGCAAGTGTAATGCTAGTATCTCCCTTAAATAACAAGTATTTCTCTTCTTATAGGTTCCAATTTAGTTGTACTTGTAATGCAACTGAGTATGAGGTTCTTATCCATGGACTTTAGTGGGATAATAAGAGAGGAATAAAGAAAATTTAAGAATATAAAGATAGTGAGTTGAAATGAATTAGGTTAAAAGCCAAAATATCACCAAAAACCCCTTAATGAGGTCCTATAAGAATATAATATGGGACATTCTTAAGGACTTTGAGGCCTTCGCCATCCAAGCAGTGTTAAGGAACCAAAATCAACATGCTAATAGGTTGGAAGATTTGAGATCTCAATTTGAATTCCCAAATGAATTGAAAAAAATGCAAAGTGAAGCCACATGTTAAAGTGGTAGTAAGACCATTAGTTCTGGATAATGAGAACCATTGGTAGGTATTTGATAGTGATTAGCAGATTGCTTGTTTCTTGCAACAAGAAGCAAAGGTTTCCTCATTTAACCAAGATAATTTTTAACATTAGTATGAAGATCAAATTATTCAAATAAGGTCCAAAAAGCTTCCTAAAGGGTTGGTAACCCTTAAAGGTCTTTTTCATGAGGGGGATCATATGAGAAAGGACAAGGAAGTGATGTCAACAATTGAAAATAACTATGAAAGAGTCCTCATCTTCAAAGACAAGCTCCTCAAGCTTGGAAAGGTAAGAACTAAAGATAAAATGCATGATTTCATATAATTTTGTAGAGAATATGCAAACATATTTTCTTTGGAGTACATTTACCTAAGAGGTTTTGATCCCAAGTTATCCCAACATATAATAGAATTGGAAATTAATGCTAAGCCTGTTAGGTAGAAGTAAAAGTTGATAAACCCCAAAATTGAAGAGCTTATGAGGAAAGAATTGATTAAACTGATCAAACCTAAGATCATCTTTCCCATCAAAAACTACTCATGGGTAGCCAACCTAGTACCTGATGATCCCAAAGTATGGCTCATTATTGACTTGCAAATTCCTTCATTTCATCTCTCTAAGGATATAATCTTATGCAAATCATAGACTTTTAGTTTACTATAACATGAAAAATAGATACTTTATGTCATTTATGTCAAACCAAAGATTGAGTTACTATGTTGTCATTTATACCTAACAAGAATTATGTTTTAGTGTGCTGATGTTGAAAGAATACATAAGGAAGATGACAAAAGCAACATTTGGAAGAAGCTCTAGTTCTAGCTCCAATTTTCTAAAGCTACATAATCAATCAACCAACATCTAAAGACTATATAGAATCACTTCTATAAAATATATATAACTAATTCTATGGACTCTATATAACTAATTATATGGACACTAAAGACTCAAAATCTATGGACTCTGTAATTCTATTTCTACAGACTTTGTAGATCTGAGATATGGGAAATATAGGAGTTACAGGAAAGAAGGATGGCTATAGTTGGATCACACCAAAGGAATATTTATTTTCCATTTTAAAAAAGATTAAATTTTTATACACTTTGTACATATTTAGACCATTTAACTATTATAGGGATAGTATAACTATTTTGTGATAATAGTTGGATTGTCTAGGATTATAATCAATCTAAATCTCCTATCTTTGGGGAGCAATAAACTGAATGGTAGTTCTAATTTTTTACATATTGTATTTAGCCTAAGGTATGAGTATAAATATATAAATTTTCATATAGATTAATATAATAATGAATATAGTTATATTTTAAGCTCCAAGAATATTGTATACTTCTTAACTTTCATGAGTTCATGCAAAATTATTCCATTTTTTAGTATTGAGTAGATTACATTCCTGACTCTAAGAAGAGTAAGGACCCACTCTCCTTGGAACCAATAATCTATGTATGGTATTTATATTTATGTTAAATTAATTATCCATTATTATATAATCAAATTATCTTTAATCATTGTATGTCGTAATCATTCTTAAAATAGTAAATTCTAGGTTTACATTTCAATAATATTTCATTTTTCCAACAAGTGTGAATGAAGAGTTAAATTCACATTTTTAAGAAAAGTGTGAAATAGTTATAGATTTACATTTCCATGAAAGTGTGAATTATATTTAGATTTATAGTTTCAGCAAGTGCAAATTATATTTAGATTTATAGTTTTAGCAAGTGTGAATTAGATTTAAATTTACAATTTAAAACAAGTGTGAAAGTGTGTTTTAATTGCAATCAAAGGATTGAAATAGTTAGTGTAATGGTTAATCTCTTCTTTCAGTAAGTGTATAAAGTAATTAGCTTAGAATAATTCTTTCATTGGTAAATGTTATATTAGAATCATCAAAATCACCCTAAGAGCAACTTATAGATCTACCACCATAAACCTTACTGCAGATAGCTTTAGACACAGGTCCTAGTTTGATAGACATCAATATAAAAGATTGATTAAATGAAGGGTTAAATGACACCCATAATTTTTGGTGCCATTACCAAAGAAATTATTAGGTGTTAGTAAGGTAAAACTTATTGATCTATAAAAAAACATAAAACAAATAAAAATCAAACAAAGAGCAATAAATTTATGTTCGGACCTAAAGATTATAAAGGAAAGTTTGTCCTTAAATACCCTCCAAAAACCAAAGTTGAAATCTCTACTTTAGAACTCCAAGAAGGAAGTTATTCATCATCTTTAGCTAAGATACTTGAATAAGCTATGGAATCACATCTTCAGGATTCTCATAAAATATTATTTGTGACTAGAGAGTTGCCTCAACCAAGTCCTATAGGAAGAATTCACCCAGAACATCCATTTTCAAGAAGAGATTATTTAGATTTTGAAAAAGATTTAGAAGAAGCATTTGAATAAGCCATCACTGAAGAGAGTTTTGAAGAATTTGAACAACCTTTAACCAATGTTCATTGGGAAGCTAATCCTAGTTTTGAAGAACCATCATAAGAAGACAAGGCTCAATAACAAAACCAATAAGTTGCAGTACTAGGGAGGACTTTTTCCTTGCCCATTATTTCAGATTCTAATGATCAAACTTCTATGAAAAACATTTCTCCTGCTAATTTTCCAAATTTTTGGGGAGGATCTATAAAATACACTAATTATTTTATATTTGAATTTAAATTACTTTTTAAAACTTATGACTATACAACAAATAATTAAAAAACTCAAATTGTTCCCATCTACTCTCAAAGATGCAGCCATGAGATGGTTCATGGATCTGTCGGGTAACTCCATTCACACATGGGATGAAATGGAAATTGCATTTAAAAGAAAGTATTAATATCATTATAGGGTATGGGAAATAAAGGAATATTTTTTTAAAATCAAATATAATGATGATGAATCCTTGGAAGACTATTTGGATAGAGTTGTGTTTATTCACAAAAGAAACAATCATCCACTTATTGAGGAAGTCTTGAAGCTTGTTTTCCTTAGGGGATTATATGAAGAATTTAGGGATGCATTAAATCTCATGAGAGGTGGAAACATATATAAAATAGCTTTTCATCAAATCTTAGAACTCTATACCAATTACTCTAAGACAAAACTAGGATTGAGGAAGAGAAATTAGGAAAATCCAATGAGTTAGGAAAACTAATAAAATAATTTGCTAATTTAAAAACAAATATTTTAGTCTAGTTAAACACTACATTTTATGTTATTAAATATAAATCTAATATAATAAAACCATTGGCTATATGTTGTCCAATGTGTAGGCTAAAAAATGCCCTTAGAGATTGTCCCCTGAATAAAACAAACATTTCCTCTTATACAATCTGTGAAGGAAAAGATCATGATAAAAATCATTATACTTATCTTACCACTTTGAAAAATCGAATAAAATCAAATTTTCAATCCATTGAAGAGGTAAACAATTTTCAAAGACAAAATTTATTTCTACAATAACAGATCTAAGGATAGTTTGGTGTAAAAAACTAGTTAATCCATGGATAACACCCTAGAATGTCCCTACACCTCCATCCATGTGGGGTCAACCTCAAATTTTCCCAGCTCAAATCTCATGGCCTAGAGAATATTGGGTTTCACCTCAACCATGGATGTTTCCATAATAGCTATAGGTGCATCCAAAATAACCACATCCACAATGGAATCCTCAATGGAATCAATAATGAACTCCACATCAACAATACAACCAACCAAAAAGACCACCTCAATAGCAGACCATCATGCCACCACCTATTTTCCAACATCTATAACAAGTAAATCAACCTCTAATGCTTGCTCAACCAATAGTTAATCCAAAAAATATACCACCAGCACCTATTTATGTTAATGAACAAGGGAACACAATGAATGTGGGAGATATTGATTGTTCTAATATTCAGTTAAGATCAATAAAACTTATAAAAGAACCTCCAATTATAATTTTTAAGGTAATCGATGAAAAAGAAGAAACAAAGTTGTCTCAATCAAACAATAATGAAATGGAAATCAATTAAAATTCTAAAAAACACAAGGAAAACACCATTATGCCAACAGTTTCTTTTACTAAAAGATTGAAAGAGGTTGAAATCAAACAAGAATCAAACTTGATCCATGAACTAAAAAAGATCAAAATTGAAGTACCTTTATTACAAGATATTAAATACATTCCAAAATTAAACAAACTCATCAAGAATGATGGGTGTTGTTATTCCCTTCATTTAATCAACTCTCTGTTGATGTCATATTTAACTAGGGGTGTGTCTAAAGCCATATGCAATAAGAAGAATCTTAGAAATTTAGTAATTAATTACAGGTATTTATATTTTTATTTTGGGGGGGGGGATATTTAATGTCTTAAATACTTCTTGGTTAAAACCTTATTGGAATCAAACTATGAAAATCTGATGAAAGTAAACACTCATTAAAGAAATGAATTGCTAGAAATAAACACACTTTGTAGAAATGAATTTGCTAGAAATAAACACACTTTACAGAAATGAATTTTTTAAAAATGAACAAACTTTACAAATAATTTAGAATGCTTGGAAAATGATTACAAAGAAATGAGAACTTAATCTAGAACACATGTAGGAACAAATCTATAACAAATTTTAACTTAAGGAATTGACAACATTTATAAATTTAATAGATCTACCTATTTGCTTTTGAAAATAAAATATAAATACCAACAAAAATGAAGATTCTAGTTCTTGGGGGAGTGGGCCCTTGCTCTGACTAGAAACATGATTGAACAACTTAATTCTCTTTCAAAACAAAAATGGCTATTTTATTGATAAAATGATATGTATTACAATAATGTACTAGATCTATATAGATCAATCTATATCTATCCTTATTCATTTCTTCTTCAATTATTACCATTATTCCTATATTATTCCAGGTCTATATATATATATTCTTCTTCTTGTGGTGTATTTATGACCGTAACTATTTCATGGATACGATAGAATTGAATTGTGCCTAGAATAGATGCTGAATTAAAATGTGGGTAGATGTACAGTTGTGCGATAAGTGTATTAGATCTACAAGTATGGAAATTAGAAGTCTACTCTTGATTAATAGGATCATTGATTTGACAGATCATCAACTATTTGGAATAGATATTTATCAGTTTTGGAACTTTAGTAGAGTTTCAAAACTAAAGGAAATCATTCCATGTCTAAACATAAAATTTTTGGAGCTTATCTATAGGAGTTTTGAAACTAATTCCGATAATTCTAGAATTAAATATAGAGTTTTGGAACTAAGTGATAGAACGGGTATAGCATGGTGGAGTTTTGGAACTAAGTTGTATTGATTCCAATGCTTCCAAAAACATGCAATCCACTTCATATTTGTTCCTCAGTCTGATGATGACCTATTTTATTACAAAACTTGAATTTTCCAAAACATTTTACTAGGAATCATAGAGATTTTAAATGTTAGAATCAAAATCAACAAAAGATGGAAAATTACATCTTAACTCATATTAGATCAAATAAAACTCACAAAATGTAGTCAAACTTAATAGAAAGAGAGAGAGTAAGATGAGGTCATTTATTGTACATTTAATAGGCATATCTTGGCCTCATCATTTCCCCCATACTTGTTTATAAGTCCCTTTACAAACATTACTCTTCAAACTTAGGATTATATATTATACATTCCATTTGATTGCTTAGATCAAATGGTTGGAAATGAATATTCCAATGCTTTGATTTAGAGGTACTATACCCTGCTCCTACTTTTACTTTTCTCTTCCATTCCTCAAATTGAGTGGGATCCTGAGGTTCTCTATTTTGCTAAGGAGATATGGGGGTGAAAAGTAGAGGTGGCCTTGTTTGCATTCCTATCCATATGCACATGTGAGCTTCATTGATCTAAGGAATTACTGTGCATAAAGCTTTTGCCCTTTCTAAACTCCAGATCAAATTTGAAGGGAATATTACTTCCCTTCTTTTCAATGTCACCAAGAGAAATTCCCATATTTGTAAACATGCATCATAAATATTATCAAAATTTTCCTTTTCATAAGAGGTGAAGGCATTAATTCTTTTTTGTAAATTGGCAAGATAAGGTTCCTTAAACCTTTTATCAAATGCATGGAATCTAAAATGTGTAGCGAAGGTGGATGGGTTGCCATAATGAATTCTCATACAGAGACCAGATGAACTAACCTGTAATAGAAGCTCTGACTACCTCTCTTTCCATGCAATATAATTTTGAAGAATAGAAACAAATACATTAAGCTAGCTTTCCGCTACATACAAACTGATCATAAAACATAAATACTTTTCCATCATGAAATTGCAGAGGTAAAATTCACAGAGAAGATTTTTATATTCTACATTGGCTAAGGAATAGGCTACCGAGAAATCAAATTCATCTTTTATTTAATGTGGAAGGCCACATGTTATCCTTGGCAACTACCAGTGAATGAATTATTCCTCTAAAAACATACTATATGTAGGAGAAAGTCTTTTATATGCAAGCAGTTTCTCACTCATCATGTAAACCATTTGTATTTTCACAAGATATTTATATTTATCTTTTTCCTCCTTGTAAATTTTTTCTTCCTATTCCTTCTTTGCTTTCTTTTTTTCCTCCATTTTGCTTTTCAAGTCCTTATTGGATGTCTTGACTACACTAAGTTCTCTGTATGTATCATCCCATAACTACTTGAGTGGAAGATAAGTCAATTCAATTTGTGTAGAGACTATTGACACAATAGTCTATCTCTTGGAAATTTTACATTCTTCCTCTTTCTCCATCAGCTACCTTTTAATCTCTGTTGATTCCTTAGTCTTGGTTATGAACTAGTTTGTTAATTCTTTAAGGAGCATTTATTTTTGTTCTAATTTGAGTATGAGGAAATCCAATTCCTCGTCCTTTTCCTTGATAATGAGCTCTGCTCTAGACAAAAATAGATCCTGTTTAACCTTCTAATTTTCTTCTTTTTCCAGAATTTCTTGGGGAGTTAAGCATTCTTCTTCCACCAGAGGAGATTTACCCTTCCTTTTCCAAGATGCCTGTTCATCTTCTTCATGTGATGGTGCTGCTGACTCACCCATTTCTTGGAAAACTTTCTCTTCAAATCTTTCATCTTCTTTTTCTTTTTCTATTTGTCTTGGTCTAGGAGGAGTCATGCCTATGTTGCCCAAAGTAACAATAGCTTCAGTGTCTAGCCCTTCTTGTTCTTCCATCTCCTCTAGAATTTATTTAGACCTTTTATGACTTCTCCTTCTTTGAGGAGCCTCAAAATGTATAGAAATGGGTCTCCTCTTAGAGCTTTTTCTGATTTTCACCTCTTGCTTAGGCCTAGGTGAATCATCACTATCAGAGACAGGTATTAGTTTTCCTGTAGCTTTTGTAGAAGAAGTAATTTCTTGAGAAGGCATTGTAGGGTCTGTAGTTTTAGCTCTTCTTCTAGATCTTCTTCTTTTTGGTATTTCCTCTCCTCCTAGTTCTTTCTTTTCCTTAGTAGTGGTATTAGTTTCCAAATTAATTGAAGGGGTAGGAGGAGTTGTTATTACTCTTCTAAAAATATTAGGGTTCTTCCTAAACTTGCCAAAAAGAAAATTCCACATTTTTTCCCCATTTTTCTCTAAAAGGAAATGGTGCTAGCATACTAAATGCACTAACCCATGATGTCTAATTATGCCTACACCCCAAGAATACCTCTGGGCCATTATATGGATGGAGTCAAAAAGAAAACTTGGAAGTTTTACTATATATTCTAATTTTTTGACTCCATATCTAAGATATATGAGGATTTTTAGGACTTCTCTTCCTACTGACCCAAATTGCCCATCACAAGTTAAATACTTAACTATCTAAAATGATACTCTATCAAAGGGTTTAGGCAAGCTATCCCTTTTGACTCCTTTGATAATTTTCTTTGTGTTGTAAATATACTGGGGTTCAGCTTCCCCCTCTTTCATTAGGGTTTCAACTAGGTCTTTTAATGTCCCTTTGACAAGGTTTGGGGCATGCACCATTAGTACTCCAGATATCTCACTTATTACATTCACGTAAAAAGGAATGAAAACCTTCTGAATATTTTTCCTTATTTTCTCTAAATTGATAACAAATTCTCTTACCAATTCATAGTTATATTTGGGGAATTTCCTTAGAAACTCTAGCCATCCACCTGTTGAAAGATAGTTGCCACTTCTTCATCTGCAAGGATCTAGGTATCATCCTCTGGTTCTGACTTCTTTTTAATCCCCATGATTCATTCTTCTTTAATATTACATAGTTTATCTTAAGAACTCTTCTCTTAGTGGTGGAACTGATGACTTTGGTTATAGAACTGGTGAATTTAGCTACAAAAGTAACAAATTTAATTCACTGTATCTCTCTTGAAGTTTCTCTGTAGCTAGTTTTTACTTTGTCAATTCAATAATAATAATAATAATAATAATTAATCTTTATAACTATGCCACAAATTTATTCCATCAATATCCTTCTCATGATTTCTCACTTTTAATCATGATGTACAATAGATGACTCATCATATTAATATTTTAAATCACGTCTAATCACACTTGTGAACTTTCAATCTAACCTTTAACAAATTAAAAACATAATTAACATCCTTAATGATGTAATCCATCTATCATGATGACTCATCATTCCTAAAAAAATGAAACAAAAAGGAAAATGGTTAGAAAATAGTTATAATTCCAAAAAAGTTTTTATTTTGAATTAGCCATTTATTTGAGAAGATCAACCGCCATCACTGGTTTTCAATTGATCTTTTTTTTTTTTGACAAAGAGAATGCCATTTATTGGTTTTCATTATCTTCCCTTTATTCTAGATCTATTCATCTAATTATTTGATCATTTTGGAAGAACTGGGTTCTTCCATATGATCAAATTCTTTGTCTGATTCAATCTACTTCAAGAATTCATCCTTAGTAGGAGGCTTCCTATAAAGTTTTAGCTTGTGTCCATTAACCAAGAGTATTCTTCCATTGCCATCAATGGGAAGTAATTATATAGAACCATTTTCAAATATATACTCAATCTAATAAGTTCCCAATCATCTGGTTCTTAATTTTCCTTTAAACTATTAGTACTTAGAATCAAACAGCAATGCCTAGTCTCCTACTTTGAATTGCCTTTCCTTGATATGTGAATCATGCCATTGCTTCCTTTTATCTTGGATTATCTCTATCTGGTGAAGTGCTTCCATTCTCAATTCATCCAACTCACTAAGTGAAAGGAGTCTCTCCTTTTGAGCTACATCTAATTCAATTCCCACCTTAACTACTATCCAATTTCTTCTTCCTACTTCAACTATTTTAGTGAGGATGTTTTACAATTCTTTATTTGTTACTTCAACTTATCCATTTACTTGTGGGTGATAAGGAGATGACTTCCTATGATTGATATGATAATAAATTATGAAAGCTTGGATCATATTGGACATAAATTGTGGTCCCTAGTCTGAAACTAAGCTTCTTGGTGCTCTAAACTTTACCATAATTATGTGCCAAAGGAAATCAATAACTGATTCTTTAGTGGCATTTGTTAAAGCCTGCACTTCTACCCACTTTGTCACATAATCAATACACACAAGAATATGTTTTTTTCCTTATGAAGGAGGATTAAAGGGTCCACCAAAATCTAATCCCCATGTCTCAAATGATTCAATCACTACTTGAGGTTGCAGAGGCATTTCATTGGTAAAAGTTGGTTGCCCCATCCTTTGACAAGGATCACACCACTTGATATAGCTCTTCACATATGTGTATAGAGATGGCCAATAGTAACCAGTGACAAGTAACTTGTGAGCTATTCTTTTCACTAAATAGTGTCCTCCACTTAGTTCATCATGACATGCCCAAAGGATGTCAAATATTTCATCTTCTCTTACACACCTACGTAAAACCAAATCAAGACCACATTTAAATAGCATTCCATTTAACCATTTGAACTATGCATTGGTTTTGATTAACTTCTTTATTTATTTTTTAGTGAAAGGAGTAAAATTATCTATTACAAGATAATTTGCCATGTCATCAAACCATGGTGTATTAGTTGAAATAACAAATAATTTTTCTTGTCCTTGACTGGATCCTGCTCCCTTGTAGTGGTCAGTCTTGACAAGAAATCTGCTACCACATTAGATTTACATGGATTTTCCACAATGGTAATATTAAATTCTTGTAGACGTAATAACCATCTAATTATTCTACCTCTAACCACTGGTTTGTTCATTAAATATTTAATTTTTGAGTAATCTATATGTACACATATTTTGTACCCTGTAATGTAATGTCTAAATTTATTAATTACATAGATCACAGTCAAAAATTATTTTTTAGTGGTAGTTTAATTTCTTTTAGTGGGATTAAGACTTTTACTAAGATATTAAATAGAATAAATTTTTCCTTCTTCATCTTTCTATCCCAAAACTACACCAATTGAGTTATTTGAGGCATCAGTTTGGTTGTGAAAAGGTTTCTCCCAATTAGGTCTTTGCAATATTAGGGAAATTACCAATTTCTCTTTAATTTATTCAAAATTATGTCGACACTTTTTATCCCAAAGAAATTTGCAATCCTTGGTAAGCAATTTAAACATGGGGGCAACAATTTTACTAAAATCCTTGATAAAGCACCTATATTATCCAACATGGCCTAAAAATGACTTGATATTTATGGGGGTTTGAGGAATAGGCAAGTCTAAAATAATCTAGATTTTGTTTAGTTAACATGAATTCCTCTTTTTGAAATATGGTGTCCTAATACAATCCCTTCATCAACCATCATCAAACATTTCTCATGACTAAGAGACAAGTGATGTTAACATCTTATTAATACTGTATCCAAATTTTTCAAGGCATCATCAAATGTATCTCCATGCACAGTAAAGTCATCCATGTATACCTCTACACAGTCATTTGTTAGATCTACAAAAATTGTTACTACAATTCTTTGAAAGGTTGCTGGAGCATTACATAGTCCAAATGGAAATACCCTATAACCAAAGGTACCCCATGGACAAGTAAATGTAGTTTTGTCCTAATCTTTAGCAGCAACTTTGATTTGATTGTATCCACTAAGGCCATCCAAGAAGGACAAGTACTATTTACCTGAAAGGTTGTCTAAGACTTAATCTATGAATGGTAAGGGAAAATAATCTCTTAGGGTGGATTTGTTTAGTTCCCTATAGTAAACACAAATTCTCCATTTTCCATTCTTTTTAGGGACAATTAAAAGAGGAGAAACTCATTGGATATCTGAGATAGGTTAGATAAAACCTACTTATAGTAGTTTTTCAATTTCTTGTTTGACTATATCCCTTAAGACTGGATTAATCCTTCTCTGAGGTTGTCTAACTAGTATAATGTTTTTAGTATAAATGTGATGGGTGTAGATACTTGGATGAATTCCCTTCATGTCTCTATAGTCCCTAGAAAAATCTTTAATATGATCCTTCAAAACATCAAACAGTTTGGCTTCTTCATCATTCTTTAACCAGCTGTTAATATTCAAAATTTTACCTAGTTGAATCTCAACATGTTTGGTTATAGTATATGATGAACTAATTTGTTGAAAGGTTTCCATTAAGGTGTTTAGTGGACATGCATGTGGTAACAACATATGATATGTAGCAACATCTCCAAAATTTTCTTGAGATAGAATGTTGGACAAAGGATAGTAGGAAGAGTTATGATACTTATCTTGTTATATGTTGAACTCTTCGTTACTGTTGTTTTCCAAAAATTCTTCATCATCTCCTGATATCTGTAAAGCTAAAGCTATAGATCCTTCCTCTCCCCAAGAGAAATCTCATTCCTTTGGAGTGAAATTATCTTCATTTGTAGGGAATTGTTGTTGGTGTGGTTCTGAAACTAATTGTGATGGTTCCAAAACTAACTGTGATGTTTCTAAAATATATTTTGTAGGTTCTAGAACTAATCTTGAATGCTCTAATGACAATTGGTGTACATTAAATGGAGGATTAACCATATCTTATATTTATCATACATGATCTTGCAATGTTATCATAGCCAAAGAAGACAGATTTTGCTCATTAATATCAGGATTATTAACCCATAATTTCTCTTGATTATCAATAAAAGGTCATGCAGAGGGATATAATGAAATTTGCTTAGAATTCTTACCATTTGAAATAGTCATATCCCCTAACCTACAATCAATTAAAGTAGTAACTATAGCTAACCATGGTCTACCCAAAATAATGAGATAACCAAGTGTTTTATCTTTTGGTTGCAATATAAGGAAGTCAACTAGATATTCCCATGACTCCACCATTATTGCCACATCTTCAATAACTCCTTCTGGTTTTGCTACAGACTAATCTACCATCTATAATATGGTGTTAGTAGGTTTTATGACTTTTAATGGTAATTTTTTCAAAGTGTCCATTGTCATTACATTGATAGCTACTCCCAAATCAATCAAAATGTTATGTATATATTTATTCCCTATAGAGACAAAAATAACAGGGCTTCCAAGATCTCCATATTTGGGAAGTAAGAGTTTTCTTGCTAATAAATCAACAAGTTTCCCATCTACCTTAATAGTCCTAGGGTACTACTTCTTTCTTCCAAGTTTTTAAAAACATAATAGTTTGATTATCTTGTTTAACTCTAAAATATCCTTGATTGCTTGTAACAATGGTATTTCAATATTCAATCTTCTTAGTTCCTGCACCAATTCAAATTCCTTAATTTCTATGGAAATTTTAAATCTTTTTGGAAATAGAATCTTAGTAGTGTTTCTTTCTAGTTCCTTATCTTTTTCTTTTCCTTCTTCCTTAGGTACAACCAGACTAGGAGTTCTAGCTTCTTCTATCATTTTAGTGACTATAACATGTGGACTACTAACTATTTTGCTAGATCTAGTTTGAATGTCTTTACAATCCATTACATTTAGATCAACTAATTTTTTTTGTTATGTTTCATATACAGGAGTTATTTGTTTGTTTTTTGGGTTTGCTATTAGTTGTGATGGCATTTGTGCTTAGACTACATTTTCAGCCTATGGATTTTATGCTAGAGATCCCATTATGGTTTGTTGGTTCTAATTTGGATATGTTTTCCCTTGCACATAATTACTAAGGCCCCATCTAGGTTGTGGCCAAGCATAAGGATTTCCTTGACCAGCCCAAGGTTACTAATGTCCTTGAGTATACCAAGATTGACTTGCCCAATCCTGAGGATGCCATGTTGGTTGAGAGGCCCAAAGTGGTTATCCCCAACTTTGTGGTACTATTTGAGCTACCCATGGCATCATCAAAGGATTAAGAGCTGGTCTTGGCATAAACTACCCTTTGCTAGGTTGTCTCTAAACAAAATTCAATTATTCTATGGTGGATGATGTATTGGTTTGTTTGAGCTAATTTTTTATGAGTGGAAGAAGAGAACAAGCATGAGTATCATGTTATTTAGATTCACAAACATTCCCTTATTGCATGCTTCTTCCTACATCTAGGACAATACATGGCTAGTGGTTTAGTTTTAGCATTATCTTTAGCTTGTAATCCATCCATGGTGGAGGTTAATTGAACTAATATGTCTATTTTAAATTTTTCTGATTCATCCATCAGTTTGTTCATATCTAGATTCAAAATTTTAACCATTTTTCCCTTTCTAGATCCACCCATTGTCCTTGAATATCTTCTAAAAATTTCTATGATTTCATTCATTCTTAATTGAGCAATGTTTCCACCGCCAATTAAATCAAGGGTTTCCCTAGATTCATCATCTAGACCTTTGAGAAAGATATATATTTTTAACTCTTATGGAAGTACAAATCCACATCTTTTACTCATAAAGAGGAATTTGTCTAAATAATCTTCCATATTTTCATCCTCTTCTTGTTTGATTTTGAAAAATTCTTCCTTTCAATTTATTCCTCTACAATAATCTTGATATTTGTTTAGGAATCTAGTTTCCATTTGTTCCCAATTGGTAATATAATTATATGTTAATCCCATAAACCACCTCATTGTTGCATCCTTTAGAATAGATGGAAACAACTTGAGATTTTTATTATCTATCTTGTAATCATAAGTTTGACATAGTACTTTAAACTCAAACAAAAATTGGTCAGGATCCTCAGATGACATTCCTCTAAATGTGGGATAGTGTGCAGGTGAAATGTTCTTCATAATGGTTTCATCATCCTCCAACTAAATGGGATAGCTAAAGGTTCTCTCAAGTTCTCTTCCAACTTCTCGTGCCATCTCTCTAGTATTTTATAGTCCCTTCTCCCAGTCAATGTGGCATGTGATCCACATTGGGGATGGTGAAAAGTCAAGAGTAGGAGGTTGACTACTCAATTGAGAATCAAAACTTTCACTCAATGGATCTTGAGAAATAATCTTCCTCCCTAAAGTTCTAATTACTTTTGGTGACTGATCCAAAAATTCTAAAGATGGCAACTTTGCTTCTTGTCTTGTAGGAGATAATGGTGCCTCCAATTCTTGATCAACTTCCTTATTTAAACTAGAGGATGATGGAAATTCTTGTTTAGATATTTTTAGGAGAAATCTACCCTTGGATTCTCTTGGTCTATTCATAAATTTTGTGATATCTTAGGGAATATTTATTTAATTAATAAATATATGATTGTTTCTCTTGTTGACACCTAATTAGAAAATTCCAACTAGTGTTCCCTAGCAATGGCACCAAAAAATGATGGGTGTCATAATTCCCTTCATTTAATCAACTCTCTGTTGATGTCATATTCAACCAAGGGTGTGTCTAAAGCTATATGTAATAATAAGAATCTTATCAATTTAGTAATTGATTGTAGGTATTTGTATATATTTGTGTGTGTGTGTGTGTGTGTGTGTGTGTGTGTGTGTGTGTGTGTGTGTGTGTGTGTGTGTGTGTGTATGTATATTTGGGGGGATATTTAATGTCTTAAAGACTTCTTGGTTAAACCTTATTTGAATCAAACTATGAAAATCTACTAGAAGTAAACACTCATTATAGAAAAGAATTGCTAGAAATAAACACACTTTGCAGAAATGAATTTGCTAGAAATAAACACACTTTACAAAAATGAATTTGTTGAAAATGAATAGACTTTACATGCAATTTAGAATGCTTGGAAAATGATTACAAAGAAATGATAACTTAATCTAGAACACCTGCAGGGATAAATCTACAACAAATTTTAACTTAAGGAATTGAAAGCATTTATAAATTTAATAGATCTACCTATTTTATTTTGAAAATAAAATATAAATACCAACAAAAATGAATATTCTAGTTCTTGTAAGAGTGGGCCCTTGTTCCACCTAGAAACAAGATTGAACAACTTAATTCTCTCTCAAAACAAAATTGGCTATTTTATTGATAAAATGTTTTGTATTACAAAAATGTACTAGATCTGTATAGATCAATCTATATCTATCCTTATTCCTTTCTTCTTAAATTATTACCATTATTATTATATTCTTCCATGTCTATATATATATATATATATATATATATATATATATATATATATATATATTCTTCTTCTTGTGGTGCATTGATGGTTGTAATTATTTCATGGATATGA
This sequence comes from Torreya grandis, assembly GCA_037957365.1. Taxonomy (NCBI): domain Eukaryota; kingdom Viridiplantae; phylum Streptophyta; class Pinopsida; order Cupressales; family Taxaceae; genus Torreya; species Torreya grandis. Next base: position 3,024,521 of record JARHVA010000536.1, on the reverse strand, counting down.
TGGAACTGAATTGTGTCCAGAATAGATGCTGAATTAAAATGTGGCTAGATGTAAAGTTATGTGATAAATGTCTTGGATTTGTAAGTATGGAAATCAAAATTCTTCTCCTGATTAATAGGATCATTGATTTGACAGATTGTCAGCTATTTGGAATAGATCTTTATCAGTTTCAAAACTTTAGAAGAGTTCTAAAACTAAAGGAAATAGTTCCATGTCTAATCAAGAAAATTTTGGAGCTTATCTATAGGAGTTATGGAACTAATTATGATAATTTTAAAATTAAATATAGAGTTCCACAAACTAAGTGAGAAAACTTGTATAGTGTGGTGGAGTTCCATAACTAAGTTGTATTGATTCCAATGCTTCCAAAAACATGTAATCCACTTCATATTTGTTCTTCAGCCTGATGATGACCTATTTTATTACAAAACTTGAATTTCCCAAAACACTTTGCTAGGAATTACAAAGCTTTTAAATGTTAGAATCACAATCAACAAAATATGGATAATTACATCCTAACTCATATCAGATCAAATAAAAGTCATAAAATGCAGTCAAACTCAATAGAAAGAGAGAGTAAGATGAGGTCATTTATTATACATTTAATGGGCCTATCCTAGCCTCATCAAATAACTTGTGTGTCAAAACATTTAGAAGAAATAAATTATACCCGAAAACCATACACATTGATGGTAAGGTATTTAATTTGTTAGTAGGAATGTTGTTAATACCCAAGTATGCAAATCTAGGTAATCTAGTTATAATAGTCATAATAGGAGGAAAGGAAATTCCTATTGTTCTAGTGAATTTCAGGGTAGATATCAATGTCATGAAAACTAACACTATCCAAACCCTATCCCTCATGGAAATACAACCTACATCTACCATTCTCCAAATGGTAGATTAGTCTGTAACCAAACCAAAAGGAACTATAGACAATGTTTTAGTACTAATTGACTCTTAGAAATATCTAATTGATTTTATGATACTGTAATAGAAAAAAAGAATTTGGGATATCCTCTAATCCGAGGAAGACCATGGCTAGCTACTGTGGTTACACTGATTTATTTCATGTTAGGATACATGACCATTTCTAATGGTCTAAGATCTAAATGCATTTCCTTGTATCCTCCTTTAAAACCATCAATAAAACACATAGAAAACATTTGGGTAGACAAGTCAGATAATAACACAAATTATGTATCAACCTTAGCCATGATTATAGTTTAAAAACATTTAGAATAATTTGGTGATATAAGAATAGGTTTAGAATCTATAGACTATACCATTTTAAAGTCTATGGATTCTACCAATCCAAAATCTACAGACTGTACTAGTCTAAAATCTATGAACTATGTAGATTTAATAGTGGCCTATTCTCCTAATCCTCTTGATGCTTATTCATCATATGACCATAGGATGATCCAAGTAAGTGTATGTAAATGTGTAGAAACACAACAAATATATTTCTTAAATGCATTCAATTTTCCATTATCAAAAGCTATTCCTCTTGGAGATGGGTTTGTTAAAAATATAACCACATTCCATATATTACTTCCTCATCATTGTCCTCTAAATTTACTAATTAGTGAATTTAAATAAGTGTAATCCAAATATCCAAACACAAAACCTTTCATGATATTACCTAGGAAAGTCTTGAACATCAATAATTGGTTGACAAATGATGAGGAGGTTCAACTTTTTAAAGTCCTAGAATGACACACTAAGGCTTTTCCTTGGGATTATATTGACATGAAAGGGATTCATCTAGGTATTTATACACATTAAATTTATACAGAGTCATTAATACTAGTGAGACAGCCATAAAGAAGAATAAACCCATCATTGAGACACATTGTTAAAACATAAATTCAAAAATTACTAGATGTAGGATTTATTTATCCTATTTCAGACAGCCAATGGGTTTCACCATTGGTAATTGTGCCAAAAAAGAATGATAAATGTCATGTGTGTGTGGACTATAGTGAATTTAATAAACCCACTTTAAGGGATCATTTTCCTTTGTCCTTTATTGATTAATTTCTTGACAATTTAGCAGGAAAAATATTTATCTTTTCTAGATGGATTTAGTGGATATAACCAAATCATAGTTGCAACTGAGGATCAATACAAAACTACATTCACCTATCCCTGGGGAAAATTTTCCTATAAAACAATTCACTTTGGACTTTGAAATGCTCCTGTAACATTTCAAAGAGTAGTTTTAACAATATTCTTTGACCTCATAAATGATTGTGTAGAGGTCTACATGGATGATTTTATAGTCCATGGAAAGACCTACGAGGAAGCTCTTATCAATTTGGAAAGAGTTTTTAATATATGTGTGGAACATCAGCTATCATTAAGCATGAAAAATGCTTGTTAATGATGGATCATGGAATAGTGGTATGGCATCATGTTTCTTTAAAAGGAATCTAGTTAGACCCCCAAAAAATTGAAATAATTTCCAACCTCCATATTCCACACACACAAACAAAAGTTAAGATTTTCCTAGCCATGCTAGTTATTATAGATGCTTCATAGACAACTTTATCAAAATAGTTTCTCCAATGTTTTCTTTGCTTATAGAGGATAGTGAGTTTATATGGAGTGATGATTGTCAACAAGCCTTTGAAACAATTAGAGCAAAGCTCAAAACTACTCTAGTATGAAGAGGACTAGATTGGACACAACCCTTCCATATATACATAGAGGCTTCCAATATAGCAATAGGTGAAATCTTGGGACAAAAAGATGAGAATGGTCATATGCATGCTATTTATTATATCAATAAAAACATGACTCTTGTTGAAATAAATTACACCATAATTGAAAAATAATTTCTTGTTGTAGTCTATGCAATAAATAAATTTAGACATTATATAATAGACTAAAAGGTGTTTATTTATATAGATCATTCAACCATTAGGTATCTTACCAACAAACTAAAATGGGAGGAAAATTTATCATATGGTTGTTTCTCTTACAAGAATTTGATATCACTATCATAGATAAACTAAGGAAATTTAAAGTGGTTGTTGACTTTTTGTCTAGAATCATCACATCAGGTGAGGAAGAACCAGTAGAAGATGATTTTCTAGTTGAGAAATTATTTTTTACCTCAACATAATCTCCATGGTTTGTTGACAAAGCTAACTACATTGCTACAGGGAAGTTTCCTCCATAATTTTCACATAAAGCAAGATAAAGTTTAATCAGAAAAAGTTATTTTAAATGGATTAATGGAATAATGTATAAACTTGGGCCTGATCATGTGTTTTGTAGGTGTGTCCCAAATGATAAAGCATATGACATCATTAGGGATTGTCATGATGAATTAGGGGGAGGACATTATTCAACCAAAAAAACTCTACACAAAATCCTTGGAGTAGGATATTATTGGCCTCATCTTCACAAACATGTCAACAAATATGTTAGATAGTGTGATACATGTCAAAGAATGGGAAAACCCACTCTTTCAACTAAAATACCTCTCCATCCTCAACTAGTTTTAGAATCATTTGAGAAATGGGGAATTGACATTGTAGGACTTGTGGAACCCCCTTCTAGAGGAAAGGAGTATTTACTTGTTTGCATAGACTATGTCACTAAATGGATATAAGTGGAAGTTTTGACTCATGATCAAGAAGAATCTATGGTAGACTTATTGTACTTTAGAATTATGCAAAGATTTAGTGCTCTAAGGGAGATAGTTTCAAATCAGGGACCCCAATTCATGTCAAATATGATAGAATGCTTCATGAAGACATATCAAGCTCAGCATAAGAAGTCTTTTCCATACCACCCACAAGCTAATGGACAAGTTGAAGTTACAAATCGAGAATTAGAAATTATTCTAACAAATATTGTTAGTACCAATAAGAAAGATTGGGCAGCCAAAGTACTAGAAGTAGTTTGGGCTTATAATACTACTTGGAAAACAACTATCGACTTCTCACCTTATGAGCTAGTTTATGGTAAAAAACCTCTATTCTCTATTGAATTTTAATTGCAAACATTAAAATTAGCATTAGAAATAGGAATTGAATTATAAGAAGCACTGAAGGAAAGACTTATGCAACTCAATCAACTTGATGAAATGAGAATTGAAACATTATAGAGGACTAAATTGGTGTAAAATTAGAGGAATATCTTGCATGATTCACACATCAAACCAAAAAAAAATTAGAGAGGAGATTGGGCATTATTGTTTGACTCAAATTTTAAATAATTCAAAGGGAAAATATAGACAAGATGGATGGGACCATATCAAATAAAAAAGGCCTTTCAAAATGGTTTTGTCAAGTTAATGCCCATTGATGATAGTAGGAGGACTCTACTAGTCAATGGACATAGACTAAAACTTTACCAAAATCCTCTCAATAAGGAGGAATTTGTCCAGACTATGTAATGCCAAGTAACTTTCTTCAAAGAACTTATTTCTTCTAAGAAACTTGTTCCTTGATGTTTCTCTTTTGATCATATATATATATATATATATATATATATATATATGATCAAAAGAGAAACATCAAGGAACAAGTTTCTTAGAAGAAATAAGTTCTTTGAAGAAAGTTACTTGGCATTACATAGTCTGGACAAATTCCTCCTTATTGAGAGGATTTTGGTAAAGTTTTAGTCTATGTCCATTGACTAGTAGAGTCCTCCTACTATCATCAATGGGCATTAACTTGACAAAACCATTCAATGGTGTAAATCATTTTAAGGACACTATTAATAGTACATGACTAAAAAACTAGCATGTCAGCTATTCATGTATTGCATAAAAGGACCTTGGTTAGAAAACTAGTAATGGCTGGCCAAGGGGCAAAAACAAAAAATAGGGACTTAGATCACGTAGATCATGATGGAAATCCACATGTAATAACTCTTAGAATTGATCCTTAAAATATGATAACTATATTCATGTAAATATGCTTATACAAGACAAATAACGTAAGATGGATAAGATCTGAGGTATGACAATCAATTATAAAGTTTTATTTTCTCATGTTTTAGTACCTTAGAAATATTTTGATTTAAATAAGATTCACTTTACAAAGATGAAAAATTACAAAGGGATAATAATTTATTCCCTAAATAGGAGGAGTAATCATAACATGCAAAGTGAGGAATGAAGGTCCACCTGTCATAACTAATCAAACATAATCCCTCACATCATTATCATTATGATAAGGATATGGCATCATCTTATCAAAAGCATTAAATAAAAATAGTTTAATCATTATATGGTAGAATATTATGGTGAAAAACATAATAACCATCCCCCCACATGAGTAATTAAACTACCCCATGCCATGCCATCATCTCAGGAGTCATGTCATCAGGTAGGTCACAATAATAGTCAGTAGCTCCACTCCGTATATGTCAAGTACATGGCTAAATACATGAAAATTCTTGATTATGTTATTCTTAGACTATGTGATATTAACCCTACACATATATCATGCTGTAGAGGTAAATTTAGAGTCTGTTTGAAGTGTTCTCTATATATTTCGAAAGGGGATAATCATTGCAAAACCCTGCCTACATTTATAAAACATTATCATAATTAGAGATCAATCTAGTTGCCATCTTCACAGTAGAAAAGCATGGGGTAAAAGATCAAGTTAGAGCCAAAGAAGGCCACCAAGTTTCTTAGTGATAGATCTTCTATAGCAATATTTGAGGAAAATGGTTGGCTACTATTCATCCAAAAGTTTTAGGTCTTCTATTAACCACTAGTAAGTGAATTTGTGAAAAACCTTACTCCTAATTTTTCTACTATTGAAGGAATAATTATTTCAATATCTAGTCAAGTTATCATTGAAATCATTGAAATTATAGATGAATGAATGAAAGTAATAGAAAGAGTTCCATTTAATGATATAATTTCTTAATTTAATGGTAATAAATGGACTGGAGCTACATGTTTAATTAATTCAAAAGGGAAAGCTAAGGGAATCCGTAGAGACTCACTTCCAAATCCCTAGCCATTTGTTGCATCATGGGCACTTAAATATGTTCCTTGTGAATTGCAATGTATCCTTTTGGGAGGAGAAGAAATAAAAATCCTACTGCATTTAACATATGGTAGACAAAATCCCTAGTTCAAAATTAACTTCCATATTTCTTATATGGTGCCCTCTAAGTAATGACCACCACCCCTAATGCTTCCCTCAGGCATCATGGCCTCATTTGCCTAATTATTTAGCATCATTTCCTAAAATATGAGCAATAAGTTTAAGAAGCCTTTGAAAATAGAGTCATTAGACAAATTCTAGCTCCACCTGTATAGGAAGAAGCTAGGATATTAGGATCAAACCAATCATAGAATCAGTATTCCACAACTACCCCAAAACCTAAGAAGCAAAATTCAAAAATAAAATAGAAATAGTCAATAGTTGTCAAAGAAACTCTTCCCTCTTCAACAAAAATTACAATGTCTCAAGCTACTCAAAACCTCACAAGGCCTCCATAAAAACCTTAGGAACCAGTTGAGGAACCAACCCTCCACTCTAGAAGAAGAAAATTAAAAAGAAAATTTTCTCCTTCACTAGAACATCGGAAGGGTAAGGACTTAAAAACAAAATAATAACCAAATAAAATTAAAAAAAAAAACTAAGAAAATAAGAAGGAAGTTGATCCTTTGAGATGAAGATGCACAAGAAGTAGCAAACACTTTGGATATTCTTAAACAATTATCTCAATCATTAGTACAAAAATCTATAAGAGAAAAAGAGGCTCCTATAGAAGAATAGAGGGAAATCCCTACCATGCAACCATTGGAGGAATCAAGAAACTCTCTAGTAAAAACATAGGAACTAGAATTTGAGCAAAGCAACATAGCAGAAGAACAACAAGCTCCATTGGATAAAGGCAAAACTCCATGTACATTTGAAGAAGGAGAATCATCTAGCCTAAAGAGTCCTATCATGAAGTTAACTAAAGAGATTTTTGAAGCCCAAACATGGATCCAACAATAGGTAGATGATATCATAGACATAATTAGTAAACTATACACCAAAGATCAACTTAATTTTGACTTAGTACTAATATTGGAGAAAGTATATTCAAAGTTTTCTTTGGAAATTAAGGAACAAAAAAAAAATAATAGAAGGAAGAGGAAGAGGTCAATACATGGATATATATAAAGAATCTTGAGAAATAAAATAGATTGTTAAAACCAAAATTGGTGAAATCTTCTTAGACAGCTCTTGTTGCTATTCCTAAAATTGATAGTCATCATACTCCTCCTAAAGTGTTTTTTGATTAGTGATGTCAGACCAATTATCCATACATTCCTTTAATATAAATATTTAATCAAGCTCAAGAGGAGTTTTAAACACTCAAGTAGGAGAATAAAGATTTAATTTTTTCAAATAAAGTATTGGCAGATGAAAATAGGAATTAGAAACTAAACACCAAACTTTAGAGGAATATCTACAAAATGCTTACCAATTGGGAAAAGCTCTTCTAGCCTGTAGATAGCCCTCCTCTGCATATAGTTTGTTTTTGTTTAAACATTTATATAGATGATATATCCTTAGAATATCTTTCCATCTTCCTTACAATATTTTGGATCCTGCTACATTCTTGGAAATATTTTACAAATTTAAGCTTGATAATCAAGATATTCTTTATGAGTTCTACCTAAATGATTTTATATTAGGATAACATGAACACACTAAATTCTTAATCAATTTACATGTAGGGGAAGTCTAGTTGAGATCCCTCCATTATACTTTCAAAAATAAATTGGCTTGGAAAGGTAGATTTAAAGATTATACAAGGAATTCCAAGACCACAGGACTATGTATTAGACCAACTTATCCCATTTCTAGAGAAATCAAACAAGATTTCATGAGTGCCTATTACAAGCCTAGTGTTAAAGATAATTATTTGGAATCCTTATACAATTGTATATTTTTATTTGATCTATTTATAAGATAAAACATTGAGTCAATTCTCACTATTTGTGTTAAAAGATGGGATCAATTACCTATCTCTCTCAAGAGATGTGAGGTTATATCTCTTAAAATTTGAGATGGAGAAAAATAAGAGTTGAAGTAGTCCTTAATGAGATTTTAGTAGCATTGAATTCTAATGGAAAAAAACTATAGATTTGAATGTGGTATAAACCCCTTTTGTTGCTTATACCCATTCCAAGATGGCAAAATTGGATAACCAAATCAGATGAACAATTTGATATATGGAAACAAATGGTTCAAATGTACAAAGGATTTATGAGTGATGAAGATAATCATATTGAGGATGAATTTGATGATTGTAATCTAAGCAAAGGCATGGAAGATAGATTCAAAAGTGATGACACCAGCTGAGGTTTTGCAATGGGACTTATAAAAGGTAAAGTCTAGGGGAGATGATGAGCCCAAAATATGGCTCATTATTGACATGTAAATTCCTTTATTTCATCTCTCTAAGGATATAATATTATGCAAATCATAAAATTTTGGTTTACTATAACATGATAAATAGATACTTTATCTCATTTATGTCAAACCAAAGATTAAGTTACTATGTTGTCATTTCTACCTAACAAGAAGCATGTTTTAGTGTGTTGATGTTGAAAGAATACATAGTGAAGATGACAAATACAACATTTAGAAGAAGCTCTAGTTGCGGTTCTAGTTTTATAAAGCTACAAACTCACTTGGCCAACATATACATACTCTATAGAACCACTTATATGGACTCTACAGAACTACTTCTATGGACTCTACAGAAATACTTCTATGTACACTGTAGACGTGGAATCTATAGACTTTGTATGTCTATTTCTATGGACTTTGTAGATCTGAGATTTGGGAAATATGAGACTAACTGGAAAGAAGGATGGTTATAAATGGATCACACCAAAGCAATATTTGTTTTACACTTTAAAAAATATTCAATTATGATACACTATACATATTCAGACCATAAAACTATTATATGGATAATATAACTATTTTGTGATAATATTTGGATTCTCTAGGGTTATAATCAATATCAATCTCCTATTTTTAGTGAGCAACAAATTGACTAGTAGTTTTATTTTTTTGCATACTATATTTAGCCTAAGGTATGAGTATAAATATGTAAATTTTCATTTGGAATAAGAGAATAATGAATATAGTTACATTTTGAGCTCTAATAATATTGTAAACTTTTTATCTTTCATGAGTTAATGCATAATTATTCTAGTTTTCAGTATTGAGTAGATTACATTGACTGACTCTAAGAAGAGCAAGGGCCCACTCTCCTTAGAACCAAGAATTTTTACATGGTATTTATATTTATGTTAAATTAATCATCCATTATTAGATAATCAAAGTATCCTCATTTTTTTCTTGTCTTAGTCATTCATAAAATACTAAATTTTGGGTTTACATTTCAATAGTATTTCATTTTTCTAGCAAGTGTGAATGAAGAGTTAAATTTACATTCTTAAGAAAAGTGTGAATTAGATATAGATTTAAATTTCCATGCAAGTGTGAATTAAATTTAGATTTGCATTTTTATTAAGTGTGAATTAGATTTAGATTTACAATTTTAGCAAGTGTGAATTAGATTTAAATTTACAGTATCAAGCAATTGTGAAAGTGTATTTTAATTTCAAGTAATGGATTGAATTAGTTAGCGTAATCGTTAATCTCTTCTTTAAATAAGTGTGTGAAGTAATTAGATTAGAAGAATTATTTCATTGGTAAAAGTTAGATTAGAATCATTAAAATCCCCTAAGACTAGTTTATAGATCTATAACCATAAACCTTACTACAAATATCTTTGGACACCAACCCTGGTTTGATAGCCATCAATCTAAAAGATTGATTAAATAAAGGGTTAAACGACACCCATCTGTACCTATTAAGAAGAAAAATGGGGAGATAAAGTTATGTGTTTAATTTATAAATCTAAATAAGGTCTATTTAAAGGATCACTACCCCTTATCATCCATGGATCAACTCCTTTAGATAGTTGTTGGTTTAGAACACTTATCCCTTTTGGATGGGTATTAAGGTTATAACCAAGTGCTAATGAGAGAAGAAGATCAATATAATACTACCTTCACCATAAATTGGGTCACATATGCTTATCATAAGATTCCCTTTAGCTTATCAAATGTTGAGGCCCTGTTTTAAAGATCAATGGACATGGATTTCCAAGGATTGTTGAATCAAATGGTATTGGTCTACTTAGATGACATCATAATTTTCTCCAAGAAATATAGTGAGAATTTAGATCATTTGAGGTTGATCTTCTAGAGGTGAAGAGAGTATGGGATTTATTTAAATCCAAAGAAATGTGTGTTTTCTATTCATGAGGGAAAACTTTTAGGTCACATTATCTCAAAGGAGGGATTATCTATTAACACTGATAAAATAAGTGCCATTTTAGCCATATCCTCACCCAAGCACAAAAAATGAATCTATAGTTTCTTATTAAAAAAAATTTATGAGAAGGTTCATACCAAGATTTGTAAACTTGGTCAAAGCTATCACAACTATGCTAAAGAATAACCAAGTGTTTACTTGCCCAATGAAGGTAAATTAGCTTTTGAGGTTATCAAGTAAGCCATTTCCCATGTACCCTCACTCATGAACCTCACTTCCCAAAGTATTTCATATTATATAACTTCACTAATGTTCATAATATATCAATTATGATGATATCAATAGCCAAATACATTTTTAAATCAAGGGCTTAAAGGAAATGAGGTAAGATACACTTTTGTAGAAAAATAGGCTCTTGTATCTTTGAGAAGCCTCAAGAAGTTTATACCAATGCTCTAAAATATAATAATTCATTTTATGGTGTCTTATTATGGGTTGAATGATTTCCTTCTCAAAAAATTCTTGAATGAGAAGAGAGCTAGCTAGACCACCAAATTCATGGAGTATGATGTGGAGATTAAAGTCACTAAGCTAGTGAGAGGAAAAGGATTATGTGAGCATATGGTTGATGATCTTCAAGAATACAAAGAAGTTATTTTGGTGATACAAGACAACTCAAAAATAGATGCACCTTCACCTCATGCTAGTTGGCTCCAAGATATGACATATTTATTGGTAATAGGTGAGTGCCCTCAAGGATATGACATAGTAAAAAGAAGGTATTTTATAATTTAGTCCATACCTTATGCATTGGTTGATGGGGTTTTATTTAGAAAAGAACTCATGTAGTACTCCTTAGGTGCATAGATGATAATCAAGTGACAAATATCTTAGATAAATTTCATGATGGACTGGCAAGAGGCCATTTTGCTCCAAGAAAAATAGTAGCAAAGGTAATGGGTGTTGGTTATTACTGGATCAAACTATTCAAAGATGCCTATACATGGGTCAAAAAATGTCAAAAATGTGATATATTTTTAGGTAAGAAAATATTAGTATCCCTTCCTCTCAACCTAATTCAGGTGGAACAACCCTTCATGTAGTGGGGTTTGGATTTCATAGGAATGATCAATCTACCTTCTAGCGCATGACACAATAGGATACTCATATCTACTAACTACTTTACCAAATGGGTAGAAGTAATTTCCTTTAAAAATGACAAAGATATAACAATATTGGACTTATATGATAGCATAGTGACTAGGTTTGGTGTACCAACCATAATAATTTTAGATAATGCCTTAGCATTTATTGGCATGAGAACAAGTGAATGGGCACTTTAGCTAGGCATATCTCTTAGTACATCCTCCAATTACTACCCTTAAGGTAATGGAATTGTAGAGTACACAAAGAACTTGATAAGGATTATCAAGAGGACTATGGAGAATAATCAAAGAATATGACACATAAATCTAAGGATAACCTTATGGGTTGACAGAGTAACTCCCAGAGTTTCCATTAGTGATTCTTCATGTCTTCGTATATGGAAGTGAAGCCAAATCTCCCATCTATCTTTAAATTCCTACCTTGTAGTTAATACATCAACTTGAGTTTATGGAGAGTGAACCTATGAGTGTAAGGATAGTGGAGTTCATGGAGTTTTAAGAAACCAAGGACATTGCAAAAAGACAATGGAGTCACATTAGGCTCAAGTCAAGAAAACCTTTGAAAATATATCCATATCAAGGGAATTAAAATAAGATGACTTAGTCTTCAAATAGGACTCAAATAATTCCAAGCCAGGGAACCATACCAGGTCTGATAGTTTGTGGAGTGCCCCTTATTTGATCCATATATGTAAACAACATAATGCTTTTAAGCTTGCCTAACTGGATGGAGAGGTATTACCCATCCTAATCAATGTATTCATTTAAATCCTTGTTATTAAAAGATTTTACTACCATTGTAATATATTAGAGTATATTTTCATGATTCATCGACGTGCCTTGAGCATATTTCCTTTTAGTTGTGTATCTCCCTTCCATAAATGCTTTGGGCACATTGTTTTATTTTGTTTCTTTTGGTCCTTTTTACTTCAAGAGAAGTTTTTTTGGAGAGGTTTAACCTTGTTTTCAATCTCATATCAGCTAGAAGGCAAGACTATGAATCCTTATGCCCAATGGATCAGACCAAGGCTACTAGTCTTTGCATAGTAGGTATACAATCCCAAGATGTCACCAAAAATGTTGGTCAAAATTGGCCCACATAAGAAGCTTTGTCTAGATGTCATTTTAAAAAGATGAGTAGAGTTCCTATTATGAGAGTGATATAGTGGTGAAAATAACATACAAAATTTAGGAGAAATCAATTGTCCTTTACAAGATTTTGAAACACTTTAAGTAAGCTTAAAGTGTAATTTCATGACTTTTAGGAATAGGCTTGGGAGTAGATCTAAAAAAAGAAAATGAAGGCCATGACATATAGGTAATTAAGGTAATGAAGATTTTTTGAATCTCATAAGTGTTTTGGTAAGGTTTTATACCTTCTAGTGTCCTTCCAAAAAGATAACAGTCTCTAACATGAGCCCAAAATGATTAAATTATCATAGCATGTCATGCAGGAAAAAACATGTTAGTATGGTTTCAAATTTTATAAATTCACTTGGTAATTTTACCAAAGTAAAATAAGTGCATGGACATGATGTTTTTAATGACTAAAATATCCTCTACAAATTTGGTATCTTGATGAATTATCTATCTCAAGATACAAGTCTTCAAAGTTGAACTAGTAGAGTGAGACATATGCAAGGATGTCAATTTTAAGCCATGAGAAGTATCTATTTATATTCAAATGATCCTAAGGATGAATTTGGAGTTATCAAGTGGAAATATCTTAGATGTTTGAATCAAAATCAATAGAATGTGGGCTATCTACAAAGTCAGTGGGTTTAGGCAAATCAACAAAGTGCATTAAATCATACAATCAAAGATCAACCATGAGTGAGAGGTCAATAAGTTAGTGAATCCTAAGAACAAATGCAAAGCTCTAGGCAAATCACAAGTATCATGACCATAGTAACTATCAAACAAATCATTTGTACATGTTTAAACCATGAAAAATGAGATTGATGGTGAGAATAAGTTAAAGATTCAATGACTATAGATTAAATACAAAGCCACCACATGACATAAAAGTGGTAACTAGATGGAGATTCAACTATGGGGTCTATAGAAGGCAAAAAAAATATTTAAGTGTCATGATCAAGGATCCTGGATCAAGATCAATGATCGATATTAAAAGTTGAACCCAGGAAACTTTAAATGAAGATCAAATATGGTCTAGGTCAAACCAGAGAAAATATTTCAAAGGGCATATACCACCATTATAACTCAGTCAAGCACCAATAATCATAATATGTAGTTATATAATCAAGATTGTTCATGATGAAGTTTTAAATCCATTGAATCTAAGTATGAACCTTTAATTTAAATATTTAGAACATATAGTGTCCATTTTTTGGGGTTATAGTATTGTTTCATGACTGTGTTCATTATTGTTTAAAGAAGGTCTATGAATATAATGAGTTCATGGCTTCCACAAGGTTTAGAGGTAAAATATGTTTATTTAAACCTAACATAATTAAAAAACAAGACTATATAGCCTATAGGTTTTCATTGACATGATAACTATAGGAAAACTAATAAATGGATTGGTTTTCAATCTATAATAGACCTATTCTCAAATATTGAAATAGGGGTACATATGTGATTAATGAAGAAGTGTCTTATCTTAAAAAATATTCATTTCCTCAAAAAGTAGGTACCTATATTCATTCAAGGTAGATATATCCATGGCTCTTTCATGTTTAAGATACAAGGATTTTATCATCATGAGCAAGACAAGTAGAATATGGCATAGAATCCTAAGATGGAGACTTGGTAGTTGGAGAAGGTGGTAAGATAATTTAATAGATTTTTAGGGTCTCTAAGGTTTTTTACCTTCATAGTAAGATGATGACTCATCATCCTCAAGAGGGCCTTGTCTTCTAGTATGTTTCTCAACCAAGGAGAAAGCTTGAAAGCCATTGGGACAAACAAAGGTTATTTTTTCTATGATGGATTAGTCTTGATTGGATAAAATGTGGTTGAGCATTCATTAAAGACTAGTGGTAGCTCATTAATTAATCTATGATTTCATGATCCCTATTTATTTCCCCCTTTCTCCTATATCTCTCATTTTATTCCACATTTTAACTCTCTCTAGGATTCTAGATTGAATTTTTAATTCTAAAAAGAAGAGCAAGAGGCTCTTATTGACTAGGCTAAGCCCTATCAAAAATTTTAAGAACTACCTCTTAATGAGATAAGACAATTTTAATGTATCTCTTTCCTTTGATTAGTGATTTAGTAAGTTTTTGCATGATGACCTTGTGAAGGAGGTTCTTCTTAGGACATCTTCTTTCTTTCTTTCCTCTTTTAAGGTGTTTTCAAATTATTTGTAGGTCTATATTTATGTTTTTTTTCCATTCATGAATGCATAGTATGAGTCTTAAAATTCCTCTTTTATTATGTGATTGATTGGTGAGCTTAGTTCATGAAATACTTATGCATTTATCTAGTTTTTGGCATTGTGTTAGCTAACATTGTTTTATGTTGATCTAGTTTTGGTTTTAAGCATATGAGTGTCTCATTTATTTTAGTACATCACCTTATTAACTTTATTAAGAGCCATATTCACCCTTTTATAAACCTTTTCCAACTATTAACATTAGTTTATGTGATCCATCAAGAGTAAATCAACTTTCTTTGAAGGTTCAAACTCAACATAGGATACCCATAGCCTGAGGTTATTCCCATTGTGTAGCTTAGTTGAAAAGAGCCTAAATAACCCTCTATAAGGATGTAGACTAAATTACTAGAATAGGACCATAGGAGGAGATGGAATCATAGGAGGTGAAATCATGGGAGAAGAATGGGGAGCCTTCTTATGGGAATGACCTAAATGAGGAATGGTAAAAGGTGAGAGAATAGTTAAGATATGATCTTTAAGGTGTTATTAAAGGATGCAAAAATAATCATTATGATGGGTGTCATATTAGTGCCAAAGATAATACACCTCTTCATGCTTAGGAATATAATCATGTAATACCTTTGGGTAAGGGATGTCCTTGTATGAGGACTGAGGGGTATAAGGATGCAAAGTGTCAATATATTATCACATCTTGTGATAATGTATGGATGAATGGTTATTTATACCATGAAAGCAATAAATATGCCTATGAGGAGTCTTAGTAGAGGTACTCAAAAGAGGAAGTGTAATAGAAGTGAAAGAATCTTAGGAAGGCTCATCAGCCCATTTGGTAGGAAATGGATCCATCTATGGTAAAGGAAGCAAACCATCACCAAAAGAGGGTGGTGGTGGTGGAGGGACTGGACTAGGCTCGATTGAAGGAGTGATGGGATAATAAGGATAGACTCATCTAAAATGGGAGTAAGAATAGGATTAAAAACAATATCTAATGAGGTAGAGGTAGGGTCTACAAAAATTTGAAGGAGGGTTACATGTATCTTAGGGATAAGTAGGTCATAAAGGTCAAGGTACTTAGCAAAGTGACAAGTCTTAGTCATTGCACAATTTATAAGCATACTCCTACATGGTTATTCATAAATTATAGGTGTCCATATCATCTCTACCCTATGATAAAGAGGGAAAATACTAAAATTAGGAACTATATAAGATGGACTACAAGAAGAAACATTAAAAGACTGAAGTAAAAAAGAGAGATAATAGATAATCTTGGCATCATGGGCCTAAATAAGACTACTTAAGAAAGGATAATCTAAGGTATAACCATCATCATAATCAGGTATATGAAGATACATGATGTAGGTGGGGATGACATTGTCATTTGATGAGGTGTGATGAATGGAATTCTAAGTCTTAGTCAAGACAATGAGGATGTCATCACAAGCTATTTTATGAGAATAAGGCTGAAAAGAAGTAGGAAGTTAATAGATGAGTGATGTGAGAGATCAAAAGTTTTAATATTTAGATTTATCTCATTAGGCTCATCAACATCAGAGTCTAAGAGGTTAGGGGGAATATTCTTAATGAGTTCAGTATGACCATTGTAACCTTGAGTGGAATTGATGAGAAAGTTAAATCATTAAGACTCATGAAATAGAACACTATGCAAAGGTTTAGGAGTAAGAATATTGAAGACACCACGATATTGGAATTGTTCAAAATTACAAGGATTAGTTTCACCTTGAATCTTATAGATGGCTCCATTATGATGGAATTTAATGAATTAGCATGTTGAAGAAGTAATTGCTCTCATATGGGGAGTCCATGGGGTACTAAGAATAATGTTATAATATAGAGGAAGGTTAAATATCATCACCTTCACATTAATGGTGATAGGTGGGATGGTAATGGGAAGCAACACTGAAAGAGGAATTTACCTTTGATCATATCCTTGACATGTGATGCATGTGGATTTGAGATTGCATTCAGAATATCCAAGGGTTTTGATAAAATATAGAGAGGCAACACAAGTTCCATAACCCTCATCAATCGAGGCATGCTTGACTTAGATATCGATAATTTAGACACTAATAAATAGATGGGGATCATCCTCATGAAGTAAAATCTCATCAAGAATTATAGAAGTGATGGGAAACTTTAAGGAAAGAGAAGTGTTTACTATTTCATCAACATGGATAGACATATCTTCACATTATTGCAATATGCTATCTTCAGATCCATATAAGGTTGCTTCACATCCTACTAGGGGAGGATGAGGGATGTTCATTTTGAAAAAAAGTTGCATAAGATAGTTATGATGATGTAGAGAAGTTTGCATAATCTCAAGAAATGGAATTTTGGATGGGAGATTAGTGGGTTCCATGATGGGATCCCACTTATCATAACCCATAAGAAGATTGTTAGAAATAGGTGTATAGTGTTGAAGGAGGTACTCATAAGGAGGATCTAAAGTAAAATTGGAATTTATATTGATAAGAGGGAGAAGTCTTAGAATAAGGTTGTAAATTATGCTAAGACACCTGAGGCCATTGGTATAAGTTGGTTTTAACAATAATTAGAAGATGTATTGATAGAATCTTGAGGATCATTAGTGTTAGGTAAAGGAGATGGAGGGATGGTAGAAATAAAATGGGAAGTGTTACCTGAGGGAGGAGTGGGAATTAAGTCACCAAAATTTATAATGTCATCTTTGCCCAGATCATGTAAGTGAGTTGGAGAAGAATCTTAGATAACATGAAATGTGAAAGATAATGAAGGGGTGTAGATAGGTTAAGGGTCAATGAAATCAACCACAATTTGCATATTAGTCATATTAACCACATTATCTTTAGGAGTCAAGTCAACAAGACTTTATACATTATTAATAGAAGGGATGGAATTGACTTGGTTATCTTAATTACAGAGGATCTTTATATATAGCCAAATGAGCATTAGCTTGATTTAGGTCTTGAGATTTAGTATTTGTTTCATGGGCTTTAAAAATAATATCATATGCTTATTAAAACATCCAAATGATAGAATCATGATCAAAATTAGGACCAAGAGTAAAATATATAGTCAAATTATGAATTTGCCTATAGGCCTCATGAGAAGGACCCCAACTAGCATGAAACCAACAAAACTTATTGGGATCATACTAAGATTTCATAGGTTAAGTTGGATCAAGTTCTCATGGAAGATGCCTAGGTAGACATTTTAGTAATTTGACCGAGGATAAGGGTTTATGAACGTTGATGGCATTAGGTGAAAATAAATGAGAATTGGTGGTACTTTTGAGGAGGAGTTAGTTTTGAAGATTGGTTAGGAACACCATCTTGAATAGTGTTAATGGTGTCATAATAATCTATGACACCATCATTAGTAGCATCATGATTCTTGTTCTTAATTAAGATACGAGTACCCATATAAGTTTGGGGTGGATATAATTAATGCATAAGTAAATCATGATGTTTTGATTGGTCATTAGCCTCTTCCAAAGTATGTGGAGAGATTGTGTGGACCTGATATTGTAACTTGGGAAAAAGAGCATTGGTAAAGAGATGGAAAAGGTTATCATCATCCATGTTACGTTCACATTTGTTGGACAATGTTCTCCACCTTTTAACAAAATCTTAGGTAGTTTTGTTTTCAAGTTTCTTGCAATTTATAAAATAGGCCAATGTATTCTCAGGAAGATCACTAGTTTGGAACTCTTGGACTAGAGAATTTACTAAATCTTCTAAACTAGTAATAAAATGAGTTTTAAGTTGGTTGTTCCGATCTAAAGCATCACCCATGAGAGTTTTGTCTAGTAGCTTGGTAGAGGAAAAGGTGTTTAATTTGACCCAATCTTTATATAGGTTTCTAAAGATTTTTTAGATGAAGAGTAAGATTAATTGATCCATTATAATAAATGGTAGGGGTGACACCTCATATATCAATATTAACAATTTGAGATGTAAGAGGCTCATTTTAAAGATACTTAATTGTATTATTAACAAGAGGAGGTTGAGGGATGAGATTTTCATGAGCATCCTAAAGAGGAGTTGGGGGAATATTTTGAGTATACATGCCCCAAGGCATTGGTTAAGGTTGGGTTTGAAGGTGAAAAAGGTGTTTTTGCATTCTTAACATTTGATTTGAATTATGAGCTTGAGAAGTATTCATTTGGTTAAGCATTTTTAATAAAAACTAATGGATTTGAGTTAAATTATTGTAATTATTTAAAGCATTAGAATTGGAAGTAGTGGTTTGGGTACCACTATTGGTATTAATAGGATATTGAGAGGAACTATTAGAATGTGAGGCACTAGTGGCAAAATTTGCTTATGTAGAAAAATATAGACTAGTGAAGGGATGAGAATAGGAAGCACTAGAAACATGATTACCATGGGTATAAAATGATGCATTAGTGGAATATTTGAGGAGAGTGTGTCTTGGGAGAGGCACACTAGATGCAAAACCTACCATGTTAGTGGAGATACTAGGCATGGAGGTAGAAGAAGTTAAATAAGAAGAGGTCATGATATGAGAAGGGTTCATAATAGAGAGAAGAGGTTGAGAATCAAAGAAACTAGTATCCATAAATCCATGTGAGAATGTGAGATAAGGTGAAGGAGGATCTTCAACTTGACCACTAATCATGAGATGGCAAATGGTAGAAGGATCCTTTCCTCGATGTTGAGGAAATTTAGAGATAAAGAAGAGTATTTCAGGGGTATAATCTAATTTAGGTTAATATTAAAGGGAGAACAGAGGATTAAAAATTAAAAAGGAATGAAGAGGGGTCCCATGGTTCATTGTTTGAGTGGTTATATGAACATTACTATCATCTAGGAGATGAGCCCTAAGCTACATATAGGAGACCTTATGAGGGTTGGTAAGACTCATCATATCCATTGAGTTCAACTCATTGTTGTCTTCAAATAGGAATTTAATGATGAAGGAGAAGGATTAAACAATGTAAGAAATATGAAAAAACAAAGAAATAAGAAGTGACAAAAAACTATATAGACTTGATAGGGTTGACCTAGTACAAAAAATATGATGTAAAAACTATACACAATCGATATGGTCATCCTTGTTTTTGGAAACAAAGGCTAAATAAGTGTACAAAGTCAATAGGGAAAACTTCATACTATAAATAGGAGCTAGAAAAGGCAAGAAAAATATATAGAGGTGATAGGTTCAATCTAGTTATGTATCTTGGCAAGCAGAAAATAATATTGTGTTGACGAGATCAACTTAGTATTATAGGCAGGGAAAACAGATAGTATGTAAGAGATTGTGTTGAGCATAATAACTATCTATTGAAATAATAAAATGTTTATAGTTATTGTTTAAAGAAAGAAGTTAAATTAAACACATGATTAATTAGATCAATGAGGTTGATCCAGTTGAGGCACATAACACAAAACCTTGCACCAAAGGTGGCTAATGCAAATTTTTTGCAATACAACATATAATTGAGCAAAGAGAAAACAATGAACTTGGAAAGTAAAATATAACTAAGTGATAATCCTAAGTTTTGTTATATTATTTAAATGTTATTTTAAATGTGATAGGGAGTTGGTTGTAATCAAGGAACCAGAAATCAATCTAAGGATGGTTTTAGGATGTTTACACTGAAAGGGATATGTATTGCAATAATACTATCTTAGTATTGGGGCATACCTCCTCACTTCACACACCATAATGATAAGGGTATCAGGTGATTATCCAATAAATACCATTAACCACATGTTTATACTTAGCTAGAAAACCAAGTTGACTTCCCCCTTGGTGATGAAATCTAAGTAGGTGAGCGTTGGGTAGATAATTGTTAAAATGCATTTTAAGATTTTGTGATTTGGTAGTGTTTTCATAAAAGAGAATATAGTGAAACTAAATGGTATATTGAAAAACCACATAATTATACCATGTGATCTATTTTAATCATAAAAGTAATAAGAAATGAAAGTGTGAGCTAATTACTAGCATACAAGTATTAATTTCAACTTTGAAACATAGTACAGTGTTGATTCAGATAATAGTGCATGCATAAATTATAAAATAGAGTTGACATTATCAATACTTTATTTCAAGAGAAAGGGTATGAAAATAACTAAATCAATAGTGTCAACCTAGTTTTCTAGATAAAATATAGAATATATAACTACATCGATAGGGTTGACCTAGTTTACTATATAGGGGTAGTTTAAAAGATTGTATAATGTGAAAAATAAAATTGTAATGAATAATAAAAATGACAAAGAAGGATAGAAAGGAAATTTGGTGGGATGGAGGATGTAGAGGATAATGAGATTTCTATTAATGTACCCTAATTTATAATTGTAAATTCTACCAACTATGTTGGCTAGGTCAACCTAGCTTTTTAGTTCCTTGTTTAATGAGAACCTATAAAATGTAATATTTTGAGAGAATTGACCTAGTATGTTTTTTAAAAGTATAGAAATGTATAGAGTCAACAAGGTTAACCTTATAGCCTAATATAGATGTTTAAAAGTGTACTATGTCTATTGGTCAACCTAGTAGTATGTACCTAATGAAAAAATTTCACAAACAAAATAGATTCCTACTGATGTGACTATGTGTTAAACCTACATACAGAAGTTAGATTTATATTGACACTGTCAACCTAGTATCAAAAATATATTAAAATAAAATGATATAAAAATGAAAAATGTGAAATAAAACCTATAAGGGTTAGATTCACATTAGGTTCACCAGAATGTATGCAATCAAAAATGAATCATGTATATAAATTAATCCTAAATCAGAGAAGATATATCATACCTTACACTTCTGATTAGGGACACATTAGATAATCAAGAACATAACCAATATAAGGATCCACTAGACCTGATTATAGTATCTCTTACCACAATACACTATTCTAGGGAGGGTTCCAAAGCCTCACATCAATAATAATCATGAAATAACCCTAAGGGAGTCCTATGTTTTAATATCTTACTAAACTAATAACAAGTAAAGTAAATCTAATCTAGTGATCAACAAATCTTGTGGGACAAAGTGGGGGTTATAAATAATAAAAATAAACATGAATAAGAGACATATACTTAGGTTAATGTATATGGAATATTAATGCATGAAAGAGAAGTATAAATGCATATCTATCTACTCTAATAAAGGAGGAACAAAGTCTACGAATACTTACCTTTGAATATGAACCCACTAAGCCTCAATCTCTCCCTTAGACAAGGTTCTTAGAAAAAGGTTATTGTGGTATATAAGGATGACAAGGATAAATCAACTCTAAGCTACAAAATTATCAATGCATCCAAAAGATTTCTACATAAGATAAGATCCATATCTCCAAATAAAGTATGAAAACTTAAGCTTACTCCTCAAGTAGAATGGTCAATAATTAGATGCATAATAGCTCATAATTCTTCATCTCTTCTCTAAATAATGGTGAAATGATCTTATATATATAGGCAGATTTAACCCTAAGCCCTTCTAAAAATTTTGGCCGATAGGGTCAACCTAGTTGACCTACCATAATTAAGGATAAAAATTCTCTAGGTCATGGGCTAGGTTGACCAAGAGCTGATCTAGACCCTAAGCAAATTTCACCCAAAATTATATAGGTTTGACCCAATCAACCTAGTATAGTTGAAAATTAGAAAGGGGTTAAGGTCATGAAAAGAAGGATAAAAGGTGGTAAATGATTGGAGAGTGTACAAGAAAGAATAATAAGATAATGGATAATGTTTTTAGGAGATAAGCATGTAGATAACAAGTGGTAAAAGGGAAAAAAAATTCTACAAATCACCAATGGTCTACCCACCCCTTTCTTGATGTACCCCTTAAGGTGTGCACTCAAATATATTGAGATTAAATGGGTTTATGAAAAATAAAAAGTGTCATTAAGTGATAAAAGTTTGAAAATATTATGTGTATACACCCTCTTCTAAGGGTCATGTTATATTACAAGCTAGAGCCATCCATTTTCCCATAGTTGCCTTCATGTTCTAAGAGTATGTTTGATACATCCACAAGTTTGAGGTGGGAATTAGTTTCAATTTTATAAAAATACCTTTGTTGATCACCAATAACTTTTTATACTTCCTATCTATCTACATAATCCTCTCCATGTAATCCTAAGTCCATTGGATAAGCACATTGGTCATTTCCATAGTCTCCACCACCTTCCATAGAACTAAGAATAGTATTAATAGTCCATATTTGATTTTCAGAATCAACCTAATGGGGAAGGATCTATTCACCTAGGCTTATAGTGTCTAAACCTAACTTTACATATCTTTAAGGAGCTTCTCCAACATATCACATGTTCATTAGAGAATGGAGAGTGGATCCACATCCATCTTTTCTTTCCCAATGGAAGTCCTCATCTTAGTGAGGGAGAACAAATCCTATTAGGTTTTCCATGTCATTAGGTTCCCCTCCTAGACAAAATTTCAAATTAGATTCATTTTCATGCTTCTCATGGCTATGTTGAAACTACACTTCATGTTTGGGTCACCCTAGACTATCATCTCTGGTGATTGTGACCTTGGTACCATTCATCAATATCTAGGAGGTGTTATAGGGGTGGTAGAGATGGTGGTAAAGGGAAGAGGATGAGGTAGATGGGATATGGAGGAAGTATAAAGGGTGAATGGGGAAATTAATAGAGGGGGAGGGAGCATGGGAAAAAATGGAGGAAGGAAGAAAGGAGAGGCCCATGGGAACATATATGCCTTCGACTACTCTTGGGTCATCCCACTTGAGGGGAAATAACTTTAAAGAGAGGGAATTTAATAAAAGGGAAGAGATTGGATAGTTGAATCCAAATCCTTGGGCACCTACGGTAATGGAAAGAGGGGGTTGGGGATAAATACATGTAGGGATTGTGACTAGGGTAAAAGGAACCATTGAGGTTGGTGGAGGGGGTTGGATTAGAGTGGAAGGTATCTAAATTAAACCCTAAGGGCGAGTTTACTTTTACTTTTTATTAGGTCTCTTACTTAAGATAGCTTTGGATGTTGTGGTGGAGGGACTAGTCAAGATAGTAGGAGCCATAGGGGCCAATTATGGAGGTTGTTAAATCACTGATAGAGGTTTCATGGTGACTAAAAGGGGTTATGGTATAGTTACTACCACTAGAGATTCATTACTAATGGCTATATTTTTGCTCACCAACAAATATATATGCATGTACGTATCTAGACTAAAGAAATGCCTAATGAAGGTATTAGAGAGGTTACATGTGGAAAGTATGGGGTAAATATAAATGAAGAGTTGAGGATGCTCAAGAGGATTGAGGCCAAATGTAATAGGGTAAACAATAGAGGGGGTGTAATGGGAAAAGGGGAGTCACCACTTGGAGAGATTATGGAAAAGTTATGAAATATGGGGGTGTCATGACTAAGAGTTAGAAGGTATAAGAGTGAGGGGTGTAAGGGAGATGGAGGAAATGGGAAGTGTGAGGGGTAGAACCTAAATTGGCACTTCCTGGGTAGAACCTAGACATAGAACCTATCTACTACCAAGTAACATAGATATGGTTTATATGGGGTAGGTCTACTAGGGCTATTAAAGGATGTAGAGGTGGAGCCAATGAATGAAGAGTATGTGTTATTAGAGGAGGAGGAGGAACCAAAACATGAAGTGAAAGAGCTACTTAAGGAGGCAAAGTATGAGGTGCATGAGCTACTAAAAGAGGTGGGGATGAAGTTGGAGTACTAGGAGGAGAAGGTGGTGGAATACCCTATAGAATCCTCGTAGAGATAGAGGTAGGAGTTAGAGTTAGATCCTTTATGGAATTAGTAGGATTTGGAAGGGGCATAGATGGGTCCACTTAGACCTTCTTTCCTTTCTTATTCTTTTAAGTCATGATTAAGGATAACACCTCCTAGTAATTTGTATTATTGAGGTATAACTCATCATCATCCTTTGATTGGTGGTCATAGTTTATATTAAGGTAGGTTGAATACCTTTCTAGATGATCTCTAATCATGCCCTAAGGGTCCTAATGTTAGAGTTTGACTCTCCCTTGGGTAAATAATTCATGTCTATTACTATCTTCTAGAGGGGAGGGGAAGCCTTGTAAACATGGTGCCTAATGGAGATCAATAGTGGCATGCATGCTTCTATTAGTGGTATATGCAAAATTAAAAAATACCTTCCACTAGCTGGTATACAATCTCGTACTCTGTTAGGTTATTTTATATGAATTATGGAAAGTAGAGGGGTTTCTTTAAAATGCATATGATTCAAATCATGGTGTCTTCTTGATAGTACCAATAGTCTATAATGGCCATAATGGAGTCCCATATTTATTATGATAAATGAGGCATTGGGGCCTTGTTGTTCACATTTTATACCACTAGGTAAAAGTGTTTATAGATGTCCCAAATATGATTATGGTACTGGTGGCCATATAGTTTATAAAATACT
The DNA here is from genome assembly GCA_037957365.1 of Torreya grandis. NCBI lineage: Eukaryota > Viridiplantae > Streptophyta > Pinopsida > Cupressales > Taxaceae > Torreya > Torreya grandis. The sequence continues at coordinate 2,999,235 of JARHVA010000536.1, read as the reverse complement.
ACATGGATTTTTGATCCCCTAGGAACCCATGTAGGAAAAATGGATGGCTTAAAATTAAGCATCCCACTGACCACATTTGTGAGGTCTCTCATCATGTGTAAATTACCTCCTACCTAAACATATGTTATGGAATTGACCAACTTAAAGTTTGTCATCCCTCCCATGTATGGAACTTTTTATCCAATGAGGATTATATGGAGGAGGGCCACCCATAATTTTTTAATGTACAAGTAATCTTGGGCCCTAAATATTTAGCTCATTAGAATCATACCCACTTAAACCTCTTCCTAGAAGGTGTAGACTATGTATGCATTGATGTCCTCCTTGCTTACCCATTTAACATCTAAGTTCTCATCCCAATCCTATAGGACATCATATATATGGAAGGTCTTGGTCCAATTTTTACCATTGTAGCATCACAAGAGAAGGTGAAATTTAGGATTGAGTAATATGTCTTGTAGGTATTCTTGGAGATGTCAACAATCTAGTGCCAAGAGTTGGGTGAGTAGACCTAGTCATGGACTTCCTTCTGAATTTAGATGGTAATGAGAAGTAAGTTTTCAAAAAAGTCACTATAGTGGAACACCTTTAGTTTGGTTTCAACCCTATGAAGACTACATTTATTGTAAGCTCAAACGGCATTTTAAAATTCTACCAATTCATCATTATCAGAGCTTGAGTCCCTAGGTACCTATTTAATTATTTTTAATAGGTCATTATAGTGTTTAAACTAGGTCAAGCCTTCTAAGAATAGGGTATCCTGGTACATGGGCTTGGCCTTGGGGTTCAAGGAGTATGCAACCATTACAGCAAGATGTAGGTCAATAGGAAGGTATTGAGTGTAGTGTGAAAAATACAAGGCTATTTGACTTGAATTAGAAAGCAAGGAGTTAAATTGTTTAAGGTTATACAGTGATAACCATTAGTGATATTTCCTTAGATTATTTATAAAATCATATATTCATCCCCCTGTATTAATGGTGTTTGGTAGCTCACTTACTATGAATTCAAATTTGAGTTAGTGGTTATATCTCCTCTCTTTATTTCCCAATCTAGAGTTAAATTCAGAGCTCATAATCCTCCACTACTAACCAAATTTAATAATGACAATGTGAAATTTTAAAATTGTACAATCAGGTCCATATTTCTTTTTTTTTAAATTCCTAGTGCATGTTAGGAATGAATTCACATCTCCTCAAGGCCTCTTAGTTAACTCCCACCTTATTCTAAGTGTAATCTACTTAATATCCCTCCTATTAATGGTTGGCACCTAAGCATAGCTTAATACCCCATGTCATACCTTTTAGATGTGTAAGGCATCAATTAGGGACACATGACATATTTTGATTTGTCCTAAAGCTTCATTTGTACTCCATTCTATACATTCCATGACCTTAAGTGGCCACCTATTCATATTCCTAGTTGTGTTACATGATATCATATCAATGGGTTAGGCTCTCAAATCTCTAACATCTATGATAAGTCAAGAAGAATAGCTTCTATAATATGGTTAAATATGGCACTATTTGAGAGGGATATGATCTCATAGGATCTAACATCTCTAATAGGTCTGGGGGATTGGTCTATCTAATATGGTGTTGCATGGTGCCTTGTGAATGGGATAGGTTCTCCCAAGCTCTAGCATATCTAATAGGTATAGTGGATTGGACACTCTAACATGGTGTGACATGGTGCCCTCTAAGTGGACCAAACTCTCCTTATATCTAACATCTCTAATAGGTCTGGAGGACTAGACACTCTAACATGGTCTGATGTGGCACCCACTAAGTGAATCAAGCTCTGACATCTCTGACAGATTGTCCATGTTAATATGGTGTAATGTGGTGCCCTCTGAGTGGAATGGGATCTCTTGGTCTCTAACATCTCTAATAGGTTTGGGGGACTAGCTGATATAATGAGTTACAATGTGTCATCCTCTAATTTGTCCATTTTCTCCTATGAAACTCATGAAAAAAGACTAAGTAAAAAATGAAAATAAATTCAATCCATTAATAACTTACCTGAATGCCATTATAATTTTGATTTTCCATAAAGGGCATCAAATTTTTTGCAATAGGAAAGGAACAAGAATTTGATAAATTATTTTTAAATTTGACTTACAAGATAAGCACTACAAATCCTTAAAATAAAAATCCTACCTTATTACTAAAATAAACAAGGCTTGACATTGCCTGGGGAGATCAAGATGACATAATATTTGAAGGACCTAGTTCAGAAAAAGTTGACTAGAATAATAGAATGGACCTAGGAGCTTTGGTTTTGATAATTTTTTAAAGAGGGGTCTCTTATTTCCATGAAAATGGGGTGTGTTGGCCACAAAAAATGGTGAATTTTGTAGGGAAATTGAGGATAAGCACTTAGAATCCAACCAGTTAATTTTTATCCCTTGTAAAAAACATAAATGTTAAGATATATATTTATACATATCAAAAAATATAAGACACTATAGTCTCATAATAGCAATTGGTACACTGAGATTTCATCTTATAGACAACCACTAGTGTGTGTAAGAAGTGATTTTTCATTTTTTTATTTAATTTTATAATATTATTGGTTAATAGAGGTTAGAATAGATACTAAGCTCCTTCAAGGGTGTTAATGGATTGATGGCATGAATGAGGATGGCTTAAGAATTATTCTACTACCAAACAAGCATCCATAGCCTTGATAGAGATGCCTTTATTCTCATTTAAGGCCTTACTCTACTGCTAGTTAGGTCAGAAATCCTATGATGGAGATTGCCTATATGACCCTTTTGAGGAAGACTCGAAATTTATATTTTGCATGTTTTAATTATCTTTTTCCAATCTTCCTTGTGAAAATATTTTATTTTATTAATATCATCCATTGAGGGTTTGGTACCAATACAATGATGGAAGGATGATTAGAAAGCCTTAAATACCCAACCAATATTTGATTGGCTCTAATAGTCCAACATCATCCTAAGATGCTACATTAAATACAAATTGATGGATCTATTAAGATGTGGGATATTATAAAATCCACTTAGTTGTATTATAATCATTGGCTTCCTAGATATTAAATGTAAGAAAGGTTCAATTACCATCCTTGAATTGTGTAGATCAAAGATTTAAATTTGGTATTCCTACTTCTTAATAATTCTTCCTAGAATTCATACATCACCTATATTAGATACTAATAGGGATGGGTGTCATAGGAACACTGAAAAAATAAGGTACATACCAAATGGACAAAATACCAAACAAAATCAAACACATGATGAAAAAAGACACAACAAAAACAAACCTATCTAATATATACATTACCAACCCCTACCTAGATTACTCAAAAATTACATTGGATGGGAAGGCCAAGAAATAGTGTTTTAGGAGTTATCTATTTACTATAAGTAGAAGTTCATTTCCCTTGAGATCTTTGAGATGGAAAGAATTTTGACCTAGGATTTTGGCTATTTAGTATGGTCAAATCCAAATGGGATCAAATTTTGAATGTTTTCCTTTCTTCTCATGATCCTTATCCCACATCAGGACTAGGTCATATATTTTAAAGGTCTTGATCTTGGCTCTTGTATTGAACCACATTTGATTATATCCTAATATTTTTTGAAGCTTAGTAAAGCTTCATCCTAGGATTCATCTAACTAAATTAGGTCCAAAGGTTTATAAATCAATATATAATCTAGTTATATGAATTGTTACATGATTTTATAAATCAACACTTGAGTGTGACCAACATGAGAAATTTTAGTCCATAAACTAGAAGTAAATGAGAGATTTTAAGGGATTTTTTATACTTGGTGTGGTCTGCCCATAGAGTGAGCTTTATCAATGAGTGGCATTCCTAGGGTTTCTCTCTAATTGACTTCTTGATTGTGTCAATTAAATTATTATTAATATACCATGTCAATTCATTCCCTTATGGGTAATGATTGGATGAGAATCTTAGTGTGATTCTATTGTCATAGGCCCATTATGTGAATTATATGGATTCAAAGGTAAGACTATTAACACACACTAAAGATATGGGGACCCCAAAATGGGTGGTTATGGTGTTTTCCAAGAACTTGATGACTTTAGTAGTAGTTATTATTTTAGTTTCAATTATCTTAGACCAACTTATGAAATAGTTTGTGCCTATGAGGACAAACTTATGGTTTGATAATGAATTGAGGATAATGACCCTAATGAAATCTAGTCCCCATTAGGCAAATGGTGTTGACTCTGTGATGGGGTATAGTGGTATTTTTGCATGGGTTTATGTTTTAGCAAAGGTCTAAAACTAATGAAAAACGTAAACATGGGCATGAACATATTTGAATAGTGCGGGATAATAGTAGCATGATCTAAGAAATTTGTGGACCATGGAATTTACTTCAATATGATTGGATCCAAACTTTTCATGGAAACTTGCCATTATTTCTTTGGCCTCCTCTTGTGAAATGTACCTGATGTAGATTCCTTCATGGTTACTTATAAAGAGAAATCCTTTATTCAACATATATTATGTATCCTTCAAATGGAGGGCCATTCTATATGTATAGTTGAATCTTAGAGGTCCATTTCCATAGAGTAGTAAATGCATCATCAAGGCATACCATTCTTATTATAACACTATCCCTTTGTCCCCTTGGTGCACAATGATTCTTGGATCTATCTTTATTATTATCTAAGGCCCTATCCTCTAACTAGTTTTTCTAGTTTTATTTCTAAATCATACTCCTATAATTTTGTCATCTATCAACCTCTTCATTCTCCTAACTCATTATGACCTAGCATTTGATTTATTACTAGGTCTAGGACAACTATGTGCACCTTATTCCTCAAGATGTATTTCATAAATTTATTCACCACCTTGACCAAATTATAGGCATGCTCATCCATGGTATAATATCTCATCTCAAAATCCTTGAGATTGTTGTTCATGAAAGCAATAGGGTATTCTTCTCTATAATATCTAGGTGATGAAAGCAACAATGATGTGTTCAGAAGCAAAGGGATAGATATATAAATATTGTGTATAGTCCAAGTTGATGAGAATTAGGGATTACATAATGTCATATTTTATATATTGAAAATATTTCTTTGATTTTATATGACACTCTACTTTTGCATATTGTTTTAACATATCATTCAAGGGTTTTATAAACTATGTCAAAAAAAATTGAAATAAACTTACATACAATGTTAATTTTCCCAAAGAAAGATTTCAGTTCCTTCTTACCATTAGGTAAAATTAGTTTAGAGATTATATCAACCCTTTTGGGATTGATAATAATGCCTTATTTTTTTATAATGTGATCGAGAAGCTTACCTTTGGTGACATTGAACACACTTTTCTTTGGGTTTAGTTAAATACCATACCTTGTACATATTTCAAATAATTTATCTAAATGGTGCATGTGATATGACCTACATTATGAAAACATAGTTAGGTCATCCATATATATTAGTATACACTTACCAATCAGTCCTTTAAAATCAAATTCCATTACTATTTATAAAGTTGTGTCAGCATTGATCAACTTGAAGGGCATTCATTTATAAGAAAATATGCCACACATAGTGGTGAAGGTAGTCTTAGTCCTATCTTCATATTTGATCAAGATGATATTGTATCCAAAAAATCCATCCAAAAAAAAACATAATTTGAGATCCACTTACCATTTAGATTACCTTATCAAGGGAAGGTAATTAGTAATTGTATTTATTTGAGGCTTGGTTTAAGTTCTAGAATTCCACACACAATTGTATTTGTCCATTTTTATTTTTCATAGGTACCAATTGGCCACCCAGGTGGAGTGGTGAACTAGGAAAATTATCCCTACTAAAATTAACTTATAAACTTCCTTGTGTATTAAGGCTTCCATGATTTGGTTCACCAGCCTTTGTCTTTGGGTAAATGGTTTATGACTAGGCTTGAGGGGGATAGTGTGAGTGATAAATCTTGGGTTAAAGACCTTAAGGTCTTCATAGGCATAGGTTATTGCATCCCTGTATCTCAGTAGTAACCTTTGTAACTACTCCAATTCATAGTTTGTGTAGTTAGGATGTACATTGACCATTTGAGGATTTTATGTAGGACTGAGGTTGATGAATCAAAACTTTTGGTCATTAAACTTGGGTTATTTTCTTGTAAATTATTTTACAAAGCATAAAATGATATTTCCAACAAGATCATCCATTTTGGGATCTAGTTTTCATGAATATTTAGGATCCCATATTTATCTAGCTCATTCCTTAGGTTGTCTCTATCTTTAACATCTATAACTTGGGTCTCAAATATTCACTTGTTACTAAAAAATTGGATGATCTAATGGTCATCCTTAAAGTACTAAAATTTTTTCATGTTTTTGAGATAGAGGGACATGGGAAAAGTTCTATATGAAAATCTTGAAACTTAGTGTTATGTAGTGGATTTAGGTTTACTACCACAAATGCTAGTGAATAAGCTACTTGGTTTTCCTCTTAGGGAATAGGGATGATATTAAATACATTAAGAATATTGATTAGGTCCTAATCCCTCTATTTATATCTTCTCAAGTATGATAGCTTACATTGAATTTTACTTTTGATCTAGTTGACCATCAACTCAAAGTTGTTAAATACTCTTAGTTCATTTTCCTTATATTTCAATACAAATTATAATCCTAAGATTAATGCTTCATAATCTACTAAGTTATTCATTAGAGGAAATTAAAACCTATACAATACTAAATGATTCCTCCTTAAGGATTATATGAGCATAACACTAACACCATTACCCTGTTTAAAATGAGCTCCATCTATATAGAGAGACTATAGGCTAGGCATTTTTGGGTAATGGTTAGCTTGGTCATTAGGTGGCTTTATGCTCAGTGTATAGATCCCTAGGTCTAAAGAAACAAGATTTAATTTCTCATTAATTGAATTATACTTGGTTATCATGTGTTTCATGTGAGGTTCTCTATCTACCCAAATTTAGTTGGCTACTCCCCTCCATGGCAACCACATATGGGAGAAATCCATGCCCATATACCCTTTTAGGGATTTAGACCAATCATAAATAAGTAACATGTTGGAAATAAGATGAATGGGGGGGTTGATAGTATTTAAAAAATTTCATTCAATTACACTTAACCATGCATGAATCATTATAATAATCATGTATATCTTAGCAAGCATAAACATCAAATCATAAAAACATGAAACACATGATCATAACATATACATGGGAAACCCTCTAGGGTAAAAAAACCTAATGATGAATCAAATGTACTATAGTCATATAATTAAAACATCAAACTTTAGTGAATCACCAACTTCACATGGATCACCAACCCCAACTAGCTCAGCATCAACTCAACTAAGCTTTAACAAACACCCACTTGCATAGAGGCACCAACCCCCTATATGACTTGGCACCAATTCAAACACTTGATTGTTTGATCACCTTCATAAGTTTTTTTTGATTATATAATATATGAGGATATACTCCATCTCTTTGCTCACTTCCATCCCTCTCAAACTAGCATTTAACCTTCTTTGCTCAACTATCCCTCTTCATGGCTTGATTAGGTCTTTTGAACTTGACCTTCATATGCATAACTTTTTTTAGATATTCATAGAATTTATTTTATTATTTTAATTAAATCCTTATCAAAAATTATTTATATCATTCTCTTATTCTCTTATACTCTCTCTTTCTTTCTCTCTTTAAGCACACCAAATAGGCCTAAATTGTTTTGCTTTTATACAAGTTACGTGATTGTATCCTTCTAGGTCAGATACACATTTAAATTACTTATGTCACCCATTAATAGGTATTATAATATTAAAATAAAATTATTTAATCATGAATTAATTAATACAATAGGTCAGTCATACATCAATTATCTGTTACTCCTCTTTTAGGCTTATTGAGACATAATAGTCCTTCTTGACAACATGTTACCCTTTGATCTTTCTTGAAGCATATCCAAAAAATCACATGGAAATAACACATCATAATACAATATAATATACTTTATCCAACATTAATATAGTTACACAACACCTTTTATGTTTAACTACCACTTGAACCCTTTATCAAATCATTACTTATAAAAGGCATGTGCATATATATAAACTTTATCTTAAACAACTGAGGCATATACTCAATTTTTCCAAAAAACAATGGAAAAAACTTACATATTCATAAATATAATGAACTTAGGGTCATAAAAAACTTTATATAATGCTTCAACTTAGGGTAAACAAGCTCAAACACTTCTCTACAAGATGTTCACTTAGAACTGTTAATTGGATCTAAAACACAGTCAAGGAAACATGAACATATGACACATGATTAAATATATTAAATGGATTTAAATGAAATAACATGATATTATATCATCCTTAGAGAAACCCAACTAATAAAATCATGACATTTGATGAAAACTATTAGTCTTATAGACCAATCTTTTGACCTTTTCTTTCACAAACTCTACTCAACCAGATAAGCCATTTTGGCTTCAAAGATTCAACCTCTTATATTGAATTATAAGATTTTTCAAAGCATGGATAGATAATTAAAGACACAAAAAACATAATCATTCATTTCAATTCATCATTATTACATGAAAACACATCAGGAAACATCCTTTCACTTCTACCTAATTTTCTTACAATCTTCTATTCAATGACTAGCCAACTTGGATCACCAAATTTACACACCTAAGATTTGGAACCTATTAATAAATATTCATGAAAAACTACAAGTATCACACTTTTATTTTCATCCACTTAACAACTTTAAATCAATCAACTCTATCTACTACAAAATATCTCTAAAATACAAGCACTTTCATGGAGGGTCTGCTCACTCACCTAAGAAACCAATCACACTTGGAGATGCCTAGAATAGTTGAATTAAACCTCAAATCACTTTTATAATCATATTAAATAGTTATAATCTCTTTAGAATAATATATTAAATAATGGGTCACTATTAGGGTTTTATGAAGGTCACTAAATACTTATAACTTTAATTTAGGACCCTTATTCATCTACTATAAACATCTTTCATTCTCATGTAGATGTTTCACATGAAAATGATCACTAATAAAACCTTATCAGGTATACAACTCTTCATTATGTGCTAGAGAAACCTTGAAACACTTTTTTAAGGATTTTATTGTAAACCTTGATTATAAAATTTATACACATACTTAAAATAACTTGACTCACCTTTATCAATGTTCACATACTCACTCATGCCATGGAACATGATCATGTTACTTCATCTGGCCATCATCTATCTTCTACTTTCTAAGCCTTGACTTGCAAGTCTTATTATGCTTTGAATCAGACCTTCTAGCCACACTGTATATTCCACCTTGAAACTCTCATGTGTTTCAATGTCTCTTGTGTATGCTCAATAAAATTCATAAACTAACTCTTATTTAGCGATTCAATACAACTTATTTAGATCTACTTATATATATTTAGATCTTGACTATAGTATATTCAGAGGTATGTACATAGATCTTTAGATCTAGCCTTTTAATCATTTTCAATGTCTTAAGTACCTCATGTATAGCCTCAAAAAATATCTCTCATGTTCAAACACTATCAAGTGTTATTTTAAGTAATCTCATTTGAAACATCTTCAAAACTACTTACACAGATGTTTAGAGTACATAGTTTATTCTTTGAAGGTCACTCATTTCATCATGCCACCTAAAAATACCATCTTAAAAGGTCTAGACAAATAATTAAAATATGATTTACACTTTTTGTACTAACCTCAAAGATTAACTGACCAAGCATATTCACAATAACATTTAACATCTATGATATTAGATTGACATCAATGAAAGAACCATGCATCTTCATAAGAACATTTGACATCAATGACAACATTAAATATCAAAGCTCAACACTCAATGACAATGCTCAACAATATCTCCCTTAATCAAGGATAATGTTCAACAATCTCCCCCTTTGTTATTGATGGAAAACACACTCAAAAAAATTATGTCAACCACTCTTTATGGCAATCATCTCTTAGACCTAGTTCTTGTCTTTTCTTTCTCACCCTTTCTAAACTTTTCATCCTTTTATGATATTTATCCATTTTCTCATTTTTTATGATCTTTCTCTCCCTTTGACATTAATGAAAAATGTATTCCATAACTATTATCTCTTTTATAATGAACTCAGATTACAATATCACTTCAACATAGATTAGGTTTAGTCAATAATTTGAATATTTCCTCCTCAAACCAAACATCCACCATGCTTCTATTAGTAGTAGACATACAAGATCATCTGCAACTACTAAAATCATACTCTTCTCCTTGTGAGATGATACTATCTCTCAAAGACATTAAGTGACACATAGTTTTTAGAAAATATGACAACCATTATCAAAAACTTCTCAATCAGGTCACTCTCCCATCTAATTCATCAAAATCTCAATAAGCAATGTCTATGAAGTAACTCAGACATAATCTCTCCTTAAATCCATGTATATCAAAAAAAATAACTTTCTTGACAAAGAAAATAGAGCTACCAATCTCCCCCTTAGACCAAGAATATCTTATTTATAAGAAATAGAAACTCAAGATCACATACATTTCTTGCCATGGCTGAAGAATATCAAACTCTTAACCACACATAAGGCTATCCTATACTAGATACCAAATGTATAAATAGGTACTCCCCCTTTGTATTCATATATCTAGATCAATTTCTCATAACAAACAAATCTCAGAAGCTTTACCAATTATATACCAATTTTTTTCACTTTGACTTCAGATACTTGATACTAATCTTAGATCTCTCATCATACTACTACTACAAACCATAGAGAAATCAACATAGGAATGGATCATATCCATCTTCATCTCCTTGATTCAAAAATATATAACCTAGAATCTTCTCAAAAGAAACCTAATTTTTTTTGTACCCTCATGCTTATAATGATATAAGAATGTCTCCATGAAGCTTAATGTAAACACCCTTTTTTCATAAGGAACTAAAACAATATGAACTGATGAGATTCCCAGATCTCCATATCTTTACAAGACTGAATATTATTTAGTATCCTTCTAGACTTGATTGGATCTATAGGATTGAGCTTTTATTTTCCATTTTTATCATCCACCTTGTTATCCTTCTTCTTTTCTTTGACTACCTTATCAACACATGTAGATAAAAAGTGTTATTGGAATTCCTTTACTTATGATTTATGCTCTATAGTAGAAAACATCTTGCCTTGTTTTATGAGTTGATCATGACTCACCTTTTCATCCTTATTCTTATTAGTTAACTCTTCATCCTTACTTCTTTATCAACCACATAAGAATCAAGAGCTCTCTTATCTCTTGACATGTATCTTGATAAAATACTATCTAAACTTTGAGCTTTCACAAAATATTCTTCTTTAATCTTTTGCTCCACCTTTACCTTATCTGAAGTGTTTGTCTTATTGATCAATTTCTTAGTGACATGACTATAAAAATTCTTTTCTTTACTAGTCTTCTTCATATGATTCATATTGTAATATATTTCAATGTATCCTATATTATGATAGTTATAACACACCACCTTATGCATACCATTTTATTGATGATGACTGTGATCTCCCTTTGACTAATTACTTCTCCTTTCATAGTTCCATGAGTAATCATTCTCATAATTTCTTCTACATTATCTTACTCTATGACCAAACTAAATGTATGAAAAATAGTAACCATTGAAATAATTAGCATACCTTGTAGCATTGGGCTATCTGATAGGTATTTTCATGTTGACCTTTTTGTCTTCAATAGTCTTTTCATTGATTTGAGGTGCCTTGTTTTGTTCTTCTTTGAATCCAAGACCCATCTTGTCACTTTAAAACTTTTGACTACCTAAAATATCATCTAGAGCCCTGGTGCTCTTTTTAAATTTCACAAAGCTCTTCATCTTTATAGATGATTGATCCAACTCAACTCTTAGAGATTCTATTTCACTTTCATATCTATTTTAATATTCCTCTTTATCCTTTAGGATTACTTCCATAATCACTATCTAGGTTTCAACTTATTGATAATCTCTTCTACTCCTTGGAAATGTTGCTCAACCTTTCTTCAAATAATCTAACCTACACCTCATATCCCTGAGTTATTGACTTCACTTTCTTGTTCTTCTTCTTTAAAATCTTCAACTCTTATATGGGTACTCATGAGCTTAGCCCCAAGATCCACTTTAACCTCTTCAATATCATAATATACTTCTTCATCTGAATCTACATCAATCCTAAGGCCTTTCCCATTTAAACAAAATTTATTGTCTAATTCTATGCCAATGAATAGAGTTTCATTGTTTTTATTCAGATTCATTCATATCATCTTCACTATTAGATGTATTTGAATCACTTACATCTGATGAATTATCTTATTTAGTGTAGAAAATCTTCTTATTTAATGAATGATCATTTCCTTCATTCTTATTAAAATCTCTATTGTTCTTGTTAGACTTATGGGCCTTTCTATCATCTCCATGAGATTCATCATATTCTTCATTATGCTTAGATTTGTCCTTGTTAGGACACTTGGTTGAAAAGTTACCAATCTTAACACAATTAAAACATTTGAAGGGTAACTTACCCTTATACCTTCCTAAACCAAACCTCAAATTCATAGAAAATGTAGTTATGAGTTCATCATCATCAATATCTTAACATACCTCATATTTTTCTTTCTTGGCCTTTGTCTTCTTTTCAACCTTGAAATATCTTTCCATCTTGAGAGGTATTCCTTCATTTGTTCTCAAGTTATAGGTAGTCAACATGCCATGAAGCCCATCTATCTCTAGCTTGTCCAAATATTTAATTTCTTCTACTATAGACACCTTAGAGTCAAAATTAGGAGTTAGTTATCTAGATAGCTTTTAAACAGTAGTATACTATTTCACATCTTCTCCCAATCCTCTTATGGTATTGACAACTTCATCAACTCTCAACATGTAGGATGTAATGGATTCATCTTTAGGATTTCAAACATTATTTTGTGGGTCTATAACTTGGCCATTTCACCTTGGGGTTTCCTTCATAGCTAGTTTTTAGTTTATCTCATATGTCTTTGGATAAAACATAATGCATTAATTTTACAAGCTTTGCCTCTAATAGGCCACACAAATGGCATTCATTGTCTTTGAGTTATTTTCCCTTTTATTTTTGCATGTTACATATATTAGTGGAATTGGAGGTGAAATATACCCATCCATAAATAATTGATAAATATCATGTCCCTATGACATTAGATATATCTTCATTTTGACATTCCAAAAGGCATAGTAATATCCATTGAACAACATTGAGCTTGATGACTAGTCATCCTTGTTTCTTAGGATCTCCTTTAGGATGTAAAGCCAAATATAAAAGACCTAGTTTGATACCAATTATTGGAGACAATATGATTGAGATGGGGTGAATTATTCTTTAAAAATTTCATTCAATTTTTGGTAGAGAAACCACATTGAGCTTGATGACTAGTCATCATTGCTTCTTAGGATCTCCTTTAGGATGTCAAGCCCAATCTAAAGGACCTAGTTTGATACCAATTATTGGAAATAATATGATTGAGAGGGGGTAAATTAGTATTTAAAACTTTCATTCAATTCCAATTAACCTTGCATGAATCATTCTAATAAACATTTATATCTTAGCAAGCATAAATATCAAATCATAAAAGCATGAAACACATGAAACACAAAATATACATGGGAAAAACTCTAGGGGAATAAAACCTACTAATAAATAAAATATACTATAGTCATATAATAAAAAAACAAAACTTTATTTAATAACCAACTTGACATGGAACACCAACCCCAACTAGCTCAACACTAACTCATCTAAGCTTTAGTAAGCACCCACTTGCAAGGAGGCAGCAACCCCCTAGATGACTCAGCACCAACTCAACCACTTAATTGTTTGATCAAATTAAGAAAAAAATATTTATTATTTAATATATGATGATTTACTCCTTCATCTCTTCACTCACTTATGTCCCTCTCAAACTACCCTTTAACCTTCTTCGCTCAACTAGCCCTCTTTATGGCTTGATTAGGTATTTTGACCTTGATCTTCATATGTATAACATATATTAGATATTCATAACATTTATCTAATTTTTTTCATGACATAATTATAATCACCAATAATATATATCATTCACTTATGTTATTTCTCTCTCTCTCTCTCTCTCTCTCTCTCTCTCTCTCTCTCTCTCTCTCTCTCTCTCTCTCTCTCTCTCTAGCACACCAAATATGCCTAAACTGCCTCATTTTTATACAAATCACTTGATCATATCCTTCTTAGTAAGACACATATTTAAATAAATTAGGTTACACATGAATATGTATTATAATATTAAAATAATATTCCTTAATCATGAATCAATTAATAAAATATGTCATCCATACATCAATTATCCCTTACTCATCTTTTAGGCTTACAGAGACTTGATAGGCCTTGTTAACAACATGTTACCCTTTGATCTTTATTGAAACATATAATAACACCTAAAAAAGTAGGAATACATAATTAACCACTCTAATATACCTTATTAAACATTAATTTATATCTACAACACCTTTTAGGCCCAACTACCACTTGAATCCTATATCAAATCACTGCTTGTAAAAGGCATGTGCCTATATAGAAACTATGTCTTGAAAAACTAAGGCATATACTAAATTTTTCCAAAAAACCATGGAAAAAATTACATATAAAAAAACCTCATTACCTTATGGCCATAAAAAACTTCATCTTATGCTTCAACTCATGGTAAACAGGCTCAAACACTTCTCTTCATGATGTTCACTTAGAATTACCAATTGGCTCCAAAACATATTCAAAGAAACATGAAAATATGATACATTATTGAATATATTAAAGGGATTTAAATTCATGAAAATGATACTATAACATCCTTATAGAAACATAAAATAATCAAATAATGAGATCTGATGAGAACTATTGGTCTTACAAACCAATCTTTTGACCTTCTATTTCTCAAACTCTACTCAGCCAAATAAGCCATTTTGGTTTCAAAGATTCAACCTATTATACTAAATTCAAAGCTTATAAAAATCATGGATATATCATTAAATACAAAAAATACATCATCATGCATTTGAATTTATCATTCTTACATGAAAATATATTAGGGAACATCTTTTCAATTTTGATTGATTTTATTATTGTCTACACCATAAGGTCTATTCAGTGATTGGCCAACTTGGATCACCAACTTTGCATACCTGATATCTATAACCTATTATAAATATTCATGAAAAATAAATAAAAGTATCACAATTTTATATTCATCCACTTATAAACTTTAACTCAATCAACTTTGTCTACTAAAACTAATTATTTGAAAGACAAGCACTTTTCTATAGGGTCTACTCACTCACCTAAATAATGAATCACACCTAGAGATGCTTGGAATTTAAACCTATAATCACTTGTTTAATCATAAAAAGCCATTATGATCTCTTTATAATAATATCTTCAACATCAAGCCACTGTTAGGGTTTTATGAGGTTTAAACCATCTTCCAATCTTCATGATCATTCATAAAACATAGCTTCTCTTTCTAGAAACAAATTATTGGAACTTTGAGACAAGAACCTTTATAAACTACCATGCATATCTTAGGTTCTCATGTATATGTTTTGCATGCCAATGAGCACTGAGGAAACCTTTTTAGGTAGATAACTCTTCATTTTGTCCACTTGACAAACCTTGAAACACTTTTTTAGGTCTTTTACTGTAAACTTTGATCTAAAACTTCATGCACATACTTAAAAAAACTTTACTTATCTCTATCAATATTCACCTTCTAACTCATACCATGCAAACCAATCCTATTACTTTGCTTGGCCACCATCTATCTTTTATTTTATAATCCTTATCCTGTAAGTCTTATTATGCCTTGAATCAGACCTTATAGCCATATTGTAGACTCCACCTTGAAACTATCCTATGTTTCATTGTCTCTTGTGTATTCTTAAGGAACTTCATATACTTACTCTTATTTAAAGCTTCAACATAACTTATTCAAAGATACTTATATATATTTGGAGCTTGACTATAGAATCTTTAGAGCTATGTATACATATCTTCAAAGTTGACATTTTAATCATTTTCAAGGTCCTCAATACCTCATGTACATCCTTAAATGATATCTCCCTTGCTCAAACATTTTCAAGTGGTCTTCAAATCAATATCATCTTCATAACTCATTTTGATCATCTTTAAAATTACTTATATAGATATTTAGAGCACATAATTTCCTCCTCATATCTCACTCATATAATCATGCCACCTTAAAATACCATATCACAAGTTCTAGACCAAGAATTACAAAATGATTTACACTTGTTATACTAAACTCAAGGCTTACTTGAACAACCATCTTCAAAATAACCTTTGACATCTATGATATTAGATTTAAATTAATGAAATAACCATGTATCTTCATAAGAACCTTTGACATCAATGACAACATTAAATATCAAAGCTTAAAATTTAAAGTAAATTCTCAACAATCTCTCCCTTAATCAAGTTCAATGTTCAACATAACATGCCATAGGATTTAAGAATCTCTACCACTTAGATTTATAAGAAGTGTTGAATCCTAAGCTTAGACTCTAATTATATGTGGACATTAAGAGTTTCCCCTATCACTTTTAATTTTGACTTGATTAGCTAGATAAATACATTATATGACTTTATGGGGACCAACCTGAGCTTATCATATATGCCTATTAGCATGACATTGGATAAGGCTCTTGAATATGCTAGGAAATTATGTATATTCTTTCCAAACAACTAGATTGTTAAGAGGAAATGGGGCACCTCAATCTTATTTTTGTGAATGAGCACATTGGTGTGTATTGTTCTTGGTTTTGGCTAGGTCAATGAGGTTAGATTCTAAGTCAATAATTTTATCAAGAAGCCATGTTGCTTAGTGATTTGAGAAATATTATGAAGTGTGATGTTGGGTTTGATCTTTTTCATAGCCTACACTATTTTATATCCCCCATTTACTTTGGACTATTGGGGTTTCTATTGGTTCCTTAGGTTCTTGAAGTCTCAGATGCGAGGGACCATTCCTAACATTTTGGTCAAGTGGGGTTACACCATTATTAGGGAGACTTGAGGTAGTAATGGATTGTTATACTTACCTATTCCTAAAGGTGTAGTTTCTCCTATGGAATTGATGAAACACTTCTATTTCACTAATACCATCCTTTGGATCATTTTCTTCCTAGATAGGAAAATCCATGGTCTCCAACACCATAGTAGTACTAGGGGATTTAACCATTTTTGAGGATTCAAGATAATTTGGTACCACCTCATATTATTAAATTTCATTCTAAGAGATCTCAAAAATAGAACTAAACTTTATGCAATCTAGTTTCCCATGGGTTTTCATGTTATGCACTTGACACCAACTAGGTAAGGCTATCACAAATATATTTATTTTAAGAAACATGTTGGGTGAGGTTTCTAGGGGATTGTGGGGATGGTTATAGTTCCTACTTGGCCTTTGATATGTGAAGTTCTTTTTGGAACTCTTTTCATTAGAGTTACTCACCTATGTTTGTAGCCCAAATAAATAATTTCTAAGTTTTTGTACCATTCATTTAATTACATTCAACTTGTTCTTTATGGACTCCTAGGCTATATCTTTGGTATTGCTAGATTATGCCAATGTTATCTAGTGTAGTACTCAATGAGTCAGTTCATGTCCCTCTAGGTTAATAAAAACCAATTACTGGTTTGAATTGGGATGACCCAGAGGGAGTTGATGAATTACAAGGAATGGTTAAAGCATTGGGGTATTCTAATTAATGTTGAGAAATAAGATCAACATAGGAATCTATGGTATGACATTAAGAGTGGAGGCCATTATATGGCCTTGGGGGTTCAGTTACCTATCCACCTTGATGGATCCTATATAAGATAGGATAGGTTTGTTATGGTCATGTCTCTCCTTAGAAACATGGCTATGAAAGGGTCTAGTTAATTCTTATACATATAAAATGCTAGATGGAATTTAGGTTGATAAATCATGGTGACCTGAATATACATCTATTAAAACCTAGTATTGAAGTTCATGATAAGCTCGTTGGGCTCCCTTTTAACACCAACAATTTTTTTGGTATAGGACATTGGGGTATTTCAATTACTCAAATTGGGTGAGGAAGGAAATATTTAAATGGTCTCAATTGGGGATAGAGTCTTTAGCTAGGTTGATGAATCAATCATATAGTAATTTCATCAATGTGAAAGGGAAAATAATACACATCATGTCTTTGTGTTATATGTTTAATATCCTCAATTCAATTTTATAGGAAGTTATGTGATCTTTATTAGTCCATCCCACACTATGAGTGAAATAGGGAAGATATATCTCAAGGTTTATAGATAAATCATGGATAATCCCTAGGATATTAATAGCATAACTAGCTAACTATGCCATCTTGGGATATAATTTTGGAAGAGGTTGTGAGGATAAATTGGTTAGAATAATGGTAGGTCTAGGTTTATTGAGCCTATGTTTTATGTTGAAAATTAGGGGGGAATTACCAATTAGTCATAAAGGGACCTATCCCCAGTGAGAAGAAAACAAGTCTCTAGGATGCTTAATAATCCAATATCAGTTATTATGTTATTATCAATAATCACAATCTCAACACAACAATAAACCAATGATAAGTTTGAAATACATAGATTGAGGCCCTCATTCTAGTGCTAACTATTGTTTGCTCTAAATTATAGTTCATGAAATACCCATGAGATTCGGTATTCACCAAAGAGGATGTTAAACCCCTATTTTTGACTAAGTATAAATCCACATAAACTTGATAGACATCTTAGCATGAGATAATCAATTGGGATTATTTCTATTTTGATACCTTTTGTGTTAACTAGAGGAATTAATGCACACCTTGTGCCAACTAACATGTGGCTAACCAATTTAATGATGTCTTAGTCATCTTCAATGAGTAGCTACACGTGATGATCATAGCATGAAGTGTCAAAGGTAATGTATCTAGTAGAATGATTGATAAAGCTCCATCTTGACACCTAGCATGCATAAATCCACCCTAATAAGAGATGCTCTTGTGTGATATAAAAATGAACTCAAACTAGTGAGTAGAGAGATAAAAATTTAGGAAACAAAGATCTAAATAATTGGTTCCAAATATAGTGTTTTTACTTATATTAAAGCTTAGAATTAGCTTAGATGCCCTAAAGGCTCCGTTTTTACATGCTCAAGATTAATTATGAGCCTTTGGGCCATTTATTGGATTTAGCTAAGTATTTAGTCTATCTATATATAAACATGAAATTTGTTAGGTTGAAATTTTAGTAATGAGGATGGATGTTGATTCAAATTATGTTTAATCTAGTTTATGTATCCTTTGCATCACTCATTGAATATGAAATGGTTATAATTTTTTAATTTACATATAATTATGATAAGTGTGATGTTTCAATCTTCTAGTTTAGGGCGTTAATGGTATCCCTTTTAAAATTGATGATGTCAACATGTCTTGTAGGAGTAGTCTAAGTATGGAATAGGTACTGCTCCAAGCATTGATATACTTACTAAAAGTTCTATCATAAACATGATCACTTGATATAAATCATCCCCTTGACCTTTCTAGCATGTATATGATGTTAGACTTGCCTCGATAAAGGATTGCACCCTTATGACCAAACTAAGCCCCCAAAAAGGCTTGCACTTATATAACCATTAGGATTAGCCTAGAAAAGGTTGTGCTAATTAACTTAGCATAAGCCTTCTCTAAATAACCAAGTCCCATAATGAAAACATGTGACATGACACAACTAGCCCAATGTAGGCCCTAATTCTTTCTCTATTGTGATTTGGGTGAGTGCATAAGGCTTGTACAGTTTGTGAATTGATGCCAACACACTCAAGTGATAAATGCTGAGTGATATGATAACATACCATGTTTGCACCTAGTTTTAATGAGTCTATAGCTAAATTTGACAACTAAATAAGTGCCTAACTCCATAAATATGAATTGACCCCATTTTCTATAATATTTTGGTTCCATTACTAAGACCTGTGTGGAATTTTGTTATTATAATGGTATAACAAAATAATGATTTGACTCTCCCTTAAGAACATCAAGAATTGTATATAACAAGTGGAAGATATATTTACACTGAAGCATCCAACTTGTAGAGGAAAAAATCCAAGAAAGTAGGTTCATAATAACTTATATGATATTCTATATGATGTCTTATTTTACAAACTACCTGAGCATGTGTACCGATGGTTGGATACCTATGTGACCTATCAAAGATGAAGATATGGATAATACCTTGAGTGGATGAAAGAGTACTTAGGGAGACTTGAGACTCTAGATGCCATGTGGACTAGAATTTTAGACAAATAGTGGTAAGGAGTGCTAAATAAGTACATGATTGAGTTTTTTGTTCCATATATTCCTACCCTAAATAAGTAGAGTATCAATTTTTTCATGAACCTGGAGGTACATTTGTGAAAAAATTTAGTGAAGAACTAAAGAAACTAATGGTGGATTATGGCTTTGAAACTATGAGAATGGAAGGCTAAAGTCCTTTTGCATATGAACAACATAATAGGGAAGAAGGGGATGTGTAGGTGAATTGTAATAGAAGGGGATGAGTAGATTGACACTTGAGAGATTAGGAGATAAACCCATAACAAGATAAGACATAGGTTGATGGAATATTTGGAACCTAAATGTGTTGAGAGAACTTGTACAAAATTAAAAGGGAATGGGGAAGGATCTCTTGAATTATAGAAGAACCAAGAGGAGATAAACAATGAGTCTATAAATCAAACTCAACAATTAATAGGTATAGAATGCACTAGGTTCCTATAAATATTTGATAACTAAAGATGCACCAAATGTGCCTACCCTTTTGAACCTGTAGTACAAGCTCATGTGTTGGAACCCTCATGAGAATAATGGGTGATAACTAATCCTAATATCAACATAGACTTTGACTATTTTGTAGACTTGGAGTATAATTTTGTAATTGAAGCAAGGTAATCCAGTCCATGATAACTCTACTTCCACCCACCATTGTATGAGGATCTGAGTGAGGAATGATTAGGCATGAGATAAAATTAGATAAGTGGTCTTTGAAGGTGCAATAAAACTACATAGAGATAGTCAAGGTATATGTGACTACTCATAGTGGATTCATAACTAAGACACTAGTTATGCCAATGTCTGAGTTATGCATAGAATATGGGGAATAAACTTGCACTTAGCACATCATATGGCTTGAATACAAAGAGGTACCTTACCTAGACCTTCCATGGTATAAATATGTATTATATTAGGTGATGAGTATGATCTAAAACCTACAAGGAGAGATCCAACTAGCGTGATACCTAGAGACACAATATTCTTCCTCCTAAAAGAAAAAAGATGTCTAAGAGGCTAAGATACAAGAAATAATAGAGATCCCACATCTCCTATAGATGGAGGAAATTCTTCCCTTGTTTAATAATTTATTCTTTGAACATGTAGGGAAAAATAAAATTGAATTCACTGAACCATACATGGAGAGGCCATGAGAAGTTAGGTATATAAAAAATGTAGATTATGATCAAGAAATCCTTGTGAATGTCATAATTGATAGATGTTCTATATGTGAGATCCTTATGGATTAGGCACTGAGGTTAATATCTTAACCAAGAACACATAGGATAAGATTGGTAGTATAGCCTTGAGGCTTTCCCTTCATGTTATTTTTATGACCAATAAGATGTGAGCTCAACCCATTAGGATTCTGAAGACCATCATTGTAGATATCATGGGTATCAATTTTCATGTTGACTTCAAAGTGATCAAGTTGGCATAATAATATAAATATCCATTACTCTTGGGAAGACCATGGTAATATATGAATAACAATAGATATACACTTTAAGAGGAATTATATTACCTTTGAAAATGGAAAGTAGTGGGTAGTGATCCCCCTTTCAAATGAACAAGGACCCCCTATGTAGAGAGTGTTGATCTCGAGGATGAGATCAACAATATATATAAAATCATGGTGCAAGGTGTCAAGGTTTTAAACCCCAATAACCAAGTAGTGATTTTTTAAGAAGATGGATAATCAACCTTAAACACCATTGATGTTGTTTATGACTGATGGGTTGAAGAATCATATAAAGCCATTGGTCAGAGGTGCCTCTTGTGAGGACTAGATGGGTCCAGATTGATTGCACCTTGAGAATATGGGTCCCTTATGATAGGAAGAAGGTAAAGAGAGTGATTCACCTAAGTAAAGGCAAAATTGTGGTGCTCTTAAGATATGAGGTGAGAAAACCTATGTAATGTTATGTCTATAACCTTGAATCATGCATCCTAAAAGAGGTAGATAGGATGGGCACACTCATGTATACTTTTAGGAGTACTACCACTCATTGGTGGGCAATGAAAATTCTTAGCTTGTTGACTTGGCATGATGTGAAGGTAGCCATATGCACTAGATTTAGGAAAATCAATGAGGACCTAGACATAGTTGACTACTCTAGTGATTTCAACCTTGTAGCACATGTCTACTTATATGAGGAAACTTGGACTATGTGCAGTGAGAATGACCCAAGGAAACCTATGGGTGCATACCTTTTATATAACCTTAAATAAGTGGGTATGATAATGGAATTTTATCAATGAGATGCATTGTGAGATAGAAAATTGAGATGTACTTAAGGAGTAGTTCATGTACACCTTATCATTTTCTTCATAGAACCTCAAATTGATCAAGCCACTACAAGTAATTCAAAAGGTAGTGTTTGAGGACACCAAAATACTATAGGAGCACCTAAAATATATGTTTGGGGAGAAAGGTTTGGTGTTCCATACTTTATTTTAAGATCAATTCCTTAATAGTGACTTGAGTTATGAAGATAGTGATATCTAAAAGGCACAAAACTAGATAAACTTGATAGGTAAAAAGAAGATAATGCATGAAATGGAGGATAACACCCTGACAAAGACCCTACTCATCTTCACATAGAAACAAATAAGGGTAGCATGGAATTTGAGGACTCACATAAAGAAATAAATCAACCCTGCCTTATGCCACTTAAAATTACCAAGGTAAAAATCATTTCAAAAAGGGAACCAAAGATAGATACTCTGGGTGCATATTAGTCTAGCATAGAGCTAACATAAATTATAGATCTCTTGAAGGAGTTCCAAGACTTATTCCCTTGAAAATATAAAGATATGAAGGGCACCTACCCATCCCTTAGGAAGATTAGAATAAATTTTATGGATGGTCTAAGACCTATCAAGAAGTGCCCTTATAGAATGAACCCCAATTTTCATGCCAAATTTAAAATAGAGATTGATGTTATGATAGCCATATGTGTCATCTACCCAATGTACAAATATAAATGGGTGAGACCTATCATCAATAAGGATGGGTGTATCCATATTTTTATCAATTATATACTATTGAATTCCACCTACATTAATGACCCTTTCTTGAATCTATTCACTGATGAAGTCTTGGATGGTGTTGTAGGTTGAAAAATATACACTTTGAATGATGGGTTATTAGGATACCATCAAGTCCATATTGAGGAAGAGGACAAGCCTAAAAAAACATTTGTGATAGAATGGGTTTGTTTCACCTATAACATGATTCCCTTTAGACTCAAGAATGCACCCACTATATTCTCTAGAGTAGTGATCACAACATTTAAATATTTCATTCACAAGTTCTTATAAGTCTATTTAGATGACTAGACTATTTATGGGCTCATAAGGGACCATTATGAAAACTTACACCTCATTTTTTAGAGGTGTAGATATTTATATATATCCTTGAACCTAAAGAAGTGCATCTTCACAACACCATTTTTCACCTTGTCTCAAGCACATCATTTACAAAGATGGTCTACTCATTGATCCTATGAAGATTGAAATTTTCTACAAATCCAGACCCATTTTATATAAAAAGTTGTTCATGCCTTTCTTGGCCATTATGGCCACTATATAGAGTTCATAAATATCTATGCAAAGATTATATAACATCTAGAGCAGCTCTTACATAAATATGGTCTATTCTATTGGGGCTTAGTGTAAAAAGAGGCCTTTGAAACTTTAAATCTCAAATTGGTTAGCACACCTATTCTATTAATTTCCTAATTAGATGAATCCATTCCAAATCCATGTCGATGCATATGGATATAAAATTACCACCATTATTTCATAACCTAGTGATGGCAAAATGAATCATCCAATATCCTTCACAAGTAATAATCTAACCCAAGTAGAGTAGAACTATACAACAACTGGGCATAAGGCACTTGACATAGTCTACACCCTTTAAAAATTTAGGCAATACTTGTTGGTGACTCCATTCATCTTCTTCACTAACCATGAAAAACTTAAGTGCCTCAAGAACAATCTCATTCTCTATGGGTACATTTATAGATGGATAGTTATATTTTAATAATTCTAATTTTTAATTATCGTGAAGCCTAGAAAATATAACTCTAGTCTAGACTATTTATCCTATGTCAACTTTTCTGATGCAAAAGTTCCCATTGAGGATGACATGTTGGATGCATAACTCTATAGGGCCTAGTTCATCCTCAAGTATTTGGTAAACATATCCACTTTTATAACATCTAGGTGTATGCCCCAGACTATGACAACTAAAGAGAAGAAATAACTCACAATTTGTACCACACCTTTTTAGATCATTAGTGAGGAACTATAAAAATTAAGTTGAGATGAATTCCTATACCAATGTGTTCTATAACATGAAAGTCACTTTGTCTTACAAGAAGTGCATAAGGGGATAGCAAGAGTCCATTGTAATAGAGACATTAAGACACATGAGGTGTTCTAATTAGGCTTATGGTGGCCAAGTCTATTTCAAGATGCAAAAGATTACACCAAGGCATGTGACATCTACTAATTCATATGGAATCCCAACCATTGGGATGAGATTACTCTCATCCCCATTATTACCCATGCACTATTTGAAAAATGGGCCATTGATTTTATTAGGTTGATCACTCCCATAGTAAGGCACATAATTTCATGATATATTTTGGTGGAAACTAATTATTTCACCATGAGGGTTGAGGTAGTGCCAACCAAAGATTGCATAGCTACCAAAACAATAAGGTTTATATGGGAGAACATCATAAGTCATTATTGGTGCCTATTCAGTTTGACTAGTGACAGAGGTACACACTTCATCAATGAAACTATGTAGATCCTACTAACTAAATACATGGTGGTACATCATAATATAACCCCTTGTCATCCCCATTCAAATGGAACCACTAAGGCATTCAATAAGAAACTAAGAATGTGCCTCATAAAGATATGTGATGTTGGTCATAAATATTAGTATGATCAAGTATCAGTAGTATTATGGGCCTATTGAACTACCTATAATTACCTGAATAAGGATACACCATTTCAACTAGTGTTTGGCATATAGGTGGTTTTATTGATGGATTTCATGGTGCCCTATTACACATTGTGTGTATTTATTATTTTGATGAAAAAGAATATTTGAGTACATAGTTGGAAGACTTAGAGCACGTGGGTGAGGTACACACCTAAGCAAGATGGAGCCAGCAAATAGATAAGGCATGCTAGAAATTATAGCATGACAAGCATATAAAGTGCAAGGTACTTACTGAAAGAGCACTGGTCGTAGTCTATGATTCCATGTACCTCAAGCACCTAGGAAATCCACAAATTAAGTGGATGATCCCTTATGCTATCCACAACATTTTATAAATAGGTGCATGTAAGATACACATATTATTAGGTGAAATAATCCTTGGGAATTTTAATGGAAAATAATTGAATCCTTATAGGAAATAGGATTTTGCTTTCAACATCAAACATTGACTTCCTAGTCATAAGTTGGTTATGTTATGTGGACTAGAATAAAGTTTGGTGCAAGCCAATTTTTTTTTTATAGTTTGTGTTGTTTTGTGTTGTTTTGGAATGAGTGAATAATCAAAGCCCTTTTCAGGCCCATATTAAAACTACTCTGGTGCTTCCATTCATAACTCCAATTGAGTGAATCAAGCATGGATACTTTCTAAGCACCTAAGGATAGACACCTAAGATTCTTGGTAAGTGGAGTTTTCTAGACATGGAAAATTATGAGCACCAAGTGACATAAGGAGGTACATAGGGTGATCATGCATAAGAGATATAAATAAGGCACACAAGATGATTATATGCAAGATATCAATAGAGGAGATTGAATAAATAGAGGACCAACACAAAAATTTGTATGGGGTAGGGTAGGCCAATTAAAGAGATGAGAGTGAAATAAATTTACCAAGGAATGGAAGCATACTTGAAAGGAAGTGCAATAGGAAAATAGGAGATGGAATTAAGGAGGATAAATTATGGACATGAGAAGCACTATACCCAAGTTTCCATAAGGGAGAAGGTCATGCTAAGGTGAATGAAGTGCAGGAGGAAGTTCATCTAGATAATCTGGTATCCACCCAACAATAGGTAGGAAGTGACTATTTGAAAACACCTATCACTTCATCAAAAATATTGTTTAGAGAAGTTAATGTAGTGATGATGGAAGAATAATGATATACATTAAATGCAAATATGTTAGTAGTTTTTCATTGATTTCATGGGTTCTAGTTGAGTTTGATAAATATATGTGCCACCATGACATTACTCACCTATAATTAATATCGTAGATGAAAATAAGGTATAAAGAAGTGAATGGCTAATTGTATTAGGTTACAGACTTTTTGAAACTTTGAATGTATAACTAGAGATGAACTAGAACCAAAGTAATAAAATGCTACCATAGAGAGACTTGAGAACTCATAGCCACCAAATGAAAATTATTGAATTGGGAGTGAGATTACATCTCATTTGAGATTGGAATAGAGGCACGTGGAGAAGTAATTTATAAAAAAGTGAACAAGAGAAAGATTGGAGTGATGTCAAGGCTACCATTAATGATAAACAAAGCTTGAGAGCCCAAGTCATAATCATAGATCTAGTGAGTTATAAGAGTTCACAAAGAAACATTACAAGCTTTGGTAATATCAACAAACCATGCTTCAACACTAGTCAATTCTAAATGGGGAAGAAATAAATGAGTTCTTATTTACTATAAGCATAGAAGGATGCCAAGAGGGTGTAGACAATCTAAGATATAGATGATAAAAATAAGAAGGCATAGTAAATGGAAGGGGCTATTGTCATTGAGATTGACCTTGAGGTACTGACCAAAATGTCATATAGGGAAATATAATTTCCCTTGGAGGTCTTCATAGGGGAGACTTGGGTGTCCTTCATGCACACATATAAGTTGAAAGAATACAACCATCACATGCCAAGTAATTCAAAATAACATAACCAAAATTGTGTGGTTGACATTGGAGCAAATATTGAGGTAGGTGAAACATTGTTTGACATCCATCCAAGATAGGTTTGAAACTATCGATGCAACCTAGCTCTATGAGTTTCCATGTTTTGGAAAACTAAATAAACTTGTGTAGTTCCTCCTCTCACATGTCTATGGAGACTATTTCACTTCATATGGAGGTGCATATAGATATTAGCATGCTTAATCAATAGAATCATCAAGCTCTTAGACTTAGGCACAAACATCCATTAGATGATGGTAGATGACATAGAAGTAGAAATGGTTGAGAAACTCCTTGGGTATTACAAGGGAGGATTAGCATTCCTAATAAAGGACATAAAGGACCCTAACATAAGGGATGAAACATGCCTCATGAGTTCTAAGCTTTGACCTAGTGAAATATGGATAGACATCATCAAGGCCTACTTATGCATCACCCATCACATGATGTAAGGGGTCAAGTTTAACATAGAAAAATTCATTGTTGAGGAGATGGTGAAGAATGTGATGGAATGTCACATAGTGTGAGAGCCATTTAGATGGGGGTCAATGTTGATATTAATAGTTATGGAAGAGATTTAAATGCTAGATGGTAATGAAGATAATCATTAGGTTTTCTTAGTGCACAAAGACTCCTCAACACTAAAATACTAAGACTTCACCTACCCACCCTCCTTCTACAAAAAATACAAGACATGAGTAATGGGGTGGCAAACTTAATAAATCAAGGAATTTGGGATGGTGTATACTATAAGATCTCCCACAACACACGTTTGGGATGGAGACCTTCACCATTCATATAAAATTTCTATGTAGTGCACCTAACACTCATAGACAGTAACCTATCTAGCTGGCTCAAACTCCCTTACACATTTTATATGAATTATTTTAGCTAGGTGGTAAGGAGGATTACCAAATGCACAATAGTTGAACATCTTGGTGAAAGCCATGGACCTAGAAAGGCATAGGCTGAGGCACCAATATATGCACCTAGGAGGGAAAGCCACAAAATATGAGGATGACTCTGATAGAATATACCCCTATCCCCTCTAAAGAGAAATCATCACAAGGTTCATCTTTAATTTATATTATGAGATTAAGCTACAAAAGAAGGGTGTAGACCCTAGGAAATATGATGATGTCCCCCTTCGGGGTGGATATGATGGAAAGCCAATGCCAATAATGGAAAATAAGTCTCTTCAAAAAAAGTGGGAAGAAACACATGAAGAAATTGAAGATCACATCAGGTTAAGGGTCACCTCTAATAAATAAGCCACTCCTTTAGCTCCAAAGAAGAAGCACATGACTTGTTTTTACCAAATAATGCACCCTATAAGAGGTTGTTCAGGATTCTTCTGGATTTCGGCAACATGGGAACAATGTTTAGGTATGTGGGTGTACCTATATAAAAAATGAGCCTCTAGGTTTAAAGGATAGATCCCTGAATATATTGTGAAATGTTTGTCACTTAAGATACTACTTATTTTTGGGGGAAAAGAGCTATAAAATGCATATATTAAACCTAATATAAATAAGGTGATGCACCAATAATATTTTCCACATGACCATAATATTTTTTACCATAATGAACAAAGTATATAGGTTGGTCTCTAAGTTTCAATGGGTTATAACATAAGTATTTCACTATAAAGGTGAGGCATGAGTATAAATACAAGGAAAATGAGCAAGAGGGTAGATTACACACTTTGAGAACAAGCATACACTTGAAGAGACTTTACACACTAGACTACACTCTATATGACCTGTTAGATTAAGAACTCTTACTCAGAAATGAAAGGATAAGGGAAGGGATGATAGAGATTTATCACTTGTCATCACCATACATCACTTATAGACATAGACAAGTATTTAAAACTTAGAAAACAAACTTGTAATTATTCTTTAAAGGGAATATATAACATCATTCCAAAATGGATTCACCATACATGGTGTGAAACCTCTTTACAATAGATCAAGAGCTATACTTATAGAAGAAAGGTTAAAAGTGAAAAGGGGCCTTGGTGCTCAAAATGAGAATTAATCAATTCAAATATTTGAACCCAAATTGTAATTTCCTCTACAATAGATTGATCCCCATCACTTTTAGTCACTACATAGTTACAATATTACCTCTTTGATCCTCATTGGTATTTACAATGGTAGAATCAAGAATTCATACTAGGTTTAGGCATGAATCTAGTTAAAATAATTAGATCAATCTATTAGGGTTTTGTCCTAATGTTAAACCACTCCAAACTAGTTTTCTGTTATGCATGCCCAAGAAGGGATAAAGGTCATTCTCATGTAGCTACCTTTGTCAATGAACATCAAAGTCTACATGTCTATCTTGTTGGTCTTCAATGACACCATTTGATCCTATAAAATTCACTCTTGGCCCAAAATAAAACATGTTTGAGCTTGGTTCCATCATTCTTGCTTGCCTTAGTCAAAAATTGACTCTTTAAACTCTACCTAAGTCACTTGGCTCCCTTTTTTTTGATTGATCATCGAGAACTAGCTCAGATCTTTGAATCACATTATTGGATTGGATAAGAATGAATAAGTGTGATCCCATGTATCTCTTTTGAAATTTTAACTTTATCTTCACTTATGCCATGTGTTGAACATGCATTAATCCTTAGGATCCTGCTATTAGTTTGTAGCTTCATGTGCTTGTGTCATGTGTTGACCCCTTAAACTCTTTTAGTTCATTTATCTTTCATCATTGATTTACCTATACATGAATATGCATGAACCATTGATATTCTACTATTCAAATGCACTTGTGACACTTGTCATGTACCCATTCACCCTTAAGATTCATTGACCATTTTGACTCATGCTTGTTGTTGGATCTAGACTTAAGCTCCTACGATCTTTCCACTTGGTAGCACCACATTAATCCTTGGGTAATTTGAATGATAAATAATTAATTTTCAAGGCTTAAACTTTACATCCACATGACTTTCATTTGACATCTATGTGAACATACTTGACATCTTGTAAACCATTAAATTTAGGCTCGTGTAGACTTTTATAGTGGTTTTAACTTGATGTTATCATGAATGTCTTATGATGTAGGGTAATTTTGATCAAATTTGAAGGCTTGGATCTTGAAGCATGAGAATCATGGAGGCATAAAACTTTTAGAAGATGGTCACTCGGCTCTGCTATAACTTCTTGAAGTAGCTATGTATGCAAAAGTATATAGAAAGTGACCAAGGAGCCAACTTTGGGTCTTTGTAGCTTTTGATGTGTTTTGGCAAAGGACCTAGAACTTGGTGCATATGATTTTGACACAAAAGTGAATAAATACGTATGACCAAATATCCTTGACTTGTCCACATTTGGTAATTATGATGTCAACAAAGTGTCCACTTAGGAATTCTACTACTAGGTCCAAGTGTCTCAATCAATATAATAAAGAACCAAATGGATTTTATGCACTTCCTAAGATATTACAAGCATTCTTGTCATCTTGTAGGGTCTATAAATTTTTGAAACAACCCCCTTTACCCCTTGAAAAGTGTCCTTCAAGGTTTTGAAAAGTGTCCTTTGAGACTTTCTGTTTGGTCTACCTCATTGAAGGCTTAACCTTTGGAAACTCTACTTTGGGTCACCTTCCTATAGAAATATCCTTCGGTATTTTTTCATTGGACCATTTTGTGAATGAAATCACCCTTTAGAAAAGGTTTTTTGGATAATTTATTTCAAAAGTGCCCTATATAATTCTTGAAGTAGACCATTTCCCTAAGAAACTTCCCTTTGATAAAGTTATAGAGGATACTTGATTGAAAAAGTGCCCTTTAGGAGAAGTGTATTGGACCACTTTATTTTAATATACCCTTAAAAACCTTTAAAATTTTCCCTTTGAAGAAATGACCCTTCAATGAAATTATTTTAGATAAAATGTCCAAAACAATTTCGAACACTTAGCCAAAAACCCCAAAATAAAAGTCTTGAAAGAATTAAGCCTTGTATATTCATTGTGGCCTTTGTGTGGAAACTTCCTTTGAAGGAAATATAAATGATCCAATCACTTGGCCAAAAATTGAAAAAAACTCCTAAGTGAAACCTTAGGCTCTTTTGGACTTACTCTTATAACTTCTCAACACCATGAAAATCTGCTACTTGCATATATGATCAAAATTATTCTTAAGACACTAGAAGACACAAGGACTACGCTAGGCAATGACCCACTTAAAATGGCATATGAAATGACATCAAAAAAATCCACAACATATCATTATGACATTATAAAAATCCTGTATACAAGATTTTGACTATAGGGGGTTGACCCATTTTGGGTTTGGGAAAAAATGGTCAACATCTTTGGTGATTTCCTAGGGGTGGTATGTTTGATATGCCATGAACAATTGCCTGATCCTGTCCATTGGGATATGGAATTACAAGTATTTAAGATAGACAAATAAACTACTTTGAATAATGCATGAAACATGGAAAACAATAGATACAAAACAAAAATCAAAGAACTAAACAAAACACATTGTACTTCAAAAGATTTATTGGGACATAATAGAACAAGAAAAAAACACACATCTAACCTAATTTTTACAAGATAGACCTTCAACTCTCAATGGTAGGGTTTTAAGTGTATCCCATTCATAAGGATATGTAATTATTCTCCATTAATCATTAATAATTTAAAGGAGTTGATTTTCTTACACTTGGTGATGACATATGATCCAACCCATAGGGCATCAAACTTAGTATGCCTGCCTAGCTTTTCTCTGTCTTCATCCCATTTCAAGATAATGTCACCTTATTTTAATGATCTTGAAGTTGAATTCTTATCAAAATACATATTCATCAGTACTTGGTGATGTTCCATGGCTTGATGAGCCTTACCTCTAGTCTCTTGTAACTCCATTAGTTTTGTCAATCTCACATCCATGGGAGTGTTCTCAAGCAACTCTAGTTGATGTGCTAATTCTGACGTTGATAGCTCTTGAGATATAAATAGTCTAGCTTGCCTTCCACAAATAATCACAAAAGGAGAATTCCCTATTGACCTCTTGGGAGTTAACCTATTATCCCATAAGTCCCTCTTTAGTTTAGTGTGCTAATATCTTTAGTTAAACTTCAAAGTCATCTTAATAATTTTGATTAGCTTATTATTGGTAGATTCATCCAACCCATTATCTTGATGGTAATAGTTGGATGAAGTTCTCAAGAATATGCCATTATTACTTACCTAATTAGTGGTTTTATCACCCATAAAATTAAGAGAATTATCTAAAATGATAGTAGAAGGGGTGTCAAACCTTGTTGTGATCCTCTCATAAAACTCCAAGATGGCACTCTCATTAGCATCATTCAATGTTACTGCCTCAACCCATCTAGTAAAATAGTTAGTTGTTATGAATATCCATTTGTGACTAGCACTTGATGGGGGGTTTATCATGCCAATGAATTTAAGACCCCATTATATGAAAGGTTGATCCATTTGGATAGGATTCAGAGGAAGAGCTACAAGTTTTTGCTTTCTTGTAAATAAGGCACATTGTCCACACCTTCTCACCTAATCATGGAAATCCTTGAAGAGGTTAGGCCAATAATAACTATCCCTCATGATCTTGGTGGCTATGGTCCTTGGAGAGAAATGGCCTCCTATTATCCCATCATGGAAATTCTCAAGAAACATTCCAAATTGGTCATTCTCAATGCATCTCAATATCACACCATTGATATCCCTCCTAAATAGCACACTATCCATAAGACAAAAGGGGATAGATTTCAATATAAAATACCTCCTTTATGATTTATTCATATTATTAGTGTACTTACCATTTTGGAGAAATATGATCATTTTTTGTGTCTAATCTTATGGAGGCTCAACTAGTTGGGGACACTCATGGTTGACTAGAGCTTCTACTTTTGATTCATGAAGATATAAAGATAGATGTTCACAAAGGCCTTTACCCCTTTCTAGTTTTATCACTTTGATATCACCATCATACTCCATCACTTTAATGATCCAATCTACCCTCTTTTCACTAAGGTC
Organism: Torreya grandis; assembly: GCA_037957365.1. Lineage (NCBI taxonomy): Eukaryota > Viridiplantae > Streptophyta > Pinopsida > Cupressales > Taxaceae > Torreya > Torreya grandis. Next base: position 2,965,751 of record JARHVA010000536.1, on the reverse strand, counting down.
TCTACTCAAAATAAATTCCTTGGTGCTAGTATAAGAGACCATGACATGAATCTTCTTATTTGACACCATATGTCTAAAATTCTTTAGTCCTCTTACAATATCAAGGACCTATTTCTCCATAAATATGTATTTGACTTCATAATATTCTAAACCTTGACTAAATAATGCAATTACCTACTCCATGCCCTCATTATTATTTTACATCACCATGGTTGAGATAGTATCAAGGTTATAAAATGAATACAACATGAAGTATTTAGTAAAATATGGATTCACAATGGTAGGAGCTACTATAATTGCTTTCTTTATAGCTTCAAAACTACTCTTACCCTCTTTATTCCAAGAGAAGGTCTAGTTCTTCTTGAGCATATTCATGATAGTTTTACTAAAGATGAAAAACTAGGTATGAACCTTGTTACAAAATATATCTTTCCCAAGAAACTTTGAAGACTTGTCTTATGCAAGGGCAATGATAAACCTAAGATAACCTCTATTCTCTCAAGATTGATAGTTAGACCATTCTTGGAAACAATATGTCCGAAGAGTTTACCATCATGAACAACAAAGATACACTTCTTTGGGTTAAGGGATAATCCATATTACTTGCATATTTCAAATACTTGCCTTAAATTTTTCATGTTTTCATCTGCATCCTTAGAAAATATTGTTATATCATCTAGATAAACTAGTACCAACTCATTGATTAAACCTTTAAAGTCCATGTCCATTAATCTCTAAAAAGTGGCATCAACATTGGATAAAACAAAAGTCATATTATTATAAGAAAGGGTTCCTCATTTGGTAGTGAAGGTTGCCCTTAACCGATCATCTTCATTGACTAAAATCCAATTTTATCTTGAATAGCCATCTAGTAGAGAGAAATGCTGAGAATGTAAAACCATCTTTAGAATATGTTCCATCAAGGGTAAAGGATAGTGATCTTTGAGTGACACTCAATTAAGATATCTAAAGTCTACACAAAGCCTTATCTCCCCATTATTATTTATAATATGAACTAGGTTAGCCACCCATGTTGAATGCTTAATGGGAACTATTATCTTAGATTCAAGGAGCTTGGTGAGCTCCATCCTTATGAGTTTCTCAACCTTGGGGTTGATGGGTCTTTGATTATCTAACTGGTTTAAATCCTAATTCAAAATAAATGGTATGTAGTACTAGGATAGGATCATATCCCTTGAGGTCCTTATATTCCCAAGCAAAGATATCCTAAAAATCTCTACATAGTTTAATGAATGCCTATTTTTCCAATCTAGAACATACCTCACCTATTTTGAGGAGTTTGTCATTAAAGATCAAGACCCTTCCATAATTATCCTCATTTGTAGATACACTCATGTTCTCTTTCCTATTATAATCATTCTCATTAAAGATACTTTATAATGTCACCAAACCCTTAGGTATCTTAATGGTATTTAGTTGCACAATATGGTCACCCAGCTATTCTTGGAGTCTCCCCTAATTTATTAAAGAAAACGTAGCCACATTTTACAAGAAGCATGCAATGTGTTTATCACTATCAAAAAATTTCCATGAGACTTTATTATTAGTTATAGAAGGTCTGATAATGATCTTAATATGAGACTTATTTCTTTCCTCCTTTATGGTAGTTGGAGTGTGAAATTGGGCTCTTATGGCAACCAGTTTATCAGCATGACTATTCTACTCTCTTGAGATTGAGTGAATGTTGAATGCATTGAAGTATTCAAGTTGATCCCATAACTAATGCTTATATGACTTAAGAAAAGGGTTCTTGGTATCAACCACCTTTCTCACTTGGTACACAACCAAATTTCTATCTCCATACACTTGTGGGTTCTTAACCCCTTCTCCTTACCCATTAAAGACCATGAATCAAACCTTCATAGTTAGCCATTTCAAGTGAAACTAAAATTAAATCTATATGAAGCATAATACTATTGTTTTTATGGAGATACCAACACAACACTAGCCCCTACACCAACCTCATTTCTTGAACCATAACAATATCTTCCACAATTCATCATCTTCTCCCTCTTCCTTAGCGAGTAGAGGTATCTATATTCCTTCTTCATGTATACATTATATCCCTACATTAGTTTCCTCCAAGAGAGAATAAGGATCCTAATAATAATTATTAGTACCATATTCATCAAGAAAAAAATATACAATGCCCTCAAGATTGGATAAATTAACATCATTTGGAATAGAATCCTTTTCTTTATGAATAACATAGTTAAAATTAGAACTTGTATCGATGTAAGGTTAAATATGAAAAATTGTAAGAGGATATGTCATAATTTTCACATTATTCCCATATCTCATCCTAAGGTCATATAAGGACCAATCAGATAAAATATATCCACCAATCTTGGTAGTAAATTCCCTTGATAGGCAGATTGCAAAGTGGGCTAGGAGATCAACAACTATGTCTTGCAAGATACGAAAGCTAGGACAATCATGTAGGAAAAACTTCATTTTTTTTATCAATATTATTGTTTTGGTAGGGGTACCATCCAAATATATAACTCCTTTATTGTGATTCTTATAATTCAAACCCAATTTGTTAGCTACTACCTTGGGTATGACTAAATTTGAAGTTTCACTATCCACTATGCAATTATGGACTAGCTTGTCACCTACTATGAGAGTGAGATAGAATGGTGGAACTTTATCAGCCTTAGTGGATGGTTCAAAAATGGTACTAGGGACCCTTTCAAGGACAACATAACTTTTAATTTGATTCATGGGTGAGACAATAGCAAGGATAGTAGACAACTACTTTTGGAGGAGTTCTTTCTGACCAGGCATATGTAAAACATCCTAAAGGGAAATAGATGTTTTAGTATTCTTCAAAGAATATACAATGTTTAAAGAAGATATAACTACTTTCTCTTTGGATCTTATAGGTAGATAAATACTTGAAACTTGAGGGATATGGGTAGACCTTATCACATTTTGACTTATTGGAGATACAAAAGCCTTTGAAACTACCATAGAAGCCTTTGGAATGGTCACACTTATAGGTACACCTTATTGACTTGTAGAAAGATTAGATGATATTTTAGGCATGTTGATGCCACCCACTAGATCCCTCTTCTTGGCCCTATTATTTTTTTTAATATAGGACCTTGATTTAACACAAAAGTGTCCTCAACTAGCAAATTGGTGAAGATTTCTCCTTGAGGTTTCCAACCTTCATTAGCTTGCATCATCACCTCATCTTAATTTGATAGAAGGGGATTAACTACCCCTTTATACACTAGAAATTTCTCTCCATCTTGATTGGCATCCATGAAATGGTCTTGTTTCTAATTTTCTCCCTACACTAAATTGTTATGAATTGGTACCATTTCCTTTGCATTGGTGGTAGAGCTAAGATTGTATGTATTAGTAGGCTTGTTGGGATTAGGCTACCATTGGTCTCTCCCTCTATTATTATTGATAGGGTTAAGGGTTATAATAGGCACCTTGTTTCACATTATCTTGTCTGAGCTGACTTCTTAGCCTTTGAATTTCTACATCTTTGTTTATGACATTATCCTCCTTAGGAGTAACTCTAGGTTTGGTATTGACATTAGGAGTTTGAGCCATCTTTAAAGCATCATCAAAATCATGAGAAAATGGAGGAATAAAAACTTTAAGTGAAAATACTATAGATTGGATGAGACTATTATCATATTTGATAACAAGCTCATATGCTTTAGGGAGGGTGGAACCCCCCACAGATTGAAGCATGATAATAATTTTAGTCTTAATGGCTTTTAAGTAGGTAGGGAATACAAAGCTAGCAAGTGGTCTCATGGGAGGAGGCAACCTATGTCAATTCTTTTGAAACCTTTCATTGAATTCATGAATTGTTTCATGGGGCCCTCTTTTTATGATGTTGAGATGATGAATGAAAGAGGCATGGTCACTTTCATTCCCAAATCTGAAAGTTGACAACACTACAAACTCATCCCATGTTATGATGCATCCACCTTTTAGAGTCTTATACCAATCAAGATCCTTCACTTTAAAGGACATGGTAAAGAGCCTAATGGTAATGTTCTCTCAAAAAAAATTATGAAAATTTCAAAATTTAGATACATCTCTAATATGCTCACTAGATGTGATATGACTCTCACCATTAAATGTGGGCACACCTTTTGCAATGTTGGGAGGGATGGCATCATATGCATGAAGTTGAATGGGATTATCAGTGTTAAAGGCTAGGAAACCATAAGGTCTAGCCATGTCTTCTTCTTCAATATCTTCCACTTCTTTAGCCTCTTCCTCTTCTTTCTCTACAGAAAAATCTACTCATTCTTCAAAGGGAATATTAGGTTGTGTATACTAAATTTCGAGAGGGATCTCAAGATGAATGGGTGGATTAATAGGATTAGATGGTCTAGAAGAGGATGACCTAGTGAAGATCATGAATTATAGGGTCAATTTTATAACCCAAAAATGGTTTGAAACCATATTTACTTTGAGGAGTCACCAAATACTAGGTAGCACACCAGTTTATAGATGGTGTTTGTCAAGACCAACATTCACCTTGACAAGTTGTCTTGAAGATAATGGGTCTCACTAAGCATGCTAGAACTATTGTCACAAAATACTACACCCTAGAAGAGGTTTTTCAAGCTTCTTCCATATTTGGGAAACCTAGGAACATTTGTAGTTATGTGGGTGTACCTATATCAGAAATGAGCCTCTAGGTTTAAAGGATAACTCCTTGAATATATCATGCAATGTTTGTCACTTAAGATACTAATTATTTATGGGGGAAAAGAGTTATAAAATGCATAAACTGAACCTAATCTAAAGAAGGTGATGCACAAATAATATATTCCACATGTCCATCATATTTTCTATCATAATAAAACAAAGTATACAAGTTGGTATCTAAGTCTCAATGTGTTCTAACATGAGTAGTTAAATATAGAGGTGATGCATGGGCAATAATACAAGGAAATTGAGCTAGAGGGAAGATTTCACACTCTAAGAACAAGCATATACTTAAAGATATTTTACACACTAGACTACACTCTATATGACCTATTAGATTAATAACTCTTGCTCAGACATGAAATAATAAGGGAAGGATGGAGATTTATCACTTCTCATCACCATACATCACTTTTAAACTTAAATAATTATTAAAAAATTATAAAATAAACTTGTATTAATGTTCAAAGGGAAAATATAACATTAGTCCAGTAGGGATTCACCATACATGGTGTGGAACCTCTTTACAATAACTCAAGAGCTATACTTATAGAAGAAAGTCTGCAAGAGAAAGGGGGCCTTAAAACTCAAAATGGGAATCAATCAATTCAAATATTTGAATTGAATTTGTAACTACCTCTATAAATATTCTCATTTAGGCCATTTAATTGATCCCTATCACTTTTAGTCACTACATAGTTATAATATTCCCTCTTTGATCCTCCCTAATGGTTGGAACAACAAAATCAGTCATTCCCACCAGGTTCAAGCATCCATCTAGTTAGAACAAATAGATCAATTTGTCAAGGCTCTATCTTGATGTTAAACTAATCCAAACTAGTTTTTCATGTTGTGTGCCCAAGAAGGGAGAAAGTTCATTCTCATGTAGTTGGATTAGGTAATGACCATCAAAGTCTACGTGTGTATCCTATAAGTCTTTAATGGCACCATTTGATCCTAGAAAATAAACTGTTAGATCAAAAAAAAAGTATTTGAGCTTAGATACATTATGCTTTATTTCCCTAGTCAAAAATTAACTCTTAGACCTCTACCTAAGTTACTTGGCTCCTTTTTATTCTATTTAGTCATCAAAAATTATCTTAGATCCTTGACTTGCATCATTGGATTAGCTAGGAATGAATAAACACAGGCCCTTGGATATCTTTTGAAATGTTAACCTTATCTCCAATTATGCCATGTGTCAAATGTACATTAATTTTCAATATCCTACTATTAGTCTATAGTTTCATGCACTTGTGTCATGTGTCAACCCCTCAAGCTCTATTAGTTCATTCATCTTGTGCCATTGATCTACTTGTGTATGGATACCTTCAAGCTTTTGATCTTATGATAGTTAAATGTGCTTGTTCCACTTTTCATGTACCCATTCACCCTTGAGATCCACTGACCATTTTGACTCATACTCACCATTATCTATAATTAAGTTCTCATGATCTTGCCACTTGGCAACACTATGTTAATCATTGGGTAATTTGAATGATAAATGGTTACTTCTTGAGGCTTAAACTTAACCAGCATGACTATCATTTGACATCCATGTGAACATATTTGACATCTCATAGACCATCAAATTTAAGCTCATGTGGACTTATATAGTGGCTTTAACTTGACATTAATGTGAACATCATATGCTACAGGTTCATTTTGATCAACTTTGAAGGCCTAGATCTTAAAGTGTGAGAATCATGGAGGCATAAAACTTTTAGAATATGCTCACTCGACTCTACTAGAACTTCTTGAAATGGCTAAGTATGGAAAAGTATGTAGAAAGTGATTGAGGAGCCAACTTTGGACCTTCACACCTTTTGATGTGTTTTGGTGGAGGACCTGGAACTTGGCACATATGATTTTGGAAAAAAAGAAAACATACCCATATTACCAAATCTCCTTGACTTATCCACATGTGGCAAATATTATTTTAATAAAGTATCCACTCAAGAATTTTGCTACTAGGCCCAAGTGTCTCAATCAATACAATAAAAAACCAAATGGATTTTATGTACTTCTTAAGCCATTCCAAGCATTCTTTTCATCTTTTAAGGTCTCAACCTTTTCAAAATAACCTCCTTTTCCCTTTGAAAAGTGTCCTTAGAGGCTTTGAAAAGTGGCATTTGAGAATTTTTTGTTTAGTCTATCTTATTGAAGATTTACCCTTCAAAAAATTTGCTTTAGGTCACCTTCTCGTAGAAAGATCCTTTGGTATTTCCACATTGGAACCTTTGGCAAAGGAAAGTACCCTTCAAAAAATGTGTTTGGGACACTTTCTTTCAAAAGTGCCCTTCATAATTCTTGAAGTGGACCATTTCCCTAAGAAACTACCCTTTGAGAAATTTTAGAGGACACTTGCTTGAAAAATTTCCCTTCAAGAGAAGTGTATTAGACCAATTTCTTGTAATATACCCTTTAAAACCTTTGAAAAGTTCCCTTTAAAAAAATTATTTCTGACAAAATATCTAAAATAATTCCTAACACTTAGCCAAAAAACTTAAAATAAAAGCCTTGAAAGAATTAAGCCTTGTATATTTATTACAGGATTTGTGTGGAAACTTCCTTTAAGGTAAATATGAATGCTCCAATCACTTGGAAAAAAGTTGAACAAAACTCCCAAGTGAAACCTTAGGCTTTTTTAGACCTGCTCTTACAACTACTCAACACCATGAAAATCTGTTACTTGCATATATGATCCAAAAGATTCTTAAGACACCAAAAGACATAAGGACTAGGTTAGGCCATGACCCACTAAAAATGTCATATGAAATGACATCAAAAAAAGCCACAAAATATCCTTATGAAATTATAACAATCCTTTATACAAGATTTTGACTATAAATGGGTTAACCCATTTTGAGTTGTGGGAAAAAATGGTCAACATGAACTTCATGCCATAGGCTACTTATTTTAGTAAATATCCAAACAATAAGAATTCCAAGGGACCTATTGTGATACTGATAATAACCCTAGCATAAATGGAGGTGAAATATGCACATGCAAAAATAAGGGAAGAAGAAATGGATGAAGAAGTAGAAGAAGGGACCAAGGTCTACACTATATAAGAAGAAGTGGGAGAGAAGCCCAACACTGAGGAAGTTCAAAAGGCCCTCTAATGTAGGACTACCATTGTGCTTTAAGAAACAAATAATCCAATTAGTGACTCATCTAAAGATCCCTCCACATAGCCTCTACAGACTATGGAGGAAAAGATAAGGTTATGGAAGAAAATGAGCCATAACAAGGAAGAGATTAAGATGGCACTAGAGATAGAGAAAAAGAGGAATGCGATGAAGGAATCCAACATAACTCAAGAAGACATTGAGATAATCAAGGCTAAAGAAGAGAAGGATAGAAAAATGAAGGTAGCCAAAGAAGTAAAGTCCAAGAAAGAAAATAAGAAAAAGGAGGTCCCCACAATCATAAAACCAACAAAAGAAGTAATAGATAAGGTGCCCAATAACTCCACGACCAAATAAAATCAAGATAAACAATAGGCATGCCCAATAGAGAAGGGGAAACTAAATAAAATGAAGGTGATGCTTGTAACTTGGAAAAATAACAAATAAAGAGCACTAAGAAACCCTAATAGAAATAGGAGGAAGGTAAATTTGGCACCAAAGGGACACACCTAGAGGAAAGTATTAAAAACCCCTAGGAAGAAGAAGTGGATAAATGGGATAAGTCTAAATAAGAACCCCTAAAGGAACAAAAAGAAGTCACCTCTAAGGAAAGTGTTGAAGAAAGTGATATCACTGATGAAGAGGAAGAAGAATAAATAGAGTTGGCCATCATAGAATCCAAAGGTATGGAGTTGAACCTCAGAGAGAAGGTGCAAAAGTAGTGGATAGATAAAGTTTTTTATATTTTTTAATACATGTCCCCTGACTCTACCATAAACAAGATATTCAAATATACTTTGTTTGTGTTTGATAGATACATGGATGAGCCTCACTTTGAGGTACTGCAAAAGGCCATATTCGGTGTGGACAAACTTGAAGAAGGGAATGACTACCTTATCATAAATCCCTACATCATGAACCTAGTTATGTTGTTTAATGCACTTGTAAACTAAGAATTTGACTCAAGAGAGGTGTTTGTATCTTGTTAGTGATAAAATGAAATCAGATTGAAAAACTAACACACTAGCTAACATACATCTCTAGGCCTAGTTACTTGGTTGAGATTAATTAACAATACTAGAATGGAAACACAACTAAAATATGAAAGAGAACAAATATTTCACCTCCCTTGAATGCTCCAAATTAGCTTTTAGTAGTGGCTTGCTCAGTTTGTGCTCACGAAGTATGCATCAATGGAAACTTGGCTACCTCCATCTCTCCTTGGCACCTTGTGTCTTTGGTTTGGCTTGGCTCAATATTTGGACATTATAAAACTAATCTTCATAAATATTTGGAATCAATTTATCATTATAACTTTGGCATGTGAGAGCTTAAAATTCAATAGGCAAGGCCTCTTATTTATAGACTTTTTGAAAGGTTTAAGGATCAACCATGACCATCCATCTCAAGATTGAGATGTGTGGCCATGAATAAATCCAAATATGAAATTCATTCTACAAATATCCCCATTAATATTTAAGATATAGGGGCATTGAATAGGCATTGTAGACCCATAATATTGATATTTTATGTATTTATGGCTTGTGAATGCCACCCCATATGATGATGTCACTTGATAATGTACCTAATAGAAATCAATTTTCAATAAATATTTATTCAACAAGTTCTATGTAAAATTAATAGAAGGCCCTAATTTGGTTTAATTATTCTAAAACATGATTAGTCAAATTTGGTGCAAAATTTGGCTCTTGGTGCATAAATTAATCAAATTGGTCAAAATGTATTGTTATTGGTCTAAAATTTGACTAGATTAAGATTGGAAGTCAATGTTAGATACGTTGGATCCATATTCGTATTTAGGATTTTACAAACACAAAATAACAAAGGCACGTGTCTTGTGTAAGATATTTGACAAAAAAGAACAATCCAAGGTACCTAGGTGTGAAACTAGCAATTTGACTCAAAATAATCTTATCAGAGTTAGTTGGCCCATAAATTTTATTACCCCATTTAATGATACTATAGCCAAAATTAGAACTTGAATATATCAATTTCAACTCATTTAATGCATTTTAGTGTTTTTGGGCCAAATTGTGCACTTTGGTAGAAATTGGTCAAAAGCCTAGTTGGAGGTTATCGGTGGCTAGTTTTAGGTGTCTAAAGCACTCATCTAGATGGCCACTAAAGTTTCATGAAAGAGCATCATCAATGATGTTAGGGTGAAGAAATAGAATAAAATCACCAAGGATGCCAAAGAAGTGAAAGCCATGAATGTTAATATGCAACAAGTATATGAGCACATAGAGATTGTAAAACCATCCATTTTACTTAACATTAATACATCAAACCTCTTAAAGGTTGACAAAGTATGCATGCTAGTGGAACAAATTCTCCCAAGGATGAAATTGAATTCAGTGCAAGAAGAAGAAGAAAACCCTTGTGTCATACTATAAAAAGAGATAGATACCAAGCTTGAAGAGGTAGAGGACTTCTTCACAAAGATACAAGAAGGTGCATATGCATTTGATACCATATTCATGAACTTTTTCAATGAAGCATCAATCATAAATGTTCACCTCAAGTAAGTAAAGAAGAGAAGGAAGATTTGATGGCATAGGTATACTCTATGAGTAGGTCAGAGTGTGCATATATAATGGGTAGGGTCAATACATTTAGAATATAAATAAAGGACTAGGAGTAGAACTTATAAGCACTCTTTTGTGCCTTGAAAATGAAGTCCTATGAACAAGGAAAAATCCTTGATAGAGGAGTGATGAAGGCTAAATAAATTCTTTGAACCTTTAAAATAGAGCTAGATAAGATAGATGTGATCATGCTGAGCACTACCTCAATGGAGATAAATATCATTATTGAGGAAACCAATTTCAATATCAATGTATTTGAGGATTTTAGCACCAAACATAAGGAGAGCATGCTTGAGTTTTGTATGCTAAAGACTTTAGCAACCTAGTTTGAGGGTAAACTAGAAATTTTGTATGGGGTAATGTTGGGCCCCTATTTTTTACTAAGTATAGATTCGTGCCAACTCAATAGACATATCTACATGAGGCAATAAATTGGGATGATTACTATTTTTATACCTTTTACACCATTTGGAGAAATCAATGCACACCTTGTGCTAGATGGAAGGAGGCTAACTAATTCAATGATGTCTTGGGCACAATCAAGGAGTTTATAAATGTGGTGATCATAACATGAAGGGTAAAAGGTAATGAAGCTATAAAAATTATTGTTACATCTCTATCTTAGCACCTAGTGTGCATAACTCCACCATAGTAGGATATGTTTATGTGTGCTATAAAACTAAGCTTAAACTAGTGAGCAAAGAGATATGGATTTAGGTAGTGAAGCTCTGCAGAATTGGTTCCAAATATAGTTTTTTAACCTCCATTAAAACTTAAGATCATCTTCAATTCCTTGAAGGCTCTATTTGTATATGCCCAAACTCACCTATAAGCCTTTAGGATGTTTAGTATATTTATCTAAGCATTTTATCTATTTCTAAATAAAACTAAACTCTATTAGGTTGAACGTTCATTAATGAGGATGGATGTTGATTCAAATTATGTTAAATCTAGTCTATGTATCCTTAGTGTCACTAGTTAACTACCAAATGGTTATAATGGTGTAATTTACATATAGTTATGTTAAGTGTGATGTTTCAAGATTTTGGTTTAGGGAATTAATGGCATCCCTTTTTAAATTTATGATGTTATCATGTATTGTAGAAGTATTATAAGTATGAAACAAGTCATGTACCAAGCATTGATATCCTTGATAAAAGTGCTAGCGTAATCAAGATCACTTGATCTAAAGCATCCCCTTGACCTATCTAGTGCCTATATGACACTAGACTTAACTTGACAAAGGCTTGTTTCCTTATGACTAGACTAAGCCCCCAAATAGGCTTGTGTTTATATAACCATTAGGATTATCCCATAAAAATTTGTGTTAATGAACCTACCATAAGCTTTCTCTAAATAACCAAGTCCCATAGTGAAAACATGCACCATGGCACAACAATACCAATGTGGGTCATAGTTCTTTCTTAGTTATGCTTTGGGTGAGTGCATAAGGCTTATACCTTATGTGAATTAATACCAATATATTCATGTGATAAATGTTTGTTATTATGAGAACATACCATGTTTGTGCCTAATTGTAATGAGTCTAGAACTAATTTGGACAAATAGATAAGTGCCTAACTCCATAAATGATGAATTGACCCCGATTTCTACAACATAGGAAGATGATAATAACTATGGTCTTTCATCCTTAATTTTATGAATACTTTGGGATCATCCTAAGGCATGGTTGTGGGTATTTAAATTCACAATATATTCAACATGAATAGTCTCCAAGAGATGTGGTGCCACCACCAAAAGTTTAATATGAGATTATTGCATACATATCTAATTGTCAAAGGTTATTAACAATGTTCATGTATTTTGGTCCTCTATTTTCTAAATATAAGGGGAAAGGTTAGTTTAGTATTTAAAAATAAACAAAAAAGAGAGGGGAGAGTAAGGCATAAAAGAGAGCCTATAGATTTAAAATGAAATCATTGCATCCATCAAATGAAGTGCCTTTGCCATAATTATACCTATGTAGACTAAGTTTCACTAAAAGTTATACCCCCAAGAACACATAGTGGGAAGACTCTAAATAAAAATGGGATCCTACCTCAAATATGAACCCTCACTACATATAAGTAATAGGATTTTATATTAAACTACACATATAAATCCAATGGTATCTTATAGACTAGAACATAAATTAACAATACTATAAAAAGAAAAGCAAGATAGCTAACAATAGGATTATAATAGACAAGCACATCATAATTACAATATAAATGTAACAATAGATATTATTTTGATTGATCTAGCATTATAATTTATAATGGAGATGAAAGACAATTGAGACACAAAATTATCCCTTTGGATAAAAATGGAATTGTATTCATTAAAAAGAAGAAAGTGTTGTTACAACAATTGATCATGGCCAACTCTACAGTCCAAAGAGATGAAGGAAAAAGTAGGTGAAATCCTAGATATGATCTAAAAACACTTTTGAGAAAATTTTAATTGAGCTTAAATTACAATATGGATTTTCATTATATAAATTAGGATGATATTCACCTCCAAATAGCGTGAGATTCTCATTATGTGCCATGATGTCTACTCATGATAGTTACAATCATAATTCAAAATTTAAAAAAAATACCCTCAATCCCACAATAATATATTTGGGGAATCAATTAATTGATATGCAGAGGTGGCTATGAATATCAAACTCTTAACTATTTTTATCTTGCATCCCTAAATTCCAATGCAACTTCCATAAGGTCAAAGTCTCGGTCCATCTTCACAAGGTTCATTGAGGGATCCCTAAATATTACCTCACCTTGATTCACCAACCTTTAGTACACATAGAAGGGAAACTCCATTGACACTTGGAACTTGGAAACTTGGTTGATGCTTTTCATGTTTTTCATTAATATCTAAATAACCACGTGGTCCCCTTCCTTGTTTGATTTGGTGACCTTCTCCCTCATCACCTAGTTAAAGTGACCCAAGTGGACTCCAATTTCTCCATTGTATAGTAAGGTGACATCCATGTGGAAAAACATAGATATATTGGCATAGTTTAATTATTACAATATATTTTCCATACCCTCTTTTAAGGGTCCTATTATAGTATGGGCTAGAGCTAACCATTCCTCCATAACCACCTTTATATTCTTGATGCATGTCTAATATAACTAGAAGTATAAAGTGGGCATTAGTTTTATTTATAGAAACACACCTTTGTTGATCACCATTATTATATTCTTATATCTTCATGATATTTTCATTGATGTCAAGGTTGATGCCATGGATGTCAAGTTGCATCTAGTAAAGGTGTATGATGAGTGGTCATTGAGGTATGTGCATGATATGGCAAGGTGAGATTGTTGAGAATTATATTTTATATAAGTTGATGTCAAGGTTGATGTTAAGGTTTATTTAAAATTAAATTTTTCATGAGTGTTTCCATGAGAGAAAAAAGTGTGGTCATGATAGTTGTCATGAATGCATGCACATAGTATGACATAGTCATGTCATGAAGATTTTTAGGGTGAGTCATGTGACAAAAAAAAATTTGAAGGAAAGAGATAATTTGAAGGAAAGAGATAATTTTAAGGAAAAAAATGTCTTATGTTTTCATGAAAGGAATAGGTCAAGGTGTCAATTGCATTAGAAGCTTGATTGAGCCTAGTCATAGCATGGTGAAGGTATGAGCTAGTGGCATGATGAGGTGAATGATCTTAGGCATGTGAGATATTTTTAATTTTTTATGAGGATGAGTATGATTTGTGGATACACTTATAATAATTTCAAATTAAATATATAAGGATAGGACCTCTATTCTAGGTGTACATTTAGACCTCTCTTAAACCTTGCTTGGCCTAATGAGGCATGAAGATCAATTTTCAAGGCAAGTTTGCACATATAATCATGGACAAAGGTATTTAGTGTGAGAGAGAGTATTTAAATGGTTATTAGTTTTATTTTTTTATTTACATTTTTTATAGATGCATAAGTATCATGTCTTTTAAGTCAAGTATGTAAATAACCTAAGCCTAGTCATAGTATGAAGAGGCCTCATGAGAAGGTATGAGCATGATGACTAGGTAATATGAGTACACTTAGGAATTATTATTTGTATTATGTTTTTTGATCATGTATATGAGGCATTTTATCACTCATTATATTATAAGGGTGAGCCTATATGGGTAAGACATTTAAACCAAGTCTGCACCTAGACCATTCCTAGACCTTGTTTAGCCTAATGAGATATCATGATATATTGTCAAGACATGTGAAGGATGTATGAAATAGTTTAATCATGATATAGGTTGATTTAGTATTTTAGTGATGTGGAAATATCATGGAAAGAGGAATGAAGTTTATTTTTTAGGCCTAATGTGATTGGGAAGTCAAGGTCTAGAGAGAGAGAGAGAGAGAGAGAGAGAGAGAGAGGACTAATGAGGGGTCAAGATAATATTTCAAGGTGTTTTCACTCATGTAATAATATTTATATGTGATTTATATTATTTCATGTTTATTCATGTAGTTTGAGGTCACAGTTTGAAGGAAAAAGAATGTGAAGTTATTTGGAGGTCTCTCGAGTACTCAGAATGAAGGGTTATCAACCAAAGAAGGATTTTATTATTCTAATTAGATTATAAAAAATTTAAATTGGAACCTAATATATTCATGTTATATGGGTAAATTTCCTAGGTCAAAATTAAAGGAATTAGCTTTTGGATTTAGGGTCTATGATTTATGAATGATCATTAAGAATGAAAATAGGTTTAAAGACTATTATAACCCTAATAAAGACTCAATGTTGAATATGTTACTCAAAATTTCATAGGATGGATTGAATTTATTAGTTAGGATATTGTATCTTTTAGTGGAATCTCTGAAGTACCTCTAAATGGTATTGCTTAGAGAGAGGATAGATAAAATGTTGAGTTATAGGCTTGCTTTTGAACAAGTTATTATAGAAGTCAAAATTTACATTGGACATAATAATAACATGGATGGAAAAATAATGTAGAGAATAATGTTTAATTTCCATGAAATTTCATAGACATTTTCTAGTCCTCAAGTGTGCTAAATTGGTCATCCAAGTTAGCCAATCACTAATAAGATTAAGAATGCAAATAGTGAAAAACCCAAGTAGTAGTGAGAAGATTAGGAATGTGTTATCATGATATAATGATTAAAAAAATTAAATATATGTATTTTTAAATAATTATAATAAAATTTTATTCTTTTTATAAGTTTTTAAGTTCAGTGAGTAGAGTGAAAATGTTGCTCACAAGTTGACATGTCTGGTTCAGATGAGATAGTGAGATATAAGGTCATAAGATTGGTCTGTAAGATAATTATTTTATATTTGACCATATTATATTTATATATAATAATGGTATAATGATATCATATTACACTATAAATTCATATTAATTCATTTAAAATGTCTATACAGGTGTTGAAGGTCTAAGTCACCATGACTATGTTTTGAGGTAATTTGATAGTTTTGAGTGAGCAAGTTGTAGTGATGAGTTTAAGGCTCTATGCCATGATTTTAAGTGTATAATTCATATGGTGATATTTTTTTAGGTTTTTTTGGTTATTTATAAGTGATTAATTAGCATGGCTATGTATCTAAATTATGTTTTATATTTAGTTGTTCAAGACATAATTTTTTGTGTGTTTAAAAGCCTAATATGAACAATGCTAATGGAGTGTTTCAAATGGTAGTTGGACATAGAAAGTGTCATGGTGCCCAAAGGATTTTGGATAAGGATTATTTGATTGATATATGATATTTTACTACCATGTATGTAGTTTTAATTTTTTCTAAGGGATCAAATGGTAATGTGTTACTAGACAGACCTAATATAATTAGTTCTCCATAAGGCCTAAAAGTGAAATGAGGTCAAATTGAGTCATGACAGACTAAAATGGACTCAAATGTCATTTTAATATTATTTATGATATGTAATAAGACCTATTATATGTATTAACTAATAGGTTAAGGGTGTTTTGCCAATCAAGTGGTATATGAACAAGGAATGGTATATATACAAGGTAATTTTAATCCTATTTGGTGTGTTGAGTGTAAGTGAATCTAATAGCATATTATTTAATATAAGTAGATATTATAAACCATTATGGGAGTGTATATGATATTTAATTAATATATTATAGTTTTTATAGATATTAATATCAAGGTCATATGATCTAATCAGTCTTGAAGAGACCTAGTTGAGCAAAGAGGCCTATAAGGTAGTTTGAGAGGGATAAGAGTGTGAAGATCTAAAAAATTGATCATCATATATTACATGAGAAACAAGGTATTATTAAGGTGATAAAATAAACCATGTGTTTTATTTGGTGTTGAGTCATCTAGGGGTTTGGTGCCTCCTTACAAGTGGATACTTGTTAAAGCCTAAAAAAGTGGGTGTTTGGCTAGTTAAGGTTGGTGCTCCACATGGAGTTGGTGATTAACTAGATTTTGTTTTTGTCTTATAT
Organism: Torreya grandis; assembly: GCA_037957365.1. Taxonomy (NCBI): domain Eukaryota; kingdom Viridiplantae; phylum Streptophyta; class Pinopsida; order Cupressales; family Taxaceae; genus Torreya; species Torreya grandis. The sequence goes on along the minus strand of JARHVA010000536.1, from coordinate 2,948,839 downwards.
GACTATAGTATATTTTCATATATCAATGGGTTTTCTTCCCCTTGAGAATTTACTATATATTTAATGTGTTCTTATGTTTAACTTATGTGTATATGTGTGTATGCTTGTTATATCTATATGATTATTTGAATGGTTCATGATGGCTTAAGTGTAATTGATAAGAAAGGTTTTAAGGAATTATTCAACTCCACCATATCATTAATTTTTATTCCAATATTTGGTATCATATTAGGTCCTTTTAAGTAGACCTAAAAACCTAAAGGAGATCCTTGAAGTAAGGATGACTAGTAGTTAAGTTCAAGGAGGTTTCTCTACTAGTAAGGATCCATTATTCAATAGGTATAATTATGAATTTTGGAGCATAATAATGAGGACATATCTAACATCAATGGGACTTGATATATGGTAGTAAATTATGGATGAATACACTCCTCTTACACCACTAACTAATACAATAGGTAAGAAGGAAAGTGAGAGAAATTCTAAGGTAAAGAATACTATTATATGTGGTCTATCATAGGTAGAGTTCGTGAATTTGATGCACTATGAGTTAGATACGGTGATATGAAACAAGTTGAAGACTATCTATGAAGGAGACACCAAGGTGAATATGGATAAATTACAAAATCATAGAAGGTAGTTTGAAATTTAGAATATTAAATAAGATGAGAGCATTGCATCTTACATGTTAAGGGTTGATGAAGTTATCAATGTCATTAGAGGTATTAGAGAAGAATTAAAAGAGTATATATTTATACAAAAGGTATTGAGATCCATAACTTCTAAATTTGATTCAAAGGTGTTTGTAGTAGAATAAATGCAATATCTACACACACTTCATTTGGATGGGCTTCATGGCATCTCGATTCCTATGAGATGAGAAGAACTGAAGTAAGACTTCACAAAAAATAAGTAACATTCAAAGCTAATAAAAATTCAAAATACAAGAAGGTCAAGGATGAGGTATGTTCAGATATTGATGATGATTAATTAATAGCCATGTTTACTAGGAAATTGAGGTTTGGAGCTGGTAAGTACAAGGTTAAGTTTCCTTTCAAATGTTTCAACTATGGTAATATTTGTCACTTTGCATTTAAGTATCCTAATAAGGATAAGAATGAGCATGGTGAACTTCATGGTGATGATAATAAGGTCTATAAGCTTGAAAAAATCAAGAAAGATTTTAGGAAGTATGAAGGTAGGAAAAGGTCATTCAAAAATGAGAGAAGTTTATATACCAAAAAATATAATATCTCATCTAATGTAAGTGACACAAGTACATCTAATAGTAATGAACATAAACAGGATAATAACAAAACCTTACTAATGGCTATAGAAATAGACAATGATGGTTTCTCAAAATGGAAAGGTTTTATCAATGATGAATAATTAGATGAAGAAGAGGTTAAAGTGAACCTTGAGGTGGAATTGGCAAGTGTTCTAGAGTATTTGAAGTTCTAAAGAAGGAAAAATTAGAAACTTAGATAATTGGTTAAGATTTATGAGGATCATGTCAATCTCTTTAAGGAAAGACTAAGTAACACATCAAAGGAGCATGATGAGATCATAAATAAGGTTGAAACTCAAATGGAGATAGTAACTACTAGCCTAGAGGGTAAACAAGAAGAATGCACTAGGTATAAATTATAAATAAAGTCCTTAAAGTCAGAATTGGATATATAAACTAACAATATAAATACTTATGACAAGTTTGAAAAGAGAAATAAGGCTCTAAATGAAATTTTGAGTAGTCGTAAGTCTATTAATGATAAGGTAGGTCTAAGTTATAAAGTAGGTTAAAAGGGAGAATGCTAATTTGAATAAGAAAGTCAACCTCAATAAAAATATGAATACAAATTCTATTAGACATATTAACACCATAAGGTAGGTAGATTCATTCAATGGTTATTATTTCTCATGTAGTCAGTTTGGTCATAGAATAAGAGAGTATAGAAGACCCTCCAAAAATGAGTACTTATGGGAATATGGAAGGAGTCATAATACACATCAAGATATATGAGTGATGTTGTTTGATATAATTATCTTAAAATTGGTCATATTGAAATATTTTCTCATCATGAATCATCAAGATGGAGTAATAATATTAAATCTCTTAGAGCTCATGAAAGAAGACTAACCAAGGTATGGAAGCCAAAGATAGTCAAGCTTAGTCCTGATCAACTTACAAGCCAAAGTGGACTATTTGTTATGGTAGAGCATAGACCAGATATTGAAAAAACTCAAGAGTATTCATTATTAACTCATATTGTTGACCACATGGATGATGAATATTCTAAGACAAAGAGGATAATAAATCCTAAAAGGATCCTAAAGGATCATCAATCTTTTGAGAGCATGAAGATATAGGAATCTCCTAAGTTTGTGTTGTTCTAATGACCCATAGAAGGGGTGAATCCATTAGGATTCATAGGAACACTCATCAGTTAGTGGAAACTTGGTATCTATCATGAAGACATGTTGAAAAATATTCATAGAGATGGAAATGTTGTTTGTATATGAGAGGTAAGTGAAAATTTGTTCCTTAGTAGTTGGTAGTTGAGCTTGATCTATGTTGAGAAGTGGTTTTGGTACCAATATGTTTGAAGGAAGATGAAGGATGGTCTAAGAATCCTAGTGACTCATGTGGTGAGATAAAGATGTGAAGCCAAAGGGGGAATGTGTAATTCTTCAATTGATGCCAATAATATGGTGGCCTAGTGTGTGATCAAATTTTTGAGTCATATCATTCTTAAGAATGACAAGGTGAGTGGTATTGTGATCTAAGTTAGTTTAAAGGAGGTATGAGTGGAGTAAGGGGGATCATGTTCTTATAATTATTCATATTTTTTGAGTTAATATTTTGTCACAAGAAGGTGTGATTCTAGACATTGCAAGTGTGATCATGTTTACTTGAGAAAAGAGTTAGTTCTAGGAGAATGAACACCAGAGGGAGATGTATCTTTTTGAGAGAGTGATAAAGTTCTAAGAGTGGTTATCATATAGTGTTGTTGAGGATAAGCATAATCTCATGGGGATATTTGTATCTCTATGTTTCTAAGTGTCAAGATAGTAAGGTAGAAATCATAAGCAACATGATTTCTTAAGGTCCAAGGTTTAGATGATAGTTTTTGGAAGACCCTTTATCATTAATGTCAAAGGGGGAGAAAGAAAAAAATGGGGAGATGAGAATGATAAAATTATATTTTTTTTCCATAAATGACAAAGGGGGATATTGTTGGCAAGTTGTTGTCATTGATCTTAAGGTTTATGTCATTGATGTCAAGGTGCATCTAGTAAAGGTTCATGGTGAGTTGTCATTGAGGTATGCGCATGATATGGAAAGGTGAGATTGTTGAGAATTTTATTTTATATTGGTTTATGTCAAGTTTAAAGTCAGCTTTAATTTACCATCAGTGTTTTCATGAGAGAGAAGAGTGTGGTCATTAGAGTTGTCATGAATGCATGTGCATAGTGTGGTATAGTCATGACATGAAGAGTTTTTGGGTGAGTCATGTGACAAGAAACAATTTTAAGGCAAGAGATAATTTTAAGGCAAGATTTAATTTGGAGGAAAGAGATAATTTGAATAAAACTAATGTCTTATGGTTACATGGGATGAACAGGTCAAGGTGTCAATTGCATTGATAGCTTGTTTAAGCCTAGTCATAGTAAGGTAAAGGTATGAGCTGGTGGTATGATTAGGTGAGTGATATAAGGCAAATCAGAGATTTTTAAGGTTGTATGAGAATGTATATGAGGTTTGGATGTAATTATAAGTGTTTAAAAGGAACCTATAGGGATAAGACCTCCATTTTAGGTCTACATCTAGATTTCTATTAAACCATGTCTGGTCTAATGAGGCATAAAGATTAGTTTTCAAGGAAAGTTTTCATATGTAAGCATGGGCATAGGTATTTAGTGTGAAATAGATTATCATATTGGTTATGAAGGTTTTTTTTTTTACATTATTTAAAAATTCATAGGTAGTAGGTCTTTAAGGTCAAGTGCTTAAGTAACCTAAGCCTAGTCATGGCATGAAGAGACCTTGTGAGAAGATATGAGCATGATGACCTAGTAAGATGAATGAAATTAAGAATGAGTGGTTTTATGAGGTTGTTTTATCATGTATATGAGGCTTCAGATCACTCATGAGAGTCTTAGGGTGAGCCTACATAGGTAAGACCTTCAGACCAAGTCCACACCTAGACCACTCTTAGACCTTGCCTAGCCTAATGAGGTATCATGATATATTGTAATGACATGTGAAGTATTTTTAATAGTTTTTAAGAATTATATAGGTTTATTTAGTATGTTATTAACATGGAGAGTAAATGAAAAGAAGCATGAAGGTTATTTTTAAGGCCTAATGTGATTTACAGGTCAAGGTCTAGAGAGAGAGAGGCCTAATGAGGGGTCATGATCATATTTCAAGGTGTTTGATATCATGGAAAGATGTTATTAGGTGATTTATATTATTTCAATTTTATTTATTTAGTTTGAAGTCATATTTTGAAGGATAAGGCATGTAAAGTTATTTGGAGGTCTCTCGAATACTTAGAATGAAGGGTTATCAACCTAAGAAGGACTTTCTTGTGATAATTGTCTCATCAAAAAATTTCATTGGAACATAATATATTCATGGTAGATATTTAAAGGTTTTAACTCAAAATTCTATGCATTAGTTTTTGTATTGAGGGGTTATGCTTATGAATGATCATTTAGAGTGGAAATAGGTTTAAACCATCTTAAAAACCTAATAGAAACATGATGTTGAATATGTTACTAAAAAGTGACTAGTATGGATTTAATTTATCATTTAAGATATTTTATATATTATTGGACTTCCCTAGTACCTCCAGTTGTTATTGGTTAAAGAGAGGAGAGATAAAATGTTGAGCTACAAGCTTATTTCTAAAAAAGTTGTAAAAGTCAAAAGTTGCATTGGACATAGTATGAAAATGGATGGATGAATAAGGTAGAGTCTCATTTTTCATTTATATTAAGGTTTATTGATAGGTTTTAGTCTTAAATCATTCCAAACTATTCATCCAAGTTATCCAGTCACTAACAGGCCTAATGGTGCAAATAATGAAAAACCCAAGCAACAGTGAGAATATGATTAGGAATGTGATATTATGATATAATGATGAAAAAAATTACATATATATGTTTATAAATATTTATAATACATTTGAATTCTTGGTATAATTTTTTAAGGTCAGTGAATATAGCAAAAAAAAATTGACAAGTTGACTTGTCTCATTTAGATGAGACAGTGAGATATAAGGTCATGAGATTAGTCTACAAGACCAATATTTTCCATTTGAAAATATTATATTTATATTTTATAATGGTATAATTATCTCATATTATCATATAAATTCCTAAAAAATCATTTAAAATGTCGATACATGTGTTGGAGGTCTAAGTCACCATGACTTTATTTTGAGGTAATTTGGCAGTTCTAAGTAAGCAAGTTACAGTGATGAGTTTGAGGCTATATGACCTAAGTTAAAGTGTATAATTCATCTGGTGATATTTTTTAGTTATTTTATGTTATTCATAATTTATTTTATGTAATGGTATTGTGGATAAATTATGTGTTATCTTCAATTTTTTAAGACAGACTTTTATGTGTGTTCAATGGCCTAATATGAATAGTGTTAATGGAGTGTTTCAAGTAGTAGTTGGACATAAAGTGTCATGGTGTTAATTTTATGTTGGATAAGTATTATTTTATTTTTATATTATATTATAAAACTTTATATTGAGTTTAAATTGTTTCCAATAGATCAACTTGTAACATGTTACTAGACAAAAATAATGCAATTAGGTCTCTATTAGACCTAAAAGTGAAATGAGGTCAAATTGAGTCATGGTAAACTATAAGGGACTAAAATTTCATTTTAATAGTGTTTATGATATGTAATAAGACATATTTTATGGATTAACTAATACTTTAAGGTTGTTTGTCTGACTAAGTGGTGTATGAACAAGGAATGGTATATATACAAGGTAGTTTTAGGCCTATTTGGTGTGTTGAGTGTAAGAAAATGAAATAACACATTATTGAGAATAATGAGGTATTTTATAAAATTATGGGAGTGTATAGTATTTATAATTAATATATGATAGTGTGTTTTCATATGAATATCAAGGTCATATTATCTAATCAATCTTGAAGAGACCTAGTTGAGCGAAGAGGCCTAGAAGGTAGTTTGAGAGGTATAAGAGTGTGAAGGGTTGAAGAAGTGATAATAATATATTGTATGAGAAACAAGGAATTATAAATGTGATCAAATAAACTATGTGTTTTATTTTTTTATGAGTCATCTAGGGGTTTGGTTCCTCCTTACATGTGGGTGCTTACTAAAGCCTAAACAAGTGGGTGTTTACTAAAGCCTAAACAAATGGGTGCTTGGCTAGTTTGGGTTGGTGGACCATGTAGAGTCGGAGATTAAATAAATTTAGTTTTTCTCATATATTATTGGGTTTTCTTCCCCTTGAGGTTTTCCCACGTATGTGATTTTTTCTTATATTTCATGCTTATGTGGATATGTGTGTATGTTTGTTATATCTATATGCTTATTTAAATGGTTTATTATTGATTAATTGTAATTTATAATAAAGGTTTCAAATATTTATTCACCCCCCCTGCCCCACCTCTTATTCATTTTACTTCCAACATCTTACACCTCCCATCTATCTCTACAATCCTTTTCATGTAAGCTTGAGTCTGCTAGATAAGAACATTGGTCTCTGTCATAGTCTCTACCACCTTCAATAAAACTAAGAAGAGTATTAAGAGGGAATCCTTGACCTACCCAATTATCTCATTTTGTAATAAGTTCTTCACCTAGTATTATAATATCTAAACTTGACTTTGCATATCTTTAAGGAGATTATCTTACATATCATGTGTTGTATAGAGATCATAGAGTGGATCCTCAACCATATTATCTTCCATAGTGGAATTCCTCACCTTGGTTAGGGAGAAAAAATACTATAGGGGAACACCTTTAGTTTGGCCATAGCCCTGTGAATACTACATTTCTTGTAATCCTAAAGGGCATCTTAAAATTATGTATGTTCATCATTATAAAATCTTGACTCCCTAGGTACATGTTTCATTATTTTGAATATGTCATTCTGGTGCTTGAACTAGGTCAAGCCTTCTAGGAATAAGGTATCACCATACTCAGGCTTAGCTTTAGGGTTTGAGTAGGATGTAACCATTATAGAAAGATAGAGGCCAATATGAAGGTATTGATTGCAAGGGTAAATACAAGGGTATGGTACTAGAATTAGAAAGTAAAGAGTTAGATTACTCTTGAGGGTATACAATGATAACCATTAGTGATATTTCCTTAGGATATTTATAAAAACATACATTCATCCGACTATATTAATGGAGTTTGGTGGATCACTTGTGAATTTAAATTTGAGTTGGTGGCTAGATCTCCTCTCTTTATTTCCTAATTTAAAGTTAAATTCAGAGCTCATGATCCTCCACCACCAACCATATTTAAAAATGACAACATGAAATTTTAAAACTATATAATTAGGCCCAAATTTCTATTTCATTAATTCTTAGTGTATGGTAGACATGTGGTCACATATCCTTGAGGCCTCCTAATTGACTCCTACCTTACACCATGTGCCATCTACTTAATGACCCTCTTGTTAATATTTGGCACCTAATAATAGATTAATATCCCATGTTATACCTTTAGGATGGGTGATTCATCACTTAGGGACATGTGGCATCCTCTAATTTGTCATTAGGCTCCATTTATACTTCATTCTGACCATTATAGGGCCTTAATTGGCCCCCTATTCATAAGCTTGGATATGATGTGTGGCATCCTCTAAATGGGTTAAGATTTCCCACACTCTAACATATCTGATAGGTCTATAATAATAACTTATCTAATATGGTGTGGTGTGGAACCCTTTGAGTTGGTTGGAATATCCTAGGATCTAACATCTCTGACAAGTTTGGGGGACTAGTCAATATGACATGGTACTACATGGCACCTTATAAGTGGACAAAGATATCCCAAGCTTTGATAAGTCTGAGGGACTAGCTAGTATCACATGGTGCAACATGGTATGCTCTTAGTGGATCAATCTCTCTTAAGCTATGACATATCTAAGAGGTCTAGGTGATTGGTCACTCTAACATGATGCAATGTGGCACCCTGTAAGTGGATTGGGCTCTCCCAAGATCTAAAATATGTGACAAGCTCAAGGGACTAGTGAATTTTACATGGTGTAACATGGCACCCACTTAATGGTTTAAGATCTCTTAAGATCTAACATATTTGACAGGTTTGAGGGATTGGCCACTCTAACAACTTGTGATGTGGCATCCTCTAACTTGTTTGTTTTCTCATGTGAAACCCATGAAAAAGACAAAGTGAAAAATGAAAAGATGTGCAATCCATTAATAACTTACCTAACTGCCATTAATATTTTTATTTTCTATGAAAATAATTAGGTTTATTACTCTAAAAAAGGAACAATACTCTAGTAACTTCTTTTGACCATTAAATGACAAGGTTAGCACCATAAATCCTTAAAAGAACAATCCTACCTTATTCATAAAATAAATAAGGCTTGAAATTTTTTGGGGAAATTGGGATGAAATAATATTTGAAGGACATAGTTTAAATAGAGTTATATGGAATAAAAAAATAGACCCCAGAGCTCTAGTTTTGATAAATTTTTAAAGAGGGGTCCCCCATTTCCATGAAAAGGGGGTGTGTTGGCCACAAAATAACTTCGGGAAAAAGACCTCCTCTATGGAGATAAGGACATTGTGGGAGATTAATCCAAGAGGAAAGGTGATACAATGTATAAATATAAGATATTATTTTTAATGAGGTATGTGGTAGGACTTGATGTTTTGTAGGAAACAAGGTTTAAGGAGTGCTTTTACTCGTTTTGAACATGATTTAGTTCCTTTGTTTGATTTATTTAGTTTTTTCAATAGTTTGATTGAAAGGAAAGATAACGAATTACGAAAATAAAATGAATAAAATTAAATAAAAAATATTATCTATAAATATATGAGAGAATGTTTATTTTTATTATTTTTTAATTTTTTTTCCAATTAATTAAAATGCTAAGAAAAAAAATCTAGCTTTACAATGCATGTGTTGATTTATGGATTTTCTAAGTGCAAACTAAATGAAATTGTTTTTTGTTTTTAGATTATAGATGAATGAATGTATTATGTTAACCAAGGTTTCTTAACATTTAAGTAATTTCAAAATCACATTTATATCCTAAGCATAAATACTACAAAGTATCTAGAGAGTCTTTTTCATATGTCAGCTAAAACTAGATTTTAGTGCTTCTAATGAATACACACTATGTTTAAATTATTTGAACTAAATGAAAGTGAATATATGAATTATGATTTTATAATTTTTTGAGTTGGAAACAACATTTATATCTCATTAAAAATAAATAAAATCAATGTTAAGATAATGCCATTATCTCTCCTAGGTTTGGCTAGATTTTTTTCTAGTTGTTAGTGTGTTTGCTTGTGCATGAATAAGAGCTTGTTTAAAACTAAAAATTCATTATTTTTTATTAAAAATATTGTATTTTTCCTATTTTTTCCATAATTTTTAGATTATAAAATACATGTTTTTAATATATATAATATGCAAATGCAAATAATAAGGAAACTAATTTTTTTTTTGATGCAAAATGAGGAGAGAAAGAAATATTTATTTTCCTATTTATTTGTCTTTTCAAAATAAATTATAACTTAATGAATGAAAGTAAACTTATCTAATCTAATATATTAAATAAAAAAATAAAACTAAAACTAAAACCCCCCAACCTGATCAAGGTGTAGACCAGCTAGAAGCAAGGTATGTATTTGTTGTGATTCCATCCTTAGCATGCTAGTCCTCTACTAAAATAATGATTGTAGGAACTGTATGATCAATGGTGATAGAAAAATAAAAATATAAAAATGGATAATAATAAAAAATATAACTCCAAACAATAGATAAATTGACTTTGTTTGTCTAGAACATCGAATGCAATGAACTAGTTGCTAATCCAATGACTTCTCTTCTATATAATTGTGTAGTCTTATGATAAAATAATCAAGTATGGATCTCAGCATTCATGAAAATTAGGATGTGGATGTTACTAAATTTTAACACTAATATCTAATATAATTATTTGGATCTTAAATTAAGCTAAATCTAAGATGCTTATAGGAGAAGCATGAAGCTTACAAGGGTGAGTTTAACTATTGGTAAATTGAGAGATAAACTTGGGAAAGATGGGGAGTGATAAAAATAATATTGGGAGTGAAATAGGTATTCATGAGGTGGAATAAATGCAAAAAAATGAAATAAACATGAATAAAATCATGAAAACATGTGAAAAATTAGTGAACCATTCTATTTGATGATGGGACTCCCTCATAGTAATATGGAACCACCCTATCAATGGAAGTTCTTATTGACAAAATTTGACCCCAAGTCAAATTTGAATACCCCCTCCAAATTCAAGCTTTTTATGTGTTCATTCCATGCTTATATGGTCCCTAGAATCTTCATTTGACCTTGTTAGCATTTTTTAAGGTTAGTTTGGAGAAGTTAAGGTAATTTCATATTGAGGTCATGTAGTGGTCTAGGGGTGTCATTGAGAGATAAAACATGGTTAGTATGTGTCATAGGTGATTATGTTTCTATTATTGTCATTTCATGTCTAAAACATCTTCTAATAATGTTTCATGAATTTTTGGAAACTCTACGGTCCATTTGATAACTTGAAAGTGTTAAAAATGCATTAAAATGTGATTTTTGGATAAATTTGATGTTTGTCAAAGTTTATAAAGTAAAAAATCCATACCATAAATGTTCAAAGGATTTATAAGTATATACTTAACTATAAAACCTATCAGAGGGATCATAAAAGGTTAGATTCTTAATTTTTAACACTTATTTGTGGAGTTATAAAACTTGTGTAAACTTGTGAAAGTCATGTGTAAGAGAAAGTAGGTTCAAAGTGTCCTTCATCTTCTAAAAGTTAGAAAATAAGTTGGGAATAAGCTTGGATTTTAACAATTATATAAAATAACTTATTTCATTCATTGACTCCTTCATAACCTTACATAAGAACTTTGATTAAGGGCTTCACATTAGTTGGATTGGTTGAGTATTATGAGCATGAATAGGAGCTAATGAATCCATGAATCAATATTACAAGTATTAGAACTCCAATGATGTTTGTGATGAGTTTTAAGGCCTTAAAAAGCCTACACACCCTCCTGGTCAATTAGAAGACACTCTTGAAGTTGCCTTGCCTCTTGATGGTGTGATACCAAAATAAGATCTTATGCCATCTAAACTTGATGCATTTGTATCTAGCTTTGAATTTGATCAAGTTATAAAGGACCAAGAAGATGAGTTTAAAGAGGTTGTGGTTCTTGAAGATAAAGAAGGAAAGGATGATTGGTAACACCATGTTGAACTTATCTAAGAGCTTAAAGGTCTTTGTAAGGTTTAAGGTTATGTGCATAAAGAGCTTAAACAAGATGTCTCCATGGAAGATAGTGATGAAGATTGGATGGAATATGCTAATATATTTGAATAGATTGATGAGTCAGTAGTTGGTAATAAATATGAAGATGCTTTATTGTTTAAAAGACAACATGATAATCTTCAAAATACTAAGATAAAGGCTTCTCCTGTAAGTCAAGAAGTGGTCATGATTGAGATGAATAAAAACACCTAGAAATTTCATGAGAAGGATGTTTAAGAGTAAGAAGAGTTCACCTTTATAGGTGACATGTCTGCAACTATCATCATTACATTTGAAATCATGCTAAGAAGATTTCCAAGCATGAATGAGTTGAAGACATCCAAGACAAGACTTAATAGGCAACTTGCCTCATTCCTTATTTCATCTAATGGAGCTAAAGATGGTGAAAGATTCCCATTTGATTTAGGAGGAAGAGTTCTATTTTAGGTTAGTTTGTATATAATCTAAGTTTTCTTAAGCTATCATTGTGTTTCCTAAGTGCTTGAGAGCATATGTGTGTGTCTTGATTTATTTATGTCTTATTTTCCTTTGTTTGTGTATGTTTTGAGGATAATTAGTTTTTTGTGTCTCGTTTAAGGTCTGTTAAGGTCTAAAAATGAGTGCAAAAAACCCCATTTCCCAATGGACATGCAAGGATACTAGTCCTATTAGCATTATAGGCATGTTACCCTTGTGAATTACGAAAAATGTTGACCAAATTTGATCCCAAGTTAAATTTAACCACCCCATCCAAATTCAAACTTTTCATGTGTTCATTTCATGCTTATATGCTCCCTAAAATATTCATTTGACCATGTTATCATTTTTTAAGGTTAGTTTGGAAAACTTAAGGTAATTTCATATTGAGGTCATATAGTTGTCTAAGGGTGTCATTGAGAGATAAAACATGGCCAATATGTGTCATAGGTGATTAGGGTTTTATTATGTTCATTTCATGTCTAAACATCTTCTAATAAAGTTTCATGAAGTTTTAGAACATTTACGGTCCATTTAAAAACTTTAAAGTGTTTAGAATGCATTAAAATGTGTATTTTGGCTAACTTTGATGTTTGTTAAAGTTCACAAAGTGAAAAATCCATACCACACATGTTACAACAAGTTGGGAGTATTACTTAACTATCACACCTATTAGAGGGAATAGAAAAGGTCAGATTCCTAATTTTTAACACTTGTTTGAGGAGTTATAAAAATTTTATAGACTTGTGGAAGTAATGTGTAGGACAAATTAGGTTTAAAGTGTCATTTCATCTTCTAAAAATTATAAACTAGGTTGAGAAGAAGTTTAAAGTTCAATAATTACAAAAAGTCACTTATTTCCTTCATAAAATCCTTCACAAGCTCATATAGGTTGAATTAAAGTAGATGATATAGCTAGGAGAGAGAATGAAAGAGCCTAAAACTTTTAGAATTTATTTTAGTCTTGGTCAGATTCAAAATTTTGGCATTGGTTCTCAAATTCATCTTATTAGCTTTATGAATAATCGCTAAGAAGTTAAGGATACGAAATCTAATATTCAATGATGATAGGGGTATTTATTGAGATTTACAAAATAAATTTTGAAATATTATCCTCTTGAAATGAGTTGGAGGATGATATGATATTTTTTTAAATTCATCCCATAAATTCATTCCTCATGGTAGCACATGTGGAGGTCCTTTTGGTAAGCAATTCCTCTTTGGTGCACTGTCTGCAAGTAACTGTTAGTATTTTTGTGTTCCTATTTTTTATAGGTGGTTAATTTCACTTTAATTATTTATCATAATTATTATAGTCTCTTTAAAATCCATTCATGTCATTCTATTCAATTTAATATTGCATACATGTTTCAAGAATGGTCAATTCTCCACTCACTTTTATAGAGTCTATGTTTCCTATGTTTGCTTAAAAGAGATGATTTGAAGTGTTTGAGTATGTTTTTAAAGGATATTTAGAGTTATATTATTCATTTAATTAAGTGAAAAAACTGCCTTGATGAGTTATGATCCATTCTAGGATCCATGATATAGTCATAACCCTAGGGCTGACTCAAATGTGAACATAGTCAAATTGTCATGAACATTTTGTACAAGATTCTATATATTGATAGTAAGAACAGAGGATATGAGTTATTTTGGAAGTTATATTTTAATTTTGAGTTGATAATAAAGTTTTCATAATAATATTAACCACTTTGATAATTACCATACATATTTGAAAATGCCAATTCAAGGCTATATACATAGTTTTTCTCAAATGTCATCTACAGGACAATAAAAGAAACACTAAAAACATAAGGATTTTAAATGAAGGAACTTAGCCATTAAATTATAGTTAGTTCCATTAAATAATTTTAGGGTTTAATGGTTAGGAAAGGATCCTCAAAATACTTATATTTTATACCTATCCAAATGAGAATACTTAGTCCCAATATATAGTCACATCTAGGTTCATTTCGGTGACTACAAAAAAATTCAAAGCCTGAGAACAATAGACCATGTGGAGTGAATGATATCAAGGTTGATAAGTATTTTAAGATCAAATATTTATATTCAAGGGTTATGAATGACCAATAAAGAAAGTCAGAAAAGAAGGTTAAGAAACCCATACACAGTTAGGTGTTCTTAAAAGGACTACCTACAACCAGTCTACATATAAATTGGTTTTGAACAAATGAAGATTGATAAGGTTTGGAATTAAAGGAAATAAAATAACTCAAGTCATCAATATAATAATTTAAAATATATTTATAATAATATTTTGAGGATAAGAACCAAATAGGGGTCTTAAGCACACGACAAATATATACACAGTCCTGCCTAGTCTAGTAGAATTTTCTACTTGAGAGAGATAAATAAATGATATTCAAAGGATATGAGGAGATTAAAATGGTTGGATTATATTGTGTATTATTATTATGATTTTATATTCCTTTATACCATCATCTTAAGGCAAAAAACATAAGTATACCCTATTGAACCATACACAATCCTGTAGTCAATCAAATAAGATGAAGATCAGTGGAGTTGAATTAGAATGGAATTTGAGTTGAATATATATTAAAAAATTCCATGAGTCTTTATAACCATCAGAGAAAGGAATAAGAAAAATACAATAAGACCATATTTCAACCTTGCAGTCCTAATGACATGACACAAGATTGTATGGATAGTCAGCCCTAGAAAAGATTCAAATGAAACAAGTAGAGGTTAAAATAGAACTTGAAAACCATCATACTATGGTAAGAGGAATATAAAAACCTTCCATGAGGTTACATGCCTTTTACAAAGAGGGAAAGGGGATGAAAATAGTCTATTATGGTGAGTTAGGTAGTTTGGCCTACAAACCCTAGGCCCAAGAAAATGAGATGCTGAAGATGTTTGATGATGGGAAGTGATTGAAAATACATTAAAATAGTTCAAGGTAGATGTCATGAACATATATTAGTTCATTATAAACCATAAATTAACTCAACATAGTCACCTACAAACTACAAACTTGTGTAGACCCCTAAAAATGCTTGTTTCTAACCTAAGAAGCCATCATGTTTTGCTTGGTATGGATCAAACATGCTGAATGGGACCTTATGTTCCCAAGGTAAGTTAGCTACCCTAATTCACTTCAAATTTTTGGAATTTTTTAGAGGATTAATATGTCCAACTTTATGAATCATTGCTAAGAAGTTTAAGTATGTTCAGGTTTCTTAGGAGAGTCATAGTGACTAATTTGTATAGATGGACTCCTAAATAACATTAGATGACACAACTTGATCATAAAATGTATTGGAAGTTTTTATAGACTTTAAGTATCTCATCCACATGTACTTGAGTTGTACAAACTACCCAAAATACCTTATTTTTACATTTTTTATGTTTTTTAGGTGTTCTAAGAAGGTGAGAGATTCTCAATATTTTTAAAAGGTAAATTGGGACTTTTCAAAAAAATTAAAATCAATAAATTTTATCAAGAACCCATGGAAGTGACCAAAACCAACTCCATTTTGTAAGCCATTTGAAATAGGCTTATGAAGGGCTTTTTTTTTCCATTTTAGGATTTGCATATAAGCAAATTGTTTCAAAATCCCAAACTTGACATGGAGATTGGTTTTTTAAAAGGTAAGGTAAATCACATACTTCCCAAATTTTTCACAAGTGTAGGAGGAGTTTTGAGCAAGAATTCACTTTCTATGGCTAGATGCCTTATTAGGCCAAATTGGTAGAAGAGATAGGAAGAAAGAATTGACTTATACTTGTATTAATATCATTTAAATTGACATGATAATATAATAGTATAGAGGGTCCTAAAATATGCCTTTAGTTTTTCAATATACTCTATAATTTTTCCACACAAGGAGAAAAATAGAAAAAAAGGGTTATAAGGAATGAGGCCTACTTGATGATTTTGGTAGGGAGTGACCTATTATGGATATTTTGAGGATTTAAATTAATTTATTTAGGTTTAATATGATTAAAATATGGCATCCATGAGTTTTGGATGATTTGGAATAACTAAAACCAAGTTTTGACACGTGTGTGAAAAATAGGCCTAAGGAAATGAAGAGTCTTCTAGACACCTTGCAAAAGAAAGAGGTGATGTGTCAAGGATAACCTATTGAGGTAATTTTTAATGTGTTAATATAAGATAAAACATGTAGGATAAACTAATTTTATCACCAATAAGGCCACTTGTCCTTCAACATGTTAAGAAGGTGAGTTTCAAGAAGCTAGTTAAGGTGTCAAGCATGCATTTCAACCTCCCACACCACTTGGAGAGTTGGAGAATATTAAAAGGAAATAAACATGGATTTGAAAGTATAGTATGATAATTACATAACTCCTCTTATTTTTTAACTTAAATGACACTTGTATATATTTTTCTCTCTCTTGCACATTTCTTCTCTTTTCTCATACATGTGTTATATATTGAGCCACTTTGGCTTTGAAATGTATCCTCCCCATGAGTATGGTGAATACCTACTCATTTTCACCCTTGAATAAATAAATAATTATCTGGTTTACCTTCTCCATGAATTTTTTTCAATATGTATGCTATGTTAGTTGATCTTCTTAAGTGATAGTTTATCTTCCTTAGCATGTTGTCCTTGTTTACATCCATATTCAACTTTGAAAGTCTGTTTCAAGTCTCTTGAAGTGTTATAATTTATTTTTCATGAGTTTAGTGACTTTTCTCTTCAAAATTTTCAATTCATGACATTGCTTTTAGTCCTCCTAGCTTATGTTGGCTTCACAAACCTCCATGAGAAATACTAATGCAAAGGTAGTTTTGGAGTAGTGTCATATGTAGATTAGGATTGTGTTTTAAGTGTACTTTTAGTTGGCTAGTAGTTTTTAGGTTACAATTGGTGTATCACCTTGTTAGGATAGATTCATTTCATGTTGTTGCATCACCTTGTTGGGATAGATTCATTTCATATTTTATCTATCTCTTTTCATCTAAGCAATCAAGTAGTATAGGTGATAAGCTATCGAAGATAAATCTAGGGAGCTAACCCTTTCAATCTAGAGGTTTACCTATGATATAGGTAACCCATAGGCCTAGAGGTAATCAAATGTTTCACTAAATTTAGAGAAGGCTTGAATAACCTATCTAAGGGTGTAAAATTGAGTGAAAATAGTATTATCACAGTGGTTTATGAAACCATCTTGTTTAATAAATGGAAATAAGTGTTATAAATTATATGATATAATTAAATATATATAGTAATTATCATCAATATTATTTATCTATAAAACCTTAATATCTCTTCTCCCCAAGAATAAAAAACCAACACTATTTGAAGCATGGTTATAAGATAGATAAGCCCATGGTCATTTCCCCTTTTTTGCAATTATTGGAATAAAGTACAAGTTCATTAAAGAGTTAGTTTATATTAGTTATAAATGTAAAATTGGAACTAAAAAAATTATAATAAAATGAATAGGATGTGATTAGATGCAAAATATACTAGATTGAAAGTGTATAACCCATTCAAATACTTCCTCCACTAATAAAAATGTATAGAATAAATACATTTTAGACTTACCTTTATATCTATCATGTCAATAATCATGCCTAGTTTGAGCCTCACCACCTATAGATGCAAAAGTGGCTTGAAAATATTCTAGGTTATCACCTAGACTATATTGACCATGCCCAAAAATAATGGGCTAAAAGATATAAATAACAAAGCTAACATCCACAAACCCATAACTTTTAAGTTTGAACTCTAACTCAAGCTGAGTTATCTAGAAAAAACTATACCCAAATGATAACTCAAATTTTATTAAACTACTTTACACTATTTGTTTAGGTTTGAGTGTAAATACAACCACTTCAAATATTGTGCTTAATTTTTGTGACTTAAATTAATTCCATGGTGGGGTTTTGGTCTAATTTTAATAAACTTTATACCAATAAAGATTGCCTCTATGTTAAATATTTTGCCTTTAAGTAATTTAAAACATTTGTATACCCTTAACCATGCTCTAATCTTAATCTACCAAAATGGGTTCAAAATTCAAGATGCACAAGTAGTCATAAGAAATGGAAATAAATTAAAATTCACACTGCATTTTAATAGTGTCATTTTTAAGATGGATCAATTTCATTAATATGTTTATATTATGATAGCCTATGGCTATTTACACTATTGAAACTCTAGATAAATTGTTAAATGTTAATAATGTAAAGTATCCATACAAAAAGCATGATAAATTGTAATGAAAACAAATGGAGTATATGTATGCACCCAAAAATTACATCGTGTAATATTTTTGATATAATATCCAATGATGATGTAGTGATCTATAAACTACAATTAAGTGGGTTCTTTGTGACATTATAGTCCATATTATCCCCTTGTATCTCTTCATAACATATTAAAATCTCTATTTTTTAGCTTTTACAACCTTTTTCAAATTATTTCAAAGACCCCTCCATAAAATATGAAACTTCTCATATTAGTAATAGAACCATCTTGGTCCATTATATAACTACCCCTAAGGTGATACACTTTCTCTTTCCAACAAGTTTTCATTACACTTTTAATTAAATAGATTTGTTCATTGAGAGTGGAAATATGCTTTGTAGCCAATGGGATCAAGATTTCTACTTGGTTTTTTTTATTGATTGAAAATGACTTTTATTAACTTTCTTATTAGATATGATTATAATTAAATAAAGTATAGTTGTTGGGATTTATCTTGCACATATGTTGATGCATGGAATTTTTTATTATGGCTAAGTTATTCTTGTTTAATTAGAAAATTGTAAATCCTTATTGCTTAGGTATTACTATGGTTAAAGAAATGAATAAAATTGTAGTTGTTAGTTCATTCCTATAGGTATAGTTTATGCATTAAAATGTCATCATGGTTGAGTTAATCTTTTCATGAATTATTGAATTTCATTTGTGGAGACAACAATGATTGAATGTCTATTTTTTAAAGTTATAATTTGATTTATTAAATGAATAATTGATAAATTTGTTACATATTGGGTTTGAATTTGTTATTATTATAAATTAATAAATATAGGATCCACAAACTTTAGATGCATTTAGTTTGATCCTAAAAAATAATCGAGTTACATTTTCTCATTTTCTTATTATAAAATTGAATAAGAGGGAGGGTAGATTTTTTTTGAATTTTAAATTTTAATTTAAATAAGATATTTAAGCCCATCTATTAAATTAGTGGATGAGTTAATCTTATATCTAGTCATGTATGTTCATTATACATGTGGTGTAAATAGTAGCAAGGAATCCATGTTTTAATTTGGGGATGTGTAGTACAAAAATATGGATGGATGAGTTTTATTAAAAAAATCCCTTTATTATGTAATTATTAAATATTATTGATTAAATACATGATGACAACTCGATGCATGTGATGGACTAATCTAGATAGATATACAAGTAGAAATTTATTAAAAGAATTTTTTTGCATTATAGTTAATATATTCACTATTGGGAATTATCAAACTACAAGATATATGTATAGGCACATAATTATAGTTATATTCATCTACTGGAAATAACCGAATCATTTGGATTTGATTAATTATGGAAGATAAAAATCTAGCTTAATGATAAATTAGAATTTATATTATTAAATCATGTATTGGTGCTTCACTTCTACAATAAAGTTTCAATTCGATAATATTTTTGAATTGATGAACACTTATATCATTAAAAATTTTGCATATAATATATGAGAACATAAATGCAAATTTAAAAGTGGGTTGACCTCTAGGAAAGTGTACAAGAATTTGAACTTTTCTTTTTAGGTCAATGATTCATCAAAATTGATGAAAATGCATTGAGTGTTTGTGTAAGTGACACTTGATGTATCATTATCAAATTTGATGAATCACTTGATGAAAAGCACAAAAGATAGATTATCTTCATTTATTTAATTTTAAATGTTCTATATAACTATAATGATTCTTGATCCCACGTTTCAATGTGTATGTATGGCATCCCATCTCATGGGTGCATACTTAAAATAAATTTCACTATGGGTTAGTCCTTATGCCTAGGTTGATAATGACCTCAAGTACAAATGGACACTAATTATATTTTTTTATCATGTATTTATTTAGTTTTGTTGATATTTGAGGTTTCTTATTTGTTAAAGGGTATGAATAAGTTGTTAAATTTGATGAATCCAATGTTTAATTTACTTTTGGGATTATTTTGAAGGGTATCTAAAGACATTCATTGGGAGATATGTTTTTAATTTATTAAAATGTATTATATTAATTTTTTAAGGTTGAGTTGTGATTCTCAATAACTATGATTATTATTAATAAGAACAATAGTGTTTCAACATCTATGTCAAATGTAGTGAGAAATGATTTTGGTTTCAACAATGTAAAATCTTTTATACAATGAAAACATAATCATTTCTCACTACACATGATTATTACTATTTCTTACATAATTAATAAAAATATGGTATTTCGGTTAATAATTTATATATTTGGGTTATTTTGGAAATTAATTTTTTTTCCTTATGTAATAGGAATTAAAATAAAAATCTTGTTATGAGATTTTATGTATTTATTAAAGTCATGAATTAAGGGAATAACAATTTTTAAACTAATGTTTGAATGGAATACATAGATATTAATTTGGTTATTATTAATATAAGTTTCATTATTATAAGTTTTCAAGAATTATGTGCTTATTATGATTCATTAAATTTAGATTTCCATGAAGATAATTAATGGAAAGAAATAATTCTTCATTGAGACAAAGGTTCATTTCTTAGTTACTTAATTTGATATTGGTAATTTGTTAACAAAATGGGAATGAATGCATAAGATAATGAGTTCAAGGAATAAACCTCTTAAAGAACATTATGAATATAGACTGACTTTGGGTATTTCATAATTAATTCATGAAAACTTACATAAGTTATTAATGATTGAATATAGCATACCCTAATGAATAAAGGATAATAAGGTTGGAACATTTAAATTAATTTAACATAATAGATCATGAAATCTAAAGGAAAAATAAAAATCATTTATCAATTATGATGGTGGAACCCTTTTTTAATTCAGTAATAGTTAAGAGGTTGTGTGAAAACTTAACTAAGATTATTATATCAAAAAATGGGGGAAAATATCATTAATCTTGTCTTAGGAAACTATGTGAAGTCATGATAAATATAAGAATCAAAATTAACTTATAATGCCTTTGAAAAATGACTTATATTAAATAATTTATGAATGCATATTTTTTTAATGAAATATGTCCAATGAAAATAATGTGGTTAACCATTGATATGTCTATAAACTTGATCTTGTCTTAGGAAAAAATGTGAAGTCATGATAAAGATATGTATCAAAGGGAGCTTATGAATTTTTTGAAAAATTACTTAAATTAAATCATTTATGAATACATAATTTTTTATTTTTTCCTTGTCTTAGGAAATAATGTGAAGTTGTGATAAAGATAAGTATAAAATGGAACTTATAAAGCCTTTGTAAAATGCCTCAAATTAAATAATTTATAAATGCATCATCATCATCATCATCATTTAATGAAATACATCCAATGATAAATATGGTGGTTAAGCATTGATATATCTATAGACTCATCTTATTGGACCAAGATGAAAGTATCAAATATGCTTCACTTAATTGATCAATGCACTAATTATTAAAAGGTGAATTTAAACTTAAATAAAGGTATGAGTGAATGAATCCATGTGTCCCTTGGGGAAAATGTAGTGATGTCATTTAATAATGCCCTAATTAGCTTAATTTTATCTTTATATTTTACAACAGAACTATTATAGCTTAAATTCAAGGTTGTGGGTGACCTATTAAGTGGATTGAACCTCTAGGTTTTGAATATCTCCCTTAATGCTTCACCCAACTATTATTGAACTATTCAATTGTTGAGAAAAGGGAAAAGTGTATTATTCTAAATCCTAAAGGAGGTGATGCACCAATAATATTATTCCTATAATTGATTAAATATATATTATTTGAGGCAAGGAATACATATCTTTCACATAACCTACAACCTTGACATGACTATCACATGATTGTTTCATTGAGAGGCTCAAGATTACATTACAGTACTTAGGAGGGCAACACTTGACCTTAAGAAGTTACAAATGATGTAATTCTAATGCTAAATCATACATATACAAAATTAGAAAACTAAAAATTGTTGGAGAGTTATAAATCACATCATGGTGATATCATTAAGGTCTCCAAGTAAGCATTTGAAGTGCCTTGATATTCTAAGTGATAATGAAAAAGTATGCAATTTGTTTGTCTTAGTATACTTGAAGGAGGCTTGGTTGATCTTCAGTTTTGGCATGGTTAGAGATGTTCAAGGATGAGCATGGTGATTTTATCATGTGAAAGGGGTAATATAATATATTTTATATTATTTTAGTTATTATATGCATGAGTGGGTTTCATCTAGTTAATCATTGTTTCATCTAGACATTTTGGGTCTAGTGGTAAAAAAATTGAGTAGGCAGTTTGTTAACATCACCATTAACATATGTGGATGAGTCAGGGGGATTTGGTCATATGGTTGTGATAAAATTAATCCCTATTTTCTATGTGTAAAGTCTCAATTCATGTAATTAAATTCAACCAAATATATTCAAGTGAAAATTTGGGATCCCAAGTAGTTTGACTATGTTTTCCCATAGCCAAATTTGCAATGCGGCAAGAAGAGTTAAGTAAACATATTGATGTATTCATATTTTTCACATGTAATATTTTTAAAATAATTTGATCATATGGGTTTTTCAAATTTTGTGCCTATTTTTTTTTCACTAAATTTTAGGTTAGGAGATAAATCACAACAAAATATATGAATGTTCAAAGTTGGTCTCTTCAAAGAATTCCTTACATAGTTGGCTCTATGAGAAAAATATATATGAGTGAACATTTTAATTTCATTATATCTCATACATGTGAGGTTTATATGAGATTATTGACACATGTTTGGATTATAATATGAAATAATCTCATATTATCTAAATTTTATAACATGCACTTGAGTGAAGCAAAAGATATGGAGGTGCAAAGTTGACCTTCTAGGTTGATAACATTGGTTCCCATACTTAGTCTATTTTTCACGATGTTAAAAACCATGACAAAATGGAGATAAAATGGATCATAGTGATTATAAATTGAATATATATAGTTCACAACAAGTAAAATTTTTTAAAAGAATATAAAGATCAAGCTTCTTCTAAGATCTAATGGTGAGTGATTGTTCATAAAAATATAGATCAATAGTGTGTGTTGAGAAAGATGGAAAGAAGTGCATGATATTTAATAGCATAATTTATTATAAGTAATGAAAGAGTGCTAAGTGTCATGATAATGTGGGTTATAACAAATATAAAATAGTGAACACTATAATATAAATACCTAACTGATTTGCAGAGATCGATGGTGCACGTTGAGCCAATATTACAAGATTACATGAGATGAGGTCAACTATTTGATGTTTAACATTTGATAGTAGAAAACTATGAGTTAAAGGTTGAGAATTATAAAATAATATAAATGGTGTATGATTTATCTAAATTAGTGAGGACACAAGATGTGAGCATAGTGTTCAATGTTTAATAATGACCGTTTAAATTCAAATATTTGAATTTAATAAAAGAAAGACTAGTGCCTAGTTTTTGATTCATATAATTTGATATATTTATAATTTAACCATGGTGTAAAAAATAATTTATATAATAATAAAATTCACATCTATAAATATAAATTTTAATGTCTAAAATTATGTAGTCAAAGATATTGATGTTCAAAATCGACTATCTATTCGTACATATTCTACAAGTAACTCGAGAAGTGTATTTGAGATTTTTATAATAGTATTTAGATGTATCATGATGAATTATATATTTTTTAGTATTTTATATTCAATTATTATTCTCTATGTTTATTATGAAATTCTAACCAATCATATGCACTATGAACAAAGGGTTAGAAGTTAATTATGTGTTCATTCATAATGACTATGTGCACAAAATGTTGTTTGAGCAAATTTTGCTTTAGAAAAAGAGTGTTTTGGAAATTGTGATCATATAAGGATGTCAAAGGGGTCATGTTTAATGGTTTATGAATTTATAAAGTGTTATTGTGTTTCTAATTTTCTTAGAGAATTATCAAATAGGTGAATGGGTCATCATAGGACCTAAAATGAGATTTAGGCCTAATTGAAAGTGGATTGTACTTAAGTGTCATCCATGATAGATGCCTTAAGGGTGAAGGAATGTGTTATGGATAATATGAAATATTTTTATCTTGATAATTCAAGAAGGCTCTATATATAGTGAAATCAAATATGAGGTTTTCTAGATTTTTTAGAAGACTTGTGTAAGGTGTGCATGTGAGAGTTATGGAGTGAAGGAGAAGTAGATGTGCCTAGTGGATGGGTTCATAAGAAAAGAATTTTTTTAACTATGTGTATGACCTATAGGTCATATTTATAATGTCATAATAGTGCTCTTATAGTTTGAGAATATGCGAAGAGGTCTGAGTGTGCATATGAGGATAGTTTGAGTGAAGAAGGAGAGAGATTGTGGCATGCCTATGTGAGAGGCTTGTATGAGATAGAGAGGGAATTTTTTTAGGGGTTAGATAATTATAGATCCATCATTAAGTGTTTAAGACATTAGTTTTAAGGTTAAGGCATTTACTTCAAATTAGGGTCTAAAAGATTTGATCTTATTTAGGGGTAGTTACTTCTTGTGAAATAAGTGTTTCATTGAAGACCTTTGGTCAGGAGGATTTGATCAAGATTTTATTATCTAAAAGAGCTGACTAGTCTCTTATTTGTAATTTATTATAGGACAAGTAGTCCATGTGTTACAGGCTTGAGAGTGGGTTTTATTCCCCATGAGGGTTTCCCATAGGAAATATGTGTTGTATGTTTGATCTTGTATATGCATTTAATGAATGATCTCTCTAGTAAATTTTGCTTGATCAAGTTGGTATATGTTGATTGTTTAATAGTTTGAAAGGATTGGAACTGTAATTTAAATATTTGGGCTCATTGATTCACCCCCCCCATTTCAAAGATTTTACCTCTAACAATTGGTATTAGATAAGGTCTTTCTTATAAGTTTAAACACTTGAAGGTGATCAAAGGTACAATGGTTGACAAAGAGGTTGTGTCTTGTCTTCAAGACAAACTAGTATGTGATTTATCAAATTTCAATTCAAGTATGGATGTTGTGAATATGCGAGTGAAATATATAGAAGCAATAGTCAAGAATCTAAAAGTCGTGATGGGTAAAGGTCTCAACCAAAAGGAGGAAAAAATTAAAACTAAAGTCATGACTTTCTCAGATATTCTCTTATCCTTGGACAAAAGGGATTTTAGCTCCACCAAAAGTGATAAGAATGAAAATTAATGGATAGATAATGATCAAGAGAAAGGAAGGTTAAATTTAAATAATGTCTTTAATGGTTACTACTTCTCTTGCAATCAATTTGGTCATAGATATTGGGATTATGCTTTCTCTCCAAAGATCAAAAGGAATATTATATGCTACAATTGTAACCAACAAGGTCATATAGCCAAAAAGTGTAAAATATTTTTTTGTAAAAGAGATATACAAGTCATTGACACCATCAAATGGTTCAACAAGACTAAGTCTAATATTAAAGAAGAAAAGAATCAAAAATTAAGAATTCCACCAAAGGAAGAATTAATGTTTGTAAAATCATCCTTACATACCCAAGAAGATGGGAACAAGACCTAGTTTTTAGATAGTGGATGATCAAATCATATGACAAGATACAAAAGTCAAGTTTATCTCTCTCAAGAAGACCAACCCTGGTTCAATGAGATTTGGTGACAAAAAATATGATAACATTATTGGCAAAGGTACTATGAGTTTAGATAATGGTCATTCTAGGACTGAGAATGTCTTATATGTAGAAGGTTTGAAATATAATATTTTAAGTGTGATCCAAATGTGTAA
Organism: Torreya grandis; assembly: GCA_037957365.1. Lineage (NCBI taxonomy): Eukaryota > Viridiplantae > Streptophyta > Pinopsida > Cupressales > Taxaceae > Torreya > Torreya grandis. The sequence continues at coordinate 2,922,796 of JARHVA010000536.1, read as the reverse complement.
TAAAATAAATGTTATAACTTTTCATGATGATGTTTGTGAATTAAGAAAGGTTAGAAAATTAGTTTCAAATGTTTCTAAAATATATAACACCATGTATGTTTTCCATGAATCCAAGAAGGAGGAGTATTTCATGATTTAATTAGAAGAAAACTAGGTTTGGCATAGAAATCTTGGACATATTAATTTTAATAACATGGTAAAAATTAGTTCAAATGTGTTGGTAAGGCATATACCCAATATATCTAAGATTCATCATTCTATTTTTAAGGCATGCCTTCATGGGAAGAAAACCAAAAAAAGATATAAATCCAAGGAGTTATCCACTATAAATCCATTAGATTTGATCCACACTTATCTATGTATAACTATGAGAACCCAAATTATTCAAGGTAATAGTTAATTCATTCTTCTCATTGATGATTTTACTAGGATGACTTGGATATTTTTTTCTTAAAGAAAAATTAGAAGCTTTTGAAAAATTTATGGAACTCAAAGTGCTTGTAGAAAATGATAAAGGTTCAAAGATCAAGTGTGTAAGATCAGATAGAGGAGGTGAGTTTTGGTGTCATGAATTTGATGATTTTTGTAAAAAATAAGGAATAAGGAGACAATATTGTACTGCTAAAATGCCATAATAGAATGGTGTTATTGAAAGAAAGAATAGGACTATTCAAGAGATGAGTAGAACAATGATTCAAGATTCCAAACTATCAAATGGCTATTGGGAAAAGGTAGCCAACACTTTAGTTTATATCCTAAACAAGTGGCAAGTTAGAGTAAATAGTGATAAGACTCCTTATGAGTTATGGGAGAATAGATCAACTAATGTCAAACATTTTATTGTGTTTGGGAGTAAGTGCTTCATAAAAGGAGCTAAAGATAATCTTGGCAAATTTGATTCAAGGTCTAATGAAGTCATATTCTTAGGTCACTCTTATATCATTATTACCCATATGTGCTTTAATAAGAGACTTCAAAATATTGTTGAAAGTTCAAATGTAAGGGTAAATGAGAGTAGTAGAGTTGAGAATCCAAAATTATAGGTAAGTGACTCAATTCAGAATGTTGTTGCAAATAATGATGAGTTATTTATTCAAATAGATGATGAAGATGAAGAGGAGGAATAAAGACAAGATTCTAAATCTCCATCTAGAATAATTCATAAAGATCATCCAATATTTCAAATTAATGGAAATGTTGGTACAAGGTTGTAGACTAGAAGGATAATTTTGATCAATCAAAATTAATACAACTCAGCTCTATTGTCCATGATCGAACCCAAAACATTCATGGAAGCTAGAAAAGATAAAATTTAGAATGACGCAATGGATGAATAAATTGATAAAATAGAAAGAAATGAAACATGGGACTTACTTCTTAGACCAAAAGATAAAAATGTGATAGGTACCAAGTGGGTTTTTAAAAACAAGATTAATGAGAAAGGACAATTCACAAGGAACAAATCTAGATTGGTGTGTAAAGGATATGCTCAGGTTGAGGAAATAGATTTTGATGAGGCTTTTACTTTTATGGCAAGAATGGAAGCAATTAGACTCTTTTTTTGCATATGAAAGTTTCAAGGTTTTTAAGGTATATCAAATGTATGTGAAATATCCATTCTTGAATGGCAACTTAGAAGAAGTCTACATTGATTTACCTAAAGGATACTTCATGTCAAGTAATAGCATGTGTGTAAGCTGAAGAAGGCTTTGTATGGTCTAAAACAAGCTCTTAAAGCTTTCTATGATAGGGTGGATAGTATATTTTGATTCAATATTTTAAAAATGGTGTAGATGATAATAATTTGTACATTAAGATAGAAGGAAATGATCAATTAAAAGATTTTATATATGTTGATGGAATAATTTTTGGATCTGACAATGATAATAGTAGATAATTTTTAGACATTATGAAGACTAAGTTTGAAATGTCAATGTTAAGATAATTCTCTTTCTTCTTAGGATTATAGATTAATCAAATTGATGCAAGAATATTCATTTTAGAAGATAAATACATAAAGGATATGCTAAGCAAGTTTGACATGATATATTTTAAGCCAATGAGTACTCCAATTGTAAACACTAAAAAACCACACACAATAGTTCTAGCTATCAAAACAACCCTAGATTAGACCATTACCCCACCTCTGACCATAAACCTGAGCCAAGTTAGCTAACTAGATAAACCAACTCACTAACCTACATTTTTCACCCAACTTGACCTTTGACACTCTACCTCTGATGGTCACAATGACTGTCAATAGTTAGGTTCCTACCACCTAACCACTCAAACTTGATATATGTGGGAACCTAAACACATCAAAATTTAATTCATGAAGTGAGTTAATGCATCAATAATTAAATTTGTGTAATGAGTTTCACCCTTTCTAGAAGCTACACTTCCATTTCTTTTGCCTATAAAAGAGAGGAGTAGGAGGTGAAAATGGGATCAATCCATTTAGCAATTAGGTAATCAAGCTATCAACCAAAATTCATCTGTAGGTTATAGTATCAAGAAAATTCTTTATAGGTCTTTCCTTTAGCAAGTCATCAACCACGATAGAGACCTAAACCTCTACCAAAATTATTATTCAAGCAAAATATCATTACTCTACCAAAATCACTTCAGATCAACTACCAACTATGAAGCAACTAGTTAAGTATATTATTGGTTTTCATGTTTTGATTACTTAATTTCTAACCTAGACCCTCTTGAACCATATATTCTGACCTCTCATCCATAAACTAACCCCTTTTGCAACCTAAACCAAACTCTTTTTTAAACATCCTTAGAACCCACAACAACCACCAATGGTCACCCTAACTATCGACAATCACCTTCAACTGAAAATGGTCACCCAACCATCTATGATCACCTTAACTTTCAATGGTCACCCTAACCATCGATGGTCACTATGGTAGGAAATAACAACAAGATATTTTTACCTACTTACCCTCAACCAAATTACACTTTTTTTCATCTTCCCTATTCATAGAGTCCCCACCTATTTTTTGGACCCAACCTAACTTATTTATCATTAGTATTGACCTACTTATTGCTATAATTAGTTTATTTCTTTTATCAAACATTTATTTCTCCTTGAATTCCATTTCAATATTTTCTAAAATTTGATGAAAACACTTCATATTTTTTTATTTCAACTTAATTGTTCTAAAAGAGTGGATTGACAGCCTCCTAATAAGCTCACGCTTCTTGGATCTAATTCATGCTGGGAAATCCACCTTTTTATCCATCTAAAAACCTTTTTACATTAGTGATTTATTATATATAGGCCATTTTTATCAAGATGAAAAGGAGATCTTCAAAATCATCTAGATCACATGCCCATAAACAAATAGGTTATTCTACCATACCTGCATTTAGTTTCTTACTTCTCTAATTAGAAAATAAACTAAAATTGAGAGAAACATTATGGTACACCTAGTGGGACCTCATATTATCTAGGTGCCCTTTTATTCCTTATTCTATGCTCATATAAATAAATCAAAATTTATTTTAGGTAAAAAATAAACCTTGCATACATTAATTACTTGGATATTTAGCTCATGTAGTTAAAATTAAAGGTCAAAGTAATTCAATCATAGCTTCACTTATTTATCACACACCATACCAAAACACTTAAATCAATCAAAACATCATAAAAATTAGGATAAGGCCTAACTAGAGATTCATCTCTTGGCGAATCACCTTCACCCTTTAGCTATCTTACTTGGAGGTCATTACCAAGAAAAAAACCAAAACTAAGCTCTCTGGTTGAGTCTAAACTTTGAAAATTAGTATATATTAGCTAAGCACCCAATACCCTTATCAATGCAGTGTGTGAAGTGAGGGGGTAGGCCACAATACCAAATCATGTATTAATTTCCAACACATATCCTTTTAAGGGCCTTAAACACCTGAAACCAATCATAGAATTCTTTTTTAGTACCTATTATATAAACCAAGTTCTTCACACTTTATAACTAAGGCATAAGCCAAAAGTGAGATAAAAGGTACCCTAATATTTTAAAATCACTCTAGTGTATGTTTTGGATTACCTTGAGATATTTTTCTTTTGTTTGATTTGTGTTTGAGTTTTGAGATTTCTTTTATTTCTTTCTATTTCTCACATGGTCTTTACTAGCCAAAAGTTAAGGAACCAAACCAACCAAGAACCACCTTCCTCTTCTTCTTCCTCCATGGATTATACCTCAGATGTTTAGGGCTATTCCCATCCTTCTACCCCCTTACCATGCCTTAGATAGTAGCCCAATGTGATTTATATTTTATAAATTTTCTTGATAATAATTAATAGCTCTCCAATATTACCTCAACACCCTGTCTTATTTCACCCTTGCTTTGGTTCCTCCTAGTGATCCACTTTATGGGATGCCTCCCCATATTATAGTTGCCACTACCTCCACCTAATGTATGATCACTCAAAAATCTTCCTCTACTAATAATACATCTACTACTTCCACCCAAACTCAATCAAACAACCCAACCAATAACCAAACATCCCCTACACCAACTAATAACTCTTCTAACATATGGGAAAACTCACCTCTTATCACCCATACTCCATCCACTATAGGTATATGTTCTACCCATATTACCACTATTCCTCTTATCACTACCAACCCACCAATATCTACCCCACTTCAAAATGTGGTGCTTTGCATACCATTCCACCTATCAGCAATAGAGTTACCACTCACCCATAACCAATTAACCCATCTATACCTCCTACCCAATCCATATCAATTCCCCAATTTATCAATATCATACCTCTAAACCAAGCCACATCAACTCCTCAATAAATATCTATGACACCCTACACATACTATATTCCTAATCCACAAGGTTACATAGTTCCATCTTCTACCCAACCTATTGTGCCTATTAACCATTATATGGTATCATCCCAACCTTCAATTATTACATACCCACATATGACATCTTCTCAACCCTTTACCAGTTATCCATATATTGCATCCACCTGACCTCAAAAAATTGTGACATATAATAATGGAACTCCCCAACCCCAAATAGATTTTGTCAAAATATTGATAGACAAAATTACCAACCTAGAGCCATCTATATCTAGGGCTCACAACCTTTTGTCTTATGACCAAATCTATAATGAACCTATCCACCCATCCATCCCTATCCAACCTTACCATCCTTAATGGGAACTACCAAATTTTATAAATTATAAAGTAAGGAGGATCCCCAATAACACTTAAGAGAATTTAGGCATTCTTGATACTTAATTACCTATGATGATTCTCTTTTTCTTCACACCTTTCCTATGTCTTTATCTAGACTAACAGTATATTGGTATAGTGTTATTTGTAGACACTAAAAAACTACACACTTATATTTTTTGATGATCAAATGCCTTAGGACCCTCTATAGACCCATTAAAACCTTCTTGATACTTAACTAATGCCTCTCAACCTAACCAAATCACTAATCTCCTATTCATATGGTACTATTCAAAAATACTATTTGAAAGTACTATTCACTATCACTATTCACTATAGGACCCATTATCACCATTCATGATGACATGGTAAGTGACATGGAATATAACATGAAAAGTGACATGGGAAGTGACATGGAAGGCTATATGGCAAGTGCCATGGATTGAAAATTAGGTGGATTGAAGTGGGGCATCATACCCCACTTGGGACACTCATCTAATGTACCTAATGACATCATTAAGAACCATAAGGGTCCCACTTGGAAGTATGTCGAATTTACCCTCATCCCACATGTAAAATGGTGCCAAAATTCATATATAATATGTTTAATTACTTAGTCAAAGATAAGAGAATGTGGTGTAAAGTATTTTGGACTCATATGAGCCCATGTGCATGATATCCACTCAAATGTGGACTCATGTGTAAGGTGGAAGATAAACCAACCAAGTGGGTGACCCATTCTCAAGGTGGGAATCTCACCTCCCTTGTATGTCATGACCACTCATGCACACACATTTATACTTGTGCCAAAATTGATGAGACACTTAGACAAAAGACAAAAGTGAGTGGTGAAAAGTATTTTGGACCCATATGAGCCCATGTGCATGATTCTCTCTCCATTTTGGACTCTAGCAAGTTGGGAGAAAAAAAACCAAGTTAAATACCTATTAGATATGTGTTAATCTCACACCCTTGTATTTCATGACCACTTATGAGCCCATTTAAATAAATTTTCCACATTTCACTATTCCCCTCTTTTGGCATAGTTCTTGGCATCAAATGTTATAAATACCCACTTCTCCTTGACCCAAGAGAGTTAGTTTTGGTTGGAGAATTTTCTTTCAAGTTTGAGATCATAATCCACTTATTAAGGAGGTAATCATATTTCAAATAAGAACATGAAGCAATGAAACTCTACAAAAATCATCACAAAGCTTCAACAACATCATCAACAAACATCTTCAAGCATTGAGGTCTATTATTGCGATTTAATTATTTCATTTACTCCTTCCTTTCCTTTAGCCTATTATTTATTAACCTCCATACTATAAACCCTCTAAATATATTATTTTCCCTTTATCCCTTTGTCTCACTTGCTCCTTTTTCCCCTTCACCATCCTCACATCATTTATTCTTTCACCCCTTTGCGATCTTCATCCTTTTGATCACTTACACCTTTGCCATCTTTACCCCTTTTCCCATTCACCATATTTACTCCTTTGTCCCATTTACCCATTTATTTATTTGTATATTTTCATCCTTAACCATTTATAAGACCCAAATAAGTTATCCTTTTGATCCTTTCCATCAATCCAAACCAAAAACCACAACCTTGTTTTAACCAATTTTTAGCATTAGTATTATTCAAACTAGTTTCTTTATTTTAGTCATCTTAGCAAAGAATTTAGTTTTATTAATTATTTATTTTTAATTTTATGTTATTATTTTTATTTTTATATCATTTTTATTTTTATATCATTTTTATTTATCAAATTTAATTTTTTAAAGTAGATGGATTGACAACCTCCTAGGAAGATTTCCCTTCTAGGATCTAGCTCATGCTAGGCAATCCACCCATCTACTTGTCTATCAAAAAAGTGTGGGGTAGTTATTTATTATTTAAGGTAATCCTCCCAAGCCAAAGAGGAGATATCACAAAATCTTAAATTTAATTCACTCACATTCAATGGGTATTTTTTTACATAACCTGTAACATAGTTTCTTTCTTTTCAAAACTAGAAGAAAAGTAAAAATTAGATAGAAACATTTTGGAACATCCAATGACACCCTTAAGTTTTCTTGGGTTCATTAGTTAGTTGTTTTAAGAAATTTTCATTGGTGAAAATTTCATTTATTTTTATTAGTGAAAATTTCATTTAGTTATATTAGTGAAAATTTCATTTATTGCATTCTTTACACATTAAGTGTTCTTTCTTACATTTTTAGTGGGATTTTTTTTAGAAAAATTAAATTTTATTTTCTTGCATTTATAAATGAAATTAAAAAAACTAAAAAGGAAAGGAAAGATAATTCATCCTAGGATTGTGATTGTAATTTCATGTTGTGTTTAGGTGCATTTTAGTTTTTTTTTTGTGCATTAAAAAGAAATCAGAAATTTCATTTTGGTTAAAATTAATTGCATACATTATCTGATTGCTTATTGTAGTTCACTTAGATTAATTACACAAATAAAATTAATCATAAAACAACAAATTTTACACAAACCAAACCACTTACACTAAAACAAATATCAAACACACTTGATATAAGGCCTGATTAGGATTTCACCACCTAGTGGATCACCTTACCCTTTCCCAATTATCTTGCTTGGATTTAACCACTGAGAGGATAACCAACTTAGTTCTTTGGCTGAGTATAAACTTTGGTAATCAGTATATTAGATAAGAACCCACACTATCTATGGGATTTTGATGTGATGGGAGCAAGCCCCAAATATCAAGCCACGTACTTGATCCAATACAAACTTTTTTTTAGCACCTAAACACAACCTAAAACCAAACATAGACTACCTTGTTTAGGACCTGTTCTACAAACCAAATTTCCTCTTCACAATTTTTAAGGCATAATAAAAATGAGAGATAATTAAAATTATAAGATTTAACATAGTCCTAGTTATTTCATTCTTTGCCTTGATTTTTTTTATTACTCTTTGTTTGAGGTGTGAGAATGTATCATCCCTTTCTTATCTTCTCATATGGCTCTCACTCCCCAATAGTAAAGAGACCTTGAGGAAAAAAAATCACCACCAAATCAACCAACCTCTTAAAATTTTACATCCATGGAACACATTTTTGAACCCATATACTCCCCTCACTCTCCAAGAAGTCCCATTTAGGTAGTACCAAGAGATGCAATTTTTTTCACTTTACTAAACAACAATCATGTAGCCTTACAAAATTACCTTAGAACTACATCTTACCAAATCTTGGTTTCAACCCCACCCATAGATCCATCTTATGGCATGCCTATCCACCTCATGGGGATTACCTCCACTACCACAAGTACTACTCAACCTTTAGTTGCCTAGACCTTATCATCAACCAATAACCCCCTCAAAAATATCATTCAAGACTAACCAACCCAAACTACCATTGCCCTTATACTGCCTACTAATCACTCCTCCAAAATAGGAGTGTTTACCTATAACACTACCCATCTCCCTTTAATTACCTCCAACCCATCAAACACTACTCTGATTCAAAGCCTTGTGGTGTCCATACCCTCCATGTTACTACCGATTAGTACAAAGGTTAGTACTCTTCCATTAGCCACTAACCCAACTACCACTCCTACCCAACAAGTGACCTTTAGCTATCTCCATAATCTAGAAGGGTACATTTCTAATACCTAACCACCCAACTCTACTCAATAATTAGTATCCACATACCAATATATCTTTTCTACCTAACCATTGGCATCCACATACTAACCTTTCAACTATCAACATGTTTCTCAACCACCATCATAATATACATCCTACAACCTTCTAGGTGCTCAACCCAAAATAGACTTCGTGAAGATGATCATGGACAAGATGACTAACTTTGAGTATATCTTTTGACCTTATAATCTCTTAGCTTTTGATCAAATTTTCAATGAGCCTATTCACCCTTCAATCCCCATCAGACAATACCCAACCCAATGGGAACTTCTAAAATTTAAAAAGTTTAATATTAAGGAAGACCCTCAACAAAATTTAAGGGTATTTAGGAATTCATGCTACTTGATTTCCCATAATTATTCTCTTCTCCTCTATACCTTCCCTATGTCATTATCCAAACTAGTATTAGATTGGTATAGTGCCATACCCAAATATTCCATCCTCTCTTTCATCCAACTAGTCCAAAAAAATTTAGATCATTTTTAAATCAATATATCTTAAAAAAATTCCTTACCAACCTCTACTCCATCTAGTAATTTGAGGATGATTCCATTTATGAATTTGTGGCTCATTGGAGGAACCTGATCAACTAACTTTCCTTTTCTTTGCCTCAACTTAAACTTATAGAGCTCTTTGATTGGGCATGTGGCAAGCATATCTCATCCACATTACATGTCCAAATCTTTTATAACTTTGATTAAGATTTTACCATGGCTCATGAACTAGATAATTGAGCCATTGATGAAGGAAAGCTCAAACTCAAAAACAAGAACCCCACTTATAAGCCTAATGAGCCCACTTCTTCCAAGCCAAACCACCAAACCAATCCCAACACCAAAAACAAAGCAAATGCCAATGCTATTGTCCTCAAATTCACACCACCACCATATACCAACCAATAAAACCCATGGAACTAGAACTTCAACTCCTCTAATTATTCAAACCAAAACCAAAGGAGCCAAACTTAGAATAATCAGAAGTAATTAACTCCACTTGGGGAACCTTATGCTTCTATTTTGGAAAATTTATTAAAAGCCAATATCATCTAACTTCCACCAATTAAACCACCCTAAATATTTGATGTTTATCACCCTATTTTGGGTTGGTATAATGAATATGACCATTGTTCCTTTCACCAAGCCATAAAACATGATATCAATAGGTGTAATACCTTCAAATACCTTATCCAATCCCTCATTGATAAGGGGGAACTCAAATTGGATAACCCTAATGCACCACCCAACCAATCCCTTGACATATTTAGGAAACCTTTTACAAAGCATGCTCCCACCAAAAATGAGAGTAATAACATTGAATGCTCTCCTAACACCCATACCATTAACATGGTTATTGACACACCCACTAATAAATAACCCATTCACCAATATACCAATCCCCCTATACTTATTAAAATAATGTAGTTACCTTCTACCCTTCTGGACATAAAAATAGAGAAAGTAACCATATCCACACATTTGATATAGGTTATAACACCCATCTTCCCTACTATAAAACCATCCATTCCATCTTTGGAAGTTATCTCACAAGAAAAGATAACTACATCCACCAAACCTTTAATTTTATAACCCTCCATCAAAAACCAAGACAAAGGTAAGGGAATCAAACAAAAACCCCTAACCCCTTCTTTGATAGACCAATATATCCATTCTAAACTAACCAAAACTTCTACCCAACCAACCAAAACCTCTTCCAAATTAATTGACCCTCAAACACCTAAACGCACCAAGACAACTAAAGTAACAAAACCTCCTCCAAAACCAACAACTATAATAACCAAAGAGGTAAAACCACCCAAATTCCCAAAGCCTAAAATTTTACCTCCTAAAACTTTCCCTCTATTTTGGGTCCCCATCCCTCTACCTTGAGCACAAAGCCTATTATTTTTACTAAAACCCCACCACTTTTATTAGTTACACCTTCACACTTATTTTCTATTACACCTATTTTTACTACACCAAAAATACCTAAGTTACCTACCTTTCCATCCTCTTCCTCTATCTCATTAATTATCTTACCTAAATAAAAACCATCAACCAAATGTACCACCTCACCTAAGACACCTATCACCCAACCTACTTCTAAACAACCTTCTACCTCCACACCCAAAATAAGAACCACTAAACCTTTACCACCATTAACTAATTCTTAACTAACCATTATCTAATGGTTATTGCAACCCTCTTCCTTGATATTACCACCCATACAAATCCTTTGACTCTTCATGTCCCAAGCCATCATGGTTTAATAACAATTTGATTTATTTATACCACAAGATACCCAGCCATGATATAGAGAATTGCAAAGTTGTCTAAAATATCATCCACTACCTTTATGATGAGGATGATATATTAATATATGAACTCCTATGTCACCCATACCAACCAAAAAAACAACCATACCTACTCAATGCTTACCCACTCATTCACTCTCACCTAAGAATGAAGATGAGTCTAACCATTTTACTACCTTACCCTTTCCTTTTATCCATACTATCAATGTGGTCACTAGATCACATCAAAAGGATAAAGGGAAGGCTAAGGTATCCATTCCTTGGACTTATCCCTCTTCACATTCCAAATCAAATCACACCCAACCATCTCCATATTTAATCAAATCCAAGGTGTCTATCTTAGTTGTCCCCAATCTAAACCTTCCTACCCCAACCCATATGCAATATCTATCTATAAATCTATCTTGAAGTAGCTTCACTAGACCTCAAAAAAAATGAGCCTATATGAGTTTATTTCTACTTCTCCCCATCAGCACCAAGCACTCATAGAGGTCTTGCAAACTATTGAGGTCCAACCCAATGACCCTCAGCCTCTAGCTACATTTGTTGGTGCCCTTCAAACTTCCAACTATGTCACCTTTAATAATTTATAAATACCTTCCATCCATCCTGAGGACCTAGATCACCCACTCTTTATTACTACTTACATCAACCAAACCCATGTTAAAAGGGTGATTATTGTTGGGGGAGATAAAACTAAAATCATATCCTCTTATTCTTACAGATAACTCAACTTACTAGACAATATCATGTTGAAATCCAAAATGGTCCTCTGATCCTTTAATGACACTATGGCCACTACCTTGGCAACTATCATCCTTCATATCTGTGTAGGACCCCACACTCTCTCAAAACTCTTCTATGAGGTAGAATGATAATTCCAATACAACATATTATTGGAATGACCTTGTATTCACTCCATGGAATGTGTTCCCTCTACCCTCCATCAATGCATTAAGTTTGAGCATGAGGACTAGGTCATCAATATCCAAGCAAACCCAAATCCTTTCTCAATATGAAATATAACCTATTTCCTAAATGATGTTCTCATACACCCATCCAATGCACCTTCAATAGTTACACCCCAACCACCAACCATTAATGAAATGTTGACTATCTCATCCATCCCTTCTTCTTAGATCCCCATAGAGGAGCACTTGGGATATATGTTCTAATGATTCTTGTTAGGTGCGTATTACTTTATAGCATTGGATGTTTTCCCTACTCCTCAAGAATATGGGAACCTCAAACATGACCCTTATTATGACCCTAACATTATAACCATCATATTTTTTTGTCCCCCTAACCATAAAATTAACTTCATCTATGGGGGACTAGATCGGCCACTTCTTGCTCCTACCACTACCTTTTCCATTTAACCATTCACATCTAGCTTTTCCTACCTTGACAAACTAGCATTTGATAAATTATAGCTTCATAAGTGTGCCTAAAATGGATTTGGTCTAGGCTAATATAAATAAGGATGCCATGATTTACCTTTAATCAAAACCCAAAAACCTCATGAGTCATTTGGTCTTGGGTTCATACCACCTAATGAACCCACCAATTCACCCAAACCTATTGACATGATCAAGGAAGACATCCCCTCCTCAAAAACTCGACCTCCTTTGAAGTCTAATAATTTTGATATCATTAATCTTAATTTTTTTATCAACACCATTAGTTTAGGCCCCCTAACCTATCAAAAGTATGGCCAAATTTGAACTGTTCCTCTCATCCATCCTGAAATGATAGAGAAAAATGATCCTACCATCAATACCATCTAACATCAAGACGATGATTTTATTATCAATTACCTTGATGCCTTAGATTATTTAATCCATAAATCCCTTCCTCATATATCCTTGACCATGTTGAATGAATCCACCATGGATATCAACTTGGGAACTCAGGATAACCCCCATGTTGTCAAACTGGGCCAAGCACTAAACACTAAAGAACTTCAAGACTTCTCTTTCCTACCACATCATAGCATTCACTTGGTTTTAAAATGATATTCTCAATATTGACCACACCATTTTTACCCATAACATAGTCACTCATCATGATGCCAAGCCTATTAAATAGAAACTTTGATGAATGCATCCTCACATATCCCTTCTCTTCAAAGAAGAGCTTCAATATCTCCTATTTGTAAACTTCATTCAGCCCATTGAAAACCCCTAATGTCTCTTGAATATCATACCTATCACCAAAGCCACTAAGGGTCTACACATTTGTCTAAAATTTTGTGACCTTAACCTCACCTACCCCAAGGATGACTTTCCTCTACCTAGTTTTGACTAGCTTGTTGATCTTATATCCAACCATGAGATGTTATCTCTCATGAATAGGTTTTTGGGTTACAATCTGATCTTTATTGCTCCTAAAGATCAACATAAAACTACCTTTACCACTCTTTAGGGAAATTTATTCTATAGAGTCATGCCTTTCAGGTTAAAAAATGTTGGTGCAAATTACCAATGAGCCATGACCTACAACTTCCATAACCTCATCCACACCATCATAGAGGACTATGTTGATGATCTCTTGGGAAAATACAAATCTCACCAAGATCATCTAAAATTTCTCAACATTATCTTCAAATTCCTAATCCATTTCCATGTCAAACTTAACCCCAAGAAATGTGTTTTTAGGGTCCTTTCAAGGAAGCTTCTTGGATTTATCATCTCCCTTCAAGGAATTGAAGTAGACCCTACCAAGGTCAAAGTAATCTTAGAGATACCTCTTCCTACCAACCTTAAGCAACTTCATATCCTATAGGGAAATCTTCAATCCATTCATCATTTCATTTCTTAGCTCTTAGACTGGTGTAAACCTTTCCATCACCTTCTGAATAAGGATGTCTCTTTCAAATGGAATTATGATTATCAAAAATCCTTTGAATCACTCAAATAGTACCTTTTGTCACCACCTATCCTCATCCATCCTAAGGATGACTACCCCTTTCATCTATAAATCTCTGCCACTAACCATTACCTAGGGGTAATGTTGGCTCACTAAGATGAACAACACTGAGAGTAACCGTATACTACATTAGTTGAACACTTGTAGAATATGAGATTTAGTATACCCATAATTAAAAACTATGTTTTTACCTAATTTTCATGGCCAAAAAACTCTACCATTACCTTTTTAACCATAAAACCTATGTCATAACCAACATTGATCCACTCAAGTACATGCATTCTAAGCTATACCAAAACTAGTGTATGGCCATGTGGCTTATGATCTTAGTAGAATTTGATCTTGAGTTCCTTCAGTAAAAGTCAATTAAAGGGAAATTCATTGTTGACTAATTGGCCAAATCACCTTTAGTAGACCACCAACCAATTCCTCTTTAATTCCCAAATGAATCCATCATTGCTCTTTATAAAGAGGACATAACCTACCAAGTGACTATGTTTTTCAATGGTTGGAAGTGCCAACAAGGTGGGGGTGTTATAGTTGCTCTCATTCTTATTTATGGTGAACCCATTCCTATTTCTTTCAAATTTAACTTCAAATACACCAATAATATGGCTGATTATGAAGCCCTAGTCATAGGTCTCCAAACTGCTTTATCCTTAAGAACTAAGACCATCAATGCCTTTGCTGATTTAGAGCTCATGGTCAACCAAGTCAATGGATACTATTAATGTAATAATGATGTCTTATAGAAATAAAAATATTTATTTGACAAAATCTTAGCATCATTTAAATACTACTTGGTCAAATACGTTCCTTAATCTACCAATAAATTCATAGATACAATGTCTTGCCTTACTTCCAAAATCCCTTCCTAGCCTTCGATTTCTAAAATTTGTGTCGCCATTCATCATTTTACTACACCCTCTTCTAACCAATCTAAACTCCCTACTATTTTTAATGTGGAGGAATCCCCATTTGACATTTGGTATGACCAAAATTTTAACTACCTTAACCTAGGCATCATTCCTCCCAACCTCTCTAGGAATGCACAAAGAAACTTTTTTTAAAGTACCTCTCATTACACCATACTAGGGGAAATACTTTACAAATTTGGTTTCAATTATCTCCTTATTCATTGCCTATGCAACCATGAAGCTTCCCACACCATCATGGAAACACATGATGGGATCTATGGGGGACACTTTAGCAATCTATCAATCACTAAATGTATCCTTCACCTTGGTTTATATTGGCCCACCCTCAACCAGGACTATTGTGATTATGTAAAAAAGTGTGTTAAATGTCAACAACATGTTAATTTACAACACGTGCTAGCTAATGGCCTCTAAGTATCTAAGTACTTTTGACCTTTATCATAATGGGGACTTGATCTCATTAGGGAAATCAACCCCCATTATTCATAATGACATAGCTCCATCATCATAGCCTCCTATTATTTCACCAAGTGGGTGGAAGTTATCCCTCTCATCTTAACTAAAATGGAGAATATCATCAACTTTATCAACCATCATATCATCTACCACTTCAGTGTGATTCATAAGATCATCATTGATAATGGTAAATCTTTCAAAAACAAGCAAGTTTAGGGTCTATGTGACATGTTTGGCATTGACCTAAATTTTTCCTTGCCTTACCATCTACAAGTAATTAGAAAAGAAGAAGCCTCTAATAAAATTCTCAATAAAATCCTAGCCAAAGTAGTCAGTGCTTCAGGTTGGGATTGACATTTTCACATCCCCTTTATTTTATGGGCACATCATACTAGCATTTAAACCTCTATGGGTTTTACCCCTTTCTCTCTAATCTTTGGAGTAGAGGTAGTCTTGCCTCTTGAAGTCCAAATCCCCTTTCTTCGCATATCTTTGCAAGATATTATTTTTGAAGAAGATTATCATCAACACTATTTAGCTTAGCTTGAGATACTTGATGATCATCATTTATCATCCATCACCCACCTCCATATCTATCAAGAGCATATCAAATGTGCTTATAAAAAATGCCTCAAGTAATGAGACTTCAATATCAGAGACCTCATCCTATAATAAAACCAACATGGAGAAGAGTAAATGAAGAATATTTTCTTTCAATTGTCTTAGACCCTACATCATTACTTATAAGTATAGATCAAGAGCTTATCATTTGTCCTATCTTGAAGGCAAACTAGAACCTAAACCTCTTAATGATTTACATCTACATCTACATCTACATCTATTTTTTTGTTAAAGAAGGATCAAGCTCACTGCTTTTGTCTAACTTAATCTCATCTCTTGATTATGACATTTTAACCTTCACCCATCTTCCTCTTCTTTTTTAAGATAATTGATTACAACATAGAGCCATGCGATTAACCATCATAGTCATAGCCTAATCCCAAATATGGGTACCATGGCTCTACCCATGGCATGGTTCTCATGGACAATTTTAATCTCTAATAAGATGGAATCCCATCGTCATTACCTCTTAAAACCACACCTCTTCACATATTATTAACCTTCTTGTGTCAAAGTTTTTCCCTCATATCAAAAAACCTCTGAACCTAATTAGACTTGTCTGTGTCTAAAATAAATCACATCCAATTTGAATACCAAAATATTACTTGGGTCAATATATTAAGCATTGAAAACTATTCCTTTGAAGGATAACTACCCAAAATGATATAAAAATTACCAGATATAAGGTAGACTACTCCCTTGATGGACAACTATCAAGAGCATTAAAAAAAGTCACTAAACATAGACCACTCCATTGAAGGATGGCTAAGTTAACTTTGTCAAAAGAAGAGAAATTACTTGGAAGCTTCCCACATTGATCATCTTCCAATATACAATAATAAATTAAAAAAACCACAACCACAACAAAATCTAAAGCTAAAATCGGCTCTCAAGTAGCATAATAAGTTAGCAACCACAATTGGCTTTCACATGTAGAATTCTCACATTGATCAGTCTACATCCAACATATGACATTGACTTGTCTATTACCATTCTTAGGTCACGTATAGAATGGGAAAACTAACCCACATAAGGTTACCATGCACATCACCCATTGTCCTTCATACCACCTATTACCCATCTTCCCTATTAATATCTATAAATCAAAGGATTTAGAGCTTACTTGAGACACTGTGATCAATAAACTTATTTTATCAACCAAAATATGCTAGTGAGAAGCATTCAAAAGGATTATGTTCTTTAAGTCAATCCAATTTTGAGTTTTGTTTTACTTTGTCCTTGTCAAAAAATAGGCATTACACCTCATTTCTTATTCTCCCCTCATTGGGTCATGTATTCTATTAGACCTATGTCTCATGATTTTTCATCTGATATGGTTATTTAACCTACTTATGTGCCACTACTATCATCCAACAAATCATCATAACCCTAACCATGAATAACATTAGAACATCATTAATGTCAAATCCCTATTTATGATCAATCAACCCACATTTTAGAGATACATTTCTCTACAAACTCAACCCATCTTTGGCACACACCCTTTCTCCACAAACCTTTAATTAAACTAGACCATGTGGTCCATAAAATTGGGGAAACCCACTTGAGCACCATTCTCCAACCCTTGTTCAACTACATTGGCCTGATGTCCATGGACTATGTATGCATTGCTTGACTTCTAAGGGTAGTTTGGCCACTAAAAACTAATTACCCTCCCCTTTGTATTCTCATTAATTTCTATTTATAACAACACCCTCTTGCTTAGGGCATCCTATATTAGGGAAGCTTTGGATTTTTCATAGCATCCTTATATTTTACCATAATCTAATACTTCCTCTTTGTTTTTCCCTAATTAATGGGAGAACTACATTGGCTTGAGGTCATTTTAGACTATGTAGGTAGTGATTAGTTACTAAGGTTAGCTTGGCCACATCCTTTATTTTGTTTTCCCTTCTCACCTAAAATCTCTTCCTCCACTTCTCTACCTATATCCTCACCACCTCACTCCTTTTAGCTTGTCAATCTCTATTAACCACTTTTCTAGCTTATCAATATCTTTTAACACAAAGGATTGAAAACCTTCCTCATTGACCCCTCTTATCTCCCATAAATCCACCACCTACTCTACTTCATTAGCCTCCTCATCACCTTTCCTTGTGCATGCTTTACAGGTCACTCTATCATCCACTTTTTGTGTTTTTATCACTCTCTCCACTTATTACCAACCTTGCCATTTATCATCCTTATCATCTTCCCCACCCTTAGCTATTTATTGTACACTCTTTATCACTCTCTTTTACTCACCAATTCCACATCATCCTATTCCCCTACACACTAAGGGATACCTTTACATCTTTCTCTTCTTTTTTACCACCTTTTTAATTCTTTTCCACTACTTCTAAACCACCTTCATTCCAATTTTTAATTCTTGTTCTCTTCTTTCCCATATTTTCAATCTGGCATGCTTTTTATTTCTTTTATTTCTTTTATCATCCCATTTGTTTCTTATGTGTGCCACCACTCTCTATCAATTTGCCACTCTTACTACCTTTTCCATTTTCCCCTCCATAACTAGCTTCTAACTAGGCCTTTATCCTTTGATAAGCCTTCCATAATTGCCCTTTTCTTCTTATCATTTCTAGCCTTTTTCACTTTACATTCCCCTTTTCCTCTTTCCATCTTAGTACGCACTATCTTTTTCATCTTTGTGAGTGCCCATGCTTTATATCCCTACTTTAATTCTTCCTTTTCCTTCTAATCATCCCTAATATTCATCTCTTATTTTCATCTCATGCCCTTTCATTGTGTTCCCCCATTTCTTCACCACCTCACCACTTTTTGGCTTGTCAATCTCTTCTAACAAGTTGATTAACACATACCTTATCTTTGTAGCTTATTATCCACCCATCCTTTACTTACCCTTCTTTTTATTAACCCCTTTCCCATTTTTCATCCCATTCTCATCTCCAACACCATCCTCTAATTTGCTTCATTATTCCTCTTCTTGCCTATCATCATCCATGCTTACTTGGTCACGTCTTCACCTACTTCTTCACTCTCTTATTATCCTTTTTGCTTCCTCATTTCACTCATTTTTCATCCTATTTCCCTTTTTTCTATGCATTTCCTTATTTTTCATTTTCATTACCATACTATTTTCTCCTTGGTCTTTTTTAGACCTATTTTGAAACCTTTCATGGCCTCCCATATCTCCCATCCTCCCATTACCCTTCATGATTTCTACACCTCTTTCTGCATCCTTTTTAATTCTCCAATCTATTCATTCCTCAAACCCCCATCTTTTAAATTTTATTTTTCTTTTCTCCATTTAATTTCATTTTTTTTGTCTCCCTTGATGACATTTTATGTTCTTCTTGACCTTCTTTTTTTTCTTCCTATATGTCCATGCTTATCTCCTTACATCCTTCTTCATCTTAATATTTATCTATAACCTCATTTTCTTCTTTACCTGTCTCTTCATCTATCTCTTGGTCAACCTTCACCTCATCCCATATTAGATCCCCATCATTTTCTCCCATTGTCACTCTAGCTTCTTACTCATTAAAGTATGATCACCAATCATATTACTTATATGTGTGTATACATGTTTGTTTCCTCATATCCTTAGCTCCTTACTTTAATGCATGAAATATTATCAAGGTCCCTACTTCAAGACATCCATTTCTTCCTTAGTGTCTTTATCAGTTAAGCATGGATCCTCATTTTTTTCCTCTCTAACTATTCCCTTCACCCAATCCATCCACCTCTTCAACCATTAAACCCTATATGCATTTTGCATGTACTTGATATAGTGTGATAAACACACCTTTTTTTAGCCTTCAAAGCATGCTCATGTGATGCATTCATAGTGCTTATGTTTATTAATCCAAGCCCACTTTGGATCTATTTTTAGTCCTTGTCACAGAAAGAACATCATGCCCTCTTCTCATCTCAATGTGTTTAGTTGATATTTTCGTTATGACATATGTCTATTGATTATATTATTCACTTTAATATTAGTGTTGTTTGTTTCTTTACCCCATCTAATTTACCTTAAGCCAAATTACAACAACCATAACAATAAAAATCATAACCATAACCATAACATTCATAAATATCCACATAACCCTAAGCATGATAACATTCAAACAATGACATCTAACACATTTTTTACATATTTACAACAAACTATGCAATATTTTATTTAAGGTACAAGGAGTCACATGGTGCATATAAACTTATCAGATTATCCACACCTCACCTTAAACCTCTATGTACATTATTTTCTAACATAAGCATTAGATCAATTATCTGGTGACTCTAGATTTGTGTTCAACCATCCTTCTACTTGATTACTTCCTGAACTAACATTTATACCATTCCCTAGCTTAGTAGCCACTAAATGGTGTACGATGTTCTCCTCTTTTGTACTCATCCCCATAAGGCAAAAATCATATTATGCTCTAAGTATTTCACCCTACTTGCCTATCATAGTCATTGCATCCCTCTACACTAGTTGTTCTAATCACATAGGTACCACTGATTGTTGCCTTAACATGTATCCCTTTAGATAGTGAGGGTTCCCTCCATAGATAGGTTGAAGGTCATGTTCTCTAGCCCTGCACCTTGCATAATGAAAGTCTCACCTTATTCATTATTGAGTATGTATGAGTCTATGCTCAATCTTAGGTCATGGGTGTCTTTCTTCTTTTTGTTGGTTTAATATCACTTCCATTATTTCCATTACATGTTTTAGTATTTAGTAGATACACACATTCACTGTGTAGATTATTTTAGGTCATGAGGGTTTCTAATTATCTCTACCATTGATTCCATTATTCACCATATTTAACCTCTGATAGTTCTCTGCACCTTAAAAAACCTATAAAAAAAAATAAATTCACAGTAGGTATTTGTTTTTATCATGATTATTTAAATAGACTACCTAACCACTCTTCCTCATTGACATGATTATCCATTTCATCAATGGGGAAGGTCATATGATGTCATTGATTCCCTTGAATAATCTTCCCACTTGAAATGGTCATGTTTACTTACCTTTTCATATAGACATGTATCCCTCAATCTAAATGGTCATCTTGATATAGTCATTATGTACTATCATGATGTCTTTTTATTACCCATATCATCTGATCCACATCTGATGTCTCTACTTGCTTTATCATCTTATGGTCCTTATGGACCTAGTGGTCATTTGCATTAGTTTCACCTTAACCTTTAAAATAAATTAGCTTCCATCCTTGGTCCATTGTAATGGCCACACCTCTAAAACTACCACTATTACTGGTGGTATTATCTCCCAAATACTTCCCACTATGGAAGCTCCCTTGGTTTATCCAACTATATAACCAATATCCTGAACCACATAACTCCCTACTAATAAGGCCTCTTCTAAGTGGAACCCAAAGTCATTGGTTCCAAGGAAATAGGATAGAAGATGTAGACATGGGCATCATTTGTCTAGCCTACCCATACAACTCTTGGGTCAGGCAAGGTCTATCCTCTATCGCTCACCAAACTACCAACTTTTTTACTCATATAATCTACTTATCCATCAAATAAATTCTTTACAGTCATCAATTCACTATTACCCTTAAAACTTGGCCTGTAATGGTGATGAAACTTTACCAAAGAGACTATATAGATCTTGATAGACACCCACCTCCTAAAACTTACCTTGTAGTGATAAATTCCACCTTTGCACTTATACCCTCACATAGTTTTAGAAGGTTTAACCTCCTCATGAAGTCACCTCTTCTTTTCCTTAGCTCCATCACCAAACATTTGTGATGCTTAACCTTTTGTTACCCACATGTTTATCCTACCTTACCTATCCATGTCTTCTTCTCCTAATACATGTGGTATTTTTATGGTGACTATTCACCAATCTACACCATAACACCTCGTAATCACCAAACTATCCACCCATACCTAACCATGTGGTATCTCATATTGGGGTAAACCATTTGAAATCCATGATAGAACTATATTTGGCTATAATTTTTATTAGATATCACATCCAAAAATCTATGTAGGAAGCATCCACTTTCCTAGTGCATGTGGAGTCAACTTGGCCACCCCCTACCTTAACCCTTTCCAACCACTCCCTCTGACCAACTGACCATTCAATCACATCCACCTTGACATTGACTGATTAAACCTAAACTACTATATACCTTTGTGATGACATTACCTAGGCCATTTGGACTGCAATAACCAACTTTGCCATGTTACATTTTTACAAGACCCAACCATTTGGGTTTTTTGTAGGAATGCCTCCTACCTTAGATATCTATGACCAACCTTGACCTTATTTAGTTTGCTTGACTGGCATGACCCGATTAGCTATAACTAATGTTGCGGACTAGTTACCCCTAACATATGTCCCTATAGACCCAAACTTAAGCTGACTAACATTGGAAACTTTAGTTCATGTCTGAGCTTAGATATTGCACTTAGTCACATTTTATATGCATTTTTGCATCTCGCATACCCAACTACCTTGTGGCACCACCTAGTGCCTCCCTACCAACCACTTACCAAACACACACTTGATTATGATTTACCTCATCAACTCTTGGTTTGAATGGGAACACCTCCTCCCATACTTAGGGCATCTTAACCTTTCGCCAAGTGAACCATTTTTGTTTTATAGCTTGTTAATTCAAAGTTACATAATAAAAAGGTGTAAAATATAGACACCAAAATACTACACACTTATATTTTTTGATGATTGAATTCCTTGAGACCCCCTATAGACCCCTAAAACCTTCTTAAGCCTTAACCAACCCCTCTCAACTTAACCAAATCATTAATCTCCTATTTATATGGTACTATTCAAAAATACTAAATGAAAATACTATTCACTATCACTATTCACTATGGGACCCATTGTTACTATTCATGATTATATGGAAAGTGAGATGGCATGTGACATGGAAAGTGACATGAGAAGTGACATGGAAGGTGATATGGTAAGTGACATGGCTTAAAAATAAGGTGGCTTAAAGTGGGACATCATACCCCACTTAGGACCCTCATCTAAGGTACCTAATGACATCATTAAGCACCACAAGGGTCCCCCTTAAAAGTATGTTGAATTTCCCCTCATCCCACTTGGAAAATGGTGTTGAAATTCATGGGTAATATTTTTAAGTACTTAATAAAATACATGATAAGGTGGTGGAAAGTCTTTTGGACTCATATTAGCCTATGTGCATGATATCCACTCAAATTTAGATTCATGTGCAAGGTGGGAGACAAACCACACAAGTGGGAGACCCATTATAAATGTGGGAATCTAACCCCCTTGTATTTCATGACCACTCATGAACTCACCTGGATAATTTTGCCAAAATTTATGAGGCACTTAGCTAAAAAATGAAAGTGAGTGGTGAAAGGTATTTTGGACCCATATGAGCCCATGTGCATGATTCCCTCTCCATTTTGGACTCTTTATAAAGTTTGGAGACAAAAAAACCAAGTGTAAGACCTATTATCTGAATGGAAATATCACCCCCTTGTCTTTCATGACCACTTATGAGCTCCCTTGGATAAATTCACCACATTTCACTATTTCCCTCTTTTGTCATGGCTCTTATCATCAAATGCTATAAATAACCCGTTCTCTTTGACCCAAGACAATTAGTTTTGGTTGCATCCTTTTTTTTAAGGTTTGGAAACATCATATAATTGTTAAGTAGGTCATCATATTAGAGATAAGAGCATGAAGAAACTAGTCTTTTCCAAAATCACCACAAAGCTTCAACAACATCATCAACAAATATCTTCAAGCATTGAGGTATACTATTATGATTTAATTATTTCATTTACTTCTTCTTTTAATTTGGAATATTATTTATTAACCTCCATAATTTAAACCCATAAACATCTTCTTTCCCATTTATCCCTTTTTATCACTTACCCCTTTTTCCCCTTAACCATCCTAACATCATTTATTCTTTCACCCCTTTGCCATCTTCATCTTTTTGATCACTAACACCTTTGCCATCTTAATCCATTTTACCCTTAACAATATTTACTCCTTTGTCTCATTTAACCATTTTTATCTTTATATATTTTCAGCAATAACCATTTAATAAACCCAACTAATCTATCCATTTTATCCTTGCCATCAACCTAAACCAAAAGCCACAACCTTGTTTTAATCAATTTTTAGCATTAGCATTATTCAAACTAGTTACTTTATTTTAGTCATCTTAGCAAATAATTTTTTTTTATTAATTTATTTTATGTTATTTTATGTTCTTATTTTCATTTTTATATCATATTTATTAATCAAACTTAAGTGTTTGAAGTAGGTGGATTGACAGCCTCCTAGAAAGCTTTCACTTTTAGTATCTAGCCCATGTTAGGCAGTCCACCCATTTACTTGTCTAAAAAACAAGTGTGTGGTAGTTATTTCTTACTTTATTTCATCCTCCCAAGCCAAATAATATATCTCACAAAGTATAGAATTCAACACATACATATTCAATATGTATTTTTCTACACAACCCATAACATAATTTCTTTCTTTTCAAAACTAGGAAAAAACAAAAATTAGATAGAAACACTATCACTAAGCATTCCATATTTTCTTTATCAAAACTTGAAAAAACATTTTTAGACCACTTTTTAATCAATATATATAATAAGGTCTCCATCACTGACCTTTAATCCATTAGGTAATTTTATGATGAATCAATTACTGATTTCATAACTTGATGGAGAGGTCTTATCAACTAGCTCTCTTTCTCTTTGCCACAACCTAAGTTGATTTAATTCTTCTCTCAAGTTTTTTCCAAACACATCAACCCCACTCTACATGTTCAAACCTTCAAAACCTTTTACAAGGCTTTCACCATGGCATGCAAACTATAAATTAGAGCTATCAATGAAGGGAAGTTGAGACTAAGAAATAAAAACTCTAGTTTCAAATACAATGACCCTTACCCATCTAAAACTAACAACCAATACAACTACCCTAACACCAAACGAAAGGTAGCCAAAAACATGGTTATCCTTATTACCACTCCACCTCTAGTTTTCAACAAACCTAACCAAACTAACCCTTCTAATTGCTCTAATCAATAAACACAAAATCAAAACTAGGATACCCCAAAACAATACACTCCACTAGGGGAGTCACATGCTTCAATTTTGGATAATTTTCATAAACCCAACATCATATAACTTTCCTCCATAAAACTTCCTCAACAATTTGATGATTCTTTCCCCATGTCTAGTTAGTTCAATGAGTGTGATCTATGTGTTTTCCACCAAGTCATTGGACATGGAATTAGTATGTGTAACACCTTTAAGACCATTATCCAAAACTTGATTGATAAATGAGAACTTGCATTGGACAATCCCAATGCACCTTTAAATTAGTCACTCAACATATTTTTACAACCTTTCCCTAATCATGCCCCTTCTACCAACCATGATGACAACAAACCATAATCATCTCATGCTTGTGAGATCCATATGGTCATTGTAATTATTAATGAGCCTATCATTGAGGAAACCACCACCTCAACTACCTCTTCCTCCACTTCACTTATTGAAATAGTGAAATCACCCCCCATTCCTTTAGATACCCAAATAAAGGAAGAAACCATCTCCTCTCTTTTGCTTAATGAAATAAAAGACTTACTCACCTCTCCTTTGATATAAATACCAAAAGAAGCAACCATTGTCATCACACCTTCCTCCCCCATCATGGAATCACCCACTCTCTTTGGAAACCATTCCACAATGAGATATCACCTTATCTACTCCTTCCATGGAGGAAACATCTTTCTAAATCTTAGAACCTTTCATCTAAGAAAAAGTTAAAGAAACCATTTCCTTACCTCAACTTATGGGCCTAATCTTTGAATCCGATGCCCAAGTAACCAAAATAGTTTACAAACTCTTCTCTAGCTTGATCCAAAGCTTAGAATTCTCCTCTCAACCTGATTTAGATTGAGCCACCTCTTGGCACCATCTTGGGATCCCTTATAAAAACAAACATCAACCTTCAACCTCACCTTCATCTACCCAATCTTCAATAACACCTACCCTTAAACCTATAATCACCTCAACCCCTTCATCAAACACCTCTCCCTCCAAAATCATGGGGGAACCATCCAAACCACCTCCATCCAAAATTATCAAATCACCTAACACCTCTTTAATCAAACATATAAATAACTTAAGGGTACTTCCTACTCCTAGCATTATCCACCCATATTTGAAGTTGGACTTAAATCCATCTAGTCCACCAAAGAAAACCTTAACCAAACCAACCAAAAAGGTAGAACCACCCAAACTTCCACCTAAAGCTAGAACTATACCACCTCTTACCCTCTATCTTGTTACCCCATCCTTATTCTAACTTATGAGCTCACCCTTCTTTCAAGAAGGTAAACACTCCCAAAACTACCCAAACTAAGCTTCCTCCTCTTATTCTACCTTTACCTACCCCCTCTAAAACATCAAAATCTCCATCATTTTTAGACAAACTATCTACCTCTACCTACATACCTATATCCAAACCATCATCATCTCAATCACCCACCTCTAAATCTTTTACCTTCAAACCTTCCACCTCAAAACCATTCAACACCAAACAACCCAAGTCAAACTCACCTACCAAAACCATTCTACCACCCATAACTTTTGTTGTGAAGCCTACTTCTAAGAAGGCTCCCACCCTAAAAACTAAAATCCCAACACCCTTAACACCTTTTCTTGAATCTTATTCAAGCATTTTCAAAAGGTTTTTATATACTTATATAAACCTGCACCTATCAAACCCTTTGAACCTTCAAGTTTTAAACCATCTTGGTTCAATGATAATTTAATATGCTCATACCATAGGACACCTAGACACAACATAGAGAACTACAAACCTTTCTAGGCACTTGTCCATAGCTTATGAGATGAGGACAATCTATTATTAGGTGAACCTCTCTTAAGCTTATTATCAACCAAAGCATTAAACAAACCTATCCAAAACTTACCCACTCCTATATTCTCATCCCAGAGTGAGGAGGAATCAAAGTATCCTTCTATCCCCATGCCTCCCTTCATCCACACCATCCATATGGTCACTTGATCTCAGGCCTAACAAAAGGATAAAGGAAAGGCCAAAGTGTCCATTCTATAGACAAATCCTTCCACCTTCCAATTGAACTC
Organism: Torreya grandis; assembly: GCA_037957365.1. Lineage (NCBI taxonomy): Eukaryota > Viridiplantae > Streptophyta > Pinopsida > Cupressales > Taxaceae > Torreya > Torreya grandis. Next base: position 2,895,487 of record JARHVA010000536.1, on the reverse strand, counting down.
AATAACCTTCACCATCACCTTCACCAAAACCCAAAATATCCATTTTGAGGGCCTCTCTTTACAACCCTTTTGAATATATTCAATGATTAATTCTAAAATAGCTTCACCAGATACTGGTGAAGATGAGCCTATACAAACTGATCAACACCTTGGCCCATCACCTCCAAGTGCTAATAGAGGCCCTATAATATATATAGGTCCAACTTAAAGACCCTCAACCTCTTTCATCGAATGTCTAATATCTTTAACTTTCCACCCTTATCACATTTAAGGATTTAGAAATACCTTATGTTCATCTTGAAGATATTGATCCACCTCTCTTCATAACTACATACATAAATAAAACCCACATCAAAAGGCTGATGATTTATGGGGAAGCTATTATTATTATATCTTCCCATACTTATGACCAACTCTAGCTACCAAAGAATATAATGTTGGAAACCATAGTGGTCCTTCATTCCTTTAATGATACTATGGTCACAACCTTGGGAACATTCATCCTTCACATCCATTTGGGACCTCACATGCTTTCATAGATATTATACATTGTATAAGGAGAGTTACAATACAACATCTTAATTCAACACTCTTGGATCCACTTCATGGGTTGTGTCCCATTCACCTCACATCGATGTGTTAAGTTTAAACATAAGGATTAGGTTATTACCATATAATTTGACCCTATCCCTTTCACATCTTACAACATGACATATTGACCTAATGATGTTCTTCTTCCTTTCTCATCCACCTCACCACCAACAAACAACAAATCTACCCCTACCATCGATGAAGCTTCAACTAACTCATCTTTCCCTTTCTTTTAGATCCCCACAGAGGACCCCTTGGAACCTATGTTCTAACATCTCTTACTAGGAGAGTAACATCTTTTGGCCTTGAATACTTTACCTAGTCCTAAAAAATATGGGAACCTTGACCATAATCGTGGTTATGATCCCAATATCAAAACCATCATTCCTTTTGGGCTTCCTAACCACCAAACTAGTTTCATCTATGGGAGACTTGATCATCCACTTCTCACTTCTTTCACCACCTCTTCTACCCAACCATTTACTACTAATTACTCCTATTTAGACAAACTAGAATTTTTCAAATTGTACCTCCACATGTGTGCCTAGAATGGATTTAGCCTTAGCCATTATGAACATGGGCCCCATGAGTTACATTTCATCAAAACCTAGAAACCTCATGAGCTATTTGGCCTTCAATTCATCCCAACAAGAGAACCTATTGACTCATGCACAACCATTGCCATCATTAAGGAAGATATTCTATCCTCACAAAACCAATCTCTTTTGAAATTTGAGGATTTCGAAACCATCCTTTCCAATTTTTTTATTCATCACCATTAGTTTGGGCCCCCTAACCTATCAAAAGGGTAGTTGAACTAAAACCTTTCCTCTAATTCATCTTAAAATGGTATAAAATGGTTTTCCTACCATCCACACCATCTAACATCAAGATTATGATTCCATTCTCACCTATCTTGGTACAGGGGATTCTTCTATCCATAAATTCTTTCCTCCTAAAAACAAAACCATGTTTAATGAATCCACTATCGATGTCAACTTGGGTACTTGGGATAACCCTCACATTGTAAATATTGGTTAATCCTTGGATTCTTTGAAACAATAGGATTACCATTCCTTCATTCATGACTAAAGCATATCATTTTCTTGGTCCTATTAGGATATGCCTAAAATTTATCCTTTTATATTTCTTGATAACATTTTCATCTATCCTAATGCTAATATTGTTAGGCAAAGATTTGTAGGATGCACCCTCACATCACCCTTCTAGTTAAAAATATATTTAGTGCTTCTTATCTACTAATTTCATCCAAATCATTAACTATCCCCAATGGGTTTCCAATATCATTCCCATCACTAAACCCATAGGAGGACTTTGCCTCTATATTGACTATCATGACCTCAACCTCCATTGTCTAAAGGATGAATTCCCTTTGCCTAACATTGACTAACTTGTTGATCTTATAGCCATCCATGAGATGTTATTTCTCATGGATAGTTTCTTGGGATATAATCAGATCTTGATTTCCCCTAAGGATCAACATAAGACTAATTTCATCACCCCATGGGGAAAATTATGCTGTAGGGTCATGTCATTTGGTTTGAATAATGCTAGAGTAACCTATTAGTGTGTGATGACCTACATATTCCATGATCTCATCCTCAAAATCATAGAGGACTATGTATATGATATCCTTGGAAAATATAAATATCTTAAGGATCATCTAGAAGTTCTCAAAACTATCTTTGAGTGCCTAATCCATTTCTATGTCTAACTCAACCCTAATAAATGTGTTTTTGGGGTCATATCTATAAAGCTTCTTGAATTTATAATCTCTCTTCAAGGAATCGAAGTAGACCCTACCAAAGTTAGAGAAATCTTAGACATGCCACCTCTAACCCACCTTAAATAACTCTATATCCTATAAGGGAAGCTCTAATCCATCCATTTCTTCACCTCTTAGTTATCAAATAGATGTCAACCCTTTCACCATCTTCTCAAGAAAGACACATCTTTTAAGTTGACTAAGGACTGTCAAGAAGCCTTTGATTCACTCAAAGAGTACCTTATTTCTCCACCTATTCTTATCCCTCCTTAAGTAGACCAACATTTCTACCTTTACATCTCTACCATTGACCATTACTTAGGGGCAATGCTCAATCATCATGATGAATAAAACAAAGAGTAAGTTGTCTACTATATAATTCAAACACTTATAGAGTATAAGACTTGGTATACCCATACTGAGAAGTTTTGCCTCACCTTAATCTTTGTGGTTTCTAAACTTCATCATTAACTCCTCAGTCACAAAATATTTGTCATCACCAACACTGACCCACTTAAGTACATGCACTCTAAACCATACCAAAACTAGTGTATGTCTAAGTGGCTCATTCTCCTCACTGAGTTTGACCTTGAATTCCTCCAATAAAATTTGATTAAAGGTAAAGTCATTGCTGATCAATTGGTTAAAATTCCTTTTTTAGAAAACTAACCACTTCCTCTTGTGTTTCTAGATGAGTCCATCATGACTCTTTCTCAAGAGGACTTCACCTATCAAATGACCATGTTTTTTGATGGATCAAAGTGCCAACATGGTGGGGGTGTCAAAGTTATTCTCATTCCCATCAATATCAAGCCTCTTCCTCTTTTTTTTAAAATTGATTTTGAGTGTACCAAAAATATGACTAAGTATGAAGCCCTAGTAATAGGTCTCTATACTGCTCTAGCCTTGGGAGTTAAGATGATCAGTATCTTTGGTTATTCATAGCTTATGGTCAACTAGATTAATGGATCCTACTAATGTAAGAATGATGTCTTGCAATAATACAAACAATTAATAGATGTAATTTTAGAATTATTTGATCATTACCTTATCCAATATGTTCCATAATCTACCAATAAGTTTATGGATACAATAGATTACCTTACTTCCCAAATCCCATCTCAACCTTCCAATTATAAGATATTTCTCACCATTCATCATTTTATCACACCTTATTATATCTAATTTAACCTCCCTACCATTTTAGTGTGGAGGAATCTCCATCAGACATTTTGTACAAGAAAACCTTTCACTACCTTAACCTCAGCATCATTTCCCCCAACCTTTCTAGGAATCCTTGAAGAGCCTTTATTCAGAATACCTATCATTACACCATACTAGGAGGGATCCTTTACAAATGTGGTTTTGATGGCCTCCTTATCCATTGCCTACATAGTCATGAAAAATTCCATGCTATCAAGGAAATGCATGACAAAATATATGGGGGACACTTTAGTGTTCTAGCTATTGCTAAACGTATCCTTCAGCTTGGCTACTATTGGCCCACTCTCAACCAAGACTTTTATGATTATGTAAAGAAGTGTGTTAAATGTTAATAACATGCCAATTTACATCACACTAGCCTATGGCCTTCAAGTATCCAAGGAATTTTGGCCCTTATCACAATGGGGATTAGATCTCATTAGGGAGATTAATCCTCATTATTTATAGTGACACCAATCTATCATCACTGCCATTAAGTATTTCACCAAGTGGGTGGAGGCTATCCCTCTCATCTTGACCAAAGTTGACAAGAAAGCCAACTTCATCAATCATCATATCATCTATCATTTTAGTGTTCCCCATAAGATCATCACTGATAATGGTAAATCTTTCAAAAATAAACAAGTTTAAGGTCTTTACGATGCATTTGGAATTAATTTAAGCTTTTTCTCACCTTATTGTCCACAAGTAAATAGATAGGTTGAAGCCTCTAACAAAACTCTAAACAATATGTTAATAAAAATGGTTAGTAATTCTAGGTAGGATTAGAATTTACACATCCCTTTCATTTTATGGGCTTACACTAACATTCAAACCTCTATAGGTGTGACCTTTTTCTCTCTAATATTTGGAGTAGATGTGGTCTTTCCTCTTGAATTCCAAATTCCCTCTCTTTACATATCCTTGTAAGACATCATTTCTGAGAGTGACTATCATCAAGACCATCTATCATGACTTGAGATACTTGATGAGTAATGCCTAGTTGTGCTTAACCATATTCATGTCTATCAATACTGAGTCAAGCATACCTAAAACAAGCACCTAAAAGAGTGAGGATTTAACATCAAAGACCTCATCCTGAAGGAAAATCAGCATGTGACCAATATGGAGAAAAGTAAGTGAGGTAAGTTTGATTTTAATTGGCTTGGACCCTACATCATAACCCATAAGTATTAATTATGAGCTTATTGTTTATCCTCTCTTGAAGGTAAACCAAAAATTGAGCCTCTCAATGCTTTGCATTTGAATCCTTTATTTTGTTAAATAAGGATCCAACTCACCTTTTGTTTAACTTAAGCTTGTCCCTTGATTTATGATATTTTCACCTTTATCTCACCTTCATCCTATCCCTTTGAGGACAATTGATTAAAACATAAAACCATGTATTTAACCATCATATTCATAGCCTAATCCTAAATATGGGTACCATAGCTCTACCTATAGCATGGTTCTCATGGATAATTTTCATCCCTAATCAGATGGAATCCCATGGTCATTATCTCTTAAAACCACTCCTTTCACCTATCATTAATCTTCTTGTGCTCTAGATTTTTTCCTCATAAAGGTAAACCTTTAAGCCTATATAGACTAGTCCATGTCTAACCTAGCATCAAAATAATTTGTGATACCTAAATATCACTTAGGTCAAATATCTCTAGCATGTAAATTGATCCCTTAATGGATATCTACCCACAATCCAAATTTCTTAAAAGATAAACTAATCCCTTAAAATATAGCTACCAAAATAAACAAATCCAAACTTAGACCACTCCCTTGAAGGATGGATAAGTCAAATCTTGTCAAAATCCATCATTTGAAGCTTCTTACATTAATCAACTTCATAAACCTATCAACATAAAGAAATAAAAATATCCTATATCAAAATAAAAATAATTTATCCCAAGAAAGCTATAATCATCTCTCATATATAGCATAAGTAGACTTCCTACATCGATCAGTCTATACCTTGCATTAAGACATGGACTTGTCTATTTTGGTTCTTAGGTTACCTATAAAAGGGGTAAACCAACCCACAAGATGGTTATGCTACCCTTCACACCACCTATTATCCATCTCCCCTTTGTACCATCTACAAATAAAGGGATTCATGATCTTACTTGACATGATGTGATTAAGACACCTTTTTACCAACCAACATATGCTAATATGAAGAATTAAAAAGGATTATGTTCCTTAAGCCAATCTAATTTCAAGTTTTTTGTATCTCTTGAAAATGAAGAAGCATCATGCCTTTTCTTTACCCTCTCATAATTAGTTCATGAACTCACTTAGATGTATGTCTCATGTTTTTCATCTCTTTCCCACATCTAGTTTTGTTATATAAATTATTTTATGTGCTATCATAAACAAGATAACTATAAATCATAAACCAAATTTCATCCATAATCATAAACCACATCACATGTCCATGAATAATAACCATAATAAAAACACCATAACCATATGTATAATAAAGCATCACATCATCATAACCATATATAAAACACAACATCACACCATCATAATCATGTATACTCATTCATAAATCATCACATGCCTAAGCTAGTGAGTATACATCTCAAAAACATAACCATAATAAATATAAAAATTTAAATCATGAATCAGGAACCATAAAATCACATCTATATATCATCATCACATCATATACATCATGTCTCATTAAAATAAAATAGTATATGTAATAATGTGCATTTATCCCTCTCAAAACATATACATCTCACTACATTAGCTCATAGGCTAGTATCAAAATCATATACACCTATACATATCATATCATAATCTATGCCCTTTGGGTACCACTACCATCTGTTACCTATCCCCTTGAAGTGCATACTTTTCCTACTGTAGATGTAGCCCACTAACCTAGTGTCACCACATTGGCACCACCTACCGAGATAGCTCTATACTCACCCATTAGGGATATGTTAGACAATGTGTGAATACTATCACCTTGTAATATTGTAGCTCTTATATAGTGGCTATATAGCTCTACATATCAAAGTCCATATTAGAGCTACTAGTGTTTTTGCCATTCTTATAGTCTTCTCAAGGAGTCCCACTCCTAGGTGACCTAAACTAGTACATCCCTCTCCAAGTCCTTCTCACCCATCACACTGGCTACTTGACCCTATAATTAAGTAACCTAGACTTGTAACATAACCACTTACCCCTATAAAGTTGTGGCATTCACCTATGCATTAGCGTGTTATTCCTACCTATCCATCAGGACCACCTCCCTGTACTTGAACCTATGGACCCCCACTAATTGGATCCACATATATGGGCTGCCTACCCCCATCATCCCATCTAAAATCTACCACTACATAGAAGGCATGATACCATGATTCATATCCATAAAAAAAACCTACATCATCAACCTTTGCTCTGGTAGGTAGCTCTTTATAATAAAGAATCATCTCCACTAGCTGTAACTCTAGAATCAACAACTCAGTATCCTCCCACCTATACCTTAAGAATGGACCTAGAATCCCCTATATTAGGCCAAAATACATGCAAACCCCATCAAAAATAATGAGCTTAGTGTCATCCTCTCTCCTCTCAAAAATACACATGTAGTTCTTCATCTATAAAATGTGTCGAGTATAGTAGACTCACCTTATAAAGTTGACATATGGCCTCCAAAACACATCTTTAACCACCAAGGTGTCTAGTGCCCCTCTGAACCAATTAGTATCTCATACACCTCCTTCAAGTCTTGTGATCACATAATTTATCTTCTAATGCATAAAACCCACCCTAAATTCTATCTGGGCATATCCCTCCCATGGTAGACCCATCATCCTTAGAACTTATATGTGCTCATAGGCCTAGTGGTGTATCATGAGCCCCACATGTATGCCATATCTCTTAAGTTATTTTAACCCCCATAGCTCCATATATATATAAAACAAAAATATAGGGCTGCACCTAAATACTATGCAGCTTAATATCATCTCCACCAAAAATCCTAACACTATATATAGAAATCTCCCATTGCTTGAATCTTGAATCAAAAATTAATGGACTACCATCATCATCATTGTCATCATCCTCCTATCATCTTTGGGCCTCTGATACAAAGATTTGTATCTTAAACTACCATCATGCCACTTGGTGAAGGCCTAATCCTCACCATATAGGAGCTCCATGTGCTCATACCTCTCCTTCCTCTTAATGTGATATATCATCTCCCCTTGAATGGAAAATTATGTGATCATGTGTACATCCTCTATCAAGATATCCATCTTTCTAGTTGGTAGGAGAAAGGTGTTTATGGCTAGATCCCATCTCTTAATGAGGACCATGATCATTACCACATCTCATGACACATGCTAGTAGTACATCATCACTCTAAGACTGAATGCCTCCATATGATCCCAATTCTCATCTATCATCCCATGATGGATATCTACAAAGATACAATAAACCTAAATCCTGCATCTAGATCTGATCATGTGCTTATAAAATTCATTAAAAAACACATGTAGTTTTTCTATAAACTACTCTACACATGGACTTCACCCTTTTTTACCTCATTTATCCTATCTAATAACACTAGACTACCTCATATATCAATTTACCCTATTTTATATCTTAAAGTCTTAAAAAAAAATACATTACCCATACCCTAACCAAAAACCCCTTCACATCAATCATTAGCATTAGGAAAACACCATTGTCACTTAAAGCCTAAACAATCCCATTAACTTCAACTTAATCTCAAATTTTTATCCAAAGTGTTTAACCATCAATGGTCAAGTGATCATTTGGACTTTAGTCTTTGACCATCGATGGTTAAATGCAACCATTGATGGATAGGTATGACCATCGATGGTCATTGTGTGTGACCACTGATGGAAAATCCCTAACTTTATCTACCTAGAAACCCACTAAAAATTTACTTTAACTTACAACAAACCTACCTATTATCTATCTTAACCTCCCCCAAACCTACCTACCCTCCTAATTTCAATTTTTAATTACAAATTTTAATAATAAAAAAAAACTAAACCTAGGTCAAAACCCGAAACCCACTCAACAACACAAACCCCTCCCCCAAAACCAATCAGTAAACCAAAAAAATTCAACCACAAAGACCAAATCAAACTATTCTATCATTTTATGTGTAACCCCTACCTCATTCCTCAACCATCATTAAGGAGGAATCCTAGGTCCCACTACCCAACTACATCCCTATCTACCCTGCATCTTCAATCCCATGCTAGATCAACTCAATACAAATATCACACTCCATGAATCAGTAGCTACCATGTTATCACTCTCACATAAAATGACAAGTATATAGGTACACACAAGATTCAAAAAGTCACAAATGTCAAATGAGTGAAAATGTCTCACCTTTTTTACTTTTAATCTCTATCATTTTAAGGTTATGTCCCTAACCATCGATGATCAGGTTGACCATCGATAGTTGAATTCAAGACCCCTAATCATTGATGGTCAAGATGTCAATTTTTCATAATTTTGGAAACCTACATACCCCAATTCCACCCTTTTGATATTACCTTCTTTTCCTACCCAACTAACCATGTCCACCTTGACATTAGACATTTTGGCTCAAACTATCACACATTTTGTGATGACCTTACCTTGGTCTTTTTGATTGCACTGACCAACATTGCCATGTTAAAAACTTATACTTACACCACCTAGTGCACACTAGATCATTTGTGTTATTATCAAAAGCACTTCTTACCTTGGATAGCTATGAAAATATTTACCCTATCTAAGAGACTTGATAGGAGTAACCTGATTAGCTATGCCTAATGTTGTGGCCTAGTTACCTCATCACCATTCCTTATAGAACTAAACTTATTTTTACCAACTATGGTAACTTAGTCTATGAAAAATCTTATATATCATACTTAGTAAAATTTTATGTGCATGTTTGTGCTTCAAATGCCCAACCACCATTATCACCAACCTTGTGACTCATCTTAAACTATTGGTCAAACTTGCACCTAATTATACTTTACCTTATTAACTCTCGATTTGAGGGGGAATACCTCCCATGCTCAGAGAAACCAAAATTTAACCTATAATCCTTTTTTGTTTTAAATCTTGCTAACACAAACTACATAACAAAAATGGAAAAATGTAGACACTAGAACACCACACATGATGGTTCTAGATGTTCAAACATCCCTAGATCGGATCATTACCCCACCTTCGACCATGACCTTAAGTCAGGTTAGCTAACTAGATAAACCAATTCACCAACCTACCTTTTTCACCTAACTTAACCTTTAAAACTCACCCATCAATATTCATAATGACTATAATTGATTAGGTCCATACCACCTAAACACTCAAACTTGATATGTGTGTGAACCCAAATGCATTATAATTTAATTTATGTAGTGAGATAACACATCAAGAACTAAATTTATGTAATGATTTTTACCCCTTATAGAACCTAAACTTCCATCTCTTTTTCCTATAAAAGAGAGGAGGAGGTGAAAAAGGGATCAATCCATTTAGTAATTATGCAATCAAGCTATCAATCAGTAGTCATCAGGAGTTTCTAGTATCAAGAAACTTCTTTGTAGGTCTTTCCTTCAGCAAGTCAGTAGCCACGATAGAGACTCAAACCTATACCAAAATTATTCTTTAGGAAAAATACCATTACTCTACCAAAATCACTTTGGATTAGCTAACAACTATCAAGAAACTAGTCAAATATATTTTTGGTTTTCAAGTTTTGATTACTTAGTTTCTAACCTAGACCCTCTTGCATTATATCTTTTGACCTTTCATCCCTAAACCAAACTTCTAGCCATTTACTGACCCCTTTTGCAACCTAAATAGACCCTTTTCTAAACATCTTCAAAAGCCACAACAACTATTGACAATCACCCTAACTATCGATGGTCAGCTTTAACCATCGATGGTCATCTAACCATCAATGGTCACCTTAACTATTGATGGTCACCCTGACTATTGATAGTCACTATGGTAGGAAATAATAAAAAATTATTTCCACCTGCTTACCTTCAACCAAATTCCATTTTTTGTCCTCTTATCTACTCATAGAGTCCCCACCTATTTTCTAGACCCAACTTGACTTATTTAGAATTAGTATTGACCCATTTATTATTATAATTAGTTTATTTCCTTTATCAAGTATTTATTTCTCTTTGCATTCCCTTTCAGTCTTTTCTATCATTTGATGCAATCACTTTATTTTTATTTCTTTCAACTTAACTTTCTAAAAGAGTGGATTTATAACCTCTGAGTAAGCTCATGCTTCTTAGATCTATTTCATTATAGGTTGCTGGTTAACAAATTTGTCCTATTCTAAAAAAATGTTTTGCTTTGACTCTATAACCCTTTCTTTGAGAATAAATGAGTTAAATAACAAATGAGTGAACTATCAGGGATAATTCCTTTTTAAATTAAGGTATAACTCCCTTTAAAATTTTCAATGAATTCAAACTACTTTAATCATTCAGATACACTTTTAACTAGAAAGTGTTTAAGGCAAACTAACATTCATACATCGTCATGTTATAAATGTGGTATCTTTTCTCCATATAACATTATTTAGTGATAGAACACAAAAAATTTATCCTCAATAATAATCAGACATATAAATATATATATTACTGAACCAACAAAAGATAAAACACATATGATGAGTTATCTAATGAAATAAAAAATACCACTTGAAAGGAGAGTCCACATAGAACCCTAATTTCAAATACTTAAACACATAGATTTAAGTATGCAACAATTATTTCTTATTTTCACTCACAAATGAAAATTATTCAAATAATTGCCACATATATTGTAAAATAAATAAGTTCAACTTTAAAATTCTCTTGTCATCTTCTTTACTATCCTCTGTCTCAATTTTTAACAACTCAATAGTTACCCTAATTAACTATTATTTTCAACCCAAAGTTAAAAGAAACTCTAATCCATATGGTATTTAGTTTCATACAATCTCATTAAAATAAAATGTTTTTTTTAGCATAATTTTAATTGAATAACTAAATAAAGAGATTGCATAAGCACGATCAAGACTGGGGAAATGGATTGGAATCTCTAGATTTGCTTTCTTTTGCTGAGAAGACACATTGAGCCTTCTATTCCTGATGTGTAGTAACAAATTCTTAGATTTTTGAGAAGTTGGGGATAACAATGTGTTTAACCCATGCTTTCCAAACATATTTTCCTTTTCAAAAATTTGCCACTTTTTCCACGTGTTTCGGGGGTACATCAACATAGAGGTGAAGAAGTGATTCTACTTTTGAAATCTGAGAGAAATTCTCAATTAATAGGTTGTCATTTTCTTTAATGAAAATGATCATCTCTCTAAAGGATTGAACCATAGTATTGGTATCCTTTTATGGCTCCCTATCATCTTTTATATATTTCACATTAATACATTGTAAGTCATGCTATAAGGATTGAGTGAACTCAATTATTTCTTTGATCATTTTTGTAAATTCAATTCATCCTTATCTAGTTACTAAGTTTCTCCATTCAATATTTCTCTTGCTTACATATAATATATTATCATTCAGACTCGTCATATTTTTCTCTGATAAAAACTTTGTTACCCCATACTTTTGAACATCACCAATTTGATTTATCACATTCATCTATTTTCCTTCCTTTTTTTCCCATGAAGCATTCTATGTTTTCAAATTTTTGATGGCAGTGATATCCCTATCACATATATTCTTCAATTCCTTAATATATTATGTAACTTTATAGATAATTCCATCTAACCAATCATCAAACACTTTAGTCACCATTTTATTTCTATGTATTTGATCTAGTATTTTCTAGTTAACTAGAGATTTTGGATCAAAAGATAGAAGAAGTTGGGAAATTAGTTGTGGATTTGGATTATGAATGGAATCAATATAATCTACCATTGATCATAAGGTTTGTTTCAACTCCCTCTTATCTTTTTCATCCTTCTAGGTATGGCTAACTATCCTTTTGGTAGATGCTTCAAGATGGTGCACATCTATGACACATGATGTAGTCCCAAGATCTATTTTTTTATTATGAAATCTTGAATTATGGGATATTAAACTTCCTTGTCAATTGTTAGACAAGTTATTTTTACACTCTAGTTCCTTGTATTAAGGTCAATGTCCACCTTGGATGTTGTTTTTAGTTTATTATATTTAGGAGTCTTTCCTAGACACTTGCTAACCATGTCCTCCAATGTCAATGAAAATAGAACTATTTTTCTTTTATCATTGATTGAACTTTCCAACCATTTAGGTGTAAGGACTAGAACTTCCTTACCAAGATTCAATTATTTAGAAGGAACATTTGATATCACCATTAGATCTATAGAATCTGAAGCAACCTCTATTTGTTGATTTGCACTAATATTCTCTACCATTTGTAAATCAAACCCTTTACCACTTGTTGCCTCTCCTAAATCCTCTTTAGAGTTTAAGTCCACAACTATTCTTTTAGAAATCTCCTCCTTCTTACTTTTATTCCTTAGTTTGGCAGTACAAGAAGGTAGAATAGTTTCAAGGGTTTTCTTGGACCTTTTGATAATAGAACCCTTTCCAAAATTTGGCTTGAGAGTACCTTCATCAAAAATAGTAATAATATTATTAGAAGAGCTTATTGGAGATTGTGATTCATCAATTGGTGTATATTTCTAGGAATCTTCATTTTTAACCTCTTTCAATCTACAACCCTTTAACCATTTCTTAGTTCTCCTTATCACTAGGAGAGTTTTGGCTTCAATCTGATCCTCTTCATCTTTATTCCAATCAACTTATGGAATAGGTATCTATTTTACATGTTCAAAATGAGGATCAACCACCTATTCTTGATCATCAATTATTCTAGAGATATTCATACTCAGATTGAGTGTAACTATTTGCCCTAAGGAGAACCTGCACCAAAGATTTATTCTAATTTAAAATTCATTTGGACTATCTTCCCAATAGTCTTTGATCTAGGGAATGTGTGAAAATCCCATTCTAAAATCTAGATTGTCCCTAGAAAAACCTTTGATGTCTATTTGGTGTCTAGCATTATTGTACTAAAGATTGAACTTTTTCAAGTCCACCTCTAAATTTAAGGTGTCCAAAATTGACTGGCATGAATAGTGTCCTAATTCGATGGGAAAAATATATACTAGATTATTTATTTATTATAAATTTCTTATCTACATGAGCTAGTTGCTTGTAAACTTCTATTAATACAAAGTGGTCAAAAACATATCTGGGTAGCTTCACTAGTTCACTGTCAAAACTACCAACTTTGATATAAGTAAATTTAGAAAATTGATTGAATAAAATACCATAAATATTGATCAGCTACATGGATTCATCAAAAATTCTCTTATTAACATTGCCTACCAATTCATAAGTCATTCTACCAGTAAAAACATCATTTACCCTTCCATATTTTTCATAACAATTTTGCATCTACAAATGTGGTTAATAATCATAAATTCTATTGTCTTCAACTAAGGATGCATGAGGCAACCCTCTCCATTCTCTTATGGATGCTAAGTAGTAAAAGAGATTTGAAGACATAAAAATCCTTATTCCTGAAATAATTACTCAGACCTAGATGCAAACATTTAGCTATGATTTCTTCCTAATACAAATATTATTCTCCTTGGAGGATCCCATGAATGAAGAATTATATCCAATCCTCCCAATAAAATGCCTAAGAAATGCCTTTCACCCTATGTAATAATAACATGATGTCTTTAATTTCTAGTATCATATGTTCTCTGCTTAATGCTCTGGGCAATCTTGAACCTCCTTTTTTAAATTTTAGTAACCAATTTATGGCAATTACACTCTTGTAGATTATTTTATTTAATGAAAAATGACCATAAGAGGAATTAATATTGAGGTTAGAGTATGGATCCTTGGGTGAAATTTTCATCACATCCATTAGGGTTTGTCTATTGACATGCAGTAATGCATTGCCATCCACAATTTGGATACACCCATTTTGAGGGTCATATCTATTCATGCATTCCAAAACTAATTTATGGAATTGTACCATCATGGGAAAAGCCACAAATTTGACTAAACCAATTTCCACTATTTTCTCCATCATTGGGGTTGACATAGGATTTTGAACCCTCTCCTTAAAATCTTCTAAATTATATTGAACTAAATAAGTATCCTCAAATTTAGGAAGAGAACAAACAAGACCAGGACTATGTTTGTAACCAAGACAAGCAGATTTTATTGCTATAGATTGGAGGATATAATGAAAAATGATTTGAACTTCTTAAATAATACCAAAAACTAAAAATGATTATCCTTTCCAATAAAATAATGGAATCAACTTATAGGAAAAGTTAAACTCACCTTTAATGGATCAAAAATTACTGTGAAACTATGCAATAAAAATATTATACCTCTAGAATTTCTCTCCATTGCATTAACCTATGTGTTTACTATTAAAAATGGCTTGTCCTTTCTTGATAAAGGCATGAAATTAGGTTGAATAATTACTAGATCTATTGACTTGTGTTGAACTTGCTTGCTAGGATACAAATTCTGACAGGTGCATTAATTGTAAGTAGTTTTCACACATGACCTTAATGTGTAATGATTACTCATAACCTTTCAAAATTAGAACTTTCCATTTCATAAAATTTTCCAAATATATTTCCCTCTAAATGATTTACTTCTTTTTAAATCTCCCATAAATTTTGACTTAAAAGACTTTGAGAAAGGTGGGACTAAAGTCATGAAATGTTGAATCTTTTAACTGTCAAACCTTTGAACTCTTGAACTTTGAAAAGGGTTCGAGTTCAAAGGTTCATTTCTTTAGTAATTTCACACATATGAATATAAGTAGATAAAATTTCAAAAAAATGAGTCGACTTAAGAAATAAACATATGATCAATAAGGTAAGATGGTGGGTTGACTTTCACTTAAGGAAGGTTCACGAAAAAAATTAATAAGGGTGAATTAAAAGGTAACATAGGCAATCCACCTTTTTATCCATCTAATAACCCCTTTGCATTATATTTATTATCTACAAGTCATTTTTCCCAAGACAAAGAGGAGCTCTTCACAATTGAATGGATCACATGTACACAAATAAATAGGTTCTTCTACAATACCCACATTAAGTTTCTTACTTATTATTTAACTATAAAATAAACTAAAATTGAGAGAAACACCAATGATCATATGATTCAAGTTAATTAAACTAGATGATTCACCAAAATTTGATCAAACCTTGTGGAGATCCATGATTGGAAGTCCTTTTTACTCTATTACTTATAGGCCTAATATCATGTAATTAATGTGTCTTATAGGAAGGTTTCAAGATAATCCTAGAGAATCTCACTTAAAATTAGTCAAAAAGATCTTGATATATCTCAAAGGTACCATATATTATGGTTTATGGTATCCCAGGAGTAAAGGATTTTTTTTGAAATCATATACTGATACAAATTGGGTAGGATGTGTGGATGATAAGAAGAGTACCGATGGTGGAGTATTATTCATGGGGGAATGCTTGGTTTCTTGGATAAAAAAGAAACAAGCCTCAATGTCTCTTCAACTACATAAGTTGAGTATATAGTAGTTACTTCTTATTGCATGCAAGTCATGTGGATGAAATAAACTTTGAAAGATTATAAGGTAAGACAAAATCAAACTTCTCCTATCTATTGTGATAATACTAATGAAATTTATCTCAAATAATCTTGTTATGAACTCAAAAACAAATCACATTCCTATTATATATCTTTTTTTGAGAGAATAAGTGAGTAATCAAAGTGTTAAGTTGGAGTATGTGCCTAAGAAAGAGCAACTTACAAATATTATGGCCAAACCATTATCAAAAGCTACATTTGAGTAAATAACACAAATATTGGGTGTCATTTATTTATCTATGAATAAATATAAGGTATTTTTTTAAGGAGGAGCAACAAGTTCATGAGTTTTCTCCAAATGTTTGTAAAGAAGCTATCGTGTAGATGCATAGTTGATGGTCATGGAAATGTCTTAAAAATAGAAGAATAGTAAGTATATATGGTGATTATTCATGGTTTGTGAAGATATAAATATGATTAATAGGTGTAATGGTTCATAAATCTTAGGGGAGTCCCTCTCATATGTTTCTTGATATGTTCCATCAAATTTTAGTACTTTTATGTGTTCTTTTTTCATTAGTTGCAGTGCTTGGTTGAAGAGAGTCTTGGTAAGAAGAGGTAGGCTCAAGGTAAGAGGGAGTTTGTATCATAATTATAATATGGTACTCTCATATTTATGGTGTTTTTAGGTCCTCAAGATCAGTTGGTTCCCACTTTGTCATTGTGTCAAATGGGGAGAAAGTTTCTATTATGAGAGTGCTCAGAGAGAGAAAGAAGGTGAGATAAATGATGTTTGTTGACATAAATGACAAAGGGGGAGATTTTTGGAGAGTTATCAATGAGTGATGTGATGAAGTTTTATAGATAAGTGGATGAAGTGAATTTATAGTCTAAGTGATAATGACAAAGTGTGCAATTTGCTTATCTTAGTATACTTGAAGGAGGCTTGGTTGATCTTTAGTTTTGGCATGGTTAGAGATGTTCAAGGATGAGTATGGTGATTTTATCATGTAAAATGGGTATTATAATAGGTTTATAATGATTTTAGTGCTTGTGTTCATGAGTGTATTCCATCTGGTTGATCATTGATTTCATCTAGACATTTTGGGTCTAGTGGTAGAAAATCTAAGTAGGTAGTTTGTTGATATCACAATTGACATGTGTGGATGAGTCATGGGGTGTTGTTCATATGGATATTATCACATTATTACTTATTTTATATGTGAAAATTATCAATTCATGCAATTAAATACAGCCAAAGATATGCAAGTGCAAAATTGCACCCCTAGGAAGTTTGAGTGCGTTGTCCCATACTTAGCCAAATTTGTAATGTGGCAAGAAGAGTTGAGTAAGCATATTGATGTATTTATATTTTACACGTGTGATAGTTTCAAAAAAAATTGATCATATAGTTTTTTTTATTTTTATTCCTAGTTGGTTTTCACTAAATTTTAGGTCAAGGGATGAAGCAAAAAAAAATATATGCATGCTCAAAGTTGGTCTTTCTAAATAATTCTTGACATAGTTGGCTCTATGAGAGAAAAATCTGAGTGAGCATTTTAATGTCATTATATCTCATATGTGTGAGAATTATAGGATTATATTGAAACATGATTGGATTATCCTAAGTAATTAAATCATATGGTCCAAATTTTAGAACATGTACTTAAGTGAAGTAAAATATATGGAGGTGTAAAGTTAACCTACCAGGTAGATAACAATGTTCCCCATAGTTTATTTTTCATGATGTTAAATACTAGGAATAAATGGAGATACAATGGCTTGTATTTTATCATAAAATGAATATATATAGTGTGAATCAATTTAAATAGGTCAAAATCTTCATTGCTTAACAAATATAAAGATCAAGTTTATTCTAAGATTTAACGATAAGCAGTTGTTCGAATATATACAATTCAACAGTGCATGTTGAGTAAGACGGTAAGAAATGCATGATGTTTAACTATATAAGTGATCATAAGGAACTATATGGTTCTAAGTTTCATGATAATATGTCTTATATGAAAGATAAAATGGTGAGCACTATAAGATAAAGACCTAACTGATCTGTAGAGATTAATGGTGCATGTTGAGTCAATATTTCAAGATTGCATGAGATAAGGTCAACTATTTAAGGTTTAACATTTGTCAATAGTGAAAAATGAGTAAAATTTCAAGATTTATATAATAATATAAATGGTTCATGGTTGATATAAAGTAGTGATGACATAAGATGCAAGCATAGTGTTTGATGTTTAACTATGACCATTTGAATTCAACAAAGGAAAGACAAGTGTCTAGTTTTTGGGCCATATTTTTTTGATATATGTAAAATTTAAACATGGTGTAAAAAGTGAATTTTATATATTAATAATTAAATTTATCTAAATTTTATAACATGCATTTGAGAAAATAAAAATATATGGAGGTGCAAATTTGACCTTCTAGGCAGATAACAATGGTCCTCATACTTAGTCTATTTTCACGATGTTAAAGACTAGGACCAAATGGATATATAATGGCTCATAGTGATTTTAAAGTGAAGATATATAGTTTAAAACAAGTCAAATAGGTCAAAATATTTTTTTGTTAACAAATATAAATATTGAGCTTCTTCTAAGATCTAATGGTGAGCAGTTGTTCATACATATACAGATCAACAATATGTGTTGAGAAAGATGGTAATAAGCGCATGATGTTTAATAGTAGAATTGCTAGAAAGGAATGTGAGGGTGAAAAGTGTCATGATAATTGGTTTTATGAGAAAGATAAAATGGTTAGTTATATAATATAAAGACCTAAATGATCTACAAAGATCGACGGTGTGCGTTGAGTCAATATTGCAAGATTGCATGAGATGAGATCAACTATTTGAGGTTTAACATTTGGTAGTGGTGCACTATGAGTTAAAGGTCAAGATTTTTATAATAATATAGACTGTTAATGATTTACTTAAATTATTGAGGACACAAAGATGTGATCATAGTGTTTGATGTTTAACTATGATCATTTGAATTCAAATATTGGAATATAAGAAAGGAAAGACCAGTGTCTAATTTTTGAGCCATATCTTTCGATCTATGTAGAATTTGACCATGGTGTAAAAAGTGAATTTGTATAGGACTCAAAGTCACATATATAAATATAAATTATAATGTTTTAAATTTAATACAATCAAATATATTTAGGCTCAAATTTGATTGTGTTTGTGCATATTCTACAAGTAACTTGAGAAGGGTATTTAAGCTTGTTTTGATGGTATTTTGAGGTATCATGATGAATTATCTATTTTGGAGTGTTTATAACTCCATGATGATTCTTTATGTTCATTATAAAAAATTTACCAATCATATGCATTATGAATAAAGGGTTAAAATTCAACTGTGTGTTCGTTCATGGTGACTACGTGCACATAATGTTGTTTGCATAAATTATGCTTTATTAAAGAGTGTTTTGGAAAATATGATATTTTTAAAGGGATCATGTGGAATGGGTATATGCATTTATAAAGTATTCTTTTGTTCATATTTTAATTATAGAAGCATCAAAGAGGTGAATGGTACATCATATGACCTAAAAGGTGACATAAGCCTATTAGAAAGTGGATTGTACTTGAGTGTGACCCACGTTAGAATCCTTAAGGGTGAAGGCATGTGTTGTGGCTGATAGGAAATATTTTTATATTGATAATTCATAAAGTCTCTATATATAGTGAAATAAAAGATGATGATTTCTATATTTTTGTGAAGACTTGTGCAAGGTGTGCATGTGAGAGTTGTGGAGTGAAAGAGAAGTAGACATGCCCAGTGGATGGGCTGATAAATAGAGTATATTTTTGACTATTTGTATGACCTATAGGCCATATTTATGATTTTATAATAATGATCTTACAATTTGAGGATATGTGAAGAGGTTTGAGTGTGCATATGGGGATAGTTTGAGCGAAGGAGAGAGATTGTGGCATGCCTATGTGAGAGGCTTGTATGAGATAGAGAGGAAGTTTGTGCATGGGTTATATAATAAAAAATAAATCATTATGTTTTTAATGCATTAGTTTTAATTTTTATGTGTTCACTTCAAAGGAGGGTCTAAAGGAGTTTATCTTCCTTAAAGGTAGTTTTTCCTTTGGAAACATGTGTTTCACTAAAGGCCTTTGGTTAGGAGGATTTGATCAAGGTTTTTTGGTCTAAAGGAGTTTACCATTATATTTTTTGTATTTTTTTAAAGATAATTAGTCCATGTGTTGTAGGATTTATAGTGTTCTTTATTCCCCATGAGGGTTTCCCATAGGAACTATGTGTTGTCTGTTTGATCTTGTGTATGTATTGAATGAATGAACTCTATTTTTAATGTTATTTTATCAAGTTGGTATATTATAATTATTTAATAGTTTTAAAGGATTGGAATTGTCATTTAAATATCTAGGATCACTAATCTACCCCACTTCTTAGTGATTGTACCTATAACAACAATGATATTCAATAGTAGTCCATTTTATACAATGGTGAGAAAATATGGACAATGAGCTTGGAGAGTAAAAAATTCACTAGAAAAGATCAACATAATTTCATAGTTCACACATAACACAAAAATAAGCATGAAAATTAGTCTTATTTATTGATTCAAGATGTTTTAAGTATAAGTTTGGTCAGGGTTTCACCATAACCAAAAGAGGCTAATTTAAAATGTCATTTAATGCTTATCTTATAGAAAAAATAAAAAGAGAGAGAATGTGGAAGTATGAGTTAATAAAGACATTATCATAATCAAACCAATTTAAAAAAATGAATGAATTTGACACCAAGTCTTCCATGAGTGTTTTTTCATCTTGCTTCTTGAACTTCTTGACCAAGTGTTCAGGTGATTCCTTATAAGGAGTGGTGTATGAAGTTACTTTAGTATACCTATGCTTCTTGAATCTAACTCATTTCCTAAGGAGTTATAACTTGAAATGTTAACACTTCACACCTTTTAATATTTCTTATTCTAGCCTTGACATCTTACAATGCTTCTTCTTTACCGTGGGATTGATATTGAACTTCATGACTTTTCCTCTCCTTTTGATCAAGGCATAACTTCAAAATAAAGGTTTGGTTTTGTGAAATACGATACCCATATAAAAAATTGTTACTTAAATGAAGATTCCATTCCAATTCATGAGGCTTTAACCATTTAATGAAAGCCATCTTACAGTTAGTTTATGCTTTAACTAGTCAATAGAGTAGAGAGAGAGCTTATTTGCCATATAGGTTCCAAGTAGCCTTGAGGGTTGAGTTTGATCTCTGTATTTACTTCATGACTCCATGATATATTTATATTATTTTAAAATTATTTTCAAGGTTTTTTGATACACTTTTAGTTCTCTAGCCCTTGATATTGGCCTACACTTGATCTTCTAGAAGCCATATAGGTCACCATTCTTCACTTCAACTCATTTAGCCACTTGTATCCTATACCAAAATGATGAAACATTATTAACTAACTTAAATAAGGTAAAAACATATTTATCTTAGCTCAAGTAACCTCTATAACTATTTAAGAGAGCTCATATAGCTCAAAACCTTGAAAACTAGCAAAAGAAAGAGATTTTTAGGTTGGTTTCCATACATATTCAGCTCACACGTGACAAAATTTTACTCAATAAGATGCCTAGGAAAGGAATTAAGTT
Organism: Torreya grandis; assembly: GCA_037957365.1. Taxonomy (NCBI): domain Eukaryota; kingdom Viridiplantae; phylum Streptophyta; class Pinopsida; order Cupressales; family Taxaceae; genus Torreya; species Torreya grandis. Next base: position 2,873,610 of record JARHVA010000536.1, on the reverse strand, counting down.
AATACAAGTTATATTTTATACAAAAAAATCCACTTGAGGCAATTAGAAAGTCTATATTCTCCATTGGGTCTTTTTAGGGGTTTAAGCATGGTTTTAGAGAACTTAGAGTTTTAAGGATGATTCATAGCGTTAATGGACCTAATCCAAGAAAAAAAAAAATACTAAATATAAAAACCCATAATCCTTATAGGTTTAATATCCAATTAATATCCTCATACAAGTTCACACATACCAAAGTTACCCTTCATGACTAATGCAAGTTTGACTTTGTCTTTGAGAAGGATCATTTGACAAGGAAAAGAGATGAGAGTGCTTGTTTTTAGGATAGATACACCTAAATGATGAATTTACCACATTTTTTAATTTTAAATTTATATCATGAAATTATTTACCCTTAAAACCATTAGAAACAACCTTAAGCCCTATGTAAGGGTTTGTACATATTCTTATTTAATTAACCCTAATAGGCCTTTTATCACACTTTCCTTCTTTATAAATGGTTCCAATATTAATTAAATTGTTATTAAACCTATGAATCATCACCTTTAACACTTAAATTTATCAAAACACTTAAAACATGTAGGTTTTCTTTAGATTTCATACACAGGCTTCTGTATCCTCATTTAAGCCTACTTCACCTAATTAACCTTTTTAGGCCTTTTAATGCCTTAAGTCACTTTTAAATTAAATGATAACCTAGTGATATTTTATTTATAAAATTAATATACGTATTTCATGTTACTTCACCTCATGATCTCAATAAATGATCAACACATTTCCTTCATTCACTCAAAACCTACTTGTAGGTGCTTATTAGGTCTACCTTGACTATATGATGAGTGTTGTCTTCTTACAGTTACTTTGGTGTTTTGAATTATATTAAAATGATTTTAATCCTTATATTTAATCATTTAATACCTAAAAAAACTTATTTATCATCATACACATCCCCTTTTACTCCTCAATTTCTTGTGATAGACCTGTGTGTTTTGATTAAAACTCCCTGACTATAGGTTTCACTAGAATAAGACATTTAAGACTAGTTTATTATATTTATTATTATAATAAGGATGAAAAATTTATTTGTATACTCATTTAACTTTAAAATAAATCTCATATTTATATTAAATAATGCACAAATAATCTTTTCCTCAATCATACCTATGATAGGCCTATAGATGCACATTAGGCCTTCTTAAGTGTTAGGCCTTGAGGTCTGAGTCATTTTTTATTATAATATGTTATTTTTAGTCAATTTTTTCCATTTTTACACTAAAATAAATGTATCTAAATGAATCATGTTTTTCCTACATGCCTCTAGTCATGCAAATGGATTTGCCTAACTCACTTGGTCTTCATCTCAATGCACATAGTCCAGTAGTACATTACTTGAAGTGGTTGTGAGTGGTAATTTGGATAGGAGAGTTTTATGAGGGTTTTGATGAATATTTTGGAAGTTTTAATTAATTTTTATGACTGACTACACTATCTAAATTTTTAAAGAACTTGGTCACAATGAAAATAATGAAAAACCTTAGAACCTAGGCATGCGACCTCTTGGGTTGAACTTTATGATGAATATATATATATATATATATATATATATATATATATATATAGAATATATATATGCAATTTTGGATATTGATTACATTTAAAATATTATTTATGGATATAAAGGATCATAATTATATATAAATTTGTCTCTAAATTTTTTTCAAACTCCTCATATGTACCTGGGTCTTCATGGAGACACAAAAGTTTCTAGGCTCAAACATACAATCTCACCATTATTGAAAGATGTTACTCATTTATGAATTTAAAAACCATGAATTTTATTAGATATTGATTTATATTAATTTTTAAGACATTTATGGACTTTATAAACCTTATTACATTATAAAAAAGCTCAACAATTTACTAGAAATGCCCAAAATTTAGCTTACAAGGTTTAATTAAGGTTTTAGAACTGTTTAACTTGTTAAATTTCATTCATTAAACATATCCCATTGAAATAAATTATAATTAATAAAAACTTGAGGTAATTATTACTCCCATATTTTTCCAATATATTGGGTTCTCTCTCTCTCTCTCTCTCTCTCTCTCTCTCTCTCTCTCTCTCTCTCTCTCTCTCTCTCTCTCTCTCTCTCTCTCTCTCTCTCTCTCTCTCTCTCTCTCTCTCTCTCTCTCTCTCTCTCTCTCTCTCTCTCTATCAGATATAGACCGAGCATCTAAAGATGGCTATTATGAGCCTGTCAAGAGCTTGATGGAGTATTTGATGCAATTTTTGGATTTAAATGACTTTTTAAATATTTTAAAAACATTTTTAAAACATTTTTAAATCCATTAAATCATGAATTAGTCCTTTTATCTCCTTAAAATGAATTTTATCTCTCTTTCTTAGCTAAAAACTTTTATTTACACCTATTTCCAAGAGTAATGATTGCATGTTCTAATTCAAACTATCATTTATAACTTAAATTTTTCCCCTTTCACATTATAAAACTTATTATAGGTATTTTCACATGGATATTTATGTATCATTACCTTTGATAGCCTTCACATTTTCTTATAATTAGAAAGTATCATCTCAATATTTGAATGTATAATAAGATTAAAGTAGTGAATTACCTTAAACTTGTTTAAAAACCTTAATATTTATAGATTGATTTAGAAAACATATTTTCAACTTAATAGCTTTGATATTATGGCATCTTAAGACCATAGTTGTCCTCGAAGGGTCACCACCTTGTATCCTTGATCATGATTCTCTATCAATTTGATTTTATACTTAACCTTAACTTTGTTAAACTTACCTTTATAAATGCTAAACACAAAATTAAGAGTATAAATAATTACCATTTGATGACAAGATAACATGAATTGACTCAGATACCAACTAGACAAAACTAAATACCTTGAAAGCTACTAAGGAAGACACACTACCTATCATCCTAGATCATTAATGAATAATACATAACCTTCATAATGGTTATCATAAAAGTTAAATTCAAATACATCAAAGTTTTGGATGACTCCTGTATTCATGGCGGCCAATTTTTGGCTAACATCTTTGGTGACCTAGAATTGCACTTTTTTATATGCATCTAGACCAATTACCTTATACCTCCATTAGGCTATGAAGTCATGAATGTTTCCAATTAAAAGTAAAAATGCCAAACACAAAATTAAGATTATAAAAACTTACCATTTGATGATAGGATAACATGAATTGACTCAGGTACCAACTAGACTAGCTAAATTACCTTGAAAGCTACTAAGGAAGACACTACCTATCATCCGAGATAATTAATGACTAACACATGACCTTCATAATTTTTATCAACAAATTTAAGTTCAAATGCATCAAATTTTTAAATAAATCTCATTCATGGTGACCAAATTTTGGCTAACATCTTTGGTGACCTCCTAGAATTGCATGTTTGCTATGAATCTATACCATTTACCTTATATCTCCATTAGGTTATGAATTCATGAATGTTTCCAATTATAATTAACAATTCTAAACAAAAAATTAAGAGTATAAAGAATGAACTTTTGATGATAGGATAGCATTAATTGACTCAACTACCAACTAGACCAGCTAAATTACCTTGAAAGCTACTAAGGAAGACACACTACCTCTCATCTTGGATCATTAATGACTAACACATGACCTTCATAATGGTTTTTAAAAAATTCTAAGGTCAAATACATCAAAGTTTTGAATGACTCCCATTCATGGTGGCAAATTTTGGCTAACATCTTTGGTGACCTCCTATAATTGCATGTTTGATATGCATCTAGACCAGCTACCATATACCTCCATTAGACTATGTAGTCATGAATGTTGAAAATTAAAACCAACAATTATAAACACAAAATTAATATTATAAAGAATGATCATTTGATGATAAGATAACATGAATTGACTTAACTACCAACTAGACTAGCTAAATTACCTTGAAAGTTATTAAGGAAAACACACTACCTATCATCCTATATTATTAATTACTAACACATGACCTTCGTAATGGTTATCAAAAAAGTTAAGGTCAAATACATAAAAGTTTTGAATGACTCCCATTCATGGTGGCCAAATTTCGGCTAACATCTTTGGTGACCTCCTAGATTTGCAAGTTTGTTATGCATATAGACCAGTTACCTTATACCTCCATTAGGCTATGAAGTCATGAATGTTTCTAATTAGAATTAACAATACTAAACAAAAAATTAATAGTATAAAGAATAATCATTTAATGATAGGATAACATGAATTTTTCCTCTTCTCTTCTCTCTTAAAACAAAAAATTCAACATTTTGGTTTCTATTTAAAAAGCATTAAACTAAAATTTTCTTCTTTTCTCTTTGCCTTTAAAAGTAATTCATCATTTTTTTACAAGTTGAAATAATATCTTCTTTACTTCTTCCTGAATGCACATTAGTACATTTTCAAGTTATAATGATTTTAGTACACTTATCCCTATCAATCTTCTCTATTTTTCTTTAGACTTGAATTAGACAAATTTTAGCAAAATATTTTTGGCATGCCCTATGGGACCTTGGAGTTTTCCTAAAGTTCATTACTTGTTTTAAGCATTCATATAGGTGAATCATCTAATTGCATGAGTGATTTATTGTAATGCATTTTTGTGGGATTACTTATATATAGTTATTACAACTCAGTCCATAATCAGTATAATTAGATATTAGATTCAAGGCATGTGCATGATACATCATTTCCATATTATTAGTGACACATAGGTTGATCAGATGGAATGAAAAACTCCATCTCATTCTTTATACTATACACACTTGATATCATATTATAGGTTGTCACTAGTTTCATGATTTAGTCCATCTATAGTTCTTGGCATTCTTGAGTGGCCCAGAGATGCCTAATATGCTCTAGTGGCCATGAAGATGACATACATAGTTAGATATTTAAATCACTTTAAGAAATTTAGGTTTAGATGAATCGACTACACATGAGCGGGAAATAATGAAGTCATATAATACTTAAATTATTGATCTACCCACATGACAGGGTTATACACACTTTCAGTCTAATACTAATAGGGTCTTGTCATGGCATGATCCATAAGCATACTCCTAAGAGGTCATATTGTAACTAGAGGAATAATATGTGTGTGATCCATCTCTAACCTATAAATAGTAGTGTAAAAATTAACATCAAGTACTATCAGAGAAGGAATGATAAAAGAATATCTGAAAGATTACAGTAAAGGAAAATGATATCTAAGAACCTCAACAATTTAAGCTTGAACAAATCTAGATAAAAATGGGTCATCTAAAGAGTAAACATCATTATAATTGTGTGTATTTAAGTTCAAAAGACATGCATGAACTAATACATCAGTTGAAGAAGCATGGTGAATGTAATGTTTAGTTTTGGTTAGAGTAATTGGTATTTCATCAAAAGGTTCTTGATAGGATCAAGTTTGAAGAGAAGGAGGAAGTTGAGTAATGATGTTAGGGGAGATATTGGAAGTGTTAATATTTAATCTTATCTCATCTAGTTGATCATCATTTGAGTTTAAGAGGTCAAGTGGAATATTTATGATTAATTTTGTATTACCATTATAACCTCTAGTAGAGTTGACAAGATAGTTGAAGCATTAGGATTATCAAATTGGAATGCTAGGTAGGGCTTCATGGGTGGGTATTTTAAAAACACCTCATTTTTGGAATTGTTTAAAAATACAAGGATTCAAGTCCCCTTGAATCATGTATATAGCATCATTATAAGGGAATTTGAACATTGGCATGCAGATTCAACTACTCTCATGCAATGTTTCCAAGTTTGACCAAGTAAGATATTGTAGGAAAATGAAAATTTAAATAACTAGACTAGTTATATTACCTTTAAAACTACTAAGGAAGATAAACTACATATCATCCTAGATCATTAATGACTAACACATGACTTTTGTAATGGTTATCAACAATGTAAAGGTCAAATGCATCAAAGTTTTTAGTGACTCCCATTTATGGTGGCTAAATTTTAGCTAACATGAATTGGTGATATCCTATAATTTCATGTTTGTTATGCATCTAGACCAATTGCCTTATACCTCCATTAGGAAATGAATTCATGAATGTTTCCAAATAAAAATAAAAACATCTACAAACTCAAGATCAAAAAAACATTTCATATCCTATAAGATATTCAAGGCTTGGTAATTCTCTTATCAATATTATAGATCAGATGAGTAAGATTCATGTGATTATTCCAATGTGGGATACATTATTCATTCTAGGTCAAAAGGCTCTACTCCAATAAGAATTATCTAAGATCAATCTACCATTAGTACTAATAAGGAAATAGGTGTACTATTCACTAATGCTTCCACACTTATAAATAATAATTCAATCAAGGATGGTGAATCCCTTCCCTTCTGCCTTTCTCTTATTTTGGGTCACTCCCTAGTTCAAAATTGCATGATTGATAGTAATGCTAGTATTTCAAAAATGCCTAAACTAGTAGCTAATCAATTAGGGCTAAAATATCAATTAGTCACCAAGGGAGTCCTAAAATTATATGGGTTAGATACCAAGACTATAGGTGTAATCAAGGGTTTGAATTTAACCTTGTATTCTTGTCTTATATTTTCAATTCCTCATGATGTTTTTATAATAGACACACCTCAATATTTTTCCTTATATCTATCTAGGGATTTTAAATCTAAAATTTGGGGATATTTATAATTACATTGGTCCTACATGGTGTTTAGGAATAGATATGGTATAAAGGTGAAAACTTAATTTGAACCAATGGATATGTTTCATATAGAACCTTATATGCTTCAAGTCCCTAATGTCAATTATACCATTCTATACGAGGAAAACTTTCATATTGATCAAGAAATAACTTCTCCCCTTGAAGGTGTATCTAAAATCTTCCTTAATGAGTTGAGAGATGAACATTATGCTTTTTATACGCATAAACTCATATAAGAGATAGGTATGGGTACATACAATATTCATGAATAATGTGATGAACTTCCCAAAGTAAGTTTTGATAATACTTTTCAAAAGTTTATTTTGGGAAACTATCTATTGCATATGGAAGATTTTGTTCTAGATATAGTGAATCATGGTAGACATAATGAGGATGTAGTTCCACCTACCAAATAAGAAAAAATATATGAACATGAGACTCAAGAAGGGTTATATAACACGTGGTAACAATATTATGCCATAATTCAAGAGTTTGAAGAGATAAATGGGTCTGTAACTTCTCAAAAGAGATATGGACATGATTATGAGGTCAATTATAGGTCTAATTAGGCTAAGAAATAGTATTAAATACCTATCAAGAAGAAGATAACCATGAAATAACATGATTAGGTCAAGATAAATGTTTTTGAAAATGATGATAAATATAGACACCAAGCTGATCCTAATCAACTTGTAAATGTGTTTAGCAAACAAGAAGTAAAGCTTGATGGATATAGAAACTTGCCTCATCATAGTTCAAATGATTTTTAGATTTTGAATACCCTTATGATCTCTAATAAGCATATTGGGAAATGCTTATTGGGCATAAATAAAATAAAGTAGGTTGTAATGTTAAGTAGGCTTCAAATAGATCTAAATGAACCATTTAAAGGAGATTCAAATGATGTCCTTGCAGTTATAAGGGATTGAAATAATGGTAAGTCACTAGATCACCTTAGTGAGCAAGTTGTAATTTATAAACAATAATCCTATGCTAATCTATACTCATGGAATAACAAGTATTCTAAAAGCATTGGTTTTGATCTTGGTTAAGTTCAAGGAGTTGTTCTATCACCTCAAATATGTTTTGAAGATTTGTATATAATAGGTCAATTATGTGTTTCCCCTAAGAGTGTATAACACATGTTTTTTTATGTGGTTTTCCTTTACCTTCCTCTAACTTCATTTGGCACATAGGTGTGTTTGATTTTTGTCTTGTTATTTTGTTTAGGTGCTTAGTGTGAGTTTGTATAAGTTCAATTCACTTAGTAGGTCACCCACAACCTAGGATTGTTCTCATTGTATAGCTTAGATGAGAGGACTTTAAACACCCTCTCAAGGGTGCTAATTTAAGAAATAACATTTCTATCATTCTCGATGGGATATAATTTTAACAATGAATGTTAAAACTTGATGCTAGTCTTGGTAAATTTATAGTTGTAATAGCCTCCTTCATGTAGCATCTAGTGATTCCAAAAAAGTTCTAAGATCTTGGTTTAAAACTAGAAAGCTACTTTTTCATGTCAAAGGTGACTACAAGATCAAAGGCTATATGTATTTCATTTGAGTTTGTTGAATTATCTTTATTTTTAATCAAAATAAAGAGGTTCCTTCATAGTATTCCTTACACCAAGTATCTTATATGAAGGATTCATTTTCCCTATAATAAAATTTTTCCTAAATATTCCCTTTGTGTCCTTTAATATGGGATATCCTCATGGTAGCCCTCAAGAGTGTCCCATATTTTAGTGGAGATAACATTATTACCCTTTTAACATATAAGATATATGGATAAATTTTGATGTATCCATAATTTCACCTAAGAGAATATAACCATTAGGTTTTTGGGAATATCTTTCAACATAAAAGCATTGGAGTGGTATATAACCTTATCCCCTTGTTCCATTAATTCATGGGATGAATTAGGAGGGAAGTTAATAAAAAGTATAAGGATAAGAGTGATCATATATCTATAATAGAGAAATTAACCACCATAAATATATCCCACATAATAATTCATGCAATATTTCAATTATAAAATACATGGGATATAATTCTAACTCTTGTTACTCCTACTCTAAACTATGCATTCTTTTACTATTTCAAGTCCATGAATAGTGACATAACTATTGGAATGACAGTCCATGGGAGGATATACTCTACCTAATGCTTATGAATTTATAATAAAAGATGAAAATAACCTTATCTAAGCCTTAAATATCTCCCCAAGGCCTCTCATACCACTATTTATTAATATTTAACCTTCTACTCTAACTCTTACTCTTATTCCCACATAGACCAATCATGAACAAAATATCCCTAGCCAATTAAATGAAATACAAGAATTAAATAACCTGGTCAAAGCCCATAGGAATGAGATAGTGTATCTAAAGAGACACCAAACTTAGAATTATAATTCTTATCAAGGACCTTATCAGCTCCAATAATCCTATCAGCTCAATAGGCCTCCTTTTTAAGCCATTTCTAAAGGTCAAGGGTAGATTACTCATGCAAAACCATATAATAGTTTTAATCCAAATGTCATCTCTTCTTTAAGGGCCTTAGTACCCATTCAAAAATAATATTGTGTAAGAGTCTAGATAATATCATCGTCATTATCAACCTTATGATCAATCTTTCCATTAGAATGAGGCATTTAATCAAGCTTTTATTGTTCAATATGGGACAATATCTATTATGACTCAAGCTAAGGTGTCTACTCAAGGAGAAACTAATGAAAGGTAGTTCAAATCAGATGTCACTCTAGTAAATTGATAAGAGAGAGTTTGGTGTGTAATTCATCATCTAGGAGAGACAAGTAAGGTTGACAATGGAAATGGAAGAAACCCAAGGGGTGGGTAAAGGATATTATTCACATTTTTAGTACCTTAAGGGATTAATTGGTATAATAAATACTCTAAAGTTAAAGAAACACAAATAAATTAGAATATGAATACTCCTACAACACATCAGCCTTCACAAACACAAGTTTAAAATAACATTGCAACTCCTAGAGGACAATCAAGGCTTGGTAATTATCTTATCAATATTATATAGTAGATGAAGAAGGTTCATTTAAGTATTCAAATATGGTATACATTTTTCATTCATATTTAAAAGTCTCTACTCCAAGAAGAATTATCTAAGCTTAGCCTACTAGTAATATTATCAAAGAAAGAGGGTGTAGTTCTCACTAATAATTCCATACCTACTGATAAGTAGCCAAGAAAAGATGGTAATCCACCTCCCTTATACCTTTCTCTTATTCTGGGTGACTCCCTAGTTTAAAATGTCATGATTGACAATAATTCTAGTAATTCATTAATGCATAAACTAGTAGATGATCAATTAAGCCTAAAATATGAACCAGTCACCAAAGGAGTCCTACAACTGGATGGGTCAGCTACCAAGCCCTTAGTTATAATCAAGGGTCTAAATTTAACCTTGAATGTTTATACTTACCTTTTTAGTTCCTCGTGATGATTTATTAATAGACCTACCTACATATTTTTCCTTATGTTTATCTAAGGATTTTACATCCAATATTGGGGGATATTAGCATCAAATTGGTATTACATTGTGTCTAAGACTAGATAAGGTACAAAGGTGAAAATTTAATTTGAACCAATGGCTAAGTTTCATATAGAACCTTATATGCCTCAAGCCCCAAATGTCAATTATACCATTCAAGATGAGGAAGACATTTATATTGATCAAGAACTAAGTTCTCTCCTTGAAGGTGTATCTAACCTCTTCCTTGATGAACTAAACATTATGAGTTTGATCCCTATAAACTCATAAAAGAGATAGATATGGGTATATACATTATTCATGAAGAATGATGAACTTCTTGAAGTAAGTTTTGATAATACTTTTTAAAAGGTTATTTTGGGTAACTATTTATTGCATATGTAATATATTGATGTTTCATACATATTGAAGCATGGTAACCATAATTAGGATGTAGTTACACCTACCAAATAAGAATAAAACTATGAACATGAGACTTAAGAAGGGTTAGATGACATGTGGCAACAGTACTATGCCATGATGAAAGAGTTTGAAGAGGTAAGTGATGTGAACTAGGAATTTGACTAAGAAGAGGAGATTCAGTATTATGTTAGTGAATGAAATCAAATCAAAAACACACTAATCTAAAATTTCCATGCCTAGTTACTAGGGTGAGCTTGGTGAATAAATACAAATGAACAAAGCATAATTAAAATGTAAGAAAACACACATTCCCTACCTTCCTTGATGCTTTAAAAGTATTCTTTGATTGGCTTGCTTGGTTTATGCTCATGAAGTCCTCATCAATGGAAGCTTGGATACCTCCATATCTTCTTATAACCTTTGGATTTGGCTTGGCTTGGCTTGGAATCAATTTTTCATGGTAAAACTAGTCTACATGAAGATATTAGAACCAATCCTGCATTATAACTTTGCACAAATTAAGCTTAAAAATGATGTTCATGGCCTCTCTATTTATAGATTTTTGAGATTGATCAAAATCAAATTGAACCATCCATCCTATAAAGAAGATGTGTGGTTGAGGATTAATTAAATTTTTTTGGAATTAAGTTTATATTTATCCTCATCATGACATTGGAAAAAGGGGAAATTAAGAGGCATGGAGGGAATGATTTATGATATTTGTGGTATTTATGGCCTAGGGATGTCTTAACAAAAAATAAGGTCACCTAATGATGCAGATATTCAATATTCATTTCCATAACAAATTATTCAACAAGTTTCCATGGAATTATTTATTAGGCTCTAATTTGGTTTAATTATATCTTAAGCATGTTTAAGCACTTTGTGCACAAATTACTCAAATTGATCATAATGCCTTGTTATTGGTCCAAAATTTGACTGGATTAGAATTGGAAAGTGATGTCAGATGTATTGGATTAATTATTCCATTTAGGATATTATCAAAAACAAATAACAAAGGCACATGTCTTATGTAATAGATTTTATAGGAAAGAGCAATCTAGAGCACCTAGGTGCAAAATTGGCATTTTGACTCAGAATGATCTGATCAAAGTTAGTTAGCCCATAAATGGCATTGCCCCATTTAGGGATACCCTAGATATAATCAACACTTGAATATATAAATTTCAACTCATTTAATTCATTTTAGTGTTTTTAAGCCAAATTATGTACTTTAGGTGGAAATTGGTCAGAAGCCTAGTTGGAGGTTATTGGTGGCTAGATTTAGGTGTCTATAGTTTGCCCATATTTGGGAAGGCATTGTAAGCTATAAGCATAGTGACATCTTATCAAATAATGAAAAGGTATTATATTACTACAACTTTAATGATGATAAACTAACTATATGATGCCCCATCGAGGGAATGGTTGGCATAACTAAGTCGATAAACGGTTCCTCAAATAGAAAGAAGTGAAATAGGGGACCAAAGAAAGGAAAGATGATGGGGTGAAAACACTATGATATTGAAAAATTATTCAAAATCATTAAGAATGTAAGTGGGATGATGTATAATTTTTTTCCTAAAGGTATTTATAAGCATTGTACTTTGATAGTAGAAACATAGTATGATAACATAATAATTTTCCTAAAGGTAGTTATAATCATTAAGAAGATGGATCTACCCTAGTTAGGATAGATAAACAAGATAATAACATGCCCTTGTATGGGAAAAAAAGGAAAGTGGTGAAAAGAAAATGATTTTACCAAAGGTGGTTATAATCATTAATAAATATAGGTGGGATGGTGTGCAATGATTTGCCCATAGGTAGTTATAATCATTAGACCCCGATTATGGAAAACATGACAAACTTGGTCATGGATGATGATAACTTAACACAAAGGGTAATGACGAATTGGAAAAACCTAATAGTAGGGAGATGCTCATCTAAACTAATAAAGGTTAAAATTATTTTGTGGTTAATTACTCTATTTGAGATATGATTGAATTAGGATGTTGATGTCGAAGAGATGTTGATGCCATCATTGCTAAATAGAATTCTTGAAGATGAGGTTTGTTGCAGCACATGTCAATAGGAATCATGGTATAATATCATGAGGACTAGGATTAAATATGTATAAGGAATAACTCCCATAATCTAATACTCAATATAAAATAATGCAATAATGATAAAAACCAAGATGACAATGTGAGCATATGAATATGCATAGATTCAAGTGTGTGTGAAAAGAATCAACCAATCAACACACTTAAATTGAATCAAGGTAATAGTGATAAAAACAAACAAAAAAGCACAAAGATAAAATAATAAAGAAAGAAACAAAGAAAAACTTAATAGAAACCATACGAACATTGCCCCTAGATAATAGGTGACAACTTAACAAACAAACAAAATGGGGGAATAGAAAGAAAGGAAGAGCGTGGTTGAGTTATCTCCATATGCACTAGGAAAGTGGACACTACCTACATAGTTCCATGGATGTAATATCCAACAAAAACTTTAGGCCAAATTTAGTTTTCCTAAGGAATGAGAATAAAAATGATAACTGGTGAAAACATATAGAATGGATATGATAGAAGAATAGGAATAGTCTTGAAAAATGGTAAGTACATGAGAGAAAAGGCCAAAAATATGGGGAAACTAAGTAACAAGTGGTTTGCTTAAAACTTAGTAAGGATTCCTAGAATCCTTAAGGAAAAGAAGTAGTATATGTTTTTGTAGTTCTTTTCTAGTAGTTTTATAAAAAAATTTAGAATTGTTTTGGAGTATCTCAACTCAATCAAGAATGAAGAGACACTAAATATTTTAAGCTCACACAATGGTAAGAACGTTCAAACTTAGGTTGCTTGAAAAATGGTGAGAGAATTATAAAAAGGGTAACTAAGCTGACCTCAATAAGTATCAAGCACTACCTACATAGTCCTAGAGTAGGACCAAGTCACTATAGTTCTACCCTATAGTGGAGGAGTTCAACTAGTGTAGCAGTCAATTCAAATAAAATAAGCACAATTGGTAAAAAGGCATAGAATGGCATAAGAAGTGACAAGGTGGTACATCAAGGCTTAATAAACAAATGTTGCCCCTAGTTTACCCATAAGTAGTTATAACTAGGACATAACATCATAGATCAATGGTACTAATTTGCCCAAAGGTGGTTATAATTAGTAGCAAGACTGATGATAAGAAAGGAATAACAAACAAAGGATGCAACTATTGAAACTTATATCACACTAATCCAAAAGATGATCTCTATCTAAAGTACTTGAACCAAATGATGAAACTAATTAGATTCCTTGATGCTAAAAATGTGTAATGAATGGAAAAAACCAAGGTCAAATAGGCTAGGCTTTAGAACACACTAGGTCAATAGGTCAGAAATGTAAAGTAGATATAGATAAGAGGATAGATAAGAATGATATTTGTAAAAAGAAGAATAGTGATAAAATGGCATAAATAAAATGGTCCTTATAGACAATATACCTTAGTGTTCAAGCATAGTACCACTTAAGGTGAATAATATTCATTGTCTTAAGAATTTCATCTCCATCTGGTGTGGCAACCCTGTATGCCCCTGATCTATAATCTATATTAATGATGAAAGGATCTATCTAGTTTGGTTTGAATTTTCCTTTATACTTTTTCTCAGTCATGGTATTCTTTAAGAATAAGATCACCAAGTTTAAAGTTTCTATTTTTGACATGTTGATTATAGTGGCCATTGAGTCAATTTTGATATGCCTAAATATTATTGACCATAGCTATACATTTCACATCAAGTAGGTCTAGCTCTTATAGGTGAGCTACTTGATAGTCATGATCATCTAGGACATGCTTGAAAGAGATGTACCATGAAGGCAATTCAACCTAAATGGGAAGGATGGATTCAATACCATAAATAAGTGAGTATGGAGTGGCTCATATGGGGGTGAGATAATTAGTATGGTATGCCCAAAGGGTAAGGAATATTTATTGGTGCCAATCATGACTGGAATTATTGACAATATTTTTGAGAATATTGATAATGGTTTTATTCAATGATTCAGCTTGGCCATTACCTTAAGGGAATATGTTGTAGAAAAATATTATGTGATGTTATATTTAGTACATAGTTAGTCTACATCAGTGTTCTTGAATGATCCTCCATTATCAAATATAATGTCAGAGGGGATACCATAGCAGAAAATGAAATGGTTGAAGATGAATTTGGAAATTTTCTTTTTAGTCATGTGAGGGGTATAACCTCAACCCACTTAATAAAATACTCAGTGGTGGTGAGGATATATTTATGGCATTTAGATGAAGTGGGGTCGATCTTCCCAATGAAGTCAAGTCCCCATGTAGAAAATATCTATGGTATCTACATCGGTTTCAAAGTTTGGGTTGGGGCATGAATCACATTAGCATGCCATTAACATTTGTCACACTTCTTTACATATATAGCTGCATATGCATCCATCATGGGTCAATAATAACTAGTATGTAAGAGATTTTTGGATAGGACTACCCTACTAGAATGAGCTCCACATACTCCTTCATAAACTTCTCTTAATTATAGTGTAGACCCTATCAAAGTTAAACAATAAATTAGAGTTCTATCAAAACTATGATGGTAAAGGGTGGATCCAAGTAGATTATAATGAGTGGAATGATGAATAAAAAATTTGGTTTGTTTTCAAGATAGGTTAGGTGGTAGAACTTGGTCATGAAGGTATTTATAAAGGTCTGAGTACTAGATAGAATTAGGACCAATGATATCACAAATCATTATAATGGTTAAAGGTTCATGAGCTGGTGCTAAAAAATTCTTGATGAGGCACTAATACTCTAGCTTTATCTATTTGTCAAATTAGAGAGCCAATTGTATACATGGCATTTGTAGTACCATTAATAACCTATGTTATGTGCTCAAACTGAATGTTGGCAATTTTTTGCTTAAGAGTGTCAACCATGGCTTTATATGGAACCAACTTGTCATCTTTGGTCTGAAAATGATCTATGACTTGATTGATGATTAATTGAGAATCACCATAAACTTGGAGATGAGATATGTTCCAATGCACTACCTATCAAAATCTTGGAATAAGTGCTTCATACTTGACCATGTTATTTATACAAGGAAAGCTGATTCTAAATGATTTAGGTATTAGATCCCCCTGTGGTGTATTAAATAAGAGGCTTACCCCTAATCCATGTGCAGTAAATGAACCATCAAAATATAGCTTCCAATTTTGCTCCTCAAGAGGTGTGCCAATGATGGTCATTATGGATTCATTAGGGAAATGAAATGTGTGTGGATTTGTGTCTATAAGAGGTGCTTTAACAAGTTAATCTATAAGAACTTATCCCTTGATTGCCTTCTGATTGACATACTATATGTCAAAATCACTAAGAATCATGATCCATTGGGCCATTATATCTTGTGAATCTATTTTAGATATTAAATAATTTAGTGGATCTACTATTTAAATGACCATGGTCTTATTATTAAACATGTAATGGCACAGTTTTTGAGCTATGAAGACCATGGCTAGATAAGTTTTTTCAATAGGTACACGGTTATGTTTATATGCATCCAAGGTATAGCTTAGGTAGTATATAACATGTTCTTTTCCATTGTCATCATGTTAAGCTAAGAGTGCCCCCAGATCATTGTCGGTAGTTGATAGGTATAACAAGAATGGCTTTCCTGACATAGGAGGTAATAAAATAGGTGCATTAACGAAATAATACTTGAGTTGTTGAATAGATGTTTGGTAGTGATCACCCTAGTGAAATGAAACTTCCTTATTTAGAAGATGTGTAAATAGATGACACTTGTTTCCTAACTAAGAGATGAAGCATCAAATTGATTAGATCTTACCCTAAAAACTATAGATTTACTTCAAATTAGTTGGTGGCAGCATCTTAATTATAACATTGACTTTAGCTAGATCAAATTTAATACCTATATGATACATGATGAATCCAAGTAATTTACCTGGGGTTACACCAAACACACATTTATTTGGGTTTAGTTTGAATTTGTACTCTCATAATCTTTTAAATATCTTATGTAACACTTTTGGATGGTCAGCCCTAGTTTTGTATTTTCCTAATATATCATCAACATAGTCTTCAATAATATCATGCATCATATTATGGAATATGATAGTCATGGCCCTTTGATATGTAGCTCCAACATTCTTAAGACCAAATGGCATTACTTGATAACAAAATATTCCCCATGGAGTGGTGAACCCTATTTTATGTTGGTCTTCTAGTGTTATTCTAATCTAGTTATATCCTGAAAAGCCATTCATGAGTGAAAGCATTTCATAACCTACCATGGATTTGATGATCATGTCAATATTAGGCAATGAAAAATCATCCTTAAGACAAGATTTGTTGATGTCTCAAAAATTAGTATAGATTCTAATTCCTTCAAGCTTTTTGGTAATAGGTACAACATTAGATATCCATTATGAGTAGTCAATGGATCAGATATATCCTGATTCTAAGAGTTTTTCCAACTCTTTATTTACCAAGATAGCAATGCAAGGATGCATATTATGTAGCTTTTATTTTATTAGTTTGGCATCAAGATTGACCACAAAGTGGTATAGAACTAAGGCAATGTCTAAACTTTGCATGTCATAATAAGCCCATGCAAAGATATCTACAAATGATCTCAATAGAGTTGTAAGGAGTTCATGTTCCTCCTTAGTGAGGGATGTGTTTATTTTTATCCATTTTAGGTCTAATGGAGTCCTTATGTTTACCTCTATTCTATATTTGACTAGAAAGGTTGAACCATCTTCTAGAATAGTAGTCAAAGACTTGAACTATTGAACTATATCAAGGTCCTCTTAAATAATTCAATAAAATACTTGTTATTATGCAAAACTAAACTCATATCCATAAGAAAGTTCATCTTTGGTGGTATCCTGGTCTAAATTCAAATAAGAATGAACACCTCCATATAATGGTGCCTAAAACATGTTTTCACCACTAGATTGGCCTTTATCTTTACTTTTTCCTTGGCTAAAAAGTGCCTCAAAGAGGTTTTCACTTTGGGATCTCAATGTTTTATTTTTATTTTTTTGGCTAATGGTGTTCACCCACTCTCCAAAATAGGCTTTAGGATCCAATGTAATTAAGAATCTTGACATGTGATCACCCAATGGAATGTTTTTCCTAAGGCCTAAAAATTCATAGAATGCCTCATCATTTTGACATAATGGAAATGGGCTATGATAAATGATCAGGGTAAGGGTACAAATGGCATTGTTATCAAATAGGTTAGTCTCAGCTAGGTCATCAAAGGTGAGGCTATGATCAAACTCTACTTGGCTATCAACATCATCATCACTAGCCACTAATGATGAAATTTAAATAAGATATGTGGGGTCACCCCCAGGTGGTTTAAATCCAAGTTCATAAGATCTTTTGTACTTAGTCATAGAAATTGGCTTGATGGTTCTTTGTTGATTCAATTCGAGGCCTCTTCCTACATAATATTTATGCTTCATGATCCTATTGGGAATACGATACTTTGTAATTTTATAAAAATCATCTTGGTTGTAATTATACAACCATGATTCATCCCTTTCAAGAGGATCTAGTTCTAGGCTAGATTTTGGTATAAATATGATAGGTCCCTTATCTTTGTTTCTTTGTTGCCAATGCATGTGTGGGGTGACTTTAGGTCACCCAAAGGTCTTTGGATTATGAGGAAGATTGGAAATATGGAAGGTATCATGGGTCACATAATCCCCTGGTTCATTATCTAAAATGGTGAAATGATTAGAAGCTTTAAGAGGTGGCATTAGGGAAAGACAATCCAAGGTATTAGGATCTATGTAATTATCCTATGTAGATCAATAAGTATGGCCTTCCCTTTAGCTTTTTTGGAACTTAGATTCATGCCATATTGGTAATTATATATTTGAAACTTAGCCTCAACATGTTTGTAGTGTTCATATGGGTGTAAATCTCTTAGAATATTCACTTACATCCTTGAGTGGGAGAACTTGATACATTAGTGCAATGTTGATGGGGCTATATGAATCTCATGTAACTAAGGCCTACCTAGAAGCATATTATATGACAACTCAAGATAAAACACATGACAAAGTGTATCATGGGTTAAAGGCCCAATGATAACTAGTAATCTAATGGTGCCTTGTGATTCTCTTTCTTGATTATCATAGGATTTCATAGTTATCATTTATGGCTAGGATCTACCAGTGCATACCCAAGAAGCTTGATGAGCTTTAAAGACACTATGTTGATGCCTAATCCATTGTCTATAAGGACATGTTTCACTTTATGCCACTTTATATAAACTTATATGCATAATGGATTATTATGGAGTGGGCCAAGGGAAGACATATCACTTTGATTGAATGTGACTTGTTGGGTTGGAGCTAGGTGTCCAGCCAAAGATTGAAATTTATCGAGGGATATATCACTAGAAATAGTGGATTGGGTCAAGAAATCATTCAATATCTTCTTTTATATTTTTGATGTTTGTAGAAAATCTAAAATAGAAATTTGTGCTGGTGTCTTCTATAATTTTTCCATAATATCAAATTTTTTGTCTTTGTTAATAGTGAATGGTTTATTCCTAGGCTAAATGGTTGGTTGGATAACAAGCAAAGTGGTAGATGGTTATGGGCCTGAGATAGTAATCTTCAACCCCCAAGTTATTATTACACAATCAAGATTAGATACTAGACCATAATTGCTAACAAATGTTGGGAATGGTGTGGGACCAAATAAGACAAGTCTCAGTTGTTGGTGCACTTGTATGTGTTCATGTGGCAAGGGTGAGCTATTGATTAAGGTCTAAAAATGGAAGTCTCAATTTTTTGGTTTGCCTGTGTGCTATCCCAAGTTAAAGAAGGATTATCCATATAATGGGGTTGAGTGTTATTGTTTAGCAATGGTCTAGATTGATTAATGCTCAATCTAGGATTAATGGAGATGGTATTAATGCTACCCCCTATACTATGACCTACAAACGTATTGTAGTCATGTGTGACTACATGGTAGGTTTGTTGGTTGTGACTATTCTAACCTTGGTTTTGTCAATTATTTTGACATTGTGGGTTTTGTTGTTGATTTTACTAATTTTTCTAGTTTTGTTGGTTTGGACTTTGATTTTGATACTCTTGATTTTGTTATTACACTAGTTGGTGTTATTGTTGTTGTTGCTACTATGTGTTATGTTGGGGAAAGGGGTTTTGATAAATCCCAAGAGTTTGATTAGAGGTGGAAGCACCATTATCTGATGTTATCTCCCCATTATCCAACATATTCTCAATCAAATGCTTGATTTACACACATCTTCATAGATTATGCTTGTTGACCCAATGATATTCATAGAATTCATTCTCATGGTACTAATTAGGATAAGGAATGACTTGTGGATAATGCTTTAGTATAGGCTAACTAATCAGATTAGCAACAACAAGTTTATAAAATATAGATTCAATAGGCTCTCTTAGGTCACTAAAGACACGATGCATAGGAACAATTCTCCTTAGAGAAGGGGTTTGTAATGGTAAAGTTTATTATATTTGTTGTGTAGGTCTTAGTTGTTATGCTTGTAGCATTGGAGGGAGAGGTTTTGGGGTAGGATTAAGATGAAAAGGTGGTGTAGATGATGTTTTCACTATTTAGACATCATGTGACTTGGTTATTCTATTACCCACAACATTCCTATTATAGTTAAATTGCTTTGGTCTTTTTTGGTTATTGGCCTATGTCAGTTGTGATGCTTATGCTTGAATTGGATGTTATTTTTGGCCACTTTCATGATTGGTACCTTGATTATGATTATTTTATGTAAGCTTGATGATCCCTTTATTAATAAGAGCTCACTCAATCAATAAGCCTTTGTTGATGATCTCCTTAAAAGCATATGTACATTGTAGTTCTAGATGATAAGCTATCTCACTATGCAAATTTTTAGTAAACATAGTGGGTAATTGTTTATCTAGTAAATTATGGGTGAATCAGTTTTAAAGATCTCTCCATCATTGTAGACAACTTGTAAAACACTCACTAGCTTTTTGCTTTGCTTGTGTTAAGTCAACCAATGAAATCTCATGTTTGAAATTATAGGAAAAGTGTTTCACAAACTTATCAGAAAGATAATCAAAATATATTACTAAATTATTGGGAAACATTAAGAACCACTCTAATGCTTGTCTAACCAAGCTCCTTGGAAACAATAATAAAAGGTATACATCATTATATGCCACCGGTTGACATGTGATAAAGAACTCAATTAAATGGGCCTTAGGGTCACCTTTCCCTTTGTATTTATCAATTTTTGGTGGTTTGTATCCTATATGAAATGGTATCTACAAGTACTATATTCTGTATAAATAAGAACACATGTCATCCAAATTAAACTTTATAATCTGCTTCCCAATTTGAATAGCGGTAATTGCATCCTTCATCTGTTGTAATTCTTAGGATAGGAAATTGGAAGGAACATTGGTTTGAGGGAGAATATTGGTTTAGGTAGATGTTTGGGAGGTTATAAGTGGGACACTTTGACTAGAGTATGATGAAGATACCTATTGGGATATACTGGTTTGGTTGGGAAATGGACCAAGAATATGCATATGTGGATTAGGATGTACTTGGAATTATACATTTGGTTGTGTAATATTCTATTTAGGTTGGAGATAAAGGTTTTAGTTAGATGATTTTGTGGTTGGGATGGAGGGATATAAATATAATGTGCCTACTATGGTTTAAAAGGGACATTTTCTCAACTAATCAAACCTTGATATTGAGTGGGAACTTGTGGACCAAGACCCTATCTCAAAACTTGTGGCACATTTTGAACTAATTATTGTTTAGTAGGTACTTAAGAAATATGGAATCCACTTTGTTTCATGAATCCTTGTGGGGAAGTGAAATCATGTTAAAGATTTGACATTTGTCACTGACCAATATTTACATGTTGTTGGCTAGTAAACATTTGGTTTTGGATTGGTACACTGGTCTATGACTAAGGAGGTATATATGCCACTATTTTTATGAGGTGGAACATTAGTTGCCCCTTATTGAGGTGGAAATATATTCAACCTCTATTGCATTGTTACACTAGATTTTGCCTAATATTATAGAATACTACTCATCTCTTGTTGAGGAGGAGTAGGATTTGTTACATTCTATTATTGAGGCATGACACTAGTTATTGGTTGAATACCTAATCTCATAGGTTGTACACTTGAGGAAGTAACTGATTGTGGTTGGAAAATAGGTGGTGAAGGTTGGGGTATATAGGTTCCTATTCCTTGGTATGATGATCTACTCATGGTATTAACTATAGGCCTATGATATTTATTACTTGTTTGTGCACTAGTACCACTTTGATTGGGATTAGATGTTGTTTTCACATTATCCACTATATTTTTCCCATTATTCTCTGTGGAAGTAGAATAAACTTCTTCAATAATGGGCATATGTAGCAAGTTGTTTACTAAATTATTTTGTATAAATGGGTTTGAACTCTAATTATCTTAACCAATTGACTCTATCAAAACTCTTGTTGAAGGAACTAAGTCAATAATAAGTTTGCTCACCATGGTGATCTGATTGAAATTGCATGCTAGATTTAGGTAGGTTTGATATGCCATCTGCATTTGGTTAAAGTGGTCTTCCATCATTTTTTTGCCTTTATTAGGCATATTAGGGTCTTGATACATTACTGGGACTAGAGCCAAATGAGTTCTAGAAGAAGCCTGTTGATCATAAATTATGTTGTGGGGCATTCTTACTAGGTTTGGTAAATTCTCATGAGGGAAGTCTGCTAGAAACTTTGCCCCTACCGCTATGGCTCAAACCAAAATCTCATATTTGTTTTCTAATAATTAAAACTCAAATAAAAATGGATAATATGTGGAGGGAATATTAGTAGAGAATGACTATTGAAGAACTGATTCATCAGTTATGAGTATTGTAGATAGGTATTATGTGATTTGTTCTTGGTCTTGTTCTGAATAAGGTGGTGTATTAACCAAATAGTTAGCCAATGGATCTTGGCTTTGTGACCCTAATTTAGTAATATAAGAGGGATAAGGATTCATCTCATAAGTAATATTATCTACATAGGGGTCTTATACCATTTCTTCTACGTAACCACATTACTAATCTTGGGAATGTACATGATTCCACTCTGAGTGTAGGAATACATATTGGGATCCATAGTCAATGCTTAGTGATAGAAATGGAAGAGAGTTATACAAACTCTAAAAAGGACAATGTTTAAGATAGATGATGTTCAAACTTGGTCTAGCTTATTTAAAAGGATCAAAAAGGTTTATGCAAATATTTTTGAGGAAATAAGCTAGCCTTAAGTATCTAATGCCTCACTATTCACACAAAGATAATCAAGTAAATAGACCAAAAATTGAAATGCCAAAATCTAAGGTTGAAGTGTTTCAAATTAGTCTAGTTTTGGAAAAGAAAAAGTTACTAGGTCTTTTGTCCAAACACAGTGTCAAAATCTAGGCTCAAACAAGTTATGTGCTAGGACTCTCAGCCAAACAATGTCAAAATCTAGACATTGAAATAAAGATGATTTTTAATCTAACAAATTTGAAAAACTTATAACAAAATTAGGCATTTGATTCTTGGACATGGACTCTATCAAATAGGTATAAGGTATGAAACAAAAGGCACTTTAGAGATAGTTTATTTTCTCATAAATAATGGTATAAAACTTGGTTCTTTTGATAAATAAGCTAGACAAAAAGTGAATGACGTAACTATACTAGACAAAGGTTCACAAAAAGGTACACTCAAATTGGTCTAAAAATGTAGGAAAATTTTTTAATTCTATGTAAGAGGGTCTATGAAATAATATTTTAAATGTTTTGGGTAGCATAAAAATGGTAAACTACCCAAAAGAAGTGATAAATTTTTTGTTTAAAAAACTCTCTAAGGCAAAAATAGTTTCCTACAAATTTTATATCATAGCTCTATTTATCTTGACTCAAAATTTTGTGATGCATAGACTCAAAGTGCAGGTGTTTAGCTCAAAATGACTCAAGTCTAACAAGTTGTGGTAATGATCATGAGTCTTAAACAGCCTTCAACCCAAATTGGAAATTGAACCTAAGTTCCCTCAAGTTCAGTGCAAATGGTGAATCCGCATAACACATCAAACCTATGAACTTATAAAGGTGAAATTTTTAATTTAGATTATAAATGAAGGACTTAAAAAACATTAGCAAAGGTCTAGACTCAATTGGGAAATAAACTATGCCAAAGTAGATGCTATGAATCCTAAGTTTTGATGAACTTTTGAATAAGGTAAATTGATGATTTCACATGGGAAGCATAATGCCTCTTTATTCAAATGAAAATGAGGACCATGTTTTTTGGTTTGTATTAGTTTTTTACACCAAGTTTTGACTTCAAATAAGACTTTAATCTAGGAAAAATTACAACTGATTAATTTCTCTTAGACTCTAAACTGATAAGGTTGCTTGGTATTTTTGGAATCCATCAATATACATCATTTGAGAAGATTTAAAGTGTTCATCCAAAATTAAATATGAATTATATAGTAGGGTTTTTACACTCCCCCTTCTCTCAAATGATAGTATTATGACATGGACCTTGAGGTGCACCTTGCACCAGCAATACTTTTGTGGCAAGTGGGGTTTTGTCTAAGATCTACAAGTTTCTAAAGATTATAGGGGAATCAATTACATAATGAATTTCATGTCAAATGATTAAAGATACAAGCATGAAAATTGGGTTACTATGGAATTGGCTAGTTGTAAAAAGGTCTAGTCCTTTTTACAACCACTACATCCTATTGTTCACTCAGTGTAGTGTGATGTCCAAATGCAGATACATCTCATGTGTAGCTCAAAAGGAGTAAATGAAGTCAATGCCACAAGATGAAACCCTAGGTCAAAGCTTCCCTAAAGAAGTCATGGGAGGTAATGATGTCCCCCTCATAATCTAATATGAAATGAAAGTTAAAAATATTGACTTTAGAGTCATTTTCAAGGTCACCCAAACTTATGATGAGTTTTTGGGGAGTGCTTTAGACAACATTCTTTTTAAGCCTTGGATGAGGTAGTTTTGCAATAGGAATGTCACTTTTGATTACAAGGGTTCCCTAAAGGGGACAAATGGAAGAGAATACACGTGACATCCCTCTTTTTGCCAAACAAAATCTAATTTAAACAACTAAGTGAATATAAAAATCTTGGAAAGGTGAGTTCATTTTTAAGCCCAAATGGAAAAGTGCGATGGAGTTTTTTTGACCCCTTGGTCTTAATTTTAAACTTTGAAAATATTCACCATAAACATCTAAATTTGTTGTTTAAACACCAAAATAAGGTTCCTAAGCCATTTTAAAGTATGCAAAAGATGATTTAAAACATGTTTTTAGCAAATTTCAAGCTTGGTCTTGCAACAAAAATGTTAGTATGTCTTTTACCCTTGAAGCTACTTTAGGTCTGAAACAATGAACTTGGAAAAAAGAGCTCTCAAGTTGTCATAATGGTGCAATACTAGTACTTGATAGAGCAATCCCACAAATTTAAGAGTTGTAGTATTGTAACTAACTGCTAACCATTTAGTCACAATATCGTGACTCTGAATGACAATACTACTACTATTAGGACAATCCCACAACTTTCAAAGTTGTGATATTTTAAACAACAATCTCGCTAATTAGGGTCACAATCTCACTACTTGGGGTAAAATGACATTTTTTGAAAAAAAAATGCAATGTTAGGAAAAAAATAATTACATATTATGAAAATTCAAGAAACAACACATGGTTTTCAAA
Source organism: Torreya grandis (assembly GCA_037957365.1). Taxonomy (NCBI): domain Eukaryota; kingdom Viridiplantae; phylum Streptophyta; class Pinopsida; order Cupressales; family Taxaceae; genus Torreya; species Torreya grandis. The sequence continues at coordinate 2,848,100 of JARHVA010000536.1, read as the reverse complement.
AAAATATTTGAAAACAAAGTTTGGATGACCCCAAACAAAGCTCTAGAAAATTGCCTATTCTACACACTACAATATTACGACTCACAGTGATAATCCTGCTACTTGTAGGATAATCCCACCAATTTAAAAATAGTGGTATTATAATTTAACCTACTAGTAGTTAGACAATACCATGACTTGGTTTGGCAACCCTATGAGTTGTAGAATAATCCCACTACCAATATAGTAGTGGTATTGTTAAACCTACACAAAAAGACAAAGTTAGTCCAACAAAAAAGAAGCTTAGCACAATATCATGAGTTTCAAGATAATCCTGCTACTCAAAGCAATAATATCCTGACTATGTTAGAACAAAATTATGACTCCTAGAAAAACATGTTTTTACTCTAATTTTCACTCCTTTTAGATTCTTACTTTAATATTATACAAGGAAAATATTAGTAGGTTACTTGAAAGAGCTTCGTGATCATTTTTGTGAAGTTAAGAAGGTCCCACCAGGTGTGCCATTATGTGAACTAGAAATTTGACTAAGAAGAGGAGATTAATATTGTGTTAGTGAATGAATTCAAATAAAAAACAAACTAAACTAACATCTTCATGCCTAGTTACGAGGGTGAGCTTTGTGAATAAAGACAAATGAATAAATCATAACTAAAATATAAGAAAACACACATTTTTTACCTTCGTTGATGTTCCAAAAGTATTCTTTGATTGGCTACCTCCATCTCTCTTTAACACCTTTCACTTTGGCATGGCTTGGAATCAATTTGGCATGGTAACACTAGTTTTCATGAAGCTTTTGTAACCAATCTGGCATTATAACTTTTCACAAATTAATCTTAAAAATGATGTTCATAGCCTCTCTATTTATACATTTTTGAGATTGATCAGAATCAACCTGAACCATCCATCTTGAGATGAAGATGTGTGGTTGAGGATTAATTAAACTTTTTGTAATTAAGTTTATAATTATCCTCATCATGAAATTGGAAAACGTGTCAATTAAGAGGCATGGAGGGTATTGATAAGGCATGGAGGGCATGAATCCTGATATTTATGGCATTTATGGCCTAGGGATGTCTTCCCAAGAAATGAGGTCACCTAATGATGTAGATATTCAATATTCATTTCCAAAAAGAATTATTTAAAATTTTTCCATGGAATTCTTTATTAGGCTCTAATTTTATTTAATTATCTCTTAATCGTGTTTAAGCACTTTGTGCACAAATTACTCAAATTGATCAGAATGCCTTGTTATTGGTCCAAAATTTGACTGGATTGGAATTGGAAGGTGATTTCAAAGGTGTTAGATCCATTATCCCATTTAGGATATTATAAAAATAAAATAACAAAATCATGTTTCTTATGCAAGATATTTGATATGAAAGAGCAATCTAGAGCACCTAAGTGCAAAATTGGCATTTTGACTCGAAATGATCTGATCAAAGTTAGCTGTCTATAAATTACATTACCCCATTTATGGATACCCTATCTTGAATCATCACTTGAATATATCAATTTCAACTCATTTAATGCATTTTAGTGTTTTTAGACTAAATTGTGCACTTTAGGTGGAAATTGGTCAAAATCCTAGTTGGAGGTTATTGGTGGCCAGATTTAAGTGTCTACAAGTGGCTTTGCACCTCCTCAAAATAGATATGGAAATGATGATGAGTTAAATTAAGGTTTAATGGGTATAAAAAATATTATGAAATCCATATCAAGTGAAGTATCACCCTAAAATAAAATGATCAAGTTGAAATAGTTGTTTGTGAGAATGATGAGCAACATAGACACCAAGTTGATCATAATCAACATAAAGATGTGTTTAAAAAATAAGAAGTCAATATTGATGGATCTAAACACATACCTCATCATATTTCAAATTAATTTGTGATGGTTAAGATCCTTATGGTCCCTAAGAAGCATATTGGGAAATGTCAATTAAGCATAGGGAAAAGTAAGTAACCTACAGTGCCAAATAAGCTTAAAATATATCTAAATGAACCATTCAAAGGATTTTCAAATGATGTAATTTTAGCTATCAAGGATTTAAAGAATGGTAAGTCACTAAATCACCCTAGTGATTAAGTTATTATTGATAAAAACTCATCCTATGCTAGTTTATACTCATGGAACAATAAGTATTCTAAAAGCATTGGTTTTGATACTAGTTGAGTTCAAGGAGAAATTATATCACCTAAAATGTGTTTTGAGGATTTGTATATAATAGGTTAATGGTGTGTTTCCCTTAAGTGTCTATGACACATGTTATTTTTATTGTGTGGTTTATCTTTCCCTTCCTTTAAGTGATTTTGGCACATAGGTGTATTTTCTTATTGTCTTATTGTTGTGTTTAGGTGTTTGGTGTGAGTTTTTAGAGGTTAAATCCACTTAGTAGGTCACCCAAAACCTAGGATTGTTCCCATTTTATAGATTAAGTGAGAGGACTTGAAACACCCTCTCAAATGTGATAATTTAAGATATAATAAGAACTATAACATGGTCACAAACAAGTATCAATATCAATTCCAAAATAACACTATGTTCTTAATAAAACTTATACTATAGGATTACTAAAACTTTTAGACCATAGGCTTGGTCACATTAGTAGACTTTGATTAGTCATTATAAAGTTGACAAGTAACAGAAATCTAAAATCAGATTATATTAAGTTAGTTATTCGAATAAATTAAATAGGTTTATTTAAACCACATGATGATGTTATAAAGTTTATCTTGTGTAAAGAAAGGAAAACATTTGGTAAAATGTAAAAAAACAAAACAAAATTTATGTCTCATTATTGGGGATAACACATGTTAACAAGGTTCATTGAACCTCTTCACTTAGTTAATAGTATCAATCTAGGGTAGTGTCTAAAGGTTGTGTGTAATAGGGATAAAAGACTTCTAATTAATATTTATAACTTCTTCAAATGTAAACTTAACTAAATCAATCACTTTTACTAAAATCAAATCAATAACAAATTATTGGTATCAAATCAAAACTAAATAACAAATTATTCTATTTTATTAAATCAAACCAAATATTGAACAAAAGACTATCTCATCAGAACTAAAATCATTATAAATAAATATCTTAAAGTAAAGTATTATATGTAAATAATGAAATGAAGACAAGTAAAACAATTTATACAATTCTAAACACACCACACACTTATAGGTTATAAAAATAAAAAAACAACAATAGAAAAGATGTTAAATCAAGAAATGAATTAGAATGAACTCTAATCTATAAATATGACACAAATTATCCTTCTTCATTAGGTGGAGTGGGACCTTTCTCTCTTTTGTGATAGTAATAGTAATATAAATAATTAATCAAGAACTTTCAAAATACTTCAAATTCTCTTTGATATCTAAAAGTGCATCAAGACATTTACAACTTAATAGTGCTTTGAATTTTGTTCTGCAATAATCACTCTAACTCTAATGAACTAGAAGGTTGTATTTATAATACAAAGTCTACAATAAAACATTTATTTTATAATAACAATCTAACAAATTTAATTTACATCTAGATTTGTATTGTTGGCATAATAACATTAGTTTCCACTTTATTAGGATAAAAGAGTGGAGAATATGTAAATTGTAATCTTATGTTTGTCTGCTAAGAATTAAGTTTGATTTGAGTAATTTCAACTTCTTAATTTTCCTCTCTTGGTGTTTAATAGTTTGAGATCAAGATATCTATAGAAAATTATAATACTACAAATATATTACCTACTTCTAGAAATGTATATTTATGTAAATGTCTATTTTTGTAGCCTTACAACATTATCTCAAAAGTAGATATTCAATATTTTATTAATCTTCATGCGAACATATTATAGACTCTCGATCTCTATATCTAGATATTTTTTGATTTCCTAAGCTGGTTTCTTATGGATCTTCATATCCAATTATGTAAGGGACTCAGGAACTAGTCTTTTAAAGGAATTTGGAGCTAGTCTTCTATGGATCTCCATAGCCAATTTTGTATGGGTCTCTAGAGCTTTTTTAGGAAATTGGGGCTAGTACAAAAATTTATATAGACTCATTTTTTTAGAGATTTAAATTTTTCCATCTACATTGATGATTTATTTAGGCTTGCATATTTAAAAATAGACATCTACTTCCCAAGATTTATTAGATGTTTTTAACAAATTAGATAGCAGTAGATTATAAATAATAGACAAGACTTTTATCTTATATCTTACTTTAAATAAATTATGAGTTATAAATATTACAACTAAATCCACTATTAGGGATGATATATAGATGGAAATATGGGTTACTTTTAGGATATGATGATACATATTTAGGCTTCATCATCTCCCTTGGACTTAAACTCTTGCAAGTCTTCCTACATGTTATTTATATTGCCATTCCATGTTTAGAGTCAATATTTTAAGGAAATGGCTCATATTACATTCTTTCTCAAGATCTACCTACTTTTTCTTTCCAAAGATAGCATGACCTTTATACTTTTCAACCCTTTCTCTCTATTGTTCAAAGATTTCATATGGTTGTTTAATAGTATTTTTCCATATGGGTGTTGGAGCTATTAGGATTGGAAGTATATACCTTATGTAAATCCATTGATTCTAAAATCATTACAAAATTTCAACAATATCTTTGTCTCTTATATAAGACCATCTTAGATTTAGAGGTGAAATTATTTATCTTTTAATCAAAGGAATAGGTAGAGTGTCCCACATATTTGTGCAAGTTGTTTGGGTTGTCTTGAACTATTTTTTAGACTCTTTTAAAAATATTATCACATTTAATTAAAATCACTATATATATCCACTATTCCTTAACCATATGATAGACTTCTAAAAAATTTATTAAAAACATTTTTTTTAGGGTATTCATTCCTTGTCATAAGGAATGTAGTTCTCTCCTAAGTTTCATGCTCTTAAGTTTTATTTTAAAAAGCCATGTGATTGTGAAAAAGGGAAAGGAAATATTTTAATTGGACTCACCATAAAAAAAGGTTTGGCATAAAGTACGTTTAGTGACCAATAATTTATATGTGCACAAAGAACTTATAGAGGATATTTTGTGAATCATGATGGATCTCAAAATAAGGTTTTATGAATTCATTTCATCATCAAAATCATGTGGTAATCCAATCATACTCTTAGCATATACCGCCTATATAACTAATATTTTAAAATAAATTATACATGAAAGGTTTCCTACATGCAAATAATTTCTCCCCAATTTGGCAGGCTTCTATTAAACTAGACTCAACTTTTTATTTTTCTTTTTTTATCTCCTAAAGTTTTTATTTTATTTTCTTGTTTTCTTCTCTAGTTTTCATTAGAGAGTCACATTTTTCCATATAATTGATAAATAAGTATAGACCAAGTCATTTTGTACATTCTAATCTTTTTTGACTACAAGGATTGGTAGGGTTGTTTTAACTTCTATTAATTCTTGTTCTAATTGAGCAATGCTACTATATTTATCAAAAATTCTAAATTTTTCTTCTTGTAGTTAATATTTAAGGTATAAATAGCATTTTCCTTACCTTTAAGGGCTTATATCAATAATGCAATCTCATCCTCATGTAATCTCATTGTAGATTCAACTTTAGAGAGAGCCATGGCTTGGAATGTTTACTACTCCTCAAATAGGATGAAAGTTTGTTCTTATTATTATTCCATCAATGTGTTTTCTTCTTGTATATGAATTATTTCACTCATGGTGAGGATTGAAGGGATTTTATCTATACTTATATGATTGGATATTCTTTAGGCATATCTACATACTATTCTAATTGGTTTAGGCTTCCTAAATTTTTTGCATTTGATTATTCTTTAGTTATAATTTTTTAATGAGGTAGATTTAACTTCATCCTCCTAATTATAATAAGAGGATTAGGCTCATGTTCATATATAAATGCCTCCTATATAAAAATTTATATTTTCTTAGTCAAAACATGAGCTCCTAACTCTGGAGTTTAAGTTTTGATAGATTCTAAGGGATGTGTTTTCCATTTTTTATTTTGGGCTTGTAGCTCCAGAGTAGGGCCTAAGGTTTATTTAATCCTTTGGGTACTAAGATCTAGAGTAGGTATTTTATGAAAAATCATGTGTCTCAACCCTTGCCTCTTATTCATATGTTTTTCCTAAAAAAATAATGACATTTTTCTTTTCCTCTAGCTCTACTCAGAAAATGATGTTTATAGATTAATTAGATCGAGCCATGATGTTTTAGAGGATCCATTCCTTGTACATTTCTCTCTATAATTAACTTAATGGTGGAGTAAAGGAAATGGGTAAGGTTTACTAAGTAGTCCTCTCTCTCTCTCCCCCATGACTCAAATCATTTAGAATTTTTATAGTGGCACTTAATATAGTGCCAAATTGACCTTCACAAGTGAAAAACTTCATGATCCATAAGGAAAAAGCTCCCCATTATTTTCGGAGACTTTTTATCTAGATTCCTTGCATTCCCCTTTTCCACTATGAATTAACTCAAGAGCTAGTTCCCCTTATGAACTATCATAATTAAATCTTGATAAGAAATTTTTACATGTGAAAAATAATTTCCTACCTTAGGGATCCTAGAGAGATTGTTTATAATGATGGGGATTGTATACACATAATATTAAACTTTTATTGATTACTAATACTTTATATCTTGTAGGAACCTATTGAGTCTCAATCTCTCTAAGTGCATGCCTTAAGGGGTGCACCAAGAAATAGGTGGCCAAACCATCGATGCTTCATAATATTATTGTCCCTTTTGACACTTGCCATCTACACACTTGTCTCCTTAAAACCATTCAACCTAGGCTTATTATTCTCAGTCCTACCTCCTCCAATATTTTTCCTCTTTCCATCCTCATTTTCTTGCCTCAGTAACCTTTTGGATAGTTAGTTGTTCTAGGTCAACTGGGTCAACCTAGTATAGTTTAGGGGTATTCTTTACTTTCTTGGCTTATTATCCTTTAGGCTGACCTAGTTTAGACCTAGTGATTTATCCATACAAACACACTGGGTCAATTGGGTCGACCCTATATAGCTAACATTCTTAGGAGGATTTAGGGAAAGATATACCTATATATATAAGTTCATTTCCCACCATTTCATAAGAGAATAATTATTAGTAAAGAAGTGTGAGTGAACATCTATTTATTAACCATTCTACTTGAAGAATAAAGCTTAGGTTTCCATACTTTCTTTAGAGATATGGATCTTGTCTTATGAAAAATTATTTTGGATGATTAGATAGGTTGTGTAGCCTAGAGATGATTTATCTTGGTTATCCTTACATACCAAAACAATGTCTTGCAGATAACCTTGGCCAAGGGAGAGATTGAGGCTCGATAGGCTCATCTTCAAAGGTAAGTATTCCTAACTTTATTTCTCCTTTGTAAATGTAGATAGATAATGAATTTATATTCTTCTCTCATGTATTAGGATTATATATACATTGAAATGATTATATGTCTTCTAATACATGTTTAGTTTAGTTATTTGTTTTATTTTTTCTAACCCCCGCTTTGTGCCACAAGCTTTAGTGTGCACTAGATTAGATTTACTTTCTTGTTATTAGAATAAGTGAAGGTTTTAAAACTTAGGACTCTATTAGGGTTGTGCGATTATGTTATACCGTAGGCTTTGGAACCCTTCCTAACATGATATGTTGTGACAAGCGATCCCCTAATTAAGTCTATTAGATCCCCATATTGGTCATGCTCTCGCTTAAGTGTATCCCTAATTAGAAGTGTAGGTATGATCTATGTTCTTCTAGCTAAGATTAATTTATAGACATGATGAATTTTTGATTGTATACATTCTGGTGAACCTAACATGAAACTAACCCTTGCAAAATTTCTTTCACTTTTTCATTCTTTTGATCATCATTTTTATCATATATTTTGACATACTAGATTGATTCTATCATCCAAGCTATTTTTATTTGTGTATAGGTTTCCAAGAACATGTAACTATAATGACCTAGTTGACCCAATATAGGTTTCTAACCTTTTAGATAATCAATTTAGCCTACTAGGTCAACCCAATTGACCCCTTACAATTTAAACACTTTTTAAATAGGTTCTTATATAGCTTGATCAATTTTGTCAAGCTCATTTTCAAGTTTCTCAAGCATACTTCAAGGTTCTTCATCAATAATCTTCCTTCATTGTATCTCTAATCTACCAAGGTTCCTTTCTACATATATGTTTCTTTCTTTTCTTTCTTTCATTTCACAAATTTCAATATTTAAAACTTCCCTTATATAGTCAACTGGATTGAACCTATCGACCCAATTTTGTGTTCTATGTACTATCTGAAATAACTAGATCAACAATATGGACCCAGTTCATTTTCAGACTTTGATTCTATAGTGCAAGTTTGACCTTGTGAACCCTATTTTGTATTTTATTCATATAGTGTCAACATTATACCTTATTTAAAATTGGAATTAACCTCATATCTGTTAGTAATTAATTCACACTTTTTTTCTTATTTCCTACATGTTTATAATAATTCACATAGTCTAATTAGGGGATTTTAATTATTCACTTAATTTCACTATTTCTATTGTATACACACATGAACAAATCGCAAAAACATAAACAAGAACTTTAGCAAGGCCAACCTATTTGGATTTAATCACCAAGGGGGAAGCTGACTCGATGCTTTGGTCAAGTATAAAGTGTGGTTAATGGTATATTTTGGATAATTACCTAACACTCTTATTGTTTTGGTGTGTGAAGTAAGGGGGTATGCCCCAATACCAAACCTGTATCATTACCACTACAGTCCCTTTTAGCCAGATCTACCTAAAGCATCCTTAGATTTCTAGCTAGTACCTTATTTATAGATAGCTTCTAATCACATTAAAATCATTCTTAATAATATAATTAACAATCAAGTTGACCAATTAGTTAGCTTTAATTTTCAAGTTGTTTGCTTGCTCTTTGTTTAATTGTGTGCAAAATCTTGCATTAGCCAACATCAGTACAATATTTTTCTTTATGTGTTTTAATTAGATTGGTCAACATTAATCCAATTGATTATTTATTTCCTTTTAGTATTTATTACTTTTCATTACTTGCAAAGTTATCTTGTTTCATTTTTGAATCTATTTTTAGGCTTCTTAAATTCCTTGTCTATTGTACTAGATCAACCTAGTCAACCTAATAGCTTTTATACCTTTTGTACATTATACTGGATCAACCCAATTGATCCTATACATTTTTGAAATCCTTATTTTAGTCACCTATTTTTCCTTTTCTTTCTCATCTCTCTTCTTTTCCCTTCATCATGGACTTTTTGTTGGATAATGACATTGAGTTTCAGTCAATAGACATGATGAACTTTACCAATCTTAATAAGGTCTCCCGTAGATAGAGTAGGGCTCCCTTTTTAGATGCTAGTAATGTTCATATTGAAAATTGCATAATGAACTATGGGACCCCTCCTCATACCTCTTTGTATCATAATCCTCTTTTCTCATTAGAAGACCAACCTGACTTAGAGTATACCCCCAAAATGTTTTTCTTTATCTCCAAATTTTAAAAATGTAGAGGAAATGATCCTTATACTATTTATAACCTCATGATTAGTGGTCAAACTAAAGATACTCATTCACCTAATCATAAATTCAATAATTTATTTGGAGGTATCACTTTCTTTGGTTTTCAACCTCTTCCTTTAGTTTTGACTCATTATGACATGACATCTTATCTAACCTCTTCTACCTCCATGCCTAGTATCCCAACTAACATGGTAAGTTATAAATAAAATGGGCCTCTCATAATTTCCACCATCCTTAATCCTTACACTAGTTCATTGTTTGATAGCCAAGGCAATCATGCTTCTAGTGCTTCTTCCTCTTAACCATTCAATAGTCCTTCTTTTGATTCACAAGCAAATTTTTATGCTAGTGCACAATTCTTCTCAAGCTAATATTAAAAGTAATAGTATTACCCAAGCCACTAATACCGACACAAATACTAATACTAATGCTTCGAATATTAATCAAACACATCAACTTTTATTACAAAATCTCAATCAAATGAATACCTTTCAAGTGCATAGCATAAATCAAATGATGAGAATGCAAAAACATATTCTTAATCTTCAATATCATCCACAAATAAGGGCTTGAGGCAAACATAACTAGAATTTTCCCCCTCATCCCCTTCAAGATTCTCAAGGCAATCTTATTTCTCAACCTCCTTTAATCAATCATATACAAAATGAACCTTTCACTACTAAAATTTCCAACATTGATATAGAAGGTATAACACCTAAAATATCTCATAATGGGTTAACCAATCCTACCCACATCAAAACATTTATAAACTTTACAAGGATTAGGTCAAATTTAACACCTTTCTGCTACCAAGATCTTATCCAAAACTCTCATGAGTGATGCCTTGGATTGGTAAATTCAACTTAGATCTCATTCCATTTCTCATTTTTATGACTTAGTAAATGATTTAGTTCATGAATTCCAAACTAATGATCTTCCTAAAAACACTTTTGCCCATTTCATTAATTGCAAACAACATGAGAATGAAACTTCCCAAGCCTTTATTAATATGTGGAAGACTTTGTCAAACAAATGTGAACATAACATGGTGGTTGGTAATCCTTTTCATCTCTTTACAAATTCTCTCTTTCCTATGCTACAATATTGAGTCAACACACTCTCTCTCCATGTACCTTGGAGGAGGCTATTGACCAAACTAAAATAAAAGATTTATTAATGCATTAATTTGAGCCACCCCAACCTTATACAAGTCCTCATTTATTACTTAAGAATAAAAACTAAAATATCACTAATGATTGTGTTACTAATTCTTTTGACACCATTCATAATGTTTAAGCTATCATTCCTAACCCTTCTTTAGAACCAACTCCTTCTCAATAATATAATAATCCTAATTTTTCTTCACCCAATAACATTAATGTTCACAAACCTCTATTCTTAGATAAATTACTTAAGCATATACCTAGGACTCTTTCACGAGAGATTGACCCTACCCATCCTATGAAATCCTGGTATGATCCTAACAAGTTTTGTTGGTTTCACCCTAGTTAGGGTCATTCTCATGAGACTTGTAGACAACTTCATGATTTATATATGGAATTTCTTCTTAGACCTAGTTTTGATAATGATTCTATTATTCATAAGAGTTAACAATCCTATGATATTGCTTTCAAAGACTATAAATAAAATGACAAAACTCAAGCCTTGAATCAATCAAATTCTCATTTAGATATATATAAATATCCTTTACCTAATCACCAACCTATCCAAGAAAATCAATACAAGCCCACCCCTTCCACCAATAATGTAGAAAGTCTTGTTGAACCAACTTCTAAAGAGAATGTGGTTATCATGACTAATATTTGAAGGGTGGTGGCTTTCATTGATTCCAAACCTATCTACACTCCTTCACATAAGACATATCATGTAATCCAAGATTCTTCTCCAACTCATTTAAATGAGTTAGGGAAATAAGATCTTATAATTTTTTATGATCCAATTTATGATTTTCCCTTAGATAAAATATCCCATTATATTAATACCACTCTTCCATCACCTTTAAATGCTAATGATAATCAAGCTTCTACTAGCACTTCTTTTTGCAATTCTCAAAATCAACTTAAGCCAACTATTTCATCATCTCAACATGATTTACAACCATTTTCCAAATCTTCTTCTCAGTCTTATCAATAAAAATTCCAATGTGCTTTGGCTCCTCCTTTTGAGGACCTCCTTAACCATTACACACCTATATCTAATAGCATTTTTATGGGATATGATGAGTGGGATCCCATTACAAAGGTCACTAATATCCCATCCCAAACTTGATTTCTTGAGATTATGAAGACTTCCCCACATCATAGAAACTACCTCATGTATCTCTTATTCAAGATGAATGTCCCTTGTCCTCCCCTAATAGAATGGGAAGTAGCTTTATCCAGTTCTGAAGATAGTATTTTTGAAAAATGTGAAGAGATGTCTATCAATGTTGATGAAACTATAGGCACTTCTCTTTCTCTATGAGTTCCTATCACATCTATGATTCTCAATGAGATTATACTTCCTTATTTATTAGCATCCAAATAGATCATATCCAAGTTAATAATGCATTGATTGATGAGGTTTCTAGAACCTATGTTTATTTTCTTGATTTCATTAAGACTCTTGGATATTATAAATGCAATCTCAAGTCTATACTCAACACATGCCAAGGATACAATAGAAGGCAAATGCCTCCTCTAGGTTGTGTGTGTATTCCCATTACCATCCCACCTATCACTATCCATGTGAAGGTGATGATATTTAACATTCCCCTTTCTTATAACATCTTACTTGGTAGGTTATAGACTCACTGCATGAGATTTATTACTTCTTCCACTTACCAATGCATTAAATTCCCTCATAATTGAGCTATTTATAGGATTCAAGGTGACATTAACCCTTAGAATGTTGAAAAATTCCAATATTGTGGTGTCTTCAAGATTCATACTCTTGAACCTTTATCAAGTGTTATATTTCATGAGTCTCAATGTCTCAACTTTCTTATTCACTCAACCCATGGTTACAATGGGCATCCTGAGCTCATTGGTAACATTCCTCTTAATATTTTAGATTCTGATGGTGATGAGCCTAATGAGATTAATTTATAGATCAAAACTTCCAATCTCTCACCTCATCTCATTTCATAGCTTATTGCTTCCTTGCAGCTCCATTCTTGTGAACCTCCTTCTGATGACATTCCCTTAGTCTTAACCAAGGCTAGGCATTCTATTCACCATGCTTTATTGGATGACAAGGTTATCCTTACCTATGTCATTGATCTTCATACCCTAGATTATGATTATGGCTATTCCTTAGATGATCCATTGTTAGATGGTCTTATATAGGCTCATAATATCAAGATTGTCCATTATTATTCTTCTTTACTTGAGTCTTTTCATGTATCTCATCATTTTCCTTCACTTATAGTTCCTAATTTTTGCATTTTTCCCCTTTATCATAGGGTAGAGATTTCATTGACACATTTAGTTTCTAAGGATCCATGTAGGACTATGCTCATGGATCATGATATGACCAAGCCCTACCATTTTTTTAGGTACCCTGACCCTCATAGCTAGTTTACCCTTGAGGTTAGTGAAACTCTCCTTATACCCTATATAGATCTCACTCCTCCCTCAATAGATACTAATATAGTTGAGCCTCTTCCTACTTCTAATATAGTTGATCCTATTTCCACTCTTACTATTACTGAGCCTATCCCTGCTTCTAATGCTATCACTATTTCCATTGAGCCTAGTTCCATTCCTTCCTCATTATCACCCTCCCTTGGTGATGGTTTACTTCCTTTTCCTAATATGGCTCCTCTATCCACTAAATGGGTTGATGAGTGTTCTTCTACTTCTTCAACTTTTATTTTACCTACTTCCATGAGTGATTCTACTAAACCCACTCACAAGCTTATTTGTTGCTTCCATGGCACAAATAATCATTCTTCCACACATTGTCGTAAGTTACAGTAATATCTTGATACCTTACATCCTTCTTCCCATTCATCAAATAAATCCATACCTCCCTTGAAGGTACTTCCTAAAGATTTACCTAAGTATGATGAGGTATATTGTTTATGGCATCTCTAAGCACCCATCACATTGGTCATTGTTACATCCTATAATAACATCTTAAAAATACCCTTATAGCCATTCTTGAACCTTCCTTCATCCCTCCCATAGGTCATTCCCATAATAAGTCTCCTCCTTCTTCTTCTATGGTTCCACCTCCAGTGGTTCCATTGCTTCCTATGGTCCCTTCAACATTTTCTATAACTCCACCTAAGATTCCTTCACATGTAGAACTTCCCTCAACTGTGTATCCTTCTCCACCCATGAGTCCTTCGCCTATGGATCCTTCTCCACCTATGGGTCCTTCACCTATGGATCCTTCTCCAATGGTGAATATTTATCCTCCCATAGATCTTATTCCCATACATTCTCCTAACCAGCCTTTGCCTAATTCTCTTCCTTAGTATGATCCTTTAAGCATTCCTACTTTTTTAGTTGAGGAGATTATAAAATAAGTATTTGCCTAATATTCATTTAAGATTGATGAAACTTTAGTATCAATTTGATTACAACTTCATGAAGACCTATATAATGTATTGGATAATATGTGTGGATAGATCTACCAATATTTATGATCACATGCATGGTGATTTCACATTTATATTGGATTGGACGTGTGATCTAATCTTACTTCTATATATTATATCATTTGACACTGTGTCAATTTTTTGCTTATCTTCTATCATGATTTGTTACTTATTTTACTATATCTTCCTTATTTTTTATATTTTGCATATGATTATCTTTTCTTTATCATTGCTTTCCCTTCCCTTTTTCTTAGAGTTTTTCTCATAAATCTCTTCTTGTATCTTTATGATTATTTTCCTTTCTTATCCTTATTTTTCACAAATAACTAATCATGGTAATTTGGTTATACCTACCCTATTCCCCTTGGTTATTATCTCCCTTTACCATGTGATCAGTTAGAACACAATTGATCTAATTATTATCTCTTTTTACCGGTCCACTTTGGATCTCCTTTTTTCCTTCTTCTTTTTTCCACAAACTAATAGCATACATGGTTGCAACTTGAGATCACATGCTAGTTCATTGTCAAGCCTAAGTATCCTAGTCGATCTTTGTCTTTGGTTACTTAGCTTCCTTTAGCCTTATCTCATAGCTCATTTGTGTGTATCACTATCTCTCTCAAGATTGCTCATTCCAAATCCATATGGAGGAGGAATCTTAAAAAAGCCTTCAAAATAAAGTTAAAGTCCAAATCATTTAAATAAAAGGTAGTGATATCAAAAGGCAAAATTATTCTTAAAAGTTTAATCATACTAAAAGACATGATCGAAAGCACATCTCCTTATTCTAATTGAACCTCAAACTCCATAATTGGCCTCATGGTAGAGTCAAGGTCCTTTAGGGTGTGGTAGGTCAGTATATTAGAAGAAGATAATTAAAAAATCTTTTAGTGCTACATACTTTCTCACATAAGTACCCAATCTTCATAGTAGACCGACAACTCTATAAGTGGTCTTGAAGAGTTGGGAACACGTCATGGGAAGGTAGGTCCATTTTATTTTCCTTATACCAATCCACCTTCATGAATTGATCTTAGTATCACACTAATTTACATACAAGGCTTTATGTCTGTAACGAACATGTTTCCTTTGTACATAGATGACCACTAGTCATTTAGTGTGTTTTCATGTGCTTAGTATGCCTCTTACCTCCTAAGGTCTTCTCATAAGATGACTAAGTCATAATTTTTACATTCCCTTTTTCACTACTTATATCCATTATATTTCCTCTTGAGAAATATTATTTTGTCTAATAATCACTCCCTTTGAAATTTCATCTATGAGTTATATTAGAAGACCACAGATAAGACCTGACCATCCTCATAAATTACCATATTTTCCTTCCTATTACCCACATCATTGATTACCTAATTTTCTTGTTTATTCCACCCTAGTGTTCTCTTGGTTGAGTTACAATGTAAGACCATGGATAGGACCTGACCTCACAAAATTTTCTAATACCCAAGTCACCATCCAAATTACATGTGTTAAATTTGATATAAGATTTGATTGATTATGGAGTTACACATCATTTTGAATGCTTCCCATCTTGATTTAGTATGTTTTATGCTTACTTCATATTTATTTTACCATTTTATCTTCTTATTTTACAATTGCATGTAAGATTTCAACCACTTTTTGAATTTTTCATACTTTCCAGCTTGAATTAGTATGACTAATTTAAGATACATCTTTTGAAATTTTTGTTTCTTTCATGCTTCCTAGAATGAATTAGTATGATTTATTGACTTAATTAATTTGTTTTTATTACAAATTTTCCCCTTTTACATACCTTCCATTTTATTACTTTATTTGTCATACTTCCCAATGCAATATTAGTATGATTTTACTTGTTTTAATTTGGTGAAAAAATCTCTCATATTGATTTAAAAACAAATTCCTTTTTACCATATTGTTTTACTATTTATTGGTTCTTTATACTTAGTCATTTCTTGTTATTACACATTTCCCATCTTGAAATAGTGTGTAGTACATTTTATTGATTGATTATATTTTTCCAAGTCCTTTTTCCAATTTATTTTTAGCCATACATGTGTCATTTACAATACTAGAAAAGAAACCACATCTCATATATTTCCTATAGCATATACAACAAAGATAAATACATGTGCTAAAAATAAATATATCTTAAGCATACATAGCCTCAACCATAAATCAAACATGATGACAACATACACATCCAACAATAATATGCCAAATTAATCTATATATCTCATGAGTTTAATAAAATAAATGCAATCATATATAATATACCAGCTTTATGACTGGGTCCCATCCTATCTATCTTGTGTCCTAGCCATCCTACCTATTGAGGTCTCAAACTGACTCCTCTAAATAGTATGTTGTAAGGAGTCTATTCAAGATTTTAATCCCTTTATTTATCCTTGTAAGTGTACTTTCGACATCTATAACTCTACCATCTGGGTCCAAATATCTATCATCTACACTACTATATCTAGATGAATATCTCTCTCATCTACTAAGGCCTACCATGATTATATCTCCCCTACACCCATCATTATTGGTGGATTCATCCTCTCTTTTTATTCTTATATCTACCTCACTACCTCTTTAGATAATTTGAAATAGCTTACCTGAGTTGGGGTAGATGGTACACTTAGATCCTCTAGAGTCATGGGGTCGTATGGTTATACAATTTCATCTAGGGCATCATAGAGTGATCCTCTCACTAAGGACCCCCATCTCTTCCTCATACTCACCTACACCTAAAAAATCCCATAAGATGGATATTAGATCACTATTATATCTCATAGTATCTATCTATCTTTTTTACCAAACAAAATATAAGCAATAATTTAACCATCTCTTATTACCTATTTATGTCTTGGCTATTATGGTCTTTCCATCTATGAAATTTCCTAACATAGTCTCCCCATCTATGTAACCTCCTAAAACCTCCTCTGTAGGCTACCTCCTTAGCTCAAACCTAGCTATCATGGCTTATGCTAGTCTCAACTTGAATTTGAGTAGTATCTCTATCATCTCCTCTCACTCACCTATGGGGTCATCTAAGATGGTAATAGTCTTCACTCTCTCCTCTACCTCTTGCCTCTATTTACATCATGTCCTCGATGGTCACTACTCATCTCATTATAGAGCTAGTAGTGGTGCATCTAGTATCTCAGATTCTACATCCTTATCCTCTTACTCAACTCCTCATCATGCCTGACCAATCGATGGTTATGTTAAGGTGTGGAGCTAAAAGCTTCAATTGTTTGCAAACACAAGGAAGGATGCTGAAGAACTAGAGCCACCAACATTGGTAGTATGATCGACGTCGGTCAGATGCAGTGGAGAAGGAGATCGGCGATCACAGATAATTGGCTGATGTCGGCAGCACCAGACAAGCAGGGACCAGCGTCGGTCGCCTGTGTATTTCCAGAACTGCTATTGACGAACAATCAGTTAAGTGAAGTGAGTGTTTGCATGTCAAATGACTAATTATAGTCACGAGCTGTGTGTCTAATTATTGTAACTAGAGTTCTATTTTTGTAAGCATGGGATCCTATTTAAAGACCCATAAGGCATGTATTGTAATAATTATAATCAAGAAGGCAAGTAAAAGCATTGAAGCTAGCAAGGTCAAGGAGATCAACTAAAGCATTCAAGGAGGGATAATAACTCAGGCTTTAGAGTTGTTGTGTTGAGCAAGAGAGAGAGGGAAGAAGGTCTTGAGGTGTGGCAAGCCTTTGAGGTGGAGGAAGAAGTGGCATCTTCCTTATTGTATTTTCTTCTAGTAGTATTTAATACAAAGAGTGTGTATTATCTCTCAAATTCTTTTCTATCTCAATTTTCTAGCTACTTTATCATTCTGGTATAATTTTGTGTTTAATTGCTAATACAAGAAGTAATCATATGTGCTCTAATTGGTAGAGCTATATCCCCTGACAAGTGGTATCAGAGCTACGGTTTGCAGGAAGCAGGGTATTATTTTTTATTATAGGTCATTTACAGGGTTTTTTGATTGAGTGGGAGTTCAGTAATGGTAGAAGAAAGTAGGCTACGAATGGAGAAGTTTAACGGCAAGAATTATCAACATTGGAGGATGCAGATTGAGGACTATCTATATCAGAAGGATTTATACTTACCATTAGGTGGGGTTGCATGCAAGCCCATAGATATGAAGGATGAATAATGGAGTGTTCTTAATCAGAAGGCTCTCGGTTCCATAAGGTTGAGCCTTGCATCGTTTGTGATTTTTAGCTTATCATAGTGTAAGACAACGGAAGAGTTGATAAGTCCTTGGCAAATTTATATGAAAAGCCCTCGGTTTCTAATAAGGTATATCTTATGAAGCAGCTATTTACTTTGCAAATGTAGGAAGGTGGATCGGTACATACTCATCTCAATGATTTCCATGGTTTGGTAAACCAACTAGCTTCAGTCAATATTGTTTTTGATGATGAGGTAAAGGCTCTCTTGATTTTATGTTCTTTGCCTAAAAGTTGGGATGGTTTGGTTATGGCAGTAAGTAATTCTACATCTGCTTCTAAAATCTTAAAAGTTGATGATGTTGTGAGTGTGATCTTGAATGAAAAAATACGCAGGAGAAGCACAGGTGAATCATCAGGGAATGCTCTAAGTGCAAAAAGTAGGGAAAGGCAAAGGGAGAAGGTTAAGCTAGGGAAATCAAGGTCGGGAAGGAGATTCGAGTCCAAAGGTATTACCTGCTGGTTTTGTGGAAAGAAAGGACATACAAAGAAGGAGTTTTGGTTGAGAGATAAAGAGAACCAACATGCAGGTATGGAAGAAGCAAAGGATGCAAATATTGTGATGCAGGACGCTCTCATGCTTTCTTCGGATAGTCAGGTAGGATCATGGATTTTGGATTCTAGTTCATCTTTTCATGCATCCCCAAATAGAGATTTGTTCTATGATTATGAATAGGGAGACTTTGGAGTGCTCTATTTAGGGGATGGTATGCCTTGTTAGATAGTTGGTAAAGGGAAAGTGCAGCTGAGATTGCAGACTGACAACACATGGGTGTTGAAAGAGGTCATGCATGTTCCAATTCTGAAGCAGAGTCTGATTTCTATAAGAAGGTTGGGAGATGAGGGATGCACAATAACCCTCACAGTGGATTCTTGGAAGGTTACCAAGGGAGCACTTATTCTAGCAAGAGGTAAGAAAGTAGATACTCTTTATCTGTCTACTTGTATTACTGATTCTACTTCTCAAAGATGTGGCCTAATAGGCTTGGTCACATGAATAAGAAGGGAATGGAAGTTATTGATTCAAAAGGTATGTGTTCAAATTCAAAAAGCATAGATAGAGTTCATTGCAAAAAAAGGAAATCTGATGTTTTTGACAGGAACAAAGAAGCCTTGGTGTTTACAGAGAAGATGAAGGATAGAGATCAGTCACAGGGGCTAAATAAATCTGAGCAGGGCAGCATGGACAGAGGTATGATCCAAGAAGAGCTCACGGATGAAAATTTCATCACTTATAGGAACACACAGACACTGATGTCGGTCGCTTGGCACCGATGTTAGTCATCCAGATACTGACATCGATCATGTGCAGACTAGCAGGGTCGGTAGGTCAAGCAGGAGAAGTCTGACGTTGGTCATAAAGACTGACGTCGGTAGGGGGATGCCGGCGTCAGCCAGGGAAATGACGTTGGTAGTCAGGGTCAGTGCAGGGAATCGACATCAGTTGGGAGCAGACTGGGAGATGGCCCATATTGGTCACTGGAACGGATGTTGGGTGAATCAATAAGTCTCAAACACCCATGTGGAGGTGAGGAAAGGTATGTGAACCTCATATTCATTGTTCACCTTCTTTATATTTCTTACTGATAGTCATGAACTAGGAAGATGGAAGAAGCAATGCAGGTAGAATCCAGAAACAGTGGGAGCTTGGCATGGATGAGGAGTGTGAGTCTTTAGAGAACCAAACAGGTATTTGTTGATAGAGTTGTCAGCTAGAAGAAAGCACTGGATAGAGGGATGGATTCCCATTTTAGAGAAGAGAGTGGATGGACACATGAGACAGAAGGCTATGGTATATGGTCTTGATTATGCTGCAGAATAATGGAGGTTTGACCATTGTATTTTATCTTTACCAGGTTGGATAATATTAGCTACATTATCCTGTCACTGTATTGTGTTACTTGTTGCAGGGTTTCATATATAGGGAGTTTTCTGAGCTAAGGGTAGAGTTGGTTCAGAAGTATGTCATGGAGAATTTGGGGAGCAACAAAATTCTTGTGGCATAAGATATAGGTATTGCATCACAGGTTTGCATGGTGGTTGGTCTTCAAGAGTGACTTTGAAGAGGGATACAGAGCCTAAGGAATAAAATAGATGGTGTATAGGTATAGGTATAAGTTGCAGCTATTTATCTCCAAGTGGGAGATTGTTAAGGTGTGGAGCTAAAAGCTTCAACTGTTTGCAGACACAAGGAAGGATGCTGAAGAACTAGAGCCACTGGCATTAGCAGTATGACCGACGTCAGTCAGATGCAGTGGAGAAGGAGACCGGTGATGGCAGATAGTCGGCCGATGTCGGCAGCACCAGACAAGCAGGGACCAACGTCGATCGCATGTGTATTTCCAAAATTGTTGTTGACGAACAGTCAGTTAAGTGAAGCGAGTGTTTGCATGTCAAATGACTAATTATAGTCAGGAGCTGCGTGTGTAATTATTGTAACTAGAGTTCTATTTTTGTAAGCATGGGATCCTATTTAAAGACCCATAAGGCATGTATTGTAATAATTATAATCAAGAAGGCAAGTAAAAGCATTGAAGCTAGCAAGGTCAAGGAGATCAGCTGAAGCATTCAAGGAGGGATAATAACTCAGGCTTTAGAGTTGTTGTGTTGAGCAAGAGAGAGAGGGAAGAAGGTCATGAGGTGTGGCAAGCCTTTGAGGTGGAGGAAGAAGTGGCATCTTCCTTATTGTATTTTCTTCTAGTAGTATTTAATACAAAGAGAGTGTATTGTCTCTCAAATTCTTTTCTGTCTCAAGTTTCTAGCTACTTTATCATTCTAGTATAATTTAGTGTTTAATTGCTAATACGAGAAGTAATCATATGTGCTCTAATTGGTAGAGCTAGATCCCCTGACAGGTTACTCTCAATATGGCCTTAGTTTTAGCCTCTCTATTATGGCCCCAGTCCTTTCCTCCCCCATGTCTCCCTCACATGTTGATCCCACTACTCAGACATTAGCATCAATGTCATTAGATGAGGTAGGCCCATCTACCCTAGCACCCATGACATTAGATATAGCTCTCTCCACTAGAAATAGTGTCTAATAACCTCTATCCTCTCTATCACTGGTGTAACTATGTCCCAATTCACCCATGTAGCTGTTATGTGCTCATATGGTTGCCACATAATGTTTTCACATATCATTAATTAAAACATTATCATGTGGGGCATAGCTTAGGCTACCTAGTCTTCGCTTCATCTCTACACCTAAGGTAACCTATCATAGATTGCATGGGGTAACCTAATCAGTTGATACATAAGAAACCTCTCATATATTTAATCTATCAACAATATGATTAGTCCCATGTTCCTCTACCCTCTAACTATCATCTTTTACATATCATGTACTAGCGAGACCCAGATGATAGATCTTAGGTCATATATAACTCGATCCTCCAAGATCATCCTGATCAAGGCAACCATGAATATTGGTGCCTTACCATCTGATTTGTGATATAGCACCTATTATGTCACAAGACCTATCACAACCTTCTATATATCTAAAATATATGATGTATAGACATCAAACATACTCATTCTCTTTCTTGGTAATATCATCTATTAGCCTATAGACCACATGGCTAAGGTTCTCCTCTCCTCTAGACTATCTGGTATCCCTACGATCACCTATGTTCCTACTATAGGTAGCCCTAGGATGTCATGGACATCCTCTATCATGATAACCACCTCTACTATATCTTTATCCACCTCCCATTTGAAAGTGTTATTCAATAGTTCTCAACAATTAAGGGATATGACTAACATGTTAACACTGAGGGGGATTCAACACATCTCTATTATCCTACCTAAACCTATAGATCCTAGTCTAACCCTATCTCCATTTGATAACCTATCTAATAATTCTAGTAACCATGCCATGTCTACAAGTATCTGAAATCTCTATCATCCCTACACCCAAGAAACAACAAAGGATGTATTAGTCCTCCATGTCATGTATAGTCATAATACATTATACACTCTTTTTAAATTTTTAAAGCAACAACAATCCAAAATTACTTTATTTTATTCTCTTTAGATTAATTTTGGCCTTTTTAGTCCTTCTTAACCTTACTTGGTCATTTCATGCCATTATATCCCTCTTTTGGCCTTTTGCATGCCTTTTTGTATCATTCTAGCTCTTTGGTTAAACTACTTTGACCAAAATTTCCTTAATTTTTGCTTGGTTAACTCAAAAATCTAAGTCAACCCCTTTATTTTCCCCTCCCTAATGTTGATTTTCCATTTTGGACCTTTTAAACCACCTAAAAACTCCAAATTAGGCCTTTTACTTACAAATTATATAAGGTTGACCCATACCTACTGGGTCACCACTGTGGATTCTATTTATTTTCTATCCTACTAGGTCGACTAGGTCAACCCAATGCTTTTTGCTTGTTGACCCCTTGTATTTTCTATAAAACATGTACTTTTCTTGATTTTTTCCTAAACCCTCTAAACCCATTTCTTGTCTTCCTATTTTCTACCCCTAGAATCTAACTTTACCTCATTTTAACCTCTATAAATTCTTAAAATTCAAAATTATTAAAAATTCACTTAATTCAATACAAATTTCCAAAATTGGTTTGAGATTCTTAGTTACATACTTTTAGTACACTTATTTCCACCTCTGGAGCGTCTCCTTATCTAGCATGTCATCTCCTTCCCATCCTAGCTTGTTTTCTCTCCAAAGCTCTATTTTCTCATCTTTACAAGTCAAAATGACAAATTACTTGTCTTTTCCCTTATTTTAAAATACTTTTCAAAACTCAAATCTTTCAATTATTATCTTTTTAATTCCTTGTTTAGCTTCTATTTGTGTTTCTACTTATCCATTTTGTAAACTATAAAATGCATTAGATTCATGATGATGTAGAGATTATTTTCCACTGCCATATGTTTATCTTCCAATTTTTTTGATTTTTGGCTATTTTTTGCACTAACTTCTACAAGTTCATCTAATGTTCTCTACATTAGACACCTTCACATTTTTTATAGTCTGCTTCTTTATCTACAACACTAAGACAAGTTAAAGGTATGTGTTTTTAAATTCAGTCCTTTTATTTATCTTATTTTTATTCTTACTTCACTTTACTTAACATTATAATTATGTGTTATCATCTTTTATCTCAAAGCACCATCCTGTGTTTCACTTACATGACACATGATGAGCTTCAAGTGGGGCATATGTATACACATAATATTTTCAAACTTTTATTTATTACTAATACTTTTTATCTTGTAGGAACCTATTAAGTCTCAATATCTCTGAGTGCATGCCTTAATGGGTGTATTGATAAAGGGGTGGGTAGACCATCAGTGCTTTTAAGATTGTTATCCCTTTTTCCAATTTCCATCTACACACTTGTCTCCTAAAAACCATTTACCCTAAGATTATTCCTCACAGTCCTACCTCCTCCAATATTTTTCATCTTTCCATCCTCCATTTCTTGCCTTAATAACCTTTTAGACAGTCAGTTATACTAGGTCGATTGGGTTGAGCTAGTAAAGTTTATGGGTATTATTTACTTTCTTGGATTGTTAGCCTTTTGGCTGACCTATCTTAGACCTAGTGATTTTTTCCAAAAAACACACTGGGTCAACTGGGTTGACCCTATATAACTAACATTACCAAGAGGATTTAGGGAAAGATCTGCCTATATATACAAGTTCATTTCCCATCATTTCATAAGAGAAGAATTATTAGAAAATAAGTATGAGTGAACATCTACTTATTAACCATTCTACTTGAGGAATAAAGCTTAGGGTTTTATACTTTCTTTGGATATATGGATCTTATCTTATGAATAAGTATTTTAGATTCTTAGATAAGTTGTGTATCTTAGAGTTGATTTATCTTGGTTATCCTTACATACCAAGATAATCTCTTATGAAGTACCTTGGCCAAGGGAGAGATTAAGGATTGATAGGTTCATCTTCAAAGGTAAGTATTCATAACTTTATTTCTCCTTTGTAAGAGTAGATAGATAATTATTTTGTATTTTTCTCCCACATATTAGGTTTATGTATACATTGACATGAGTATATGTCTTTTATACATGTTTAGTTTAGTTTTTTTTAATTGTTTCTAACCCCCACTTTATGCCACAAGCTTTGGTGTACACTAGATTAGATTTACTTTCTTGTTATTAGAATAAGTGAATGCTTTAAACCTTAGGTTTCCATTAGGGTTATTATGTGATTATGTTAGACTGTATGATTTGTAACCCTTCCTAACATTATATGTTGTGACAAGTGATCCCCTAATCAAGTCTAGAAGATCCACATATTGGTCATGATCCTGCTTAACAAGTGTATCCCCAATTGGAAGTGTAAGTATTTTCTATCTTCTTTGAGCCAGGATTAAATTATAGACATGGTGCATTTCTAATTACATACATGGATTACCTTGAATTTTATCCATCGTTCCTTGGATTATTATTTTTTAAGCTTATAAACATACTGTTCCATGATTTTCTCATTATTCCCTTCAAAATTTTACAATAATTTCATCCATCCTATAGCCCTAAACACTTATGCAATAGATTCTTGTTATAACAATGATTGGATAAAATCATGCCCTAATTTTTTTCTCCACATTCTAATTGAGGTGATGATCTCAAGGGAGTATAGGTAAATATGAATATATCTTACAATAATATAGAGGTTAAAATGCTATGTGTGTTATAGCAATTAATAGAATTTCAACATAGGGTTTTGGAAATGGAGTAACCTTAGAACATTATTGTTTCATTGAGTATTACATTAGGGTTTGATAGTGGGTGAGTATGAAGGAGGGTGGTATGAAATTAGTGTCAAGAGAGTTCTTGAGATGGCAAATTAGTGAGGGAGAATGCATTTGAAGTGAATTTTAGCATGGGATGTGATCTATGACATGAACAACCTCCCTTTTCATGTCATCATGCCACTTCATTATGTTATCTCCCCTTACATGATGATTGGATTATAATTTCCAATCGATCACATCCATTCTTTCAATGATGCCACCTTATTATTTGGACATATCCTCATTATGACTTATAATAATTATTATGTTTCTGGGTAAGACACATTATTAGGGCTCCATTTTTTGAATTTTTTTAAAAAAATCTAGATATAATGTTAAAACTTAAAATTAAAATTAAAATAATAGAATAATTACCTTGAGTACTTTTAGTTGTATTTTCTCTTGCAATGTCATGAAGAATAAAGACACTAAATAGGAGAAGAAATTAAACCATTATTACTAGTTTGGTAAAATATACCATTTTTCAGTTTTCAACCCTTCCCCCTTTATTTTTTTAGGTAAATTATCTACCATTTACTAGTTTTTATCTATTTTCATTTATTGGAACCATGTATCTAGGGATTTTTTGAGGTGGAAGAAAGGTTATATTCTACATAACATAACTCTATATGTGAAAATACTTGCTTGGTAAACTCCTCATTATTGGTTTGTTATCAATATATCTACAACCTAAGATTATTTACTAAGATTTTCCTTCTATCTCATTCAATTTTTAGTATTCAAATAGATCCATTATCAAATATTTGATCTATCTCATATGGTCTTAGCCATTGAGTGTGAAGTTTTGATTTGAAGTGTTGATAGTTGGAGTCAAATAATAATTACCAATATCCAAATTTAAATTTCCTTTTATTGTATATGTTGATCATGCCATAACTTTGTTATTGTTTAATGAGTTATATTTGTTAAAGTGCCTCAAGTCTCATATCATCTCACTCATTTACTTGTAAGATCATTTCTTTTTATCCTTATGCCAAATAAATTCCTAATTCCATTATTATCCTTAGTGCTTGTAATTATAATTTAATAGGAAGTATTGATGTTTTTCCATATATTAATTTATATGGAGTGAATATTTTAGTTTGTTTCCATGTTGTGTTGTACTAACACTAATTTAGGTAGATTATTTACCATATACATTATGTCAATATCCATTGTCTTAGTTAGAATGTTCTCCAATTCTCTATTTTTGACTTATATTTGACCATTGGATTGGGGATGTGTTATCAATAAAATTTTTACCTTAAGGATAAATACTCCATCCTCCTTAAATTTGATGTAATATAGAAACACCTCTCAGGTTGTGGGTGACCTATTAGAGAGATGATTATCTAAATTGAAGGGCTAGCTCCCTTACACAACACCAACCACTAACCTAATTATTTTTAAATAAATTGGATAAAATGAGATAAAAATAATAATATAATAGAGGTGATGCACCATAATAAACTCCAAAACTTACTCAAATATTCATAATTAAAGAATAACTACAAATCTGATTTTGAACTCAAGATTTTCCTAACACAATACTTCACTATGAAGGTAGAATGCAAAGTGATTTTCAAAGGAGATGATAAAAAGGTCTGATAATAGACTATAATAACCCTATTATGCACTTTAAATCATAAAAATATATCAACTAAACCTCATAATACCTAATAAAAAGTAGATTACTCACACCAATCATGAAAGAGATAAATAAGTGAAAGGAAAGAGAACTAACTATTACTTGCTACTCATTAATGAGATACTTCACACACTTATGAAAGAATTTAAGAAACTAAAACTAGTTTTAATCTTTATTTTTAGAGGAAAAATTTGTATTTAATTAATTATGTCTTCACCATACCAAATTGTGGATATCTTACAAGGCCAAAAGTGGCAACTTATATAGAGAATTGAGGAAGAGAGAGGGAGATGGGTGTAGTAGAGGGAGAGATACAAGTGTCCAATAGAGTTAAAATCAAGAGAGTGGGTTATAAAATATTTCAATAGGTCCCTAAGGATATAATTATCTCCTTTTAATATGTTACATCATCCAAGTGGTAATTATCTCCTTTTAATATGTTACATCATCCAAGTGGTGTAGGAGTTGAAAACTCAACTTGACACCTTGCACAACTCCTAAAAAGTGCCCTTCTTTGCATATGAAAAGTGATAAATGGACATTTTAATCATTAATTCACCATTACATAATTTCATAAATATAATTTTATACCTTTTATAAATTTATAAACTCCCTTTATTTGATATTTTAGTTGCAATCATCATCCATATGCTTAGGTGTCTTGAAACCCCTTCATCTCCCATGCCTACCCTTGTCCAAGTGGCTAAAAACTTGAGATAATATTATTAAAATAATTATATATCCATTAAAGGAATTAAAATACCTTATTATATATGAATAAATCCATTTTGGTTCATGGAATAACTCTCAAGACTCCATTTTGTTCCTCAAGCTCTCATTAGGCCTCTTTTCCTTATAGCCCTAAAATCATGTAAACCTCCTTATGTAAGATAGTGTATAGATGTTAATGAAAAAATAAGGAAATAATATGGATTTAAAACTCCATGAAAATTTTTTAGGTCTTGAGAGTGAGTGGAATTATCTTTTTTTTTCCTTTCTTTCCCCTTATTTAGGCCTCAATTATGCCTCATTATCTAAACACCTAATTTTCTAATCCATATCTATCCCACATGTGTGAAACCACTCTAAATCATGTTATTAAATTTAAATATCCTATCACAAACCTCCATGATAAATTTGAGGCCTTGAGACCCCATGGAAGTGTGAGAACCATGAAATGGTCTTGAAACCTAGTCTCATTTTGAGCTTGTTGAAGACTGACTTGGAAAATGAAGTTTGTTTGATCACTTCCAGGATGTCATATATATATTTAGGTTTTAATAGTTATAAAACATCCCAAATTATCTCATCCAATAGTTTTCAAGTTCTCCATTTTTCAAAACCCTATAAAACACCTAAAAACCTTGTAAAATAGTGAATTTAATGTAGTTTATATAGCTTTAAGTATAGACAAAGTACATATTGAGAATATGATTTTAGTATATAAAAATATTTGGGAGGTTTTAGGATCAAAATAGGTCATTTAATATAATTTAAAAGTCAATATTTCACAATGGGTCTCTACTAGGGTTTTAGAAGGGTTTAGAGTGGCTTAGGTTCTTAACAATTATTCATAAACCCTAGGTCATCAACCCAAGAACCAATGCCACAAATTTAAAGTTTATTAGACCTATAAACTATCCCTAAATAATAAATATCCCATTCATCTTATTTATACATTTATGAGTGTAAGAAGTTGACTCTTGGGATAAAAATAGGCCATTGGAGAGGGGTTGATAGTCTTAGCCTTTGTTCATATAGGTGATTGACCTATAAAAACAATTGATGCCGTGAGTTTGAATCCTGAGGAAATATTTATAATCCTTGAAAACCCATTTATTTCCATGAAATAAGATAAGGTTTCAATCAATTAATAGAAGATCCATTCTGAAATGCAATCTTTCATGAGATAAGTTCAAGGTAGTTTCAAAGACCAAATTGACAATTTCTTATCTTTCCCCTATTTATGGATAATATTGAAGGTTTAGAATATAATATTACACATTTTAATTTCCTCAATCCTTCATGTCACCTTCACCAAACTTATTTTCTCATGACTACACTTATGGTCTGCTTGTGTATGAGTTAAGATTTATAGGCCTAGATAGGGCTTATCTTTTTAATCATCACTCTTGATGTTAAATGAGAGTTATATGGATTTATACCATCAATTTAAAAAAATTATAAAAGTATTTTCCTTACCTCAACAATATTTTCTTCATTCTAAACAATTAACCCTCATTCATCTATGGAGGTAGGCTAATAGATCACATTGATTGTGTATAGAGGTTTAAAGTGAGTTAGTTTAGTCAACTTTCTCTAAACCTTTATTTAAGTCCATTGAGTTATTTGAATTGAGATGATTTCATTAGTTGGTCATGATCTAACCCAAACTTCCTTATTATTGACTGTATATGACATTTTCTTCTCAAGATTTACAAATGGTTTGTCTTGCTTACGCTAGCCTATAGGTGATCATGAAGGTGACTAATTGCATTTTGACCTACAAGGTCTTGAATTTAAACTAGTGATACAAATATAACCTTATTCATAATTTCAAGAACCTAGTCAACTTTATTTTAACCCTGTGATCTCTTTCAAGGTATCACACTCCACGAACCTACAATCTCATTATTGCACCTATCTAGACTAGTTGTAGATGACTATTTTATGATGTTGAAGTGTTAATTCCTACACATTTCCCTTCTTAAACTAGGTCATGTCATCTTGCAAGTGTCAAAATTAATATAGGCTTCCTCTCATTTTTCTACAAGGTCCATTGGCTCTTTCACAGCATCTTTAGGGTTGTTTACCTTCTTTTCTTCATATACAGGCTAGTATATGAGTATTGGCCTATATATTATTTTAGTAAAATTATCTCTCCTTTGGTTATAAATTAGATGCTATATATTAATGATACTATGTTTTCTCTCATTATGTATGGAGTGATGTTTTTAACCAACTCCTCTTAAAAAGACAATTTTTTTAGTCTAAAATGAGGACCTATAGGTCTATCACTTGTAGGTCTTCATTTTTCTTGCATAAGCTGATAAGCAAATTCCTAAGCCTTATGACACTGTAATTATTGTTAAAAAAATTACCACTATTTATCATCTCTAAATAACTTTTATATCTTAGCTAAACACTATACCATCTCAGGTCTCTCATTGGTATATATAGACTATGTATATAGTCATTTTATATGAAAAGTTTGTACACAAAGATTCAAGTCTATTTATTCATGCTTTTGGTGATGGAATTGAAGTATATCAAGGTCACATGGTATTTATAATTTTTTACCACACTTATCCATGACTAAAATGTCTTCAAAATTAACTTAGACCCATGGATGCTCACTTACATGTTTGCAAACTTGTGAGTGACTAAACTTGTCTAAGTTGTGTTGGAGAGTGTATTGAGTCCAATTCTCACTGTCTTGATCTTTCAACATGTTAAAAAGTTCTCCCTCATGAATTATCATTTCTATTCATTTTCAATTGGATAAAATTTGATATCTAGGCTTGTAAAAAGCCATTGATGGATAGACCATTCTTCTAAGGAGTGAAAAGCATAATGTCCCTTGAAAGGATATTTGTAAAGAGACATTTTTAGAGAGAGAGAGAGAGAGAGAGAGAGAGAGAGAGAGAGAGAGAGAGAGAGAGAGAGATCACATAAATAATCAGATAATGATGGTGATTTATATGAATAATTAGTTAATAAAACCTTTAAAAGTGATAAACATTTTAAACTAGCCAAAACACCTACATCATAGATGATATGTTTCACATCTTTGAGGTACTTATTCCTTTAGTGAATATGACTCATGAGATTTAATTGGTTAATGAAACTATAAATTAAAGGAATAAATTGAACCATAAAAAACCCCATAAAACCATTCTCTTCCATCAAATTTTGGCATGAATAAACATGAGCAAAACTAGACATTGCTTGAATGGACAAGGGATAATTACCTACCATCACTCTTAATGATGTTTCATAAATGAGGGGCCTTGAATAAGTAAACCATTAAAACTAAATTGAATATAATTAAGACACATAAAAATTCCCAAAGTTTTAGCTTCCAACTTTCTCTCTCCTGGTCATACTATGCATTTGCATTTTGTCTTTCTAAGTTTATGAAGGTAGTGATGGAAGAGAGAGGGAGTTTTTTGCATCTATTGGACATTAAAATTGATACAAAGCTTGAGAATAAAATTTATAATTCCAAGAGACTCTTTTAAATCATTTTAACTTGAAATTTAAGCTCCTTAGACTATATAAGTGCCCAAAAGTGCATGTAGAGTATTTTTCTCATTTTGGGCATTAAATTGCAATTTTTTAGGGTCTGACCATTATATAACCCTTTTCTAACATTATTTATGTAGTTACACTTCATTATTTTTTTTAATTTGTGATATGTACATATAAATCCTTTAAATTAGCCAAAAAGATGACCAAATGACTTTATGGTGCATATCAACATTATAAGAGGTTAATACATGATGATATGAATTTTAAGACACATTAATAACATTTTATAATGAATCATTACCATTTTAAACCTTTTAACCCACTTTATAACACCATGACTCATAAATGATACATAGGACTACACAAGTACGTATGAGATCAAGACTCAAACAATGCTAACCAATGACTAAAGTGACCACTTGAAGCCCATTACAAGGCCATGTAAAATTTTTAATAACCCTATGAAAAGTTTCAACCAATATGGGGTTGACCATTTTGACTTGGGAATCAAACTTGGTCAATAAATTAGCAATTCAGAGGGGTAACATACTTACAATACTGATAGATCAGTATCCTTATCCTCCCATTGGGAAATGGAGTCACTCCTATGCTACAAACTAAAACTTACATTCTTATATAATAATCAAACTCACATAAAACCACACAAAAAAATCAAACACATTATGTCAAGGCATTTAGGGAAAACAAATAGCAACAAACTCACACCAAAATAATATGATTAGCACTTCTGGAAAACAAATGCACCTAGCCTATATATATAACACTAAACTAACCTTAGTATCAATTATTCAAGTGTATCCCATTAACTAGGATACTGATCACTTCTCCATTAAATATTGATAGTTGAAAGGCATTGTTTTCTTTACATCCAATGATCAAATAAGGCCCACTCCACAATGTATCAAAATTTTTGTGCTTATCAAGCTTGACCCTATCTTCATCCCATTTTAAATTAAGATCACCTTATTGTAACTTTATTTTAATATATTTCCCATGAAAATATTTATTTGTTTGGGCTTAATGTAATTCTAAGCCATGCATGGATTCATTCCTCTTCTCTTCTAGTTCCATTAATTAAACCTTCCTTACCTCCATATGACTATTTTCTACTAGTTCTAGCTGATGTGCTAATTATAAAGTAGTCATCTCAAGATAAATAGGCATTTTTTATTATTTACCATACACAAAAATGTATGATGAGTTACGTAAATCTCTATTAGGGGTGTATCTATCAAGCCATAAGGTTATCTTTAACTTTATATGCCAAGACCTTTGATTGTCATCAACCATCCTCTTAATGATCTTGATCAAACTCTTATTTGTATATTCTACAATCCCATTCGATTAGGAGCATTAATTAGAATATCTACTTAGATATATGTAATTATCATTTTCCCATTCACTTATCTTTGTACCCATGAATTCTAATGCATTATCATGTATGATAGTTGATGGTGTTCCAAACCTAGTCACTATACTCTCATTATAATTAAGGGCTAATTTTTCATTAGCTTCCTTAATGGATATTACCTCGACCCACATTGTAAATTAATCCATGGATATGAGTATCCATTTGTGATCTAAACTTGAGGGATGATTAATCATGCCTATAAAATCAAGCCCCCATTTCATGAATGGTTATTCAACTTGAATAGGATTGAGGGGTAAGGTTATCAACTTTTTCTTTCTAGTGAATAAATCATATTTTCACACCTTATTACCTATTCATAAGAGTCCTTGAAGATGTTAGGCTAGTATTATACTTCTCTCATGATCTTTTTTATTATTTTTTTAGGAGATAAATGACCACCTACAATCCCATCATGAAATTGTTATAAAATTCTACCTATTTGTGCAATTTACACACACCTAGGTAACATACCATTAATATATTTTCTGAAAATTACCCCATCTACAAGGACATAGGGTATAAATTAAATTTTAAATTATCTCCTCTTTGACTTATCTAATCTAGTTAGATATTCACATATTTTCAAGAACCTTGTCATGTCTTGCATCTAACTTGTATCATGTGAAGGTGTTGTTCCTTAGGGATAATCTTGTAGTACCAAATATTCCTCTTTATTCCCTTGGAGATCCCATGATATATTTTCACATATGCCTCTCCCTCTTCCTATTTTGGTGATCTTAATCTCTACATCATATTCTATCATGTTAGTAATCCAACCTGCCCTCTTCTAATTCAAGTTCTTATTGAGAATTAAATCCTTGACACTTGGATGAGATACCATGATGTTTATCTTATTTTTTAATACCATATGTAGTAATTTTTTAAAGATTATTATGAATTCCAAGACTTGATTTTAAAAAAATATATACATCTCTTCATAGTCTCTAATCCCTTGACTAAATAAAGGAATAGGTTATTCATCTAATTCATTATTTTATTGCATTAACACCACATATATGGTGTCAACATTAGATAAAGTATACAAAAATATGTATTTAGATAATTTGGGGTTCATCAATGTGGGTGATTGTGATATAACTTGTTCTATAGCCTCAAAGTTACTTATCCATTCTTTAGTCTAGCTAAATGTTTTATGTTTCTTTAGCATGGATTTCAAAGGTTTTACAAGGTTTTAAAAGCTAGGTATGAACCTTCTTATGAAGTTTATTTTTCCAACTAAACTTTGAATTCCCTTCTTATGCAATGGCATAGACAAGGCCAAGATAGATTTCACTCTTTAAGGATCTATGGTCATCCCTTCCTTTGATATAATGTGTCCAAGTAGTTTTACCTCATGGAATTCAAAAAATAATTTTTTAGTATTTAAATACATCCCAAACTACTTGCACCTCTCAAAAATCTATCTTAAATGAGCCAAGTGATCACTAACATATTTTTTAAAAATAGTGATATCATCAAGGTACACTAACACCATTTTATTAATCAAACCTTGGAAGGCCATGTCCATTAATTTTTTAAAGGTAGCTCCTACATTAAAGTCTAAAAGGCATCTTTTTATAGGCATATGTGCCCCATTTACTTGTAAAGGTAGTTTTATATTGATCATCCTCCTTAACCAAGACTTGGTTATAACATGAATACCCATCCAAGAGTAAAAAGTGTTCAAACCCTACAACCATTTGAATTATTTATTTTATTGAAGGTAGGGGTGATGATCCTTCAAAGACACCCTATTTAAATTTCTAAAATAAACATAATTTGATTTCCCACTCTTCTTCCTCATAGACACTTGATTAGCAACCCATTAGGAGTGTTTAATGAGGAAGATAATGTTTGACTCAATAAACTTGATAAGTTACTTATTCATAAAAACCTCAACCTTAGGATTTATGGGTCTTTGTTTCTATCTTATCAGTTTTGTATTTAGATCTAACTCAATGGTATGTTGATCTAGACTAGGGTCAAAACCCTTGAGGTCACCATATTCCCATGTAAATACATCTAAAAATTCCATACATAATTCAACAAAGGAAGACTTATCAACCTTAGTACATACAATTCTAAACTTGACGAGTCTATCCTTGAAGATTTTAGCTCTTTCAAAATGTTCTTCACTTGTAGACATGCATACTTTTTATTTTCTCACTTGAACTTCTTCATTGAAGATACTTTCAAGGGTCACCAATCCTTTGGGAAGTTTATTAGAATATAGATGCACTATTTGTTCATGATATTATTCTTGGATCTTAGCTTGATTCTTTGAGAATAACTCAGCTTCATCACATAAAAAATATGCATTCTACCTATCACTATCAAAAACTTGAGAAATTGCATTGTTATCTAGAATGGATGGTCTCACCAATATATTAGCATGTGGTTGATGTTTCCCACTTTTCACATTTTTAGAATATAAAAATGGGATCCTAATATTTCAAATCTATCAACATATTAATTACTCTCAATTAGAATTGATTTAAAGTTAAAATATTAAAAGTATTTAGTGAGGTCCCAAATCATAAGTTTGTGTGCCTTTAATCATGGATTTTTTGTAGCATTATACCCTCTAACCTATTGTACTACTAATTTACTATCCTTATATGTTTGGAATTTCTTTATAACTTTATTCATTACCCATTAGAGTCCATGAAAAAGTCCCTCATACTTTGTTTTGTTAGAAGAGAAACCAAATTGGAACCTAATTGAAGAATGGTACTTTTATTTTGAAGGAGAAATAACAATTGTACCCTCCCCTATTCCATTTTTACTCCTTGAACCATCAAAAAATAATTTCCACCATTCCTCTTCATCTCCATCAAGTTTTGAAAGGAATGGTTTGTTTGATCCTTCCTCATTCATAGAATAGACTCCTAGGTCAATTTTATCAATATGTATAAAAGGGTAAAACTCATTATTATCTTTACTCCATTCATCTAGAAAATGATCAAGTATGCCATTTAGAGGTGCAACTAATTCTTGGTCATTGACTTGGTCTCCATCATTAATAATAGTGTGATTAATGTTACATGAGTTTTCAACATAAGGCTCCACATGAAACATTTCCAAGGGTTCATACTTAATTAAAAATTTATCACCATACCTATTCCTAAATGCCATATAAGACCAATATGAAGTCAAGTACCCCTCAATCTTAGTAGTAAAGTCCGTTGACAATTAAAGATAAAATTGAGGTGGCACATCAATAACCACCACATATTGAGAGATAAATAAATTAGGATAAGCATGAAGAGTTAAATATAAACCTTTGATAATTCAAAATATTTTGGTAGATAATCCATCTAGTTGTAATACTCCTTTTGAATTTGGTTCATACTTTAATTTTAGCTTGTCAACTACTTGATTTGGCATGACTAAACTACTTGCTTCACTATTAGTTAGAAATTTATGAACCAATGAGTATATAATGATAATATAGAGGTAGAAATGATGAGTTTTATTTTTCCTTTTAGTTTTTATTAGATTCCCATCCTTGGTCTTCAATTCTTTTGTTAAAATTACCCCTCTATCACCAGGCTACCTAGGTGATACATTGAGCTTGGAACACTCATTTTGGAGTAGGTATATTTTCCAAATATGGAAAATGTTTTCCATATTGGGGTGATTACATGGAATTTATTCATTTTTTCAATAATATTCATAGGAAATATCCTAACTTTGTCATGTCTTCTAGGATTTATAGCACTATCACTAGCTTATGTCACTTGATGCATAGGAGAAAGCATAGAAGGAGCTTTAGCATTTTGAGTTTTTTATTTACATGATCCATAGGGGATGAATTTTACATATATAATCCTTGATGTCCTTGAGTACTCATGTTTGGACCACTACTTTCCCCTTGTACTTATTCAACCACTTTCTTCTTTGACCTTGTCTTTGTAGCTATAGAGTCTAATCCAATGTTCAAGTTACCTCAGTAGTTGATTGCACATGAGTCCTCTTGATAGTAATTCATCAAAGTAGAATTTTATTGTTAACCTCATCCATGTTTTTAACTCCTCTATGCATCTCTTATTGAGTCATAAAAGGCATTGTTCCCCATTGATCCATATAGGTTTGATTGAATGCTTCATTTACATAAGTGGAAGAGTCATGAGGTTGGTCCCATGATGGATTCTCTCCATTGTCTTGTACAATATTGTTTTGTATAGGTAAAATTTATTTATAAGTAGAAGGAGAATTCTAATTTTTTCCATTGTGTTGCCTCACTTGAGTTAGCTATCCTTGTCCTTGGTATTAACCTTGAAAAGGTTATTTAGGAGCTTGATAATATTTATAGGGATGGAAATGACCTTGATTATACCTATATTTATATTGCTATTTCCTTTTAATAGTTTTATTATCTTTTCTAATATATTTGATTATATATTCCTATTTTTTCATGGTTGGTTGATTAAAGTTAACTTGCTTATGCTTGGGTGTGGGAATAGGAGCAATGGTAGGCATAAGAGTTTTCACATTAGGAAACAAAGGCATGGGAGGTCTAGGGGATATCTTCCCAACTTTAATAAGTCAATTATCATCCCTCATAATATTTTCATAGGCATTAGGAAAAGTATCCCCTCCCATAGATTAAATCATCATGGATATGTCACTATTAAAATATTTAAGGTAATAAAGAAAAACATGATGAGAACTCGGCCTTACCAAGAGTGGGATCCTATCCAAAGTATTTTGTAATCTTATGTTGAATTCTTGTATGGAATCTTGAGTTTCTCTCTTTATTGTAGTTATTTTCTTGGTTAAAAATAAATGATCAAATTTATCTTCAAATCTCCTTCTCAAGGCATCACCCAATTCATCCCATATAGTGATGGGGTTGGGAGACAAAGTACCATACCACTCAAGGTCCTTCCCATTTAAATAAATATCTAGCACCCTAATGGAAAAAATATCTTTAGTTATGTTATGTATATTATAATTAATAGGAGGAGTAGTAGATTCTCCCATGTATGAAGGCACACTCTTTAGGGATGGCATAGGAATGACATCATAGTGATAAAGTGCCAAAGTACTATGGCTATTCAAGGAAACAAAATGAAGGTTCCTTGGGGATTCCATCTTTTGAATTGGACCCAAGAAAAGTCTCCTAATAGGTATATGAGCAACAAAAGATTTCATAGGATATAGATGTGTGTTAGCAAACCTCTTTGGTTTAACTAAATAATAATTTCAATCTAAGAATTAAAATAGAATGCCTTTAGTATATGATCTTATCTTTACCTTAGGCATGCAAATTAGGAACTATTTTGAAACCAAGATCCAATGAGTGCTGGGGTCACTAGATACTACATGAATGAAGCTTTACAACTTCAAATTTGCCAAGACCAACATCTACCTTTGACAAATTTTTAGACCATGAGGTTCCATCAGGTGTGAAAAATTGTTATCAATAAAATTTTCACCATAAGTAGAGATAATATAGCCTCTTTAAATTTGATGTAACATGGAAACACCTCTTAGTTTATGGGTGACCTATTAGAGAGATGAGTATCTAGATTGAAGGGTTGGATCCCTTACACAACACCTATCATTAACCACTAACCTACTTATTTTTAAGTAAATGGGATAGAATGAGATAAAAACTAATCTATTGGAGCTGATGCACCATAAAAAAACTCCAAAAATCACTTGAATTTGCACTATGAAGGAACAACTATAAATCATATTTCAAACTCAAAGTTTTCCTAACACAATCCTTCACTATGAAGGTAAAATGCAAAGTACTTATCAAGGGAGATGATAAAAATTGATGATAATAGACTCTAATAACCATTTTTATGAAATTTAAATCATACAAACCTATCAATTACACTTAGTAAGACTTGCTAGAAAGTAGATTACTCACACTAAGCATAAAATAGATAAATAAATGCAAGAAAAGAGAACTATCACTTGTTATTCATTAATGAGATACTTCACACACTTGTGTAAGAATTTGATTTAAAAAATGAATATTTATTTTAAAGGAATAATTATTATTCAATTCAGTAGGGCTTTGCCATACCAACTTGTGGATATCTTACAAGTCCAAAAGTGTCAACATATATAGAAAATGAGGAAAAGAGAGGGAGATGGGCATAGTAGAGGGAGAGAGACAAATATAAAAGAGAGTTAAAATAAAGATAGGGATTTATAAAATATTTCAATAGGTCCCTAATGGCATATGTCTCTCTTATGAATACCCTCCATCATCTAAGTGGCATGGGAGTTGAAAACATAACTTGACACCTTGCACAACTCCTCAAAACTACCCTTCTTTGCATATAAGAAGTGAAAAATGGAACTTCTCATAATAAATTATATATTATATAGTTTTAAAATCTCATTTGAAACATTTCTTACATTTATAAACTCCCTTTATCTAACATTTTAGTGGCAATCATCATTGATATGCTTAAGTGTCTTGAAATCCCTTCATCTCCCATGCCTAGCCTTGTCCAAGTGGGTCAAAACTTGAGTCCATATTCTTAAAGGATTTATATCTCCATTAAATGAATTAAAATACATTATTATATTTGAATCAATCCATTTTTATTCATAGATAAACTCTTAAGATTCCATTTTCTCCTCAAGCTCTCATTAGGCCTTTTTTCCTTGTAGCCCTAAAATCATGTAAAAATCATTGTGTAGGATAGTTTATGGATATTAATAAAAAATAATAATTGAATATTTGAGTACCTAGTATGTATTTACAACTCCTTGCCATGTTTCAAGTCATGACAGTGAATGGAAGTATCTTTTTCTAACTTTCTCTCTCCTTAATTAGGCCTCCTTATCTAAAAGCCTAATTTTCTACTCCAAATACCTCTCACATATAAGAAAACACCCAAAATAATGTGATTAACTTTACATAACTTTTCACCAACATCCATGCCAAATTTTAGACCTTGAGACTTTGTTAAAGTGTGAGAACCATGAAATGGTCTTGAAACCTAGTCTCATTTTGAGCTTGTTAAAGACTGCCTTGGAAAATGAAGTTTTTTTATCACTTACAAGATGTACAATATGGAATTTTAGGATTTTATAGGTATAAAACATCCCAAATTAGATCATCCAATAGTTTTAAATTTATACATTTCTCTATACCTTGTAAAACATATAAAAACCTTGAAAATAGTGTATTTGATGTAGTCTATATAGATTCAAGTATAGACAATGTACACATTGAGAATATAATTGGAGTCTAAGAAAATATTTAGGAATTTTGAGGGTTAAAACATGTCGTTTAATTCAATTTATAATTCAATATTTCACATCGAGTCTTTACTAGGGTTTTAGGAGGGTTTAGAGTGGTTTAGGTTCTTAACAATTATTCATAAACCCTAAGCCCTGAACCCAAGAAAAAATGCCACAAATTTCAAGTGGGATATCCATATAAACTATCCCTAAGTTCTTAGGCTCCCATTCATCTTTTCCATATAGTTGTGAGTGCAATAAGTTGACTCCTTAGCTAGAAATAGGCCATTGGAGATGAGTTGATAGTCTTAGCCTTTGTTCATGTAGTGGATGGACCTATACTAACAAATGATGACATGAATTTGAATTATGGGGACATATTTATCATCCATAAAAACAATTTTTTCCCATTTAATAGGGTAAGGTATCAATAAATCAATATAAGGTCTACTTTAAAATGTAGTCTTGCGTGAGAGAAGTTTGAGGTGGTTTCAGAGACCAAATTGACTCTTTATTATCTTTCCCTTATTGGTGGATGATATTAGATTTATGTTATATCATCTTATGAATTTAAATGACTTAAATCCTTCATGTCACCTTCACCAAAATTATTATCTCATGACTACACCTATGGTTTGCTTGTGTATGAGTTAGGCTCTACAAGCCTAGACATCGCATATCTTTATTGGCATCACTCTTGATGTTAATTGAGAGTTATATGGATTTATAAAATCAGTGTGAAACCATTATAAAATTATTTTACTTCCCTCAAATATATTTTATTCATTCTAAATAAGTAACCCTTATTTAGCTAGGTAGTTAGGCTTATAGCTCACATTGACTATGTATAGAGGTTTAAAGTGAGTTGGTTTAGTCACCTTTCTCTAAACCTTTATTTAAGTCCATTAAGTTATTTGACCTCAAATGATTTAATTAATTATCCAATATCTCACCCAAACTCCCTTCTTGATGATTGTATATGACCTTCTCTTCTCAAGCTTTACAAATGGGTTGTCTTACTTAGGCTAGCCTTTAGGTGATCATGAAGGTGACTAAATGAATTTTGACCTCCAAGGTATTTAATGTAAAATATTGATCCAAAGAGAATCTTTTTCATCATTATAATAACCTAGTTAGCTTAATTTTAACTCTTTAATCTCTTTCAAGACATCACATTCCAGGAACCTACAATCCCTTTCTTGCACTTATTTAGATTGGTTATATATGAATATTTTGTGAGGTTAAGTGTTAATTCCTACACATTGTACTTCTTATACTAGGTCATGGCATATTGAAATTTTCAAAAATTATGGAGGTTTCCTCTCATTGTTATACAAGGTCTATTGGCTCTTTCATAGCATCTTTAATCTTATTTACCTTCTTTTATTCATACATAAGTTGGTATATGCGTATTGGCCTATAGATTATTTTATTAAATTTATCTCTCATTTGGATCTCAAATAGATAAGATATCTTCATGAGTCTATGTTTTATATCATTATATATGTGTTTATGTTTCTAACCAACTCTTCTTAGGAAGACAATTTATTTTAGTCCAAAATGAAGACCTATATGTTAGTAAGAAAATTCATAAGCCCTATGATATTTTTATTGTTGTGTCAATTATTTACCACTATATATAACCTCTAAATATATATTTTATCTCATCTAAACACCATACCATCTCAAGTCTCTCATTGGTATGTATGAATTGTGTATACAGTCATCTTATATGTAAAATTTATGCATAGATATTAGGGTCTCTTCATTCATTATTTTGGTGATGGAATTGTATTATATCAAGGTCAAATTGTATTTATAATTATTTACCACACTTATCCATGGATAAAATGTCTTCAACATGAATGTATACCTATGGATACTCACTTATAGTTTTGCAAACTGTGAGTGACTGAATTTGTCTAAGTTATCTTGGAGAGTATATTGAGTCCAATTCTCAATGTATTGTGCTTACAACATGTTAAAAAATGATACCTCATGACTTATCATTCATTTTGATTACAAATTAGACCAAATTTTATATCCAAGCCTATAGAGAGCCAATGATGGACAAACCATTCTTTTAAAGAGTGTAAAACATAATGTCCCTTAAAAATATATTTGCAAAGATCCATTTTTAGAGATATATAAAATTAATAATGAAATAATGAGGTTTTTAATATGAAAAATTATGTAATTTAAACCTTTTAAAGTGACAAATACTTCAAACTAGTCAAAACACCTACAATAGGAATGATATGTTTCACATTTTTAGGTACTTATTCCTTTGATGAAGACACCTCATGATATTAAATTGGTTGATGAAAATATAATTTAAAATACTTAAATTACCCCTAAAAACATCCCATGAAACCATTCTCCTCCATCAAATTTTGGCATGAATAAACAAGAGCAAAATTAGACCCTGCTTGGAAGGACAAGGCATAATGACCTATTATCACTCTTAATGATTTTTAATAAATGAGGGGCCATGAATATGAAAAAATATTCCACTAAATTGAATATAATTGTTACACATAATAATTATAAAAGTTTTAGTTCCAATTTTCTCTCTCCTAAATGTACCATGCATTTGATTTTTATCTTTTTGAGCTTGTTGAGGTAATGATGGAAGAGAGAGAGAATTATTTTCACTTGCTGGAAATAAAACTTGATCCAAAGATTTAAAATGAACTTTATGATTCCAATAGACTCTCTAAAACCATTTTCACTTGAAATTTGATCTCTTAAGGTCATACAAGTACTCAAAAGTGCCTGTAAAGGAGTATTTTTCTCATTTTGGGTGTTTAACTACAAGTTTTTTAGGGTATAACCATTATATAACCATTTTATAACATTTTATATGCTATAAAAACTATTTAAATGTTTTAATTTTATATTTTTACGTACAACTCCTCCAAATTAGCTAAAAAGGTGACCAAAATGACCTTATGGTGCATATAAACATTATAAGAGGTTAATACATGATAAAATGACTTTTAAGACACATTAATAACATTTTAGAATTATTCATTACCATGATAAATATTTTACACACTTTAAAACACCATGACTCATGAATGACCCCTCAGACTAG
This sequence comes from Torreya grandis, assembly GCA_037957365.1. NCBI lineage: Eukaryota > Viridiplantae > Streptophyta > Pinopsida > Cupressales > Taxaceae > Torreya > Torreya grandis. Next base: position 2,805,252 of record JARHVA010000536.1, on the reverse strand, counting down.
ATACGTACATATGAGACCAAGAGTCAAACAATGTTAATTAATGACTAATGTGACCACCTATAGACCATTACAGGAAATTAAAAGGCCATTTAAAAGTTTTAATAACCTTATGAAAAGTTTCAACCAATAATAGGTTGACCATTTTGAATTGGGAGTCAAAATTGGTTAACAAGATGATAAAGAAACGACTTCATATGGGTGATATAATAGTGCTCAAATAAGGATTCTAATATAATAGTGTTCAAAGAAGGATTATATCATTTCAGAATTAAATTTTATCTCTTGATATAAAATCATATCTCTAAGTGCTCCAAAGATTTTATTAAGTTTGTCATATATAAAAATAACTTTTTCTTCTTGAGTAAATGTTAAAGCTTCTTCTCCTACCCATTTTGTGACATAGTTAGTGCACACCAAGATATGTGATAATATCCACTATCTTGGTTAGAATGTTATCTAATTCTCTATTTTTGACTTCTACTTGACCATTGGCTTGGGGATGATAATGATATGACTTAATGTGGTTGATATGATAGTGTTTAAATAAGGATTCTATCATTTTAGAATTAAATTTTGACCCTTGATCTAAAACTATATCTCTAGGTTCCCCAAAGATTTAAATAATTTTGTCATATGGAAAAATAATAATTTTTTATTTTTAAGGTGATGTTGAATATTTTTATTCCACCCATTTTTTGACATAGTTAGTACAAAACAATATTTACTCTTTTCCTTGTGATAATGGATCAATAGGGCCAATGAAATTCAATCGTCATTTCTCAAAGGGTTCTAAAACCACTTGAGTATGGAGAGGCATTTCATTGGATAGTGTAGGAATACCCACTTTTTGGCATCGATCACATTATTTTACATATTTCTTGACATCCTTGTGAAGTGAAGTTTAGTAATATCCAACACCTAGGATCTTATGAATATTCATTTGGGATGAATAATAACCTCCTATTTCATCAAGATAGGATCTCAAGATGTAATAGACTTCATATTTTTGCATACACCTATGTAACACAAAATCATGTCCACATTTAAATAAAATTCCATTATGCCATTTAAATCTTGAGCTATCCTTAGTAGTGTTATTTTCTTGTTAGTGAGATCAAATATAAACTTCCCTATAGCAATATAATTGGCCATGTTTGAAAACCAAGGTGTAGTAGTTGAGATTACAATAAATTATTTGTCTGAAAAACTATTTTCAACCCATTCATTTTCCATTATAATGTTTAATCTAGAAAGAAATTAGAAACCGCATTATCCTTTCCAAGTTTATCTATTATTGTTACATTTAATTATTTAAAAAGTAACAACCATATCATAATTTTCCCACTTATTATTGCTTTATTCATTGAGTACTTTTTATTTGAGTGATCAATATACATAAACACCTCATAACTAGTAATATAATGATGAAACTTATTGATGACATAAGCAACACCCATAGATTATTTTTAGTATTTATATGATTATTTTAATTTGGATTCAATTTCTTAGTTTCATATCAAATGACATACATTTTTCCATTATCTTATAGTTGTACAATAATTACTCCCATTTTAGTGTTGGAGGCATCATTATGAATGTGAAAAGGGAAATTCAAATTAGGACCTCTCAATAATAGATCAGAAATGAGTCTTTTATTTATTTTCATAAAATATTATTGACATTCATTTATCCATAATCATTCATAATTATTTATGAGTAGGGAGAACATAGGTGTTGCAATTCCAATAAAATCATAAATGAAGCATCTATATCATCATGAATGTCCTAATAAACTATTAATTTTTATTTAGTTCTTGGGTTCAATAAATTATGAAATGACTTAAACTTTATTAGGATCTACTTGTATATTTCAGCTAAAATGTGGTAGTGTAAAACAATGCCTTGATCTACCAACATTAGAATTTTTTTGTGACTCAAGGACAAGTGATGTTTTTCACATATAGTGAGGACCATGTCTATATTTTGAATGGATTCATCAAAATATTCTCCATACATAGTGAAATCATCCATATAGACTTCAACACATTCATTGGTTAGTTTAGTGAATATTTCAATTACTACTCTTTGGATAATAGTAGGTGCATTACATACTCCAAAAGCTAAGACTCCATATGAAAATTTCCCCCAAGGACAAGTGAATGTAGTCTTATATTATATTTTAGTGCTACTTGTATTTGGTTGTACACACTAAATGCATTCAATAAATAAAAATATTTCTTTCTAGACAAATTATTTGGGACTTAATCAATGAATAATAAAGGAAATTGATTTTTCCATGTTGCTTTGTTGATCTCTATATAGTATACAAACATACTCCACTTACAATTTTTTTGGGTACTATTACTAATGGGGAAACCCACTAAATATCATATATCATATATATAAACTCTACTTGTAATAGTTTATCAATTTCAGTTTTAATTATCTCTTAGTGTAGGGTTTATTCTTCTCTAAGGTTGTCTCACTAACCTTAAATTTTATTTATAAATATGATGAGTGAAAATTAAAAGATGTATTCTTCTTATGTTAGATTATTCCCATAAAAAATCATTTGAATATGTATGCAATATGTCAAATAATTTTGACCCTTGTTCATATGATAATAAGCTATTTATATTTAAAATATTTCCTAGTTGAATTGCAATATGTTTAATTTCCAGATATACTGAATGGAATTACCTCTACTCACTCATTAATGATTAAAAGTAAAAAGGTGTGGTTTCAAAATGTGAATTTTTTTGATATCCTTGAATAAGGACTCACCTTGAGGGATCAACTTTCCAAAAGGGCAATGGGTTATTGTTAGAAAGGGTTTTTGGTTGATTTGTGCACAATTAAAAACACTATGTTGAATAGATGTTTGATTATCATCTTAATCCTCATAATCATTGAATTTTTTGGTTAGTTAATTTGAATTATTTTTAACTATGATTAATACTAAGGAGTAAATTCTATTTATATCATTATTCATATCTATTAGATCTACCTATAAATGATCAAAACAATATAGATAATGTTTTTCAAGTGGATATACAAAAATATTCTGAACATTGATTCCATTTAAAATTATCATGTTTCTTGACCTACAGTCTATGATTGAAACTAATATGGCAAGTTAGGATCTTTCCATTATTAATATATATCTATGTTTCTAATTTTTTGGCTGAACTACCATGAAATATATAGGGTACTCCCATGCCTTTATTGTAATCATAAAATATTCTATGGCACTTCCAAGTTTTTCAATTGATTTATCAACCATCTATAACATAGTGGACATTGGTAATGCACTAGATAGAGACATTTTTTTCACTATGTCAGTTGTCATAATATTTATGGAAACACCCAAATCTAAAAAAACATTAGTTATCTTTTTAACTTGATTGACACTATTATTACTAGACTCCCTAAGTCTCCATATTTCGATGGAATAGATTTTCCTAAAAAAATATCAACTAATTTACCATCTATTTGAATGGGTTTAGGATATTTTTTATTTATTCATAGTGTTTGTACATATAAATCTTTGATGACTTGATCAAGATTAGGGACATCCCTTATGGTTTGTAGTAATGCAAATGTTGATAATTTTACCACCATGGGTAAAAGCTGATTATGTGTAGGTTTCCAAAAAGGGTCCATTCATGGAGTGAGGAATAAATAGGTTATATAAAACATCACAAAAATTTTATTAGGAAAAAATCATGCTTAATAATAACTCATAAGTCCAAATTTTGATAGAGGTTTCTTTTATTCCTCTGACTAGTTAGTTGCAAGCTAGTGAAGGTAATTTTCAAGTGCTCGATACATGAAGGTAAATAAAATATTTTTAAAATAGTATTATAGTAATTTTTGGACCATGTTAAATAAATATTTAATTATTTTATTTCATGTTACATGGTTTTAACTTTATGAACAATGCTTAAGAAGAACATGTGCTTTAAAAGCCTTCTCAAACCCCAATGGCTCAGTTTGAAAAGATGTAATTGCATTTTTGAGTTATTTGTTGTAAAATAAAATTTGTATGATATATTATGTTTCATAAATGACCTTAATAAATTTTAATCAATAAAAAAATTTAGGCAAAAAAATGAATAAAGGCAAATATACAGGTATGAATGTTTTAAGCAAATAAGAGAGATAGTCATAAAAGGTAAATTTTTAGAGGTTTAAGAGATTATTTGAGCACATAAAATGGTTGGAATGATTATAAATGTTATTAAATTTCATAATTAAAAAATAATTATGTATTTAGGCCTTATAAAACTCAATAAAATGGAAAAACTTAGACCTATAGGCATTTAAAAATGAAATTATGCAAGTTAGGAAATACCAAAAAGTGCATATTTTGAGTTTTATTAAATTAAATATTGAGAAATTTGACATGGAATTATTTTTTATTTATTTTATGGTTTATTTTTTTTAATTTATTTAATATACCTTTGTATAGATAAAATTACAAAATATATCTCTATTCATGAAGGAAATCAAGGTTTCTTTAGTCCAACAGAGCATAAAATGACATTTTTTGGACTTGTATATGGATTTTAGAGCTAAAAATTTGTCAAAAATTATATGAAAAATTATTATTATGTTAAAATAATATTTATACTCATTACTTGATCAAATAATGGAGATTCGTCAAGTTCTAGGTTCTCATAGTACATTCAAGAAGTTTGTCAAACCCACAAAAGATGGGCATCCAAAAGAACCTATATGAAGAGTTATGATTGCCATAATAAAATAAATAATTATATGAGATATTTAATGAATAATTAAACATCAACATGATTCTCTATCTCTAAATTTTTATCCCCCGTTTTTGGCTAAATTTGGAAAAGGTCAAGTCAACAACAAGAGTCTTTAGTTAGCCCTAAAAAAGTGGGGTTCAAAACATGAAAAAGTGGAGAAGTTGAGTTAGAGTTTTGGTTCATAATTTAGGACCTATTTTAATATAATATAATATTTATAATTTTAAACATTAAATATCTCTCCTAGTGCATCCCCTTGGGCTAAATTTAGAAAAGTTAAGAAGTCAAACATGCGTGAAAGATGTAACTAAGATAACTAAAGTCAAACTCTAAGTTGTAAGTCAAAATAGATCAATTAAAAATAAAATATACAAATAAAGATAGATAAAGTCAAAATTAAATATGCATGAAATATCAAAATTATTTAAATACAAATTTTAAATTCAAAAAGAGTTAACTAAAGATAGTCAAATATCTCTTCAAGTTAAATACTATTGAAACACATACAAAAACCTTTGACCTTTATCAAACATATTTATATATCCTACCACACCATATTCAAATGAAAATAAGTTTTAAACTCCAAATTTACCATGTTGTAATTTGGGGAATAAATTTTGAAGATTAGGTTGGAGTTGAAGTTGGAGTGAAGTTGGACTAGACAAGGGACTCATCTCTAGTTGTTTATATCCTCTCTCTCTCTTATTTTCTACATGTATATTAATTTTAGATATATTATGAGGATATTATAAATTTATATTACCAAAAATATACCAAATTTTTTACTACCTCACCTTTGAAGCAATAAAGTGTTGATTTTTCCTTCATTTTAAAGTTGTTCATGAAGTGTGTGCTTAATGGTCATTAATGTAACTTAGTGAATGATTATTTTTATTATATTTATGTCTAAAATATTTAATTTATAAATAAAATGACAATAATTTTAGGTTATATAAAGTGTTTAAGTCTTATTTATACCTAATCTAGAAGTGAATTCAATCAGTGTTCATTCTTTCCAAGCTAGTGTGTGTTTCTCTAGACCTCTCTGTGAAATATTAATGCAAGAGTCATTATATGAAGATGATTTGAATGTGCGTAGGTTATTTATATTCAAAATTACATCAAGTATATAAATAGTTAACCTTAACATTGATCCATCACCCTTATTCTCAATTTTGAGTTCCATTTTTAGCTTTAGCGTTGCTCCTTATCCCCTTTTCCTAGTCAAGAAAGTATAAAATTAAAGAGTTTAGAGAGAAGTGGGTGAGTGTACCAAAAGGAACAATCCATTAATATAGATATTATCTCCAACATATGTTCAACTAAAATTTGGAAAGTTTCCTTTATATCATTAGGAGGGATAATAGGCACATGTTCTTACAAAGGTGCACTTATGAGTGATAACAGTTTTTGTCATGCTTGGTGGGACAATAACATAGAATATTGATAAATGTTTGTGTTGGTTTTAGAAATTTTAATCAATTAAATTTTTCAATTACTTAACATTTGGTGACTCCAAGTTATATACAATTGGTGTAAGTAGTCCAAGTGCCTAAATAGAATTAGTTGGTATGTGTTTCAATCCTCCATTTTGTTAAGATGTAACTTTTGAACTAAAAACATATAAATATAATCATGATATTTACCCACCTACCACCCTTAATAATGTTTCCAATCAGCCTTGAAAAAATCATATTATTTCCAATCAACCTATAAACAGTGTGCAAGAGATAATATTTGACTTTGAGAGACAATGTATGGATATTGATATGGAAGAGGAATATAATAGGCATCAAGAAGAACTTATATATAAGGTCAATATCCAAAATGAAGATACAAAATAATTGAAGATATATAATTAGGCTATAAGAGAATAAATTTAATAGTTTCCCATGACAATACAAATAATTTAATACATAATTCCATGTTAGAAACAAGAAGAACTAGAGACCTTTGAATGTTCAAGAGAATCTACTTGCTTCAAAATTCCAAGTTTTAGGACTCCTAATTCTAAGAAAGATTTTCCTCCTATTCCAATTGAAAGTAAAGAGATGGAGAAATTTTTAAAATACAAACCAAGAGAGTTTCCATGTTACTTGAGCCCTCCATACATCCCTCATGTTGAATTTGTTTATGAAGATCAAGAATGTGAGAGGTTGATTATTGAGTGGAAATAGATGTCTCAAACATTGAAGCATGAAGCCCTAACATATGTTTTTTCTCCCTTTTTTCAAATAAATATTTAATGAAACTAGTATTTACAAATCTCAAAGCCTTCTTAATTCCCATTCAATCACATAATCAACCCACATATTAGCCATATAGAGAGCATATATTTCCATACCAAGGATATAGAGATAATAGGTTTCCATACCAATATCAAAGAGCCATTATACCAACCAAACCATATGTTTCAATTAATCCTAATGCTCCTTCCTCACAAAATGCCCTTGTTCTAGTACAAAATAATTTTATGCAAGATTTAACTTGGCAGCTTTCTAATACCAATGTTGTGCAAAATTAGGCTTCAGTAGCATAGAATATGTAAATTACTCAAATGACATAAGAGGAAGCCTTTTTATAAGGAGTATAGCATAATTTGTATGCAATTAGAAATGCATCATGTTTATAAATCAATCCTAGATCAAAGAAGATAGAACATACCTACACTTCTGATTGGGAACACATTTATAAATCAGAATCATGACCAATATGGAGATCCACTAGCCCTGATTAGGGGATCATTTATCACAATACACTATGCTAAATATGGTTTTAAAGTATCTAATCTAACATAATCATATAATAACCCTAAGGGGGTCATAGGTTTTTATATTTCACCTAAGTTCATAAGAAGTAAACTAAATATAATCTAGTGCTCACCAAATCTTATGGCACAAAGTGGGGGTTAGAAATAATAAAACTAAACATACATAGAATACATATACTCACATCAATGTATATGGAATCTTAATTCATGAAAGAGAAGAATAATTTCATATCTATCTACTCTTATAAAGGAGAAATAAAGATAGGAATAATTAACTTTGAAGATAAACCTGTCAAGCCTAAATCTCTCCCTTAGCCGAGGTGCTTCATAAGAGGTTGTTGTGGTATGTAAAGATGACAAAGAAAAATCAGCTTTAAGCTACACAACCTATTAATGCATCTAAAATAATTCTCCATAATAAAATATCTATATCTCCAAAGAAATTATGGAACCCTAATATTTATTCTTCAAGTAGAATGGTCAATAAGTAGATGTTTATTCACTCTTACTTCTTATTTTTCTTATTCTTATCAAATGATGGAAATGAAATTGTATTTATAAGAAAAGTTAACCTAATTTTTTTTTAAATATTGACCAATAGGGTTGACCCAATCAACCTATCATAATTTTGGATAATAATTGACTAGGTCATGAGGTAGGTTAGCCAAAGGTCAACTAGCTCCTAAGTGAAAAATACCTTGAAACTGTACAGGATCGACCTAGTCGACCCAATATAGTCGACTGATAAAATGGGATTTAGGTAAGGAATAAGAGGATAAATTGGAGTAAATGTTTATAATGGGTACAATAGATAATAACAAGATTAGGGTTAATTATTTTAGGATACAAGTGTGTAGATAGCAAGTGGAAAAGGGAAAACAATCCTATAAAGCACTAATGATCTACCCACCCCTTTTTAGTATACCTCTTAAGGCATGCACTTAGAGATATTGAGATTCAATGGGTTTCTATAAGATACAAAGTGTTAGTATTTGATAAAATTTTAAAAATATTATGTGTGTGTGTATATATATATATATTAAAAAATTTATCAAATACTAACACTTTGTATCTTATAGAAACCCATTGAATCTCAATATCTCTAAGTGCATGCCTTAAGAGGTATACTAAAAAAGGGGTGGGTAGATCATTAGTGCTTTATAAGATTGTTTTCCCTTTTCTACTTGCTATCTACACACTTTTATCCTAAAATAATTAACCCTAATCTTGTTATTATCTATTGTACCCATTCTAAACATTTGCTCCAATAGATAATAACAAGATTAGGGTTAATTATTTTAGGATACAAGTGTGTGGATAGCAAGTGGAAAAGGGAAAACAATCCTATAAATCACTAATGATCTACCCACCCCTTTTTAGTATACCTCTTAAGGCATGCACTTAGAGATATTGAGATTCAATGGGTTTCTATAAGATACAAAGTGTTAGTATTTGATAAAATTTTGAAAATATTATGTGTGTGTGTATATATATATATATTAAAAAATTTATCAAATACTAACACTTTGTATCTTATAGAAACCCATTGAATCTCAATATCTCTAAGTGCATACCTTAAGAGGTATACTAAAAAAGGGGTGGGTAGATCATTAGTGCTTTATAAGATTGTTTTCCCTTTTCTACTTGCTATCTACACACTTTTATCCTAAAATAATTAACCCTAATCTAGTTATTATCTATTATACCCATTCTAAACATTTGCTCCAGTTTATCCTCTTATTCCTTACCTAAATCCCATTTTATCAGTCGACTATATTGGGTCGACTAGGTCGATCCTGTACAGTTTCAAGGTATTATTCACTTAGGAGCTAGTTGACCTTTGGCTAACCTACCTCATGACCTAGTCAATTATTATCCAAAATTATGATGGGTTGATTGGGTCAACCCTATTGGTCAATATTTTTAAAAAAAATTAGGGTTAACTTTTCCTATAAATATAATTTCATTTCCATCATTTTCATAAACTAGAGCAAATGTTTATAATGGATACAATAGATAATAACAAGATTAGGGTTAATTATTTTAGGATACAAGTGTGTAGATAGCAAGTGGAAAAGGGAAAACAATCCTATAAAGCACTAATGATCTACCCACCCCTTTTTTAGTATACCTCTTAAGGCATGCACTTAGAGATATTGAGATTCAATGGGTTTCTATAAGATATAAAGTGTTAGTATTTGAATATATATATATATATATATATATATATTCAAATACTAACACTTTATTATATATATTCCCCACTCAAAGCTCATCATGTGTCACATGAGTGGAACACAAGATGGTGTTTTGGTAAATAGAATATGTATACATATATTCCCCACTCAAAGCTCATCATGTGTCACATGAGTGGAACACAAGATGGTGTTTTGGTAAATAGAATATGATAACACATAATTTTGATGCTAAGTAAAGTGTAGTAAGTAGAAAATAATATAAATGAAAGGATAAAATTGAAAAACACATACCTTTACTTACCTGAGTGTTGTAGATAAATAAGTAGACTACAATAGAAGTGAAGGCATCCAATGTGAAGAACCCTAGGCAAACCTATAGAAGTTAGTCCAAAAAATATCCAAAAATTATTTTTTTTGAAAGATAGGCATATAGTAGTGGAAAATATTATATACGTCATCACAATTTTAAAACATTTTACAGTTTAAAAAATGGATGAGTAAAAATAAAGATAGAGGAAAAATAAGAAATCTGTTGGAAAATAATAGAAAGATTTGAATTGTGAAGAGTGATTTTAAATGGTGAAAATAAAATTAATTTTTCATTTTTGACTTGTGAAGGAAAGAAAAAGAGATCTGAGAGACCAAATGAGTGAGGATGGTTAAGGAGATGATAGTCTAGGTGAGAGGACCCCTAGAGGTGGTAGTGGGTGTACTATAGGTAAACAACTAAGAATATTAAGCTAATTTTTGAGTATTTTAGTGATTTAAGTGTATTTTTAGAATTTTTTATTTTTAAACATTTCTAGACATCTAAATGAAACCAAATCAGTTTTGGATGGTAGAGCTTGATATTATTATAATGCTTAATTCCTAACAATGGGGGTATGGGGGGAAAAATCCCCCACTATGGTCATCATGGGGGTTGGCAAAGGTTTGGGGGTAGCACCCCTGAAGCAAAATTTTGTTAAAAATACATTATAAAATATTGTAATTTCATAGTAAATTTGGATGGTTCACTATTAGGTCATATATATAATGGTATTAATTATATTTATGCATTTTTTTCCTAATATGTAACCCTCCTTTGATATGAGGGAACTGTAATTAGGGTGGCATATTGTGAGTTAGTGAAGAGGATATTATAGTGGATGTATTGCAGGTTTTTCCCTTCATTTGTTAGATTGAATAAAAATGATTGGTTATTTCTATGTAGACGTACCCATATTGGGTGAACCACATTAAAGATGTGTCTATATTGTGTTGTATTTTTTGCATTTTATTTCCATCTTTAATTCATTAATATTGCTTTGTGTTTTATATTCCTAACAACTGGTATCAGAGTCAAAGGTTTATTTAGAAAATAAAGTTGTAAGAAAAGAGGGTTCTTGGTTCAAGTGAGAGCAATGGTAGAAGAAGGAAAATTTAAATTTGATAATTTCAACAACTAAAACTACCAGCTATGGAAAATGTAAATTGAGGACTATCTAAATCATAAAGATATTTTCCTACCATTGGGTGGAATAACAAGAATCCAATGACTATGAAGGATGGATATTGGGAAGTTATTGATATAAAGACACTAGGAACATTATAGATATGCCTGGTAGCATCGGTGGCCTTTAATATTTCAAAATAAAAGATAATAATATATATGATAAAGGCATTAGATAAAGTATATGAAAAACCCTCAACCTCCAACAAGGTATTTCTCATGAAGTATTTATTTACTCTAGAAATGTCAGAGGGTGGGTTTGTTGTTAATCATTTAAATGATTTTAACATGGTCACAAACTAGTTAAAATATATAAGAGTAATTTTTTATGATGAGGTTAGGGCTCTTTTGATTCTATTTTCATTGCTAGAAAGTTGGAATGGCTTTGTCATGGCTATGATTAATTCTATCTTTGTTTCAAACACTTTAAACTTTGATGATGTTATTGGTGTTATTCTTAGTGAGGAAATGTGATGAAAAATCATAGGTGAGGCATAAATTAATGCTTTGACTATGGAGAATAAGGGAAAATAAAAATATAGAGGAAAGGACCCATGGAATCTTGATAAGTCTAAGAAGGGAGGATCTAAATCCAGAGGAATGTTGGTGTGCTAGATTTGTGGGAAGAAAGGACACTTTGAAGAAAGATGGACAACAAGGTTGGTTTTGAAAAGGAAAACAAGGATATGGACAAAAAGATAAAAAATTAGAATCAAATGTAGTAGGTGATGTGTTATAAGATACTTTAATCCTTTCTTTAGATAACATTAATGATTCTTGGGTGTTAGATTTAGGGGCTTCATTTCATGCTACACCCCATAATAAATATTTTCAAGACTATATTCAAGGTGATTTTGGATAGGTCTATTTGGGTGGTAGTGAACCACATAAAATTGTAAGAAATGGTAAGATACAGATAAAACTATAGAATGGAAACAAAAGGTTTTTGAAATAAGTGAGACATGTTCCTAATTTGAGAAGAAATCTAATTTCAACAAGGTAGTTTAGAAGTGAGGGATACACATTTATATTTGCAAAAAATTAATAGAAGGTCACTAAAGGATCACTTGTAATAATAAAAGGAGAGAAGGTAGGTACATTATATTTATCTGTTGTTAATGTTGACTCTTTTATTTATTTAGATTCTATAAAAGTAGATACATAATTATGGCACCATAGCCTTGGGCATATGAGTAAGAAGGGAATGAAATTTATCCACTCTAATAATTTGTTTCCATATTTGAATAAGGTGAATTTTTATTTTTGTCAACATTGTGTGTACAAAAAATAAAAAAGAGTCATATTCTCATAGTTTGGAAGATAAAGAAGGATGAAAAGTTAGAGCTTCCCCATATAGATGTATGGGGACCAGCTTAGGTATCATCCTTTAGTGGATCTTCTTATTATGTTAATTTTATTGATGATGCAACTAGAAAAACTTGGGTTTATTAGATATGAAAAAAATATAATGTTTTTTATACTTTTAAGAAATGAAAATATTAGGTTGAGAATGAGACAAGAAATAAGTTGAAGTGTGTCAGATCAGATAATGGAGGTGAATACTTAAACAAGGATTTTTTTAATTATTTTTCATCTCATAGGATTCATAGAGAGAATATGGTTACAAGAACACCAAAAAAAATAGTTTGTCAGAAAGGATGAATGGGACAATCATGGAGTGTGCAAGGAGTATGAGATTACATGCAGGGTTGCCCTTACAGTTTTGGGTATATGTTATGGATACTGATATTTATTGAATAAATAGAGGGCCTTTAAGTCCTTTGGATGATGGAATTATAAAAGAATCATGGATAGGTAAAAAGGTAGATTATTCCTTTTTAAATACTTTTAGTTGTGAAGCATTTGTCCATATTGATAAAGAAAATAGAACCAAGCTTGAAGCAAAATCCAAGAAATGTACTTTTATTGGATATGGAGTTAATGAATTTGGTTACCATTTATGGGATTTTAAAAATCATAAAACCATTAGGAGTAGAAATGTGATATTTAACAAGAAGGTCATGTAAAAATATCAATTATAGGGAAAGAAACACGAAAATCCAAATCTTAAATATTTAATACTTGATGAAATCATTGGAAATGAAATTCCAAAAGTGATAGAAAATTATAATGTGCAACAAATACAACAAAAATTACCTTAAACTCCTAGAAGTGTAGTTAGAATATCTACCAGAGTAAGTAGACTCCTTGAATTATACTCTCTTTCACTTTATTATTTATTATTGACTAATGGTGGTAAGCCAAAAAGCTATGAAGAAGCAATGTAGGTTGAAACCAGAAAGAAGTGGGAGAAAGAGGAGATGGACTCCTTGGTACATAGCCAAACTTAGTATTTGGTTTAGTTTCCTATAGGTAAAAGAGCATTACAAAATACATGGGTTTATAGGTTGAAAGAAGAAGATGGAGGAAAAAAGAGGTGTAAGGCTAGACTTGAAATGGGTTTGCATGAAAGAAAGGTATTTATTTTGATGAAATATTTTTTCCAATTGTAAAAATGACTTCCATAAGAACTATTTTAAGCTTGGTAGTAGTAGAAAATTTTCACCTTAGACAATTAGATGTGAAGATTTCTTTTCTTCATGGTTATTTGGAAGAGGAAATATATATGGACCAACCACAAGGATATGAAGTAAAAGGTAAGGATAAAATGGTGTGTAGGTTGAAGAAGAGTTTGTATTGTCTAAAGCAAGCTCCAAGGTAGTGGTATTTGAAATTTGACATGTTTATGATAAAATAAGGTTATAGTAGATGTCATTTTGACCATTGTGTCTATTTTAAGAGATTAGATCATGGTAGCTATATTATCTTGTTATTATATGTAGATGACATGCTTATTGTAAGGTCTAACATGGAGGATATAAATGATCTAAAAATAAAATTAGAAAATTCATTTACAATGAAGGATTTGGGTGATACAAAGCAAATCCTAGGTATGAGAATAAAAAGAGGCCAAAAAAATAGAAAATTGACATTGTCTCAAGAATAGTACATCAAAAAGGTGTTAGTCAAGTTCAATATGAAAGATGTAAAACCTATAAGTACACCTTTGGGAGGGCACCTTAAATTAAGAAAGGAACAATGTACTAAAACTCAGAAAAAAATCAATTACATGTCTAAAGTTCCATATCCTTCAGTAGTTGGAAGTTTAATGTATGATATGGTGTGAAAGAGACCAAATATTTTTCATGTACTGGGAGTTATCAGTAGGTTTATGTATGATCTAGGAAAAGAACTTTGGGATGCAGTCAAGTAGATTCTCATATACTTGAGAGGGACAACTAATAAATGATTATGTTATGAAGGTTTAGATGTTACCTTACAAGTATATGTTGATGAAAACATGGTTGTAGATTTAGATAGTAGGAAGAGCACCATAGGATATATTTTCACTATTGGTGATACAACAACTAGTTAGATTTAAAAATTGTAGAAGATAGTTGTTTTGTCAGCTATAGAGGTAGTGTATGTTACAGCTATAAAAGCAAGCGAGGAGATGATATGGATGCAATAGTTCATGGAAGAGCCTAGGTATAGGTAAAAATATTATAAGTTGTATAGTGATATCCAAAGTGTGATTCATTTAGTAAAGAACTCAACATTTCACTCAAGAACCAAACATATACAATTTAGGTATCACTTCATTTGTTCAATTTTGGAGGATGGTCAACTAAAGTTAGAAAAGATCCACACAAGTTAGAATCCTAATGATATGCTAACAAAACTAGTCACAAAGGAGAAACTAGAGAGTTGTTCAGCTTAAATAGTTCTTTAGGGATAACAAGGAAGATGAGAAACATGTCAGGGTCAAAGTTTAAAGAAAAGTCCAAGGAAGAGTTGTAGTAGTGGAGTTACAATAGTCAACCTCCAAGTAGGAGATTTTTGGATGGTAGAGCATAGTCTTATTATAATGCCTAGTTCTTGATAGGGGGTTGGGGGGGGCAATACCCCCTAACTATGGTCATTGTAGGGGTTGGTAGGGGTTTGGGGGCAACATCCTCAAAGCAAATTTTGTTAAATAATCATTGTAAAATATTATAATTTCATAGTAAATCTAGACTGTTCACTATTAGGTCATAGATATGAATTTTTGCCATAATATGTAACCCTCTTTGATATTAGGGCATTGTAATCATGATTGAATACTATGAATGAGTGAAGAAGATATTGCAATAGATGTATTATAGGTTTTTTCCTTCATTTATTAGACTCAATAATAAGGACTAGTTATTTTTGTGTGGATGTAGCCCATATTCAGTGAACCACGTTAAATATGTGTCTCTATTATGTTATGTTTTCTACTTTTTTTTCCATCTTTAATTTATTAATATTTGTCTATGTTCTATATTCCTAAAAATTAGGTGCTATGGGTAGGAAAAATTAATTAGGGAAATGGGTTTGAAGGGTTTGGGGAAATAACTACAAGAAGGAACTTATTTCACATAATGTAATGGGTCTATAGGGAAGAATAATTAGGTTGACCAAGTCAACCTAGTATGCTAAAAAATGACAAAATCCACATGCCAACCTAGTAGGTATGTGTTGACCCTGTATATTTTGTAGACTATTGATCTAGTATAGTTTGCCAACTAAGTAGAAAAGTATAGTATGACAATGCAGTAATGGAGGGGGAATAAGATGGTTGACTTAGATTTTTAAGTCAACCAATATAAAAATAGGGAAATTTTGGTCAAAATAGTTTGAACAAATAACTAAAATAGTATAAAAATGCATGTAAATGGCCTAAAGAGTGTTAGAATGACCTAAAATGACCAATTGAGGGATAAAAGGGGTGATTAGGCTAAAAGTAGGTTTAAATGAATGAATTAAAGTATTTTAGACTTTTTGTAATTTAATTTTCTAAAAATAATTTATTTTTACTATACATGACATGGAAGATATAATACATCTTTTGTTATTTCCAAATTACAAGGGCAACTGAGATTATAGTGGTTGGTAGATGTATCATGGCTATCAAATCTATTAGAGTGCCTATTAATAGAGGATATGGCTAGACTGATATCTATAGGCCTAAGAGGTATAACAGAGATGTGTAGGATACCCTTGAGGTTAGATTTGTTAGTCATGTTTCTAGGATGATAGGAATGATTGACTAACACCTTCAAGTGAGAAGTGGAGGGGGATATTATAGAGGTGGGCATCTCCTTGGAGAATGTACATGCCATTTTAGGATTGCCTATAATAGGGACACATATGACTACTAGGATACCTAATAATGATGAAGAGAAGAGATCCTTAGCTGTATGGGCTAAAGGCTTAGAGAACATATACTTAGGTCAGAGTGTGAGCATATTTGATATGTATACTTAGTTGTATGGGCTAAAGTCTAAAGGATATGATAGGACTTATGATAACATGAGTTTTATGACACAAGTCAGATAGCAAGGTACCACTTTTTATGATAGCCTTGAGTTAGATGTTATTAGAGGAGAGGGAGCTATATGACCTAAGATCTATCATCTAGGTACAGCTCATACATGATATGCATGGAGTGTTTTCTAAAGGGAAAAAGTCTATTAGATCGATCATATTATTTAGGCATGGATCAGAAGAGGTTCCCTATATATCAAGTGACTAGGTCAACTCATGTGATCAATGATAGGTCACCACAAGTATAGATATGGAGACATGACTAGATAGCATGGGTTGTACCCCACATGCTATCACTATGGATAGTGAGATGAATGGATATAGTATGGCTACTATATGCACACATCACTACTATATTCCTAGTTGGGACATAGTTATACCAAATTTAGTGTAGATGGAGGTGACATGGCACTACACTTGGTGGATAGAGCCACATTTGGTGGTATGAGTACCAAGGTATATGGGCTTCCCTCACCCAACAATTTTGATAGGAGTGCCCATTTTTTGGGTCTAACATGTTATAGAGCTGTGGGGGAAAGGAGGATGAGGGCCACCAGTGGCAAGGCTAATACTTAGGTGACATCATGAGAGACCATGGTTTGGTCGAGCACGATGGGAAATAGAGTGAGAGGATATGGGGGTGGAGGTAAGAGCATTAGAGGTCCCACTACTAATTTTGTATCAAGATGAGTGGTGACCATCAAAGACATAACATCGATGGAGGTCATAAGATCAGGAAATAGAAGAGAATGTAAATGTCTTAGATGACCCAAGAGGTGGGCCAAGGTAGAGTTGGACTATAAAAAGACAACTCAATCATAGCCTGAGATGGGTATGAATGACATCTCTAGGATTTTTATTTAGGGGGTGACTGATAAAGGATTTTCTTAGAAGCCTATAAATGGGGAGACTATGCTTGATAGTTGTGGAGATGGCAAGATAGTAGTGGTCAACACATAGAGAGGTAATAAAAGATTGTTAAATGTTCCTTTAAATTTTACTTGAAATACACTAGATATAAATAAATAGATTTTGAGATATATTAGTGATCTAATATCCATCTGGTTTAGTTTTTGTAGGTGTGGTAAAAGATGAGGAGACTCGATGGGGGTCCCTAGTGAGTGGATCACTCCATGATGTCCTAGATGAGGTACTACTATTGTATAACCCCATTACACTAGAGGATCTTAGGGTACCATCTACCCCAGCTCAAGTGATCTAGTTTAGACTAGAGAGAGAGGTTGTGAGGTAGCTATGATCACACAAAGAGGGGATGTAACCACCAATAAAGATGGGTATAGGTGAGATATAGGCATGGTAGGCCATGGCTGAGGAAAGACATACACATCTAGATATAGTGACATAGATAACATAGGTACATGCCCAAGATAGAATGATACATGTAGCATCCCTGACCCATATGACACATGTATAGGAGTAGGAGAGAGTGACACATGCAGTGACCTTGACCCATATAACATAAGTATAGGATTAGGAGAGAGTGACCCTAGCATAGTTGGCATAGGTTTAGGTTGAGTTAGATCATCTATAAGGGAAAGTGTTAGGACTAAGATCTTAGATAGCCTATAATGAGTTTTTTTATATTAAAAAAATAACCATATACAATTCTCTAGCTCTATGGCTAGGACCTATCCTACCTATCTCGTGGCCTAACCATGCTACCTTTAGATACCTCAGTTTGACCCCTCTAAATAGAAAATTTTAAAGAAGCTTTCTAAGATCTTAGTCTTAACACTTTCCCTTGTAGATGAGCTACCTCAGCCTGCACCTATGCCAACTGGGCCAGGGTTGCTAGATGTGTCACTCTCTCCCAATCTTGTACCTATGTTATATAGGTGAGGGTCACTACATGTGTCATTCTCTCATATATATATTTATGTGTGTGTGTGTGGATAATTTTGGCATTTTGAATATTGGTTTTATGTGTTATCATTATGGTTGTGGTTGTGTATGCTTTGGATATATTTTTTTAACACATGTATATAATTTTTTGTTGTATATGCTATAGGAAATATATGACACATGTATGATTAAAAATAAATAGGCAAAAGGGACTTGGTAAAATATAATCAATTAATGAATTTACTACACACTATTTTGTGTTGTGAAATTTGAAATTATAATAAAATGACTAAGTATACAAAACCAACAGATGGTAAAAAAAGGAATTTGTTTTTAAACCAAAATAAAAATTTAGCACCAAATTAAAATAAGAAAAATCACACTAAATCATGTTGAGAAGTATGAAAATAATTTAATAAAATGGAAATCATGTAAAAGAAACAAAATGGCATAAAAATAAATCAATTAAGTCAATCAATCATACTAAATCATGTTGAGAAGTATAAGATAAAAACAAAATTGGCAAAATTTGGGTCTTAAATTTATCACACTAATTCAAGCTAGGAAGTATGAAAATTTTGAATAAATGTTTGGATTCTTACATGTGATTGGAAAATAATAAAATAAAAGTGAAATAAAAATTAAGTAAACATAAAAATTACTAAATCAAGCTAGTAAGCATGTCAATGATGTGTAACTTCATGATCAATTGCATCTCATCTCTTATTTGACACATGTAATTTTGATTGTGACTTGTATTATTGGAAAATTTTGTGAGGAGGACCAGGTCCTATCCACAGTCTTATACTAAAACTCACAAAGGTAACACCAATGAGGTGGAATAAATGTGAAAATTTGGTAACAAAGGATGTTGGTAATAGGAATGTGAAATTATGGTAATTTGTGAGGATGACCAAGTCCTATATATGGTCTTATAATTCAACTCACAAATGAAATCCCAAGGGGAGTGATCAGTGAAAAAAATATTTTTCAAGAGGAAATATGAGGAATGTATGGAGTGAAAAAGGGAATATAAAAATCATAACTTAGGCATTTTATGAGAAGACCTTAGGAGATAAGAGGCATACTAAGGACATGAGAAGACACTAAGTGACTAGTCACCATGAATGTATAAAAGAAACATGTTCACTATAGAAACAAAAATTTATAGTCAAATAAGCATGCTAATAATATCAACTCATGAAGGTAGATTGGTATAATAAAAGGAAAATGGACCTACCTTCCCATGATGTATTCCCCATTCCTCAAAACCCCTTACATAGTTGTCAGTTTACTACAAAGATTGAGTACTTACATGACAAAGTAAGTAGCACTAAAATATGTTTTATTCTCCTTTTCTAATCTACTAGCCTACTACACTTTAATGGACCTTGGTTCTATCATGAGTCTAACTATGGAGTTTGAGATTCAACTAGAAGAAATATATGCGCTTTGAATCGCATCTTTTAATGTGATTTGACTTTTAAGAATTTTGAATGTTGTTGCCTTTTATATCATTTCCTTTTGTTAAATGATTTGGGATTTTTTATTTTCTTAAGGATTTTTAATATTCCTCCTCCATGTGGACTTGAAATGAAAAAAATGAGAATTATAATGATACACATGAATGAGTTATAGGCTTAGGCTAAAGAAAGATAAGTAACCAAAGACAAGACTGACTAGAACACTTAGGCTTAAAAATGAAGCACCATGTTATTTCAAGTATAAACCATGTATATGCTTAGTTTAAGAGAAAGGAATGAAGGGGAAAAGGATATCCAAAGTGGACTAGTCAAAGGAGATTATAAATAAATTAATTATTTACTAACTCATCACATGGTAATAGGAAACATGACTAAAGGGAACCAAGTTTGTATAACCAAGTCACAATGATAATTAGCCATGAAAAATAGATATAAGAAAAAAATCATAAAGATACAAGAAGGTAATATTTAAGAAAGAAGGTGCAAGAAGGAAAAATAAAGTAATGATAAAGAATACATCCATAAGAAAACATAAATGATAATATAAGCAATATAGGATGTAAAAGTAAAGTCACCATTTAAGATAAATAAGAATTTGACATAGTGTCAAATGATATAATAGATAGATAAACATAAGATTGGAGCATATATCCAATCCAAATGAAAATGTAAAAACACCATGCATGTTCTCATAAATACTAATAAATCTACCCCCACACATTATCCAAAACATCTGATAAGTCTCTATGAATTTGGACATGAACTATTGCTAATGTCTCATCTATTTTCAATAAAAATTGGAAAAATAATTCTCATATAATCTCCTTAATAAAAAAAATTAAGAATGTTGGATGGATTAAGCTAAGGAGGGAAATCAAGAAAGGGATGCTTGGGAGAATGCATGGGAGTGGGCTCTATGGGAGATGAAGGGATCACTAGTGGGTAAGGATCTACATGTGAGGGACTCATAGGTAGAGAAGGATCCACAAGTGAGGGAAGGTCCACAAGTGAAGGAGTCACAGGTGGAGGCATAAGAGGTGATGAAATGACCATAGGAGGGGATGGAACCATAGGAGTTAGAACCATAGGAGAAGAATGAGGATCCTTATTATAATAAAAACTGATGGGAGGAATGGTATAAGGTCCAATAATAGTTATAAGATTATATTTAAGGTGTTGTCAAAGTATGTGGTAATGATTAGTGTGATGGGTGCCATATTGGTGCCACCGATAATACACCTCACCATACTTAAGAATATATTTAGGAAGTACCTTTGGGGGAGGTATGGATTTGTCCAAGGAATGAGGGGAAGAAGGATGAAAAGTATCAATATATTATCATAGCTTATGATAATGTGTGTAAGAATGATTATTTGTTCTATGGAAGCAATAGATACATCTATGAGTAAGCTTAGTAGAGGTACTCATAAGAGGAGGAGTAACAGGAGTGGAAGGAAGTTGGGAAGGCTTGTTGGTCCCTTTGGTGGGAAATAGATCCATCAGAGGTAAAGGAATAAAACCATCACCAAGAGAAGGTGAAGGTGGGGAAGAAACAAGACTAGGCTCAATAGAAGGAGAAATGGGCTCAAAAGTAGGGATAGGCTTAGCAACTATAAGAGTATAAGCATGCTCGACTATAGTAAGAGCAAGAATGGGCTCTGATGCAAGATCAACCGAGGGAGAAGTGGGGTATACAAAAGAATGAATAAGGGTTGCATGCATCTCAAATATAAGCAAGATATAGGGGTCAGGATACCTAACAAAGTGGTAAGGCCCAGTCATAGAATGATCCATGAGCATACTCCTATGAGGTTCCTCACAAATTAGAGGATCAACACCATCTCTACCCCATGATAAAAAGGAAAAATACTAAAATTTAGAATTATAAATGAGGTAATATGGAAAGATATATTAAAATACTCAAATAAAGAAGAATGATAATGGATAATCTCAATATCATAGGCCTGAACAAGACCTCCTAAGAATGGATCATCTAAGGAGTAACCATCATCATAATCAAGTGTGTGAAGGTTAATAATGAAAATAGGGATAACCTTGTCATCTGATGAAGTATGGTGAATATAATTCCAAATCTTAGTTAGGACAAAAAGAGTGTCATCATAAGGAAGTTTGTGAGAATAAGGTTAAAAAAAATTGGAGGCTACAAGATGAGATAAAGTGAGAGATTAAAAGTTTTCATCTTTAGGTTAATCTCATCAGAATCATCATCATCAGAGTCTAAGAGGTTAGAAGGAATGTTCCCAATGATTTGGGATGAGCATTGTAACCTCTGGTGGAATTAATGAGAAAATTGAAGCATTGAGACTCATGAAATGGAACATTGGGCAAAGGTTCAAGAGTAAGAATCTTGAAGACACCATGGTCTTAGAATTGTTCAAAATTCTAAGGATTAGTGTCACCCTAAATCTTATAAATGGCTCCATTATGATGGAATTTAATGCATTATCAGGTGGAAGAAGTAACTGATCTCATACCATAAGTCCACACCCTACCAAGAAAGATATTATAAGAGAGGAAAGTTAAATATCATCACCTTCACATGAATGGTAACATGTGGGATAGTTATGTGAAGCTACACATAACCTAAAGGAGGCATTTTCCTTTAATCATTTCTTTGGCATGTGTTACGTGTGGACTTGAGATTACATTTAGAATATCTAAGGGTTTTAATAAAATTGAGAGAGGTAGCATAAGTTCCAGAACCCTCATCAACTAATGCATGATTGACTTGGATATCACCTATTTGTATAGTAATGAATAAAGGAGGATCATTATCATGAAGCAAAATGTCATCATGAATCATAGAAGTGATACGAAATTTTAAAGAAAGAGAAGTGTCCATTGTTTCATGAACATGGATGGACATCTCTTCACATTATTGTAATATGCTATCCTCAGATCTAGACAAGGTTGCTTCATATCCTACTAGGGGAGAATGAGGGACATTCATTTGAAACAATAATTGCATAACACAATTTCTATGATGTAGAGAGGTCCTCATAATCTCAAAAAATGAAATTTGGAAAAGGAGATTAGTGAGCTCCATAATGGGATCCCACTCATCATAACCCATGAGAAGATTTTTAGAAATAGGTGAATAGTGATTAAGAAGGTCCTCGAAAAGAAGAATCTAAATTCTTTGGAATTTGTGTTGACAGGAAGGAGGAGGTTTAGAACAAGGTTGTAAGTTATGTTGATAATGTGAAGTAGTTGGTTTAGGTTGGTGTTGAGAATTAGTATAAGAAGTGTTAGTATAATCTTTATTATAATTATTATTAGAAGATAGAGGGTTGGTAGAAATAGAATGGGAAGTGTTATCCAAGGGAGAATTAGGAATGGGATCATCAAAAGTTATAAGGTCATCTTTCCCCAACTCATTTAAGTGAGTTAGATAAGAATCATGGATAACAAAAAATGTTTAAGATAATGGAGTGTAGATAGGTTGATAATCAATAAAATCAACCACCCTTCACATACTAGTCATGTTAATCATATTCTCTTTAGAAGTGGGGTTAACAAGACTTTTTGCATTGTTTGTGAAAGGGGTGGTCTTGTCTTGGGTATCTTGATTAGGTTGGTCATTAGGAAGAGGGTTTTTATAGATAGCCAAATTAGCATTATCTTGATTTAATGATTGAGATTTAGTATGTGATTTGTGAGATTTAAAATTAATGTCATAGGCTTATTGATGCTTTGAAATGATATAATCATGATCAAAATTAGGACCTAGAAGAAAATCCATATCTAAATTATGAATTTGTCTATAGGTATCATGAAAATGACCCCAAGTAGTGTGAAACTAACAAAGCTTGTTAGGATCATACCAAGATTTCATAGGATGAGTAAGATCAAGTTCTCATGGTGGAAACCTAGGTAGACATTTAATTAATTCAACTAAGGATAAGGGTTTGTGAACATTGATGATATTTTGTGAAGATAAATTAGGATTAGTATATTATTGAAAAGAGGGAGTTGGTTCCAAAGATTGGTTAGGAACAACTTGAATAGTGTGAATAGTATTATAAGATTCTATGGCACCATCATTGGTAGCATTAAGATTTTCATTCTTAAGTAAAATATGAGGACTTTTATAAAGTTTGGGTGGATCTAATTTATGCATAAGTAAATCTTAACATTTGGCTTTGCCAATAACCTCCTCCAGAGTAATGGAGAGAGAGTGCAAACCCGATATTGTAACATGGAAAAAAGAGCATTAGTGAAGAGATGATGTTGAAGCTTGAAAGTGTATCATAGGAGGTTTAGAGTGTTTCAAAAACACTACTCATTTATGGATTAAAAAAATAAAATGCATGAGTTTCAAGTTATGATATTCTTGATATCTTTGGTGGAATAACAATATAACAAATGAATTGTTTCACAATATTTATAATGTTTGATTGTTGGGAGCAACTGTAGCCTAATACCTAACTTATGAAAATGAAAGTAATCTATATTAAAGTTAATTGTGATCAAAATATAAGCTAAAATCTAAGATAATATGAATATTTAAAATGAAAAATAGTCTAAAGTGAATTGATCAAAACATAAGAAAAAGGAAGGTTAGGAAAAAGAAGAAATATGTTGTTGATCTTCATTACAGACATTATGACAAATTTTAGATTTCATCTAAACATGAACTTAAAAACCAATGTATGACATGAAAAAACATAAGCTCAAATCCTATCACACATCAAGAAAACATCTAAAGAATGTGGAAATAATGCAAATAAGAACTAGATTCACTTTAAAGATTTACTCCTACAAGCAAACAACATAAGTACATCTACAAAAAGAGAAAATAAATGAAATAAACCTATAAAATTTTAATCAATATAGAATTAGCACAAATTCACAACTTTTTATTTAAAAATTTACACATCAAATATTCATAAAAACCATTCAAATCTGAATATTAGACTAGACAAGTGAGAGAACAACCATAAAAACAATCACACAAACAAATGAGACAAACTTCTTAGAATTCTCTACTTACATTGATTGCTCCAAAATTTTCACAAAGTTTTCTTGCTCAAAACTCCCTCCCTTTTACAATTGATAGTACCCTTTATATATAAAACTAAGGAGGTATGTTGGTCTATTTGGTCAAATGATAGTTGTACAAGTGTTAAGGAAAATTATCCTTTTATAACATTATAGAAATATGAATCTCCTAAATTGACTAACCTGTAAGCAATGTGATTTACAAAAATGCACATGATTTTACAAAATAATATTCCCTTTTTCAAAATATATACTTCTAGTTACCAAAATAATATTCTTTAATCAACACATTTAATTTTGATATCCTTTTGTTAATGTAGTCCCTTATTTCTACTATAGAATCTTCATTGCTTTTTCATTCTAATAATAAATTAGCTTTAGGTTGATGATAGGTTCCATGAAGATTTCATCTTCTTGATATGTCAAGCCTTTGACATCTTTATCAACCCTTTATAATTCTTCCTTGATGATCCTTGCCTTTGAAATCTTCTCTTATGTAATAAAGAACATGTCCATGATCTTCATGATGTCATCTCTTATCTTTCCTTAGCTCTAATTTTTTACTTCATGTGTGACTTGGGTGGATCTATGCTTTAAATTATCATCAGTTATTAGACCAATTAGGCTAGGTGTAGTGGGATACTTTATTATGCTCCCCAATATGTGTTTTATCCTAATTTACAATTTCTTGCCATCCTAAAAAATATCTTCTAGGCTCTTGGACCATTTTCTCAAGATTTTAATCTTGTCTACCAATACTACCATGGGCATATTCAAATGAGCCAAGATGACTATTTTAAAATTAGGGATTTGATCTTCTATCAAAATATTGATCAAATCTTCTACTTTATTTCTTGAACTTTTCCATTAGTGGATTTGGCTCATGGCCATAGGGCTCTGTTAACTCACCACACCTTGCCTAGACCTTATTAATTTTAAAGAATTAAACATATCATATAAAGTAACTTCAAACATATTGATCACAGCTTCTGGGATAGATAGGATAGACTGCTCCTACAAGTTCTTTTGTTGTTTCAAGACCTTGATAGTAGCCTTTAGTTGTTCTATTTGTTCTTTGGCCAGCTCTAAGACATCCTCTTAAAATTTTGGATCTTTTCTAGGTTTCTATCTTCATACTTGGGTCAAACTAGCCAAGTTTCTACATTTTGGTATGTTATTTCTTCACCACCTATCATGATCTTTTTCTCTATCACCCTCATCAAGCTATTAGTCTTTGGGTCAAACATGAATCCAACTAAATATTGAGTCACTTGAGGAGTAGGGATACCTTTTTGTGCTTCACTTTATTGACTTGGAGTAGCCAATCTTCTCTACCCTTCCTCTTATAAAGACATAATCTATGGATTCATTTCTTATTATAATGGGATGTTTGTAGCCTTCACCATGGCCCAAGGATGATTCATAGTAGACACTCTCTATAATCTAGGTCTATAGATGAACCACTCTAGAATAGCTAGACCATAAATGATGTTTTCCTCACTAAATATATTCAATTCACTCAAAAGGAAAGTGAAATTCACTTTAGGTCTCTTAGATATGGGAATAATGGCCATCTCAACCTTCCTCTTGGGGATGTCAATATGAAGTCTAATACTTCCTTCCCTTTCTCTTCCTTGGTTTATTTAACATGGGCTTATTCATCATTTGATTCATAAGTGTTGGATAACATTTTCAATACATCCTCCATAGACTCATTAGGGTCTAGGGATACCATGCGAACCTCTTCTAAAGATGATCCTTATTCCTTTGCCTGAGTTAAAGAATAAGCAATATCATCTAGTCTTTTCTCCTCAAGCCTATGCTTAATCTGCACTTCAGGTTTGGGCTCTACTTGTGGTTCAGTTGGTGGAAGTCTAGAAGGTGTAATACTTAGCAAATGATATTGTCTAGGCCCCAACTACTATTTTCCATCAGTATTTTTATTCCTCTCAATTCTATATTTAGGTCTAAGGTTATGTTCCTTCAAATTTATAGTGACCTTAGAGTATTAATATGCTTTGGTGTAAATAGGGTCAAAATCATTGGGATAATGATCATAAGGTACATTTAGCATTCCCTTAATCTTCAAATGTTCTTTAACCCTTAGACAAGGGTCCCACTATATAAGATCATCCAACTATAGATTGAAGGATTTTTTATGCTTGGATGATGCCTCAATATTATACCAATGCTTGAAGATGGTCTTGACAATTGTTATTTTTAGGTTATTGATTAGTCCCTTTATTTTGGTCTTATAGAGACCATATATGCCATGGAATAGCTGATATGTAACTTCTTTCTCATCTAGCTTGTCAGGGACATGAATAGGTAGCCTAAGAGGAGAAATTTGTGTTCCCTTAACCCTTATAACCATACACTATAGATATAACCATATATCCCCTATTGCTTCAATAGACTTTTTGATCAATACGATGACCCTCACCATTCGAATCCTAGCTATAGCCTCACTTAGAACTAGATAAACACAATCACAAATGAGTTAAATGTGGTCTATATATTTGACTATGTGTATCTTTGAATAAGAATGTGAAATAGTTTAGGTTCTAATGGGTGACCATTCCCTCTAGTTTGGGATATTGGTTGTTGCATAGAGAGCATATAAGAGGTATGACATCATGAAAAATTGGGTTTCCTTCTTGTTCTTGATTGTGAAAATATGCCTACTCAATGAGATGATTATTATTTCATCTAGAGGGGGAATATTTCCTTTTCAACCATAAAATAGACTATAAACATACATACTAGATCAACATAGGCTATAGTTGCATTTCCACATAATTTGTTTAACATTCTCATAATCATCTTTACCCCTGGTATGAACTAACTAATTGGGATTTTATTATTGAAGTTTGAAAAGGCCTAGTTCCTAGAGTATAACCACATGGATAAGGTGTCCTTCAAATCATTTTTTTAGCCTAGGTATTGACTAAGGTTAGGCCAATCTGGGGTGGGGGTAGTTTTTAATAAGATTCAAATGCCATTACATAAATATGTGTAACTTTTCTATGATTGTGCTCATTGATTAACATGCCTTTATCAAATTCACCATATTTAAAAATAGGATCAAGAATGTTTATATAATAGAGTACCTCAAGTTTCAAGGCTACATAATGAATACTTGTCATCTAGATTACAACTATATCGTCATATAGTTTCTTAGTAAAGAGATTTTTCTCTTCTTCTTAGGTAATGGCTGGTTGATTTTCAATGGTCTAGAATAAATTTGACCAGTTGTTGTCTTTGATGTTTAAAGCATTGGTAATTAATTATATGTCCATAAACACTCATCTCTCAGCATCTATGGTCAAATAAATCTTGACTTCTTCCTTTGAAACACCCTTTTGACCTACCATTACTATGATTTTTATCAAATTGCTTACTGGTGGACTACAATTTAGTTCTAAGTTGAATTATCTTTACACATTCAATAATTCAATTCTCCTTGGCTTGATTACAATGAAAATAAGGTCAAATTAGGGATTTTATATGTTCTATGGCTTTTTTGAAGTTCAAGTAGGTTTTCATATATATTTAATAGTGGTAGTGTATTTTGATTTATGATCTTCGTGACTTAGATTACATTTAGATCTCATATTTATACCTTTGCAATTTTTGGTCCAAAGATCTTTTAACCTAATGTGTACACTGATGTGGCACAACCATGTCACTACATTTATTTATTTTTGAAATGTGACCATTTTCCCCTAAGACATGTGTCAACACCCCATTGGGTCTGGTCCCATTGAAAATTCCCCCTTATTTCACACTATTGATTTGGATCTGGGAGGTTGAATGTTATTGGTTGACATTTACACTTGGCACCTAAGATTTTGTCATTTATCACTTTTGTAGGCCTTCTCTATGCTTCCAACTATCATTTTCTTCCTAGGACAATGCCTTTGCACCACATGGTAACTCTAAATTCATATTTATCTCTTTGAAAATTTAGATTTAATCTCACACCATTGGATCTTGGTTGGATAGATCAACATGCATCATCGACATTGATCCTCTGGGTTATATCCTTTACTTTATATCCCATCGATTTCCTGGCATAGTCTCCACAATGGTGACAGTTTTCACCTTCTTGAGCTTCCTAGGGTTACTTTGAAGTTTTGACTTAATGCTCACTATTGATCAAAATGTGTACATTCAACCACGTACCATCAATATTTAAGATAGTGCTCAAGCTTTAACTATGAGCCACAGTTGTGACATTTATCATTTCTACACTTTCTCATAGGGATTTTGACCCTTTGACCTTGCCTCATACCATTGGATCTTCTTTTCTCGATCAAATTCTCTTTATTGATTTAGGTCTTGACTTATTGACTTTGTATAAGTCCCCACGAGTGTGACACTTATCATTCTCAAGTTTGATCCATTCTTATGGACAAAATAAAATAAGTAAGGCTTAGGTAACATATAGAAATTAGGATAAAGTCTTTAACCTAAGGTTTTTTCCATGTTAATAAACATAATTAAGAACCTTAGGATAATATTTTAGACTAAGTATGAAATATGATAAAAGGGACCTTGAATTTAATTATTCCATGTGAATAAAAAAAATAACTAAGGGGTCTTAGGACATAAAGGACTTATCATAAAAAAAATTTAGACTAAGGTTTTGGTCATGTTAATAAACATGATCAAAACCTTAAGATAAAATATAAACTAAGTCTTAAGTAAATATAAAATGTTCTCATATAATTTTAAATAAAATGAACCCATGTAATGTTAAATTCAATTCAAAACAACTTAACCTAACATAATTATATTAAGTTTTTTTAATGATTATAATAGAAATAAACTAATCAATTAAAAAACTAGGGTTTAATGAATGGGGTCAAATTAACATTAAGGTTCAAAACCCTAAATAGTGTTCACACATATGAGACTCCATTAAACCTACATCTTGAAACCACATGAAGTAACCATTAGCAACATTAGACAAAATAATAAAAAATATTAAATGGAGACATGTCACTTAAAATAAATGAGAAATAGGTGTGGATGATCTTCAAATAAAGAACTTTGATCAAGTGGCATTTCTAATTCAAAGCACAAATTAGAAAAATTAGAAACAAGGGTCCACATTTTTTATAAATGGGGATATGTTGACCTCAAAAAATGGAAAATGTTATCATCAACCATGTTATGTTCACACTTATTTGACAACGTTTTCCACCTTTTAACAAAAGCTTGGGTAGTTTCATTTTCAATTTGTTTATAATTTATGAAGTGGGCTAGAGTGTTTTTTAGAAGATCACTAGTTTGGAATTATTAAACTAAAGCATTCACTAAATCCTCAAAAATATCAATGGAATGAGTTATATGTTTATTGTACCAATCTAAATAATCACCTATAAGGGTTTTAACTAAGATCTTGGTGGTGGCAAAGGTGTTCAATTTGACCCAATCCTTACAAATATTTCCAAATGTTTTAAGATGAAGGGTAGGATCAATTAATCCATTATAAGAAATAGTAGGGGTGATACCTCCTATATAAATATTATCAATTTGAGTGGTAAGAGTCTCATTTTAAATATGTTTAATGTTTTTGGTAACCAAAGGAGGTTGAGGGATGAGATTTCCTTGGGAATCTTAAAGAGGAGGAGGGGAACATTTTGATTACATGTTCCCCAAGTCATGGGTTGAGGATGAGTTTGAAGATGGATAAGGTGATTTTACATTCTCATCATTTGATTTGTATTATGATATTGAAAGGTATTCATTTGATTGAGTGTTTTTAATAATAATTGGTGGGTTTAATCGAAATTGTTATCACTATTTGAAGCAATAGAGTTGGTATTAGTGGATTGGGTACACTATTGGTGTTAGTAGGAATTCGAAAGGAACTATGAGAATGTGAAGCACTAATGGAAAAAAAAACTATGAATAAAAAGGACTAGTGAATGGATGAGAAGAAGAAACACTAGAAGCATGATTACCTTGGGTAGAAAATGATGCACTAGTGGAAGGATTAAGGATAGTAGATCTTATGTGAGGCCCACTAGATGTAGAACCTACCATGTTAGTGGATATACTAGGCATAGAGATATAATAAGTTAAAGAAGAATAGGTCATGGTATGAGAAGGGGTTATAATCAAGGGAAGAGGCTGAGAATCAAAGAAATTGGTACCCCCAAATCCATTTGAGAATGTGGGAGTAGGTGAATGAGGCTCTTTAGATTGACCACTAATCATGAGATGGTAAATGGTAGAAGGATAATTTCCTTAACGTTGAGGAAATTTGGAGATAAAATAAATCATTTTAGGGGTATACTCTAATTTGGGTTGATCTTCTAGGGAAAAGAGAGGATTAATCTATGAAGAGGTATGAGGAGGGGTCCCATATATTATTATGTGAGTATCTATATGAACATTACTCTCATCCAAGAGAGGATCCATATCTACATATGGGAGATCCTGTGAGGGTTGGGAAAACTCATCATGTTTTTTGAATTCAACTTAGTGTTGTCTTCAAACAAAAAAAATCATGATGAAAGAAAAGGACTAAATTCTAGGTAAGAGAAAATGCAAAATTAAGTAAACAAAAAGTAACATAAATAATATAGGGTTAACTAGGTCAATATAGCATAGAAAATATGTCCTAAAAATAGTACAAGGTCAATTGGGTCAACCTAGCATAGTAAATAGAGGTTGGAAAAGAGAACAGGGTCAACTAGGTCAACTAAATACAACAAATAAGGAAAATCAAATAGCTTGTAATAGACTATGTTAACTAACATGATTGTGTAATGAGATGATTGCTTTTGCAAGTATTTACAAAATTAAAAACTAAATGGAAATAATCAATAAATTGGATTAATGAGGTTTATCCAATTGAGGCACATAACATAAATCCTTGCACCAATGTTGGTTAATGTAAGTTTTTGCAATACAAATTATAATTGATTAAAGAGAAAGAAATCAAATTGAAAAGTAAAATCTAACTAGATTGTCAACCTAAATGTTATTAGATTATTATAATATTTTAAATGTGATAGGAAGTTGGTTATAAGCAAGGAACTACAAAGCAATATATGGATAGTTTTAAAAAGTTTAGACTGAAAAGGATCTATATTGGTAATGGTGCATGCTTGTTATTGGGGCCTACTCCCTCACTTCACACACCACAATTATAAGGGTCTCAAGTGCTTAGATAGAATATACCATTAACCACATGTTTATACTTGGCTAGAAAATCAAGTTGGCTTCCTTATTGGTGATGAATTTTAAGTCAGTTGGCCTTGGATAAATAATTATTAAAGTGTTTGTTTAAGATTTTGTGATTTGGTCATGTGTACATAAAATAGAAAATAATGAAACCAAATGATAGATTAAAAACCACCTAATTAGGCTACGTGATCTATTATAAGCATGAAATCAATAATAAATGGAAGTGTGAGCTAATAACTAACATATAATGGTTAATTCCAACTTTGAAACATGGTATAATGTTGATGCAGTTGATAGTGTATACATAAAATATAGAATAGGGTTAATAGTGTCACCTATATACTGTGAAAGCAAAGGTCTGAAAATAAATAGGGTTGATATATTTGACCCACTTATCTAAATAACACACAAAATATAGAACTAGGTCAATAGAGTCGATCTAGTTGACTGTAAAAGTGCAATTTTATAGACTATAAACTATGAAAAGAAAAGACTGTAAGAAAAGAGAGAAAGAATAGAAATGAACCTTGGTGGGTTTAAAGATGTATAAAAGTGAGTTTATTATAAAATAACCTTGATAAATTCTTGAAAGTCATACTAACAGGATCGACTAGGTGGATTTAGCTTTGAAAAAGCCTATTGCAAAGTGCCTAAAATGGATAGGGTCAATTGGGTCAACCTTGTATGCTAAATAGGACACTTGAAAATCTATAGGGCTGATTGGGTTGACTTATTAGTCTAGATTGGATGTCTAAATTATTAAAAACTATACTATGTTGAGTGAGTTGATCCAGTATCCTGTACCTAAAAAATATCCTACATATAAAGAATAAAATCAATTGTATGTGATTGTGTGTTAAACCTACACACATAATTTATAACTATGTCAATACAGTTAACCTAATATTTTGAATATATGATAATAAAAATTATAAAATAAAGAAATAAGTGAAACAAACCCTACAAGGGTTAAATTCATGTTAGGTTCACTAGAATGTATACAATTACAAATGCATCATGTCTATAAATAAATACTAGGTCAGAGAAGATAGAACATACCTACACTTCTGATTGGGAATACATTTGTTAAGTAGGAGCATGACCAATATGGGGATCCACTAGACTTGATTAGGGTATCATTTATCATAATACACTATGATAAGAAGGGTTCTAAAGCTTCTAGTCTAACACAATCACACAATAACCCTAATGGGGTCTTAGGTTTTGATATTTCACCTAAACTAATAATAAGTAAAGTAAATATAATCTATTGTTGATCATATATTGTGGCACAAAGTGGTGGTTGTAAATAATATAGCTAAACATGCATAAAAGACATATAGTCACATCAATGTATACAAAATACTAATGCATGTAAGAAAATCACAACTGCATATCTATCTACTCTTATAAAGGAGAAATAAAATTAGGAATACTTACCTTTAAAGATGAACTTGTTGAGCCTTAATCTCTCCCTTGGCCAAGGTGATTCCTAAAAGGTTGTTGTGGCATGTAAGGATGATAAAGATAAATAAGGTCTAAGATACAAAACCTATTAATGCATACAAAAGACTTCTCCACAAGACAAGATCCATATTTCCAAATAAAGTTTGTAACCCTAAGATTTATTCCTCAAGTAGAATGGTTAATAAGAAAATGTTCATTTGCTCTTACTTCTTATTTCACTTCTTCTTATCAAATGACGGAAACAAACTTATATTTATAGGTAGAGTTGACCCTAAACCCTTATAAAAATCTTGGCCAATAGGGTTGACCCAATTGACCTAGCATAGTTTTAGACAATAACTCACTAGGTCATGAGTTAGGTCAGCTAAAGGTCAACTAGCTTCTAAGTGAAAAATACCCCAAAACTATACAGGATCAACCTAGTCGACCCAATACAATGGACTGATAAAATGGGATTTAAGTGAGGAATAAGAAGATAAAATGTATCAAATGCCTAAAATTGGTACAATAAAGAATAAAAATCTTAGGTTTAATGTTTTTAGGACACAAATGTGTAGATAACAAGTGGCAAAATGGATAACAATCCTATGAAGTATCAATGGTGTACCCACCCCTTTCTTGGTGCACCCCTTAAGGCATGCACTCATAGAGATTGAGACTTGAAGGGTCCCTAAAAGATACAAAGTGTCAATAATTGAAAAAAAATTGAAAATATTATGTGTATACATAATGAAGCTTAGAAACAAGGAGAAGTGAATCATGGAAAAGTACAACTAGATACAATCTTGGTGAATTTTCAAGTTGATGATCATGTGGTAGTAAATCAAATTGGTGATCCTAGAAAATCAAATAAATTTATTGAATCCATTACAAGATTTAAGAGAAAGGCTATATATGAGATCCAAGAGGTAATTCATGATTCAAATATTCCTAATATGGTTTATAAAAGTACTAATGATCAAATTATTTCCCCTTTAGCTCAGAAAAATCAACATGTTAAAGTAAGCTTTACCAAGTGCCTTAAATTCAAGGGGAACCAATAATAACCTATATTCCTATGCCACCAAGTGAAAACTCTTTCCCTCCCACCATATCCATTTTTGAATAAAGAACTATTGTATGGAAGGAAAAATAAGAACATGCATGTGAAGAGGAGAATTTGTCAAGAGAGAATGATCAAGATTTGTTTTGGTCAAATGAGCTAGAATTTGGCATAGAAGATAATGTTGTAGCTCTTAAATATAAAAATCATATTTTAGATAAAATTTAAATTAAATAATCCTATCATGAAGATGTTCTATAATATAAGGTATTAGTTGGTGAGATTGTAGTAGTGGTTTCACAAGATAATAATCCTAGACATGAGCTAAGTAAATATACAAAAAAGGATGTAATTATTCTTAGTGAACCTAAAAAAGATACAAGTGAGGATAAAAAGTATTTGATGACTTATGTAAATATTACTTAGATTTAATTCAAGACTTTGATATTCTTTGTAGGCCTACATCTCTTTATGAAGACATTGATAAAGTGTTTATGAAGATAAATCAGAACATGGTTACATTTAAAAGCTGTATTAGTGTTGAATATAAAAATGAGGTTAGTATTAAACCACATGATGAGTTTTTTTATATTTTATATATGTTTTATTAATTTTTTTCACTTGGAGACAAGACAAATAGGTTGATAAGTACAAAAAATGATGATCCAATTAGAGTGGCACTTAAATAACAACTTGTTAGTCATCTTCATCAACCACATGTAGAGGACTTGAGGGGTTTTTGTTTTGATCCAAGTAGATATTGATTTTTTTATTTAGTAATTTTATATTTCATTTTCATCCAAGTCTTGTTATGCACATGTTTTGTTAGTAGTTTTACTTTCAAATTTCCTCTAAGTGTTATCTTGCACATTTTTTAGTTGGTAGTTGTTCTAGTTTTAAATTCATTGAGTGTTTATGCAAAAGTGTTGTAGTTGATTGAGGAAATTTTTAGTTTTATATTTTATTATGTTTTCACAAATACATATCCCAATAGATATATCTACTAGTCTTGATTTTTTATCAAGCAAACATCCCAGCAAAGTCACCAAGAATATTGATAATTTTGCCACCATTAGTCAAAGTTGCTTATGAGTAGGTTTTCAATAATAATACATTAATGGAGTGAGGAATAATGAGGATATAAAAAAAATCATAAAATATTCATAAATCCAAAACCATTCTCATTAACAATTGACAAGTCTAAATTCTGACAGAGGTTTCTTTTATTCCTGTAACTAGCTAGTTGCAAGGTAGTGAAGGCAATTTTCAAATGTTTGGTACATGAAGTTGAAGAAGATTTGGTTAAAAAGATATTATTTGGATATTTGGTCCCATATTAAATCAATATTATATTAATTATTTTCAAGTTATAGGGTCTTAACTCTATGAATAGTCATTAATAAGAATAGGTGCTCTAAAACCCTTTTTAAACCTTAATGGCTTATTTTTAAGAGATATAATTACAATTTTGAGTTCCTTGTTTCAAAATAAAAGTTGTCTAAGATATTATTTAGAATAAATTAATTTATTACATGTTTTAAAATAATTTTTTTAGGAATAAATAAATAAATGCAAAAATATAGGTATCAGTGTTTTAAACAAACAAGAGAGACAATAAAAAAAGTGGAATGATGATATGGGTTATTAAATATCATAATTAAAAAATAATTGTGTCTTTAATCCTAATAAAATATCAAAACTCAGACCTATAGGCATTCAGAAATGAAATTATACAAGCTAGGAAACACCAATAACTGTATATTTTGAGTTTTATTGAATGAAATATCATGTAAATTTGAGTTTAAAGTTTTTTCAATGTCCTTTAAGGTTTAAATTTTTTTAAATTTTTGTACTATACTTTATGATATATAAAATTCCAAAATACAAGTTTGTTTATGAATGAAATCAAGGTGTCTTGAGTCCAAGAGAGCATAAAAGGGCATTTTTTTAGAGTTGTATATGAATTTTGGATCTAAAATTATGTTTGAAGGTTATTCCAGAATTTTAAATATTTTAAAATCATCTTTTTGAACCTTCCCTGGTCAAATAATTCAAATTCATCAAGTTTCAAGTTCTCACAATGCATTCAAGATGCTTTCCAAAACAACATAAGATGGGCATATCCAGAAGAACCAATATGAAGAGTTGTGATTGTCATCATAAAATGAATAACTATAAGATATATTTCATTAATAATTAAATTTTAACATGATTATTTCTCTAACTTTTTCACCCCCATTTTGGCTAAATTTAGAAAAGGTCAAGTCAATAGTAAGTCTTCATTTAGCCCTAAAAAAGTGGAGTTCAAAACATCCAGAAGTGGAGAAGTTGAGTTCAATTATTGGTTAAGATTTGAGGCCATATTTTTATGAAATATAATAATTATAATTTCAACATTTAATATCTCTCCTACTACTCCCCCCTTGGGCTAAATTTAGAAAAGTCAAGAAGTCAAACATGCATGCAAGATGTAAGTGAGATAACTGAAGTCAAACTCCAAGATAAAAATAAAGGAAATTTAAGTAAAAATTAAATACGAATGAAATATAAAAATTATTTCAATATAATTTTCAAGTTCAAAAGGAGTTAACTAAAGATATTCAAAGATCTCTTCAAGTTGAAGACTATTCAAACACATACAAGAACCTTTGACCTTTTTCAAACATATTTCTCTCTCCTAACAGGACATATTACAAGGAAAATAAATTTTAAACTCCAAATTACTATTTTAGAATTTGGGGAAGAAACCCAAAATTTAGAGTAAAGTTGGAGTTGTATTTCAATTGAATTAGGAATGAAGTTGAACTAGACAAGGGACTCATCTCTAGTTGCTTCTCTCTCTCTCTCTCTCTCTCTCTCTCTCTCTCTCTCTCTCTCTCTCTCTCTCTCTCTCTCTCTCTCTCTCTCTCTCTCTCTCTCTCTCTCTCTCTCTCTCTCTCTCTCTCTCTCATTTTCTATATGTACATTTATTTTTGAATTATTATGAGTATATTATACCATTTTATTATTTAAACTCTTCCAAAAATTCTACTACATCACCTTTGAAGTAATAAAGAGCTATTTTTTCCTCTATTTTTAGGTTGTTCATGAAGTGTGTACTTAATGTTCATTGATGTAGCTTAGTGAATGATTATTTTTCTTACATTTATGTCTGAAATATTCACCTTTATGAAGAATATTATAATTATTTAAGGTCATATAAAGTTTCTAAGTCTAATTTTTACCTAATCTAGAAGTGAATACAATCATTGTTCATTCCTTCCAAGCTAGTGTGAGCATTTGTCTAGACCTCTATGTGAAATAATGATGCAAGAGTCACTTTATGAAGATTAATTAAATGTGTCTAGGTCATTTATATTATAAATTTTCTAAATTATAGGCATAATTCAACTTAACCTTGTTACATCACCCCAATTTTAAGTTTTTATTTCTATTTTCATCTTTAGCATTGTTGATTCTCTCCTTTTCCTAGTCAAGAATATACAAAATTAGAGAATTTAGAGAGAAGTGGGGGAGTGTAAAAAAGAGAACCAACCAATAATATAGATATTATATCCAATATAAGGTCATCCACACCTTAAATAGTTTCCATTGTATTAATAGGAGAAATAATAGGAACACATTATTGCAAGTGTACACTTATGAGTGATAACATTAACTTCAATACTTAGACATTTATGTTCTTTTATTAGTTCAAAATCAAATCTGTGTGACATTTCTTGAATTTTAATATCCATCTTAAGTCTTCCTATAAATGGAATTAATGGAGAGGTATCATGAGGAGTATTGTATTGATGATATTCATCATTTTCTAGATGTTTGATAGGAAAAACATATTATTCCTCCTAATCAATAGTCTATGTAATCATTAGGAAGGAAATTTTAATCAAGGTTTTACTTGAACATAATTGAATATTGTCATAGCCCATGACATTCATCCTGACCATTTTTCCTTGATCCACATTATAGTTAGTTTTTCCTACTTATTTTTTAGGTTTTACACAAGTTGATTAGGTAACTATAGTTGAATTACTTTCTCATTTTTTGGGGGAACATATGAAGGACTAGGAAATAAAGCTTGTTGTTGATTTGGGAATTGGCTTTATTGATTGAACATTTATTCAAATACCCATCTTTGTTTATTTTTTTGAGGTATCCATTGTTTTTGGTTTTAGTGGGGTATCAATGGTTGTTGGGGTATCCATTATTTTTAAGTCCAAACTTGTGGTCCCCATTATTGTGGAGGTTGTAGAATTTACCATGGCATAGCCCATAGATTAGTAGGAGTTCTTGGAACAAACTGATTTAGATATTGATTATAAGAGAATATTTTCACCTATATTTTTGAGACATAATTAAGTTCTTCCTCAGGTTGGGTATGTTATCTAAGACACTTCTTGATGGCAAAAAATAAATCATATTTTTCAATAGAATGATTATTTTCAAAAATATCACATATTTCTATTTCACCAAGAGTAAAATCATGAAGAGGATATTTATCTCTACATCTTGGGCATTATATGGATAAAATGTTAAATAATTTTGTATTTTTATTTAATTCCATGTAATATGGTATTAAAACATACCAATATGTTTATTTTAAGGTTTTGAAATTCTTCCTTGAGTTGACCTACCTCACTATGACCCTTTTTTATTTAAGTTTTCAAATCCATTCCTCCTTCATGAGTAATTTCCATGGAGTTTAGAATTATCTATGAGATCAAGTTTGTTCACATACCTTTTTTCATAATATTTATGGATTCTTATGAATCATCGTCCAACCCTTTAAAAAAAAAATTGCATGGTTCTTCATCTAACCCATTTCCACATCATTTATGGATAAAGAGAAATCAATCAAGATAATCTTTTATGTTTTCATCCTCTCTTTTTCCATTCAAAATAGTTATTATTTATGATCCTATACCGTCCAATAATCCTTATGTTTATCCAAAAATACATTTTCAATCTTAGCTAATTTGTGGATGGAGTTTGGTTGTAATCCCATAAATCATCTCATGGCTAATATCTTAAGTGTGGAAGGAAATAATTTTAGTTTTTGGTTATCATTATTATAATCATGTGTTTGTAAATCACCTTAAATTTGATTAAGAATTGATCAAGATATATTATTTACATTCCCATAAAAGTAGGTAATATAGATGGGGATGTGGTTTTTTATTAGGATCATCCTTATCTAGGTCTAATTCAAATAAATATTTAATGATTCTCCCTTGAGGATCACATCTAGCTTATGGATCAAGTATACTACCATTTCTCTTCCCCATGTCTACCTAGTAAATTTTAAATATGGTCTTCTTAGGTGGTGTAGGTTCATCTGAAGTATCTAAAAGGCTATTTGATTGGGATTTTATGTCAAATTTGTGGCTCATAATTTTTTGCAACCTAAATTTCTTCCTTTGATTTTTTTTTTTTTTTTACTTATGGAGATGTGTCCCAAGGTTTAGGTGATGATAATTATGGTTCTTCCTCAATAATTTATAGTTCATTTGGTATAAGTTTTTCATGTTTGATTTCCTATTGTGAGTCAATGTTACATATGTATTTTTATTGAGGGGTTTGACAGATAAATATCCCTCTAGGATATCTTTTCCTATTCATACAATGAAAATTCTAAAATTAAACACCTAAAATTGGTTAACTATATGTATTC
Source organism: Torreya grandis (assembly GCA_037957365.1). Classification (NCBI taxonomy): domain Eukaryota; kingdom Viridiplantae; phylum Streptophyta; class Pinopsida; order Cupressales; family Taxaceae; genus Torreya; species Torreya grandis. The sequence goes on along the minus strand of JARHVA010000536.1, from coordinate 2,764,859 downwards.
TTATAGAAAAAATGTTATCTTGTGAGATAATTACTATCAGGTTTCACTTAATCCAATTGCATGAAAAGTTCATCTATTGTCATTATAAATGACCTTTCATATTTTGGATAAGTAAAGAATATAATTATAATGAAAAATCACTAGGATCTCATCAAAGAGACAAATTTTAAAAATTATTCCCTAATGAAACTAATTAAATCCCCAAAAATGGCACAAAAAATGATGGGCATCATTAAACCTCTTCATTTATTTAATAATATGATTATGGGGTAGTGTCCAAAGGCTATATGTGATATGGAGAGAAGACTTATAATTAATAATTATAATTAATAAAAATGAAAACTTGACTATGTTAATCCCTTTTATTGAAACCAAATCAATCACAAATTTTTGATATCAAATAAAAACTTACTCTATTTTTTTAAATCAAATGAAAACTAAATAATAAATTATCTTATCACAAATTAAATAAATATAAATAACTAATTTAAATCAAAGTATTGAATGTAAATACTGAAATGAAGATAAGTAAAATAATTGTTGTAATTATGAACACACCACACACCTCGTAGGTTATACATAGAAAAAAACAATAATAGAAAAGATGATAAATTAGATTATGAAATATAAAAAAATATAATTTATAAATAACACACAATTTTCCTTATTCCTCATGTGGAGTGGGCCTTTACTCTCCTTTGGAATACATGACTAGAAATAATTAATTAGGAATTTTGGAAATGCTTAAAACTCTCATTGATAGCTGAAAGTGATTAAAATACTTTTAAAATTGAATAATATTTTAAATTATTTTCTATAATAATCTATCTAATTCTACTAAACTAGAAGATTGTATTTATAATATAACATCTACAACCGATTCCTTATTCTATAACAACAATTTAACAAATATAGTTTACAACTATATTGGTATTTTTGGAATAACAACATTGGTTTCCACTTTATTAGAGAAAAGAGTGGAGAATAATTATATTTTAATATTTGATTTTTTTTCCTAAAAATTAGGTTAATTTGATTAATTTTAGCTTCCTAATTTTCCCCTTTTGGTCTTAATAGTTTGAGATTAAATTATCCATAAAAATTAAAATATTATAATTATCTTGCCTATTTTTACAAATGTTTGTGTGGAAATGTCTATTTTTTATCTTTACAACATTATCTCAAAAATAACTTTTAAATCTTCTCTTGACCTTCCTATGCAATATTTTGTATTGTATGTCTCTAGAGCTAGGTTGTTGTTGATCTTTAGAGCTAGTTTCCGATGGATATCTAGAGATAGTTTCATAAGGGAAGTTAGATCCAATATTATAAAGTACTCTAGATCCATTCTTATTTGGATATTTAGATCTAATATTGTATGGGACTCTAGAGCTAATATAGGACTTTGAATCTAGTACAAAATTTGTTCTAGACTTGTAACGTTAGTGCTCTAAATTTTGACATTTGCATTGATGATATATTTAGGCCTACATATTCAAAAAGTGACATATATTTCCCATGATTTTTTATATGTTATTAAATAATTATATAAAAATATAATATAAATAATAAACAAGACTTTTATCCTATATTTTACTTTAAATCAACTATGAGTTATAAATATTAGATTTAAAAACACTATTAGAGATGATAGATGCATGGAGATAGAGGTTAATTTTAGGATATGAGGAGACATATTTTGGCCTCATCATGTGTAACTAATCTAGATAATCATCAAATACTATAATAGGAAAATTATATTTTATGATGTACTTGTTATGTTCTTTGTAATCAAGGCACATCCTATATGTATCATCCCTATTACCCAACATTACCATTAAAGATCAATATGAACTTTATCTATGTCTAATAATATCATCCTCCAACATATCCTATACCATATTTTTGATTTCATTATTCTTGACATATGGGTACTTGTAACAATTGAATAGAAATCACATGATCTATTTTACGTAGTAGTTATTTTAGTATTTCTCCAAAAATGATTTAGTGGTTATTAAAAATTGCCTATAAATATGGATATGTATACATTTTTTTGGTTGTACTTATAATTAAAGTATTTTTGATACAAACCTATCTACTCCATTTTTGAATATATCTTATATCTAGTGATAAATAACTAGATATGGAGACTTTATACACAATCCACATATTTCAAATGTCTTTTCTTAAAAATTAAAACATATGAATAACTCCTAGAAATAAATATTTATATTTTACAATCTTTTGATCCATTGGACTCCCAAAATTATTTCTATCCCACCCATGGGAATAGAAATCATATGAGAGGCTAGCCTATAATCTCCCATGGAAATTTTGATACTATGACATTTACCTAAATAACTAACCATGCCACCATCTAAAATCATGAACTAAAAATATGGTTTTGAATAAAAAAATTAATCATGTCACTAAATTTTTGTTAATGAGTTATGTGTACTCCCCAAGTCAATCAAAATTATCACCTTTTTTGTCTCTAAGAAACCCATTACTTTGATTTTTATTGGGTGATAATACACAAAAGTGTATTACATAATAATTTGGTTAAATATCCTTTAATTACTCCTTAATATCATTCTTAACCTCACCCATTAATCCTTAATCCTTTTCTTATTCAATGGAATGTTTGATGTTTAATGATTTCCTTTAGACACATTTATGTCTTCTATTTTATTTTATATCATAGTTGAAACATAGCATTGTTTCTTATTTATCTTCAATTTTTGAGGGGTCAATCTAGAAGGCTAGGGTAATGATTTTTTTATCATAAATTTATCTTTTCCAATAGTTAATACCCATCATTTGACCAAATATATTTTATTTTACATGCATGATAAGACCATGAAATTTTATATTAAACTCATCAAACAATATTTTTTATGATATCAAAGATTTGATTTTGACAAGGTTCCATGGTGCATTTTTTTACAGATATAACATAGTGGTTATTCTATGTGTATAAGGATTAAAAAAATATTTTTTATCTATAAGTAGTTTAACTTTTCCATTGTCATAATATTTATTGAGGTTTTTAAGTCTAGAAGATAATTTTAACCCTTTCTTAAAATAGTAGTGTTTGGATTCATCTATGTGAGACTATCATAATAGTATAAACCTCTAGAACACTTTTTTGAGATTTTTCCATCTTTAATAAAATAAACCATTGGAATGATTGAAGAGAGACAATCACAATATTATAACCTTTTGGTACATCTATTTAGCCCCTAAATTGGAAATTGTAAACACTAGAGTTTATGCATGGTTGGTCCACAACCTAGAGGCCATGGAAAAGGGCTAGGCACTCCAAGAAAAATTCATATCAAAAATTAAATGGAGTCAAAACCTTTTGATACATATACTTATAGGTTTTCTACCCAAATCCAAGTATAAACCCAAATCATGGATTAAAAAACTATTTGAATGAGGTCAAAAGTGACTTGGACATAATAAATGATATTTCAATACCATTAATGAAAAACTAGAAACTATCATGATGACCTTGGATAATATCCCAACATCTCCATTGTCTATTGGGTCATTAAAATTATCCCAACCAGGATAATCAAAGTTCAAATATAGTTCACATAATATGTTACCAAATATGGACATGAGTAAGTTCAATGGTAATGATCGAGTCACCTATATGAATCAAATTGATAATTTATTTGATTAACATTATAACTAATGTGCACAAAAGGTTGTGATGGCATCTCTATATTTGGAAAATGAGTTATTCATTAGGTATAGATGGTTATGTAATTTAAAAAAATAAGGGCCTTATTATTATATATCCAATGTCTAATGATGATTTTAAGATTCACTAACAAAATGGTGTAACTAATAACTACATCCTCCAATTAGAAAAACTATGATAAATATATACTGTAACAAATTATATTTAGTAATTACAAAAAAAATCCTTATGAGGGGAGAATGTCATTAAGGACAAGTTGAATGGCATATTCTTGTGTGATCTCAAGGAAAGCATCTAAATTGGTGTTTACATTTTTAATTTAAGGGTAATATCCACACATATAACAATAAAATTATGTATAATAAAATGCATATCAGCTGAACATGATAAAATAATGGTCTAAGATGCCTTAATATACAATATATTTAGAAATGGAGTAATCACTTTTAAGGTAGGAACCACCATATAAAAATCCTTAAGTAAAAATCCAAAAGATCTCATAATGTGGGAATGTAATTTCAAGGGGACAACCTCTAATATGCTTTTACTATATATAATACTCTTCATTTGCAAGTGGTATCAAATCTTTTATTTGGGAAAGGTTTGGTATTGCATCCTTTTCATATCTAACATGGTAGTTTTTAGGTGGGTTGAAGGTTAAAAAAAACATAACTTCTACTCTAGAATAAATTTATTTATTATCTGAGCATAATATTTATTGAGGATTTTTGTAAGCATGGAAAAAAATCACACCCTTGATAAAAATAGAAGTCAATTGATTCATCTCAATGAGATGATCACAATAGTATAATCCTTTGTTAAAAAATAATAATAATATTTTTTCCATCCTCTAGAAATAGTATCCATTAGATTCACCACAAAGATATGATCACAATGGTATAACACTCTTATACACTTTTTTGGACCCTTAAACCCTAACACTAAATCATCACCATACACCCTATAATTTTTTTATGTCCATTCCACACACTAGAGGCCACATAAAAAGGCTTTCAACTCAAAAAAAAAATGCCTAGTAAGGAACAAATGAAATTTGAAACCTTTTAAATAGGAGTTTATGATTTGGCTACCCAATTATAGGTATAATTACACAACATGGATAAAAATTATATTTTGATGAGTTGAAAGATAACTTGGACATAATGAAAGGATATTTGAGCAACATAAATATGTAATTGTAAACTATCATGACAACCTTGGATAATACGCAAACATTTCCACCAAATCAAGTTCTCCTAGTTCAAACAATCCAATTTTAAATGCATTTTTTCATAATATGATACCAAAAGCGAACATGCATTTATTTGATGTAAGGATCTAGTCACCTATAAAAATCAAATGGAGAATTATTTTATTTACATCAGACCAAATGTGCATAAAAGGTGGTAATAACATCTCCATATCTGGAAACTAGGTAGTTCATTTGATATAGGTGATTGTGCTTAAAATTAAAATAATGGGCTGATTTTTACCTAGTGAGTGTTTATTGATGAATTTTAGAAGCAATAAAATAATAGTGTAGTAGAGAAATAGTTTAATGAGTTATAAACACTATGAAAAATAGGTGTTGTTAAGGATTATATTAAAAAAATCCATAACATGTCCTTATACATGGATAACATTGAATGACATTTTATTAGGTGGGCTCAAGGATAAAATCTAAATCAATTCTATCATTTTAATATAATTTCAATATCAGAGTCTATTTTCTTCACACATAGGTCATAAGAAATAGAAATCATCAAATGGTAGTCATTATATATTAGCAGAGATCACATTAATCCAATGTAATCATTCCCTCTACCCACTAGATTGACTCCTTAATAAAATTAAGAGAAATTATCAAAAGGGTTATGTTTCAACTATGACAACATAAATAGTAGAGGAAATTTATTTTGTTGAAAATAAATTATTCTATATTGAAGGTTACAATGAGGAATAAGATGACAACGAATTAGCAAGCAAGGTTGATGATCAGTAGGAGGAGGAATTAGAATATACCCAAGCATCTTATGTCATGCACTTTTAGGAATTATCACTCCACAAACCCTAAACATAGTGGTTTTCCTATAGAAACAAAAGGTGACATTGTTTATTGATTTAAGGAGTACACATAACTTCATAAACAATACATTTATAACACACTTAAACTATTTTGTTTGTATATCTATATAAATTCAAGTCATGATTGTATATTTTATTATAATCAAATGTTTATGTAAATTCCATCAAATTAAAATTTCCATGGGATATTATTGGATAGACTCTCCTATGTTTTCTATTCCCATAAGAGGGGTATACATCATTTTAGTATTCCATTATCTCACAACCTTGCGAATGATAGAGATGAATATCTAGGAGTTGTTCATGTGTTTTCTTTCTAAAGGCATGGCATTTTAACTTGGTGGATTACATGTAAATTATTCATAATGGGTTAGTTCTCACCAGTTATAAAATATTCTTTAAAAAGTACTAGATTGGTTTGTAACACAAATTTTTTCATTAAAATCATAACCAACAAATATGTCTACACAACCAAATTAATAGGATATTATTGATAAATAATAAATTTTATATAGCAATGCCAAAAGGATTACCACCAAAAAATGGATCATGATCATGCCATTTAGTTGATACCATGGATTCAACTACCAAACATCAAACCTTATACAAACCTATATGTTTAGAAGAGTGAGATTGAAAACATGGTTAAAGAAATATTAGAGGTTGATATTATCAGGCATATCCAAAATTCATATTCATCTCCAATGATAATTGTGAATAATAAGAATGTTACTTAGAGGATTTTATCTAATTATAGATAACTCAATAATTACATCATCAAAGCTAAGATTCATATTCCAGTAATTGATGATATGCAAAATGTGCTACATAGTGATGTCTACTTTATGAAATTGGATCTATATTGGAGTCACCATAAAATTCAAATCAAATATGAGGATATACATAGGATAACTTTTAAAACTTATGAGGGTCACTATTAGGTTCTCGTAATGTTTTTGGTTTCATAAATTCACCATCTACATTTCAAAGTTTGATGAACATTGGATTTTGGCCTAGTCTATATAAATGTTTCTTGGTATTTTTATGACATCCTAATACACATAAAGGCATGTAAATTGAACTTTCAAAATGTGAATCAGGTATTGATAACTCTTGAACAACATATTTTTAATACAAAACTTCCCAAGTGTGATTTTAGAGTGAAAGAGGTGGATTAGTAAGGTCACATTGTTTTGAAAGAAGGTGTCAAAGTGGACTTGTTGACTAATTTAACCTCAATTAAAATTAGGTAAACCCCCTATATATTAAAAAATTATCATATGGTCTCCTAGGTTGAAAAGTGGTCTTGTAGTCTTTAATGAGGAGAAGCATATGTTTAATCTTTTTCATTCTTTTCTTAGTTGGTCTTATGTTATCTAAGGTCACCTTTTGATTCATTTAATGAAGTGGTATAGTTTTTATGAAGTAAAAAGGTATCAATAAGAAATGTAACATCCTAAATGTTAAGAATAGTCAAGTAAACTATTGTGAAACTGATAAATTATAGTTCTAATGTCTATCCAAAAAGATTAGGCAGTTTTAGGTAGTTGTAAAATTTTTACAATAGTTATGGCACATGAGAAGGATTTAAGGAGGTATATTTATATCCCATAGTTCACTTTCATTCCTATGTAGCTTTGACAGACCTAAAATTGATCAAAATTGATTATCCTTTCTCATCACTCTCTTCGACAAGTCAAAGAGGTCAATCAATTTCCACTTAGTATGGATAGGAAGAGAAGAGTTCAAGTGAGTATACTTGGTGGGTGAATGTAATCTATATTTACTATAGCTTCATTGTCATATTTACAATTTTGGTGATATATGCTTCATGAACCATTTCTAATAATGTTGGTCGCTCTAAACTACCTTTACATCACTAATGGATTTAGTTTTCCTATCTGATGGCCTTGGTATGTGGAAATAAAGTGTTGTACATGGAATTAAAGGAAATTTTCTTCCTTTTAATTTTGGATTCAACTTACTTGGCATGTGTGAAGGTGAACTGGTATGTAACACTATCTCATTTTGCTAGTAAAAACACCATTGAAGCTATAAACAATGTTTCACCTATTGTAGTGTTTATTTTCCTATAAATAGATTCATAACAAGGATAAAATGTTTGATTTCAAAATTTTATAGAATGTTTGATCATAATTATTCATGAAGGTATTGGTCTCAAGAGTTTCCTTTATGAAATGCAGATCCTAGGATACTTGATATAGTCAAGTAGTTTCATTATAGGCATCTTCAAATCTCATGCCCAAATCTGAAAGAAATATCAAGATATGAAAGGAATACTTATGGTGTTTTAAAGTCTTGAGCATAATGGAGACTTAAAAACAAGTCCATAAACCCAGTGAAAAGTTATGAGGATGATGATAAGGTTCTAATTTAGCACATAGTCCTACATCTGATAACACCTACAAGTAGCCTCAATAATGTTCTAAATTTAATCTAAAAGAGGCAGATGAGTGTTGAGATAAAGGTGTTTGAACTCAATTGAAACCTTCAATTATGATTGCAAGCATAGATAAGACCATTATGATAATAGTGAGACCATTATATTATAGACAGACCTAGGTCCATCTTCATAGGTTGAGAAAGTTGTAAATGGGAACTTTTACCTTATTCTTTCCAAAAAAGAGATTTTGTTCTATAAAAGTGTCATCTTGTGATGAATATTGATGAGGTATAAGTAAGCCTGATGAATTCAAACAAGCATCCTATGCCTTAGAAATCATAACTAAACATAATAGGAAGTTTTTGGATCAAGATAATAAGGGTTGAGTAGGTTTCTAATTTAGTTAAGTCTACACTTAAGATGATCAGTAAACTATAGTGGCATTTAAACCAAGTGAACCTTGAATCTGTAAACCTATAGCACAATGATGGTACATGGGTAAGATCATGATCTCAAGATAAGATTTGAGTTCATTAAAATATGGGATGATCTTAGTGACTTAAAGAGGAACCTATGGCATTAAACATAATGTCCAAACATGAATAGACACCTATGATAATCTCATTTGCATGAGATGAGACACCTACAGTTTGATTACAGATTAGTTTTATCAGATGATAGATGTGAGATTGGAAGGTTGGTAGAGGTGTATGATGGGTGTACCATGTTAAAACCACTCCCATAGTGGTAATGACATATTCCCAAGTTTTATCAACAAGTAAGGGCCTTAGCCTACAATCATAGTTCAAGTTTCTCAAGCTTAAATAAAATTATGTGCATAATCATCAGTCCTATAAGTTTGTCTTGAAGATTTGAAGTATTGAGGACTCTAAGGAGTTATCTAACCATGAATTTTTTTTTCATATGGTATTAATGATATAATAAAACTATCCCTATCCTCATTTTATTTTAATGAATAGGGGAGATGCCCTCTATTTTATCAGAGATAGAGGTCGTTCCATAGGTAGTCTAACCTATAGGTAGGGTATATGGATGAGGAAATATGAATGGGAATATCCTTGAATACATTTTTGGATGGTGTTTATAGTTTTTTTAGAATTATAAAAGTGTTTAAGGTCACCTAAAACTATTGGAAATGTTTATAGGTGGCCATATACTTAGATACATAGTATAGGCCTATTAGGCCTAGAACTAGGCTTAAGACCTCACGATACCTAGTTATACTTCCATGAACACATGATATTATTAAGTAATTTTGAGAAATTAATGGGATATTTAAGGATTTATTATAACCATAAGTTTACATATAACAATAAAGAGTGGTCATTTTCATCCTAAAATCCTGTCATGGGCACCCAAAATGTAGTCAAGAGCTTGAGAGGCCATTTTAAATTACTCGTATCTATACATATAGATTGCATGGTTACCTAAGGAGATAGGAATATATTAAGAGGTTAATGAAATAAATATTTGTGTAATTGGTTTATGGGTTAGACATCTAACCTTTATGAATCATCACTAAGAAGCAAAACCTCTTAAAACCCTCCTAAAACCTTATCAGGAACTTGATGGAGAAAATATCATTGGAGATGAATCTAGAAGGGTTAAAATGGACATGATAACTTCTTAAACCTATATATCACTCACCTAGGCTCTATGACATTAATTTTATCCATATTATCATTTGTATGAATAGGCTAAAATCTAATTTTATTATAGGTTTTGATATTTTTTGTAGGTATAAAGGAGAATTGGTAGATAAAATCCATTAAGGGAGTTTTGAATTGACTTATTATAACTTTTTATACTCATATATCACCCAAATTAATCAAATAAATTCCTCTACTACATAGTTTACTATAGGCAGTCCTGGATAGATAATGAAAATGAGAAGTGATTCCCTCGTTAGAAGATGAGAGGTCTAATATTGGACATTTTAAAGATATAAATAATGGAATATAAGATAAAATGTATTTTAAAATATGAAATAAAACCTATTACATGTATTTATTTAAGAAACTACTAATCACCTTGGTGACAAATGTGAAGATTGAAGCCAAGAAGGATAGTGACTAAAGATAGTGAACATAAGTGTAAAGAGGAAGGTTAGTAGTTAGAGGGGTTTTTGATGACTATCACATATTTATTCCAACCTACCATGATATATAATATGTGTCAAATACTCCCTAAGTCATTTTTAAGTAGTCAAGTGATGTTTCATCATGAGGGCATTTTTAAGAAGGCTAATTGAGATTTTTATGACAATTTTAGGAGAAGGATGCAATTTTGATGGACATTTTCCAAAAGGACCTTCATGACCTATTTAAAACTTCATCCTATTAAAATGTAACTATTTCTCATATTTTTAAAATTATCCTTATGACCCTTCCACTTCTTTTTCCTCTCTTATGCTCTATAAATACAAGCCTTTTGGCTTTGTAATGGAATCCACACCTAGTATGTCAAATCCCTTATAGTTTAAATGTTTCTTTTGCCTTTGAAATAAATATTTCCAATCTATTTTTGAGTTCATAATATTCTTATCTAATTGTATGAATTATTGAATAGTGTAATGACAAGTGATAACTATCTATCCTTCTGTTCTCTTTGCTCTTTTATGTTTGGTGCAAATAGTTCTCCCTCTAGTAGATCACATGAAGTGTAGCTAGTTTATTATTATATCTCTAAGTGTAAAGATTATAATTAGTGTCTATAATCTAACCTCTTGTTCACTCACCATGATAATTACAATGCATATCACCTCCATGTTTGAAACACATATGTTAGATTTATCTAGGATGTTGACACTGGTATTGTGAGACATGTTTTATAATGCAAGTGTATGGTATTCTAGTGGAGATCTATCTTGTGTATCACATCATTATCATATGATATTTTTTTATATTCCTTCTATCCTTTTTCATCCAAGAAAACAAGTAGTGTAGGTGATAAGCTATCAAAGACTAATCTATGGAGTTAGCCTTTAAACCTAGAAAGTTACCTCTGCTATAGGCAACCCACAAGAATAGAGGTAATCTAATGTTTCACTCAATCTAAAGAAGGCTATAATAACCTATCTAGGGTATAATATTGAGTGAAAATAGGACCCTCACAATATCATGGCCATGATAGAATGGAAAGGTATAAAAACCCTTAAGAATATCTAGATCTTCCTCAGCGAACATGTTACTATCATAGTTTTGTGAAAATTAATACAACATAATAACACCACTCATAGATATTCTTAAGAGGTAATATTTCAACTATAACAAACTATACACCAAGGAATTTTAGATTCTAAATGAGGCCATGTGCACCACTTTGATTCTAGATACCCAAATTTGTTAAATACCTTAATTATTTAATGTGGTGTATCAGAGTATAAGGGGAATACTCATGTAAGAAGGATAACCCATTGCAATATAGATTCATCATCTCAAATGTAAGAAATTTTCTAAAGCATATCAATAAGAAAGAGATGATGGCTATTCTTAATGTAGTCAAAGAATGGAGACCATATCCAATCTGTAGAAACTTTATGATGAATATAGGCCATGATAGTCTAAAATAATTCTTGTAAAAATAACAAAAATAGGTGACCAAAATGTTGGTATATGACTTTGAAATTACATATAATAAATGAAAGTATAATGTAGTGGTGGATTCACTATTCAAGAGGAATGAGTCCATAGAGGCACTATTATGCACAATGTCCATAAGGATGTCATAATGGGTGGATTATAAAATATTTGAATGGGATAATGACACTAATACATATGTTTTTATTCAAAATTTTCATCAAGATTCTAGTGTTTCAAAAAAAAATTATAGAAAAGGAATTCCCTTTAGTAAAAATATAGGTTATACCTAGGTGAGAATTATACCTTCAAACATGATATTCTTATGGATATCCATGCTTCTCCAATAGGAGGAATTCAAGGTTATTGAAAAAATTTCATAGAATCAATAAAAAATTATTTCAGTACAAACTCATTTAAGATATCTATAATTTTTTGGTCAAATGCATGGTGTGTCAAAAAAACAAGGGTGAGAAAATTAGTACCTTGTGTCTTTTTCTACCCTTATCTATTCCTAACCAAAGTTGGGAGGATGTTTCCATAGATTTCATAACAATGTTTCATAGGTCATAAGGGAAAAAAAAAATCATGGTAATCATGGATAGGATCACAAATTATTCCCAATTTTCTCCTTATCACATCCATTTTTATTAAGTATTGTAGCATCTAATTTTTTGGATATAGTTCAAAATCTACATGCAACCCAAGATCATAGTAAGTGATTATGATATTATCTTTACCATTAGTTTTTAGACTGATATATTCTCATGTTTTATTACTCATTTGGCTTATGTATCATCATATAATCATTTATATTTTGGGTAAAAAAGTGTTGAACACATGCATATATGGTTGTCTCCATTTATTACATTGAATAAACAAAAAGTATGGGTCCATTGGATACCACTAGGAGAATGGTGGTATAGCACTTCCTTTTATACCTCATCAAAAATGTCTCTAGTTTTTTCACTTTATAGGTACTATCCACATTTCATTACCTCATCCTTAAGACTACAGCCAAAGCTTTTAATTATTAAAGAACACACTCGATATTATCATGAGGTACTAGTTTTTTTAAGAGATAACTTATGAGTAGCACAAAACTGAATGAAGAAAAAAGTGGATCAAAACCATAATGAAAGGAATTTTTAAGTGGGATAATGGGTATTTTTGTACCCATAACCATATAATTAAGTATCCTTGAAGTAACTGATAAAGGATAAAAAAAACTTTATCCTAAGTATTATGGTAGTTATCATATCCTATAAAAAAATTAGAAGTGGTATTAAACATGGATTATCATGTAAGTAAATGTTATTCAAATTTTATTTTTTGATATTTACCACATGTAAGTATAGGTTTTTGAATTATTGGATATAATCCTTGAAAGTCACTATTTTTCATAGTATTTATAACTAGTTGAAGTAGTTCTTTGTTATAATGTTGTGGTAATGCATTTACAGTTCATAAATACAAATAATAATAATGCATTTATTTTTTATTTTTAGTACATAACCATATATACCAAATGAACCAATCTGGTTCCAAAGATAGAGATGGAATTACCATTATTTATGCACATGGGGTCTAATGTAGATTAAAAAAAAATTCCATTTGATTTATCTACGTTATTGGATACTTAACATGTAACTTATGCATGTCTAATTTTAGTTTATTTTTTATCAAACCTATATTTCAGATCACATTATTCTTGTTAGGAGACCATGATTTATCCAATAGAGAATTATTAGAATATGTTGATGGTGGGATATTAGCCAAGGTCATCATGATGGTTTTTAATTTCACTTTGATGATACTAAAATATCATTTTATTGTGTCCAAGTTGCCTTTGACCTCATCCAATTAATTTTCAATCCATGATCTTCACTTCGACATGAAATTGAGAAACCAACCTAGAAACCCTTGTATCATATTTTTTTACTCCATTTATTTCTTGCTATGCATTTTATCTACAGTTATTGGCCCTTTTTCATAGCTTTTAATTTGTGGATAAGTTATGCATAAACTCTATGGTGTAGGATTCTAAATCTAGGGTTAGGATTTAAGAGTAAAAAAAGTGTACCAAAGGCTTATACCATTATGATTGTCTATCCACAATGAATCCAATGATTGATATTACTAAAGGAAGAAAAATATTTAAAAATAATGTACCAAAGGCTTATAATTTTATGATCACCTCATAGAGATGAATCCAATGACTACTATTTTGTGCAAAGGTGGGAAAAAATAGACCTTTTTTAGAAAAAAACATAAGAAAAATTACACTAACAAAAAAAATAGATTCTTTCTAGATCACAAGTAATATTATTTTTTATTATTCTACCCATGGAACAACTATTATGTTAGATCTCAAAAATATGCATCATAAAACCTTTCAAAAATCAAAGATCTAATATCACTTGTAATGAAATTACTAAAATATATCTATCAAATTCAAAAAAATGGATGTAAATATAATATCAAGAGTATATAAATAACTACACACACACACACACACACACAAAATAAGATAATAATAGAGTATATCCACACCAAATGTTGATAGCAAAGTAAAATATTGTAAATATAAGACTAGGCCACTTTGAGGGGGAAACCTCCATAACCTTGCAATAAAAATTGAATGTTTTATATGATCCTCAATTAATAACCACTACATCATATATATATGCTACTTAGGTTATGGTTACTCCATAGACCAACCCTAATAACAATATGAAAACATATAAAATTGTGATAAGATAAGGTAAAAGGTTAAGTTATCCACAAGTTTACCACACATATCCCTATACATATTTTAGGCTAAGGGTGTAGAAATTATTACTAAAAATTATTCAATCATAAAATAAAATTTAAGCTCGACATATAAAGTGGGCTTCATATCATTTAAAATTTAACTTGGTCATCAAGTACATGAAAAGAACCAAAAACACTATTGTTAATTATTTGAGTCATCCTCCAATGACTCTTACCCTCACTATAGTCACCACATTATATTTGGTATTTCAAAATTTGTCTATTTAATATGTGTATACACATAAATTTGGTTAATTAAACACAAGTATTATGTATTTTTAATCTTTTCTATTTAAAATAACTTAATTTTAAATCAAGATCCCATTGGCATGTGTTGTTGTATCCTATTTATTTTTCCATCACTCTTTCACATTTATTTCATTGTATTTTCTAAAATTTTACTATTTTATTTCATTATTTATTTAACTCACATGTATCCATAGTCCTTTATCCCTTCCATACTATTATATTCTTAGTTTTTTGACATGATAAGCCTATTTAGACTATTCTAGTATGTTGTGTTGTCTAAAAGAACTAACTTTGTATAGTGCATATTTCAGAACTCATTAAAACATGCATTTATTTTAGGTTTATTTGAATGACCATTTTATCCTTATTTGATTCAATTGGAGTGACAATGGGTTTTAACAATTAAAAATTGGGAGTCTTATATTTAAAGGGTTTCCTATTACATTTTACATCTAATACTTATCAATTTGGCACTAGCATAATAAATAAAAATCACATTACAACAAGCTAAACATTTGCATTTATCTAAATTATATATATATATATGCTTTAACCAAGATGAGGGCATAGGTGAAGAGCATTTATATTAACACTGCATATGATCTAGTCATACACACACACTATAGGGATAACTACATCAACCTAAGGTCCCTATTTTAGGGATATGTAGGCATCACTCAATTAAATAGGGTTATGAGTCCAACTTGAGCATTCACACTTCCATACTTTCTCACCTTTTTCCATTTATCTGGGTTTGGTTTGTGTGTAGGAATTTTCTAGGTTTTTGAATGGGAAAAGGAAAAAAACACATGCTATATTATGCAATCTCACATTCATGATGGGATAAATTATATCTGTAGGCAGATCCACATATAACACTAGTTTACACTTTGGTTTCAAGAGTAACCTAGACAACAACACTCCATAAGGACAACCTAGCAGGGTGGAACAATCCTAATCTAAGTCAACTTCAAATAAAAATGTGTCTAAGTCAACTTCAAACTCATATACAATCCTCCATAGTGTGTGTTCCTTTAACACATAATTTTCTCATTATTTATTTATACTTATTAATTAAAACCCTAGTTGCTCATACATCATTTGTTTTCAAGTAAATGCATGATTTAATTTCCATTTGATTATTCATTTACTTAACTTTTTTTCATATTATATTAAAAGTCCATTAATCCTAAATTTTATAAAACATATTGGTGAATACATTTTTTTTATCGAACATAGATAAACCCTAGCTTTGTCCCTGGGGTTTCCTTATTAAAATTTATCTACATAGGATTTCAAATTAAATTTTGAATTCCCTCTTATGTTGGACTTTTTGTTAGAATTATTTTTCATTTCTCCTCTTGTTCTCAATTTAATTTTAAGAAAATTTAAAATTATTAAAAATTAATAACCCTGCCCCATCTTGTTGATTCATTCTTAGGAATTCATTATAGTACAATAAATGATGGAAAAATTACCAATATTGTGTGCTAAATATGAATGATGATGATTATTATTATTTTCATGATGTGTATGATGAATATTATGCAAGTGATGATCAAAATGTTAAGTAAAGGCATGTATATTCATGCTCTTCCCCTATTCTTTCCATTGTATCTCTACCAAATCAAGTAAAAGAAATTAATAATATAATTCCAAAGGAATATCACATTGGTAATATTTTATTTGATAATACTCCTATGTTATCAAAAAAAATTACTACATCTCTTTTCAAAAATTCACAATATAAACCAAATAAGGTTAAAATTCCATTTTAGGAGGAAAGTGACAATTGTGCATCTCAAAACTTGAATTATAATTATATTAATATTCCTTTTACATGTGATAATGATATATATAAGGTTTAAAATGCACATGCATATCATATCATTTATCCATATGATATTTCAAATGTTCATAATGAAACTAGTATTCCTTTTGAATGAGATAACATTCTAAACAAGATATAACATGTAACTATTTATCCTTCCTTCTCCCTTTCTCAAAATAAGGATCTTTCAATTTTAAATGTTGATAATGAAATTAAAAAATACATTACTCTTTCACGTGATGATGTTTTTAATGATATTATAAATATAAATACATCTCTTACACACTCTTCTAGTGAAAATGAAAGTCTATTTATGTTGAACATTGATTCTAAAAGTGGAAAAGATTATGATTATGATGAAAATTAGAATGATGGTGATTATTATGTATATAATGATAAGGAAGTTTTTTTACTACACCTAGTATAAATTATTCTTTAACCTCCCATAATGTTGATGATGACTATATGTTACATGATAAATAAAATGTTAGTGTGCTTAGTCATAATGTCATTACAAATCATTATGATATTCTTAGTTTATTTTTGAAAGATAAAATATGTGAGCATGTTGATTCTAGTGATGAAATAAAAAAGTTTTATTTGTTATATTTAAATATAATGTCATATACTTTTTCAAACTAATAATATATTAAATACCAATGAGCCTCCCAATCCCACTATTTATAAGTTAGAATTTATTCCTAAACCTCTTTCTCCAATGCAAAATAGTGTCCCAATGGCTAAAATTTAATTATTAAATGATCCCATTAATGATATAGATGTTCCTTCACAAGTTGTTTTTTATCTAGTAAATTTCTTTGGTGATTTGTAGCATAAATTACATTAACTTAGAAAGTAATTCATATAATTTTTTATTTGATTTGAATGATATCTATGGAAACCCTATAGTATGAAATATTGTGTATGCACCATTATCACTAAATTTTAAGATACCAGCAATTTCTAATCCCAATGGAAGTGGTGATCACTATCCACATATCAGATATTATAAAAAAGATATGAATGATTGTAATAGTAGTTATATATTATCACAATTATTTCTAATGATCTTAGAAGGTGATGAATTAAATTGGTTTCAACACTCACTCACTAGTGGGTCTATACATATATATGACAAGATATAATAAGTATTCCTTGTGCATTTTATCTAGAATAAGGGATTGAAAGTTACATATGAGAGATTATCATAATTACATAAGAGAAAATTAGAGCCAAATTTTTATTACATATTATGATATAATACATGCATTCAATAGTTAATCTATCAACCAATGTATTTGGAAACATGGTGTATATTTTTTAGAGGTCACATTTTCCCTCTTAAGGAATAATTATTATATCAAACATCTAAGTCATTTCAACATATTTTATATGAATCTATTTCATTATAGAATAAATTATGACTTGTTTAGATTAATACAGAGGTAGATTTTTATGTTGATTTATTACACCAGAGTCATCCAATATGGTCGAAGCACCTACTCCACTTATTTTTAAAGAAACTTTGAAACTAAAATAAAAATTTAAATTACTCAATAAATGAAATAACTAATTTACATTACTATTCCTAGAATGACCAAAGTATATTATGATAAGAGAAAGCCGATACAATTTGATTCATTTAGAGATAAGCATCATGACATTATTCATACATTATTATATAAGAGGATGATCATAATTATTCCCAATAAGTATCATCCACCATAATACACCATATTTGATGGATAGATTCAAAAATGACCTTATTATAATTATCACTACATTAATGATCATCAGTATAATTATGTTTATGCACTCCTAGACATAATTGAGTAATATGTTCATATAGGTATTATCACATTTACAAAGAGGACATCTAGGTCTCCTTCTCCTCATTGTATTAGGTCACATTATATAATGACTGAGTTATAGCAAGATGTTCTTGTCAAGGAAACAATGGTTACTCATCATGTTATTATAAATGCATCTACAAAACCATGATATGAGAGATCTATTATACCATAGATTAAACAAAAGTGGTAGACAATACAAAAAGATAAGCAAACTTATAGTAGCATTATAATTCAAAGAAAACATAATCAATCAAAAGTAACAATATAAAGACTAATTAATATTTTTTCAATAGATATTACACATATTCCTACTACAATTATGCATAAAGAAGTTTACAACTAGAGTACAATATTTAGTTATACAACATGATCACTATGGTTCATAGTTTTTATTCCCTTTAGGTTGGTCAGATGGTCATATAGGGTACAAATAGTTCCTACATTATTCTCATATGGACATAATAAAAATGCAATAATAACATTATAAAATGTGTATTTAAAAATTAAAACACATACATCTTAAATTCTTATATGTCAAATGCATACAAGTTTAATAAACTCAAATATATAAAAATAATTAATATCCACATATATAAAGAGTTATCAAATAACATCATATAAATAAAGAGTTTATACAGTAAAATGAATAATATATCACTCTATAATTAGAGCACAATAAACAAGACCTTATTTCATGTCAACCTCATTTATATCTACTAACATATGAGACTTATAACTAGAATCCCTAGAATCACCTTATGTCTTGGAGTGTGATCTCTCTCCTCTTTTGATCCTCATGTATAACCAACTATGCCTTAAGTTTATTATGATATATCTATAATTTTATATACTCACCTAACAGAATAAGAACTAGAGTGATAGATGAGTCTGGTGGGTGAATATATAGTCTCACCACCATAGCTCTCAGCTCATCTCACCCTATCATAACTCAAACTTAGGTAAAAATGGAAATCATAACTTGATTGAATAAGGTCACTTTAAAACTAGTAATTATTGTATCCCACTTAATAAGACCACCATCCATGACATCACCAAGCACACGTTGTCTCATCTCCTATAGTATAGACTTAATTTCATCACCTAGTAATCCTCATCATTTTCATATATACACTATATAAACATTAGCTATCACCACGTCAAAAATTTAGAATAAACAAAATTTATAGTAATAAATTAAATTAAAATCATCCCATACCTCCAACATCCATCATAGGCTCAAGGTCTAACAATCATCAACAACTTTGTATCCTCTACCTAGAAATAATGAAGCCCACTTGTGTTATACCCACCATGTACTATATGTGTTGGTACAACCTACATCATAGGATTCCTCTCATCTGTTAGAATGGGAGAATATCTAATAAAAATGACCTACCCATGTCAGATGGTCTCACTAGATCTCAAACACTTAGTTCCTAAACCTATAAAGATGGGTGAAAGTCCTACTACACCTTGAATAGTTATGTAACTCTCTTATAAAATAAATTCATAAAAACATTTTCCCACTAATTTTGGTACCAAAAACTAATGCATATTCAACATAACTATGTGTCATTTTATGGCCATCCAAAAAACCCTTTTTATGGTCTCCAAAGAATGGATTCAACATTTAAGTCATCTATTATCCTCCCATAATGCATAATGATCTAATCTCACACCTACCATGTACCAGTCTATCCCAATGTAAATACATGTTGATTAACCATGTGGTGTTCCTAGGCCCAATAATGTAGTAAAAAGGTCAAGCCAATACCACCATTGAAATCATTACATGTAAATATATAGATATGTTTATATAAATGTGCAAGCATAGTTTGACCCAAGGAATACATGTTCCCATTATCCTCTATATCCTAGATGATAGTATCCATAATATATGAGATGTAAGCCCCACCACCATCCACCATTATGAAAAAATCAAAAAAAATTATAAGGAACTTCCACACACATGAAACATCAGATAACACAATCAAAGATAACACCACATCATTATCATTATGCTCACATATTCCATGTGGTTTATCTATCAAGTATATAACGGAAATATATTTAATAAATAGCCCCATAAAATCATTAAATAATATCTAGTGTTATTAATTAATAATCATAATATCCTCCAAACATCCTCTAGAGTGACTGTCATCTCACCTATATGCAACTAAAATGTACAGTTATCTACATCTCACCACTGAGCCAATGTGGTCATCATATGAACATCGTATGATATCAAGTCTAAATAACCCTCATAATTGAAGTTATCCCTTACAATAATGGATATCTCATCATCAAATATAAGTAGTGAATGAATGATCTACATCATCCAACCCATTTAGAACTCTCTACAATGCACATCCTTTTGCACACAATAAATAACATAACAATGTAAATTATCAACCATCCAATATAATTACATGAATAATATAATTTAATATTCAATGTTTTATTTTAGTTCAAAACACAAATTAGTTGTGACCTTTCCCTAAGGGACAACAATGAAAGACACTACACTGGTAAATTGGATAGGAATATGGCATATCTAGACATAAATAACCTCAAAGGAACAAGATCATGTCAATCTCACTCAAAAAATTTAAAAGAAAATAAAATTAACCAAAAATACCATAAGATTTTTTTTTTAAAAAAAACATACATTTGGTTTTGATACTCACCAATTTGACCTCCTCATTAGCTTGAATTTGTGCCTAAACCTCTTTGAATCAGCTATAAGAAATCACTTTGTTTTGGAACATTTTTTGTAGTACAAAATAAAATTTGCCTATTTGTAACTTTTGAAATAAATTAAAAAAATCAAATTTAAAAATTATATATGTATTTTCCACATATGCCTTACTCCTAGAGAATGGGGCAACCCTACTAAAATATACGGCTAACCAAACTAAAGGGTTGATATATTAAAAATCATAGCTCTATTTTAAAAACCATTTATTCCCTATAGAATATGGTAACAACACCTTCCATTTTGCAAAAAAATTGACCTTGTACTAACTATTTGGTTACCCTAATATCACATACTTAATTTTTCCATATTAATTCATCTATTACTATGGTAACTCATCTAAATATAAATTGACATTTGATCTATTACTAATGCTAAAATTTGATCATAAATATTTTCTAATAATAAAATAAACTAATAATTATTGTTGATCAAATTTGACTATAGGTCAAATTTAGTCAACCCCTATATAATAAAACTTCCTATAGGGTCTTGACAAGCTCATAAATATGTTATTCATGTTTAGAATGGTCAATCTATGTGTTTTACCTTAGTTATTTTGGTCATTTGTCTTAATTTCTCCTTATGCCACATTTTGGCCTTTATAATGACTTTTATGGTTTACAAAAGAAACCAAGTGTGTCAAACTATTTTAGAACATGCAAGATGTCATTTGAGGTGTTAGGAGTTAGTTTTTAAACTAAAAAATGCAGGTTTAATGTGGAAAGGATGAGATAGTAGTAGTTTCAAATAGTTTAAAGGTAGTTATATAGTAAAGTACAATATACTTGGAATGTGGGAGATTAAAGAGGATCTATATAGGCTCTAACATTCCATTTCCATGCTTAGTAAGTCATATTAGGCTCAAATCTAGCAAAATCTGGTTCATATTCTCTATTGCTCTCCTAGATAAGTCAAAATAGGTCAACCAATTTGCTTTTAGTATAGATAGTAGGGGAAGAGTTGGACTAAATGATTTTGGTTGGAATTAATATCCTTCATATAATTCCTTTTCATGTAAATAGTTTCAATTTTGGTTTACCATGATCTATGAACCATCATTAAAAAGGTTAATTACTCTTTTATGCATGTATATCCCCATGGCCTCATTTTATCTTCTTTGTTTGGATTGTTATATGTAAATAAATTGGTGTATGTGTCATTAAATATCATTAAATTAATTATCACAAGGTTTTTAATACTTTTTTAATGTGTGGAGATCAAGAAGTAAGTAGAGATACCTATTTTTACAAGTGGAAGACACCATTGAAGTCTACAAGCAATGTTCCATTAGCTACAAAGTTCACCCTCATGTGAATGATTTCATATAAATCATAAAATGTTTGTTTAAAACCTATGAGAACATTATTTGATTATTTTCTTCATGAAAGTGTTGGTCTTAATAGTGTCCCTATGAAATTCAAAGTCATAAGATACTTGATACAATCAAGTAGCTTCATTATAGAGACCTACATGTTTCATGTTCACATCTAAAGGAGGATCAAGATATGAGAGAGATAATAATGGTGTATGAGAGTCTTTAGCCTCATTTATATCATATAAAAACCCCATAGAACTAGTGAAAGGACATTAAGATGATGATAAGTTACAAAATTGACACACAGTCCTATATTAGATGATATCTATAGGCAACCTCAATAGTGGTCTGAGAATCAATACAAATGAGGTAGAGGAATTTTTATATGAATATGGTTCACATAAATTTAAACCTTTCTTAATGTATGAGAGGATGGAGAAGATAAGTGTGATGATGGTAAATCCATTACATAACAGATAAAGTTAGGTTCATGTTCAAAAGTGGAAAAAGTTGTTTATGAGCTCAATTACATTAACATCTTTGAATGAGTTATTTTATCAGATAATGAATCATATTTTATTAATTTTTATGTGATGTCACCTCTCAATATGAAAATAAGAGTTATAGGTCAAGAGGAGATAATGGTTGGATGTTTTCAATTTAATCAACTTTTCACTGTAGATACTTAGTGAAAGCTACAATGATTTCAAGAAAAATCAACATCAAACTTGTAAAATCCTAGTGAATTAATTGAATAAATATGGGAGCATGACCTAAAATCATAAGTGATTTCATATAATTATGGGATGGTCCTTAGTGGTTTTAAGATGAAACTAAGGGAGTGAACCATAACATTCAAGTAGGAAAATGTCTGCCTATAGGATTCTTGACTCTCAAAATAGGAACTTATATTTGATGCAACAAAAAGACTAGCTAGGATAGTGAAGAGGTGATCTTGGTTAATATAAAATATTTGGAGGATATAATGGTCATGTTGGCCAAAAGTGGCTTACATATGAAAATTTTTGCTATAGCTTGAGTAATATTCGTCTATAGTTATGGTTTGAGGATCAAGGGAAGGAATTAATCCCTTCAAGCTTTTGGCTCAATTATATCTACTTAATTAGTATAACTATATATAAGAACAATAAAGGAATTGGTTTTCATAGATAAGACAATGAACTAGTTCATAATTGGTGACCTTCAAAGGTCTAAACTTAGTTATGACCCATCTAGTTCATTTGAGTAATAGAATTTACAAGTTCCATTATTAGTATATGCCTTCAAAAATGATTTATAAGTGTGATATGTGCTCAAGGATGTCAAATTAAATCCACAAGAAAGATCCATTTTGATTCAAAAATATTAAACAAGATTCAAGTTGAACACAAGGCTACCAAATGTCATGATCTTGAAAGATGAGAATGAAGATCAATGACATGTAGACAATATTATGAGGTCAATAAGTCAATGTAGATCTATATCATGCATTAAATCATGCAATATAAGATCAATGGAGGGTAAAAAGTCAAAAGGTTGGAGTATCCTGAGAATGAACACAAAGGTGCCAAGTATCTTGATCATGGTAAACTCTTGACTAAATTAATGGATCACATTTGATCAAGAATATCAAAGATCTATGGCACACATTCAATTGTGCAAGAGTAAATAGATAGTGTAGATCAAGGTCAAAAATTTAATGAGCCTAAATTTCATGCAAATCCACCATGTGACATAATCATGATAATTAGATGGAGACTAATAGCAGGGTCTATAAGAAGCATGTAGGACTACCAAGTATCATAATTTTTAAAGCTAAGATAAATATCAATATGGGGTGGCTAAGTGGCATAATATTAGTATAGGATAAAATATCAATGGTAATGTTGAATTTCAAATACAAGATACTCCCAAGGAGATCTATGGAAATTTTTTGATTAGGTTCCAATAAGACATAGAGATGGAGACACGTGTTTTGAGGTGACAATGGTTAGGTTTTAAAATGAAACAAGTAGCTCAAGGGAATGCCATGTAGGTAAAAACATAAATTTAAAATATTTGGTGGACCTAGGTATGCTAATGATAAATTTGAGATCAAATATGATTTAGGTTGATCTATAAAAAATAATTCATATCTAATACCACCATTAAAGCTCAATCATCCACCTCGACAAATTTGCACCTAAAGTCTCTTAAAAGGTTAACATATCTTCAATCTTAGGGAATTAGTGGTATGATGCCATAAATAAGTTTTGTGTCTTGTTTATGATCATGAGACTAATATCTTTATGGATCTTTATTGACATTATGTCTATATGAAAACCAATAAATGGGATTGGTTTTCATCTATATTAGACCTATGTTCAAGGTTTTAAGTATGGGGTAGAGTTGTGATTATGAAAGGAGTGTCTTATATTTAAACATAGTAATATCATCCAATTTCATTAGGTGCATGTATCCACTTGAAATTTTCATATTCATGACTCAGTCGAGTCTAAGAATATGATGATTTTGTCTTTATAATAAAGGCAAGTAGAGGATGTTCTATAAATCTAAGAGAGATCTGGTGGTTGGAGAGTGTAGGTGGAGCATTAAATGAATTTTTAGAGGATTTGAAAGCTATTCCTTCTTTTTAGGTCATGAATCATCATCCTCAACAACAAATTTGTGTCTTCTATTATGTTTTTAGCCAATGAGGGATTTTGAAGACTATTTGGAGATAATGATGGTTAGTTTGTTGAGGAAGGATTAGTCTTAATTGATCCAAGTGTGGTTGAGAATTCATAAAAGTTAGTTATATCTCATTTATTGAATTTTGTTTTCTTGTGTACTTATCCTCTCTCTCTTCCTCTTCCTCTTATATCTCCCATTTTATTCCCCATTGTATGAGGACTCTCACTTTTGAGAAGAGATACACACATTTGAGTATTCAGAGACTCTCATTTGATAAAGAAAAACCTATAAAAATTTGTATGAAAGACCTCTTAAAGTAATAAAGATAAATTTTACCTATCTTTTACTTCTGAATTGTGCTTGGCAAGATTGTGCATGATGGCATTTTAAAAGAGTGTCTTCCATATCTATTATCCTTCCTTCTCGCCTATTTTTAGGTGTTTTCAAGTTAGTTATAGGTTTAAACTTGTGTTGTTTCTTCCATTTATGAATGCTTGGTATGTGTAATCATATATAATGTTAAATTGGATGACTTAAACATGGCTAATAACACATAACCTATAGGTCCCCTTTCTTTCTCACTCAAACCTTCTCAACTAGACTTTCATTGATTCTCAGTCACCCACAGCTTCCTAGATTTAGATTTTTAGGACCTAGGAATCCCTCCTAAACCTAGATCCATCTTCCTAGGGCTCATACTCCTAGGAAAATAGTACCCAATTTGGATAATAGCATTGGAATTTAGGGGTGTCCTATTTTTAACATTGTTGTCCAAGTTCATTTTCACCTCTAATGGTCAAGTTTTCCTAATTCCTTATCTTTTCCCCTGTCAGCCTAATACATGTTCATCTAACTTAGGATCATAAATTTCCCCATAAAATACCATTTAATGTCTATTTATAAGTGTTGGCACTCATTTACAAGAGAGACACAAGAATACAAGCAAGTACACTCAAGCACTTTTCCCTATTCTTTGTATATAACCTTCCAACACTATTCTAAGCCTATTTAAGTCATTGCACTAGTTCATAGCCAGATAAAGCACATACAATATTAAATTATAGTTGTATTAATCATACACAAATTACACCAAGAACTTCAATGGGATAACTACATTATCTTTATCCCTCTTTAGAGTATTGGTATATAGGTAGTGTGCCCACATATGGTGTGTGAAGTGCATCTAGTGTATCCTTTACACACTAACCCCTTCTCTCTTTCCCAAGTTTTCTATTCAATTTAAAGTACTAGGAGATCCTAATGGTTTTGAATATTAAATTAGACACATAGTAAGCTCTACATAGAATCAAGCTTTGATATCTCACTACCAGGGTGTTACAAGCTTGTTGAATAAAACCCAAAAAGTCCAAACCACTAGGGAAATAGCATCAATAGTAGACAATAACTCCAAAAAGTGGACTAAATTACCAATTATTAGGGTTTCCTAAGTTTATTTCTCTTATCCAATCCAAAAATAGAGTTTTGGGTCCTATTTATGATAGTTTTCCATCCCTACATAATAATTTATAGATCTTGAATCATCCATTTCGACTCAGAATAAGCTAAGTTTGATTTCTCTACACTTCTTGATATTTTTAGAAAAGGTAAAAATACATATCTATTTACACAAATAAATAGGATAATTGAGACACATTAATTACTAATTTACATTTATTCAGACCTTTATTTACTTAGGAATTAAACGCCTAATTCTTAAAAATAATAAAACATTTGGTGAACCTGACTTACTCTAAATTTTTTCATAAAAACCCTAGGGTTAATTAATTATGATTTTTTATAATATTTTATTGATTTTTATTAAATTTAAAAATAAAAAAAACTACAAATTAATTTAAATATTTTCAATAAATTCATTCAAACCCTAGTTTGCACATAATAGGTCCTATTTGCATACAAACACTTTCAAACAACTAAGAAAAATATATTACTAATTTTATCAATATTTTCAAAATTTCTTAATTTATTAAGATAAATTATACAAAGTGAAAAAAAAATTTAAAACCATTATACCAAATTTAAAAAAAAAATCTTTTTGAACCCTAGTTTGCACATACTAAGTCCTATTTACATACAAATACTTTCAAACCACTAGGAAAATATACTTCTAATTTTAGAAAAAAATTCAGATTTTTCCTCAAATTTTCAAAATTAAAAATACAAATTTTCTATAAAATTTTCAAATAATTTCACTAATTTTGAAAAAAATCATTCAAAACTCTAGTTACACAAAATACATTCGTAGTTATTATTAAGTACTTTTCACATAATTTTTTAAAAATTTAGTTGCATATTTAACTCAGAAAAATCAATTTCAAATTCAAAAGTTCATAGTATTTTGAAAATAATATTTCAAAAAAATCCTTAGTTGTATGTACTAGCTCCTTCTTAGTTGTTTGAGGTATCACCTTACATTCATATGAAAATTGCAAACATGATGCTCAAATATTTGCATATTCTTCTTACATTTCTTTCAAATAATAAAGAATCCATAATGGGCCCTATCATGTACATGAATGAAGAAAATTTATCATATGTTAGTACAAAGTTTAATCCTTTGCATTTCATACTTATGTTTCATAATATGGGATGATATTATAAAATTCATTGCCAAACATGGACAAGATTCCAAAACTCTTTTTGCATACTCGTTTTCACTCATATGGAACAATTACCAACTATATTTGGCTAAATGAATTTGAAATGTCATGTTGCATATCAAAAGTTTATATGCCTTTATGCAAAAATTCATGTTCTCTATCCTTTTAATTTTTTTTTGTCATGTGAAAAAAAATTCAAGCTTATCATGCAAAAACACATCATAAATGCCATAGCACACACCAAATTTTCTTATACATTCATGCACAAATTCATTCTTTCTGTTACTTAATTTATATCTCTCATGTGGAAACTTTTTCAAGTTTATCATGATAAACATATTAGAAATGTCATGATTCATATCAAAGTTATAAATGCATTAATGCATAATTCCATGCTCCATATCCCTTGTTTATATCTACCATATGGAATGTGATTCATAAACATATTGATATACATGGTTTTTACTTAGATGTATCTAACTCTTTGGCTACTTTTAAGTATCTCCCTATCACTACTAGACACAAGCCAACACCAGTGGTTATATCTATCCATCCTCTCTTCAAACTTAGTTCATTTAGATTTCATCCTACACCTACTAGCAACTCTATACCTATTGTAGATTATGTGGTACATGCTATCACCCAAGTTTACAAAGATAGGTAGGTTGATCACACCCATCGTTATAGCTTTATCACTCAAGTTAGCACCCTTTTTGATCTAGTTTCATCTCATCCACGTATTATAGTTCTTATTATAGTCTAGATTTAGCCATAATCAAGACCTCCATTGCCAGCATAAAGAGTTCATACACCTACACAACTTCAAGATTCTAGACAACTTTCAACTACCATGTTTACACCTCAATCATTTATATTGAGATCTCATATAATTACACAAAAAGCATCTATTCATAGATATTCTTCTCCTATATTTAGATGGCTCCCTAAGATCCCTACAGTTGCATCCACTTCTCAAAATTATAAGGGAACCCCATAATTGTTTTCCACTACAAAGATTTTAGAACATTTACAAAATGTATAGCTTTTAGAGCCACAGTCTCAACATTTCCATCATGCTTCATGATCATGCATGATCATTCTTCTTGATAAATGACAACATGATAGGGAGTCTCTCATGAGACTCATCAATTAGTATCATTTCTTAATAGTATTACTTATACATAACTTCATTTTTCTTGATTGTACATCATTAACCTATTTAAAAAAAACAAAAACATTAAATAATTTAAAATACCAAAAACATTTCATATAAGCATCATCCATGATTTACATTACTACTATCATGATAGGACTTACATTTGTTGTTTCATGCTAGTGTATGTAAATTTTATACATTACCATGCTTCACTTGATCTCTTTTAAGTGTGCATAGTGACATCCAACTCTTTGATTGCTTCATTCTACCCATAAAGTGGGAATTCTTATTTCTACATTTTAAGCAGACATTGGTATACACACCCACTGTGGGCATCCTCTACATGACTAAACCATCCAATTTATGTCATTCCTACACTAAAAACTTTGAGTTATAAATTTTATGTACATTACTTATAGATTACACATAATACTATATTGGCATTGCACTAATATCTAGTACTTATGTATTTCTTAGCATGTACCTAGTCTCGTACTAAACATGTTTTACATACTCTCACATTTGCTTTGATTAGATGTGCTTGTATCCTTCTAGTTATTACATTCTTTCTCTACTTGCTTAGCATAGATTATGTGATTACATTTTCCATTCTATCTTGTCTCCTTCTTGTGCCTTAAGACATTTGACAATGTCCTTTGCTTCTTTTTCATGTATGTACCTTAGGACATTTTCTAATGTCCTTTGTTTGTACTTCTCTATGTGCATGTGGTCTATGTGCCAACTTTTATTGTTTCACTTGTATGTGTATGAGGTGTTTGAACATGCCTTCCATGTTTGTGTCTAATTTGAGTGACATGTGCCCATGTCTCTTATTTTCATGGCCCCTTGGCCCATTTAGTATGCTTCTTATTTCTTGATTCTTACTTATTTGCTTGTTTCTTGTCAAATGTGTGCAATTCCATGATCCATATCATGCATTTTCTTTGGTTTTTGGATGCCATGATGGACATCATCCATCCCTCCAACTAACAACTAATAATTTACATTTCTAATTCTAGTTCAGTACTTTTCACATGCTTTCAAATTGTTATATCTATCTAGGTATACCCCTGTTGATCTAGAAATATCTATCAATAAAAACATTCCTATATATTTAAACATATTTTCAAATATAAATGCTATGTGATATATCTATTCAACTTAACACACTTCCAAGACTCTTTTCTTCTGAGGGTAGTCATTCTAGGTTCATCATTCATACCTCAAAAGAGGGTGTATCAAATAGGCATTTGTCATAGAGATAAAACCTCCTAGAAATTAGAATATCAAAATTTATCATAGTCAAAATAAAATATAGAGGTCAAACCGATCAATCTAGAGCAAAAAATATGAACAATCGTAGATTAGTAGTCAATTTTTACACTAGATAGTAGTACCAAAAATGGATAGTAATGCTAAAAATGGATAGTAGCATAAAAAAAATAGGGGTGTCCATAGTTTGGTGTTCATTTCTAGGTATAAAACACTTATGGTTTCTAGAAATAGGCAAAAATTTTAGTTTAGGGATAGTTTTTGCACTTATAGATCCTTTAGATTCAGTAGTTTCAACATAGTTTTGTCAGATATAGGGGGTTATCATGCATGGCATGATGTTTCTCACTTTTAGTTTAGATTAGGTAATTATCATAACTTCAAAATCAAAATCCATGTTTTATACATCAGTGATTAGGGGTAATGTGCATGGCACATTAATCTTCTTTTATTTTTGAGTTCAATTTATTCTAGGCATTCTCAATAGTGGCATGCCTTACTCCATATGTAGGTGATTGGCATCACATTTGAGTTAAAATTTATTAAAAGTTTAGATTTTTTATTACTCGAGTTAGATTTCATATAAGCCTAGTACATAAATTTTGGAGTGACTTTCATACAAGCCTAATCTCCACCTTTTAAAATGGCCAAGAGTGCCCTAGTTTCCATCATACATTCAACTATCCACACCACAGTTTCAAATTTATAGCAAATTTATGGGATCCATGAGCCATACCATATGATATATATTATATAATGATATCAATTCATAGCTTCACTTCATATGGATATGATGGATCCAAAGGGATAGCCTTTTTATTCTTGAGCTACCTATTTAAAGTGATTAGACATACAGTCCAAACATTGATTAACATATGCATGATTAATTAAATTCAATTAGTTGGTGATCATGGAGACAAAGGTCCAACCTTTGTATTCTTGAGACACATTCTAGTGAATTGATCACTCACCTCCATCCATGATATTACTCTTGATTCAACACGTACTCAACATAATCTAGCATCACAACAAGTTTTGTATTGGGTCACATACCCAGTGAGGTTTATTCACTCCTCTCTTCTTTTACTTAGTTTTTGTAAGTTATTATTTTAGATATAGAATATATAGTAAGAACTGATATAATTCATGTTTTATTTTTAGATTCACACATCACAACATTCTCTCTCTATGCACATCTAACATCACATAACTTCATGAGCTTTTCCCTCATAGGTAAGTTTAGGTATGCTTTCTATTTTTCCTTTATCTTGGTATTTTTGCTTTGTTGCATCACTAGAATAAAGTGGGGCAAAATTTAATAATATAAAATGAAAAATTAGATGACTTAGACATCATTAATAGCACCCAACCTATAGGTCCTATTTCTTTCTCACTTAACCCTTCTCAGCTAGACTTTCACTAATTCCTACTCATCCATAGCTTCCCAAACATAGATTTTTAAGACCTAGGCAACCCTCCCAAACCTAGATTCATCGCCCTAGGGCTCATCCTCCTAGGACAAAATTTCCCAATTTAGACAAAAGCACTGGAATTAAGGGGTGTCCTATTTTTGGTGTTGTTGTCCAAGTTTATTTTCACCTCTAACAACTAGGTTTTCTTGATTCCTTATCTTTTCCCCTATCAACCTAATATAGGTTAATCTAACCCAAGATTGTTAGTTTCCATATAAAAGGCCATTTAGTGTCCATTTATCAGGGTTGGAACTTATTTTCAAGAGCAACATAAGAATACAAGTAAGTAAACTCAAACAGTCTTACTTATTCTTTGCATACAGCCTTCCAACACTATTCCAAGCCTATTCAATTCAATACACCAGTTCTTATCCAGTTGAAGCACATCCAATTTTTCATTCTAGTTGTATTGATCATACATAAATTACACTAAGCACTTCAATGGGAGAACTAAATTAGCTTGACCCCTCTTTGGAGTATTGGTATGTAGGTAGTATACCCACACACAGGGTGTGAAGTGCATCTAATGTATCCTTTACACACTAAAGCCTTCTCTCTTTCCTAATTTTGCTATTCAAGTTCATGTACTAGGAAATCCTAAGGGTTTTGAAGATTAAATTAAACACACAACAAGATCCTTATAGAATCAAGGTTTGATATTTCACTGCTAGGGTGTTAAAGGCCTACCAAACAAAACCCAAAAAATCTATACCACCAAGACAATAGAAATAGAAGTGGATAATAGCTCTAAAAATTATACTATAGCACCAAGTAATATGGTGTCCTAAGTTTGATACTCTTATCCAATCAAGAAATAGAGTTTTAGGTCTTATTTATGATAGTTTTCCATCTCTACACAATAATTTCTAGATCCTCAATCATATGTTTCAACCCAGAATAAGCTAAGTTTGATTTCTCTACACTTCTTTCTATTTTTATAAAAATGTAAAAATACATATTTGTTTACACAAATTAGTAGGCTAATTGAGACACATTAATTACTAATTTATATTTACTTAGACCTTTATTTTCTTAGGAATTAAAAACCTAATTCCCAAAAGAATAAAATAATATGAATCTTAGAATTTCTCTTTGCTTCATTCATTGCTTGTGATCCTAGTTTATGAAACACTTATGCAATTAGCTAGTCTGTGAGATTATGTGAGCCAAGATTGTCTTATGCTTCATCAATATTTATTTCATTCTTAAGTGATTTATCATTTAATTTGGTGCATCACATTTTTATCTCTATTAGTTAACCTTTACCCCCTCTCTATCCCTTTTGTAAGTAACAACATTAGTTTAGGTGATTTATCAAGAGGAATCTAGCCTTATCTAGAGATTCAACCCCACTACAAGATACCCATAACCTAGAGTTGTTCCCATTTTATGGCGTATTTAGATGGATCCTAAGGAATCCCTTTTAAGGGTGAAAAATAAGTCCATAATAGTTTTTAGCATGAATGATGGGACCTATTTCAAAAGATATTAGTTAAGTTTTATGTTATTTTGATCAATTTTTAGTAGTTATAGCTTTCATATTTTAGTATCCAATGACTCCAAAGAACACTTAACCTTCTAGTAGCAGAACAGTAGTTATCTTTCATGCCAAAGGTGATCACAAGATGAGATTATAAAGGTATTCCTTTTGAATTTATTGAATTACCTTTAAAATCAATAAAAAGTTTAATATTTGCTAACACTTGTCCCTATAAAGGAAGATTCCCTCCTAAACCAATATTTAAATTTACCTCTATAAGAAAATCTTTGTTGGGTCCTTTCACTACCATGGCAGACCCTAAATATTTTTATTTTATGGATTCCAATGGTTATAGTCCTTTGGACCTCAATAAATATGACCCTATCCTATTGGTATCTCTTCATAATGTGCTTTACTTCATAGGAGACCAATCTACAACCCCTTCTAAGCACCTTAGAGCTATAGCTATCTTCTACAATATTCATGATATCACTAAAGAAATGTGGCCATTAGGTTGTTATCCATCTCTTCCAAGGGTAAAGCCTTTAAATGGTATATAAACCTTATTTATAACTCTATAATATCATGGGATAAATTAGATGATGCATTGTATAAGATATTTGAAGATAAAATTGGCCATTTGTCACTAGTAGAATAGTTAACCACAATCAAGAGGGATCCTCATGAGGTTATGTAAGACTTCAATAATAGGTTTCAAAAGACATGGGACAAGATTAAAATATTTTTTAGGCCTAATTCAAATTATTCTTTCCTTTACTATCTAAAATATCTAAATAGTGATATTATAGTAATGATTCAATCTATGGGAGGAAACACACTACTAAATACCTATGAGGTGGTAATTAGAACAAAGAATTATCTAGTGCAAGTTAGAAAGCTTAAACCTAGGACACTAATGCATTTATTTCCTAAGATTAAACCACCTTATATCATAATTAC
Source organism: Torreya grandis (assembly GCA_037957365.1). Taxonomy (NCBI): domain Eukaryota; kingdom Viridiplantae; phylum Streptophyta; class Pinopsida; order Cupressales; family Taxaceae; genus Torreya; species Torreya grandis. Next base: position 2,730,602 of record JARHVA010000536.1, on the reverse strand, counting down.
TCTCCTTATTGTCATTCCTCATATTCCAACACTTGTTTCCATACCTACACCAAAGCAAGAATAGATTTAAACTAGTCAATCCAGTGATTCCCAATAAAATAAGAATTTCTAAGAACTTAAGAGAATGTTTCAATCCTTTGGAAATGAGTTGGTGAATGTGAAAAGTAATTAATCCTAGTTAAATATACCTTATCAATCCCCATATTATCCTTAAAAGTAGTCTTATTAATCAAATAGGCCACCCTATAAGGTAAGTTTCCAAGGACAAAGCCAAGGACAAGGGAAACATAACTATGTTAGGAAAAATAATTATAATTTGAATGTTACAAGTACCTCTAATAATTTAGTCCCTAATAAAAATAAAATTTATTAAGAATGTGAGGGTGCTATGCCTTGGAATCAATCATTCAATCAATCCATTATCCAAACACTGAGTTCAATCAAGCTTTCAATGATCAATGACATCAGGGTGCTAATTAAGGACACAATCAAGCTCTTAAAGATCAGAACATAGAAATACCTATGATGACAAAACTAGAGTATCTTTAACAAGGATAAGGGTCTAGTGAGGGATCAAGCCACTCAGATACTATAATGGTTAACTATGAGTAAGAAGAGTGTTATGCACTCAATCAACAATCTAGTTCTAGCCTAACATACATTTTAGTGGAAACTAATATAAGGTTCAAAAGAAGGAACATGGATGGTATATATGAAGCAATAAAATATTATCCTACTATTAATCCATTAATATCAAATAAAAGTGAACCTCCTACTTCTCCAAAGGTTCTAAGGGCTCCAAAGGTTCCAATAGCTCCAAAAAATTAGAATCAAGGGAATGCCATTGTACCCCAAAACTCACAAGTTCAAAGTACAATTATGACTCCCAAAGCAAAAGTAAAATTTGGTGGTTTTCCCATCAATATTTTTGAACAAATGAAAAGTTTCAATGTGATTGTGCCAATGTGGGACATGATTTCTATACCTAGTCAAATGGATATCCTTTAAGAAGGTTTGTCAAAAATCAAAGTTTTTAGATAAGCCACCAATCAAGTAAAATGTATTTCTCATAAATGCAACTAAAGGACCTAATGAAGGACAATCAAATAAGGTGGTTAAACCTCCTCACTTATACATTTTTTTTATCATTGGTGACTCCTTGGTACATAACTGCATGGTAGATAGTGGAGTAAGTACTTCAGTGATGCCAAAGTTAATAATTAATTAGTTTGGTTTAAAGTACAAGCCCTAATCTGAGGGGGTTTTGCATCCTAATGGATATTCTACCAAATCAATTGGTATTATCAAAGGTCTCAACTTGACCCTACATGTTTTTCCTAGTATATCAATGGCTTAGGATGTGTGGATTCTAGACATGCCTCCTCATTTTGATCTATGCTTATCTAGATACTTTAGAACAAAAATTAGGGGTTATCTAGTAGCATATTGGTCCTACACAGCTTTCAAAACAAGGTATGGGAACAAGGTATCCATCAAAGCTAAGCATATTACATAATTTCACATATAAATTATGGGTCAAATATCACAAACATCAATTATACCATCATATTTGAAGATGAACACCTGATTAGTCAAGAACTAGACACCCATCTTGAGAGCATACCTGATATGTCCTTGGATGAGTTATGGAGTGAAAATAAGTTAATAAACCCTTTGGAAGGTGTTAATGAAATATACATGGTAGTCCATTTCTTTCATGAGGAAAATGAGTCCATGTCATCTCTCACTAGGTCATAGGAGGATACTAGTGGTTTATGGAAATTGTTTTTTGATGTCTCAAGGAGAAAAAATGGGGTAGGTGTCACTGTAATGCTAATATCTCCCTCAAATGATAAGTAATTTTGTTCTAATAAGTTCCAATTTAGTTTTTATTATAATGTAACTAAGTATGAGGGCCTTATCCATGACCTTAAATGGGCTTTTAAGAGGGGAATCAAGTAGTTACAAGTGTATGGGGATAGTGAGCTAATCATGCATTAGGTCAGAGGCTAAAACATCACAAAGAATCCCTTGATGAAATCCCATAAACATAGAGTATGAGAAATAGTTGAATACTTTGAGGCTTTCAGTATCCAATCTATGCCAAAGAACCAAAACCAACATGTTGATAGGCCAATAGCTATGTGAGCTTAGTTTGACATCTCAAATGAATTAAATAAGTCCAAAGTGTAGCCACATGTTAAAGTGGTGGTAAGATCATCAATGCCAGATAATGAAGCTCATTTTTAGGTCTTCTATAGTGAAAATAAAATTTCTTGTTTCTTACAATATAAAATAGAGTTTTCCTCAATAAACCAAGGTAAATTCCAACATCAATATTGGGAATAAATTGTTCAACTAAGGTCTATAAAAACTACCTAAAGGGCTAGTCACCCTTGAAGGTCTTTTCAATGAGGGAGATCATATTAGGAAAGATAAGGCAATGATGTTAGCTAATGAGGAGAATTATCAAAGTGTCCTTATCCTTAAAGACAAGCTCATAAATCTTGGAAAGGTAAGCACTAAGGATAAAAGGCATGATTTCATTGAACTTTATAAATATTATGCAAACATATTTTCTTGGGAATACAATGATCTGAGAGGCTTTGATCCCAAGATATCCCAATACACTATAGAATTGGAGGCTAATTCTAAGCCTATAAAATATAATAAAAGGTATATCAAACCTAAAATTGAATAGATAATGAGGAAAGAATTGAATAAATTTATTGATTCCAATATCATCTTTCCCGTCAAACACTCTTCATGGGTATCCAACCTAGTACCTGTGAGAAAGAAGAATTGGTAAATCTGGTTGTGGGTTAACTTTAGAGACTTAAAAAGGGTTTATTTGAAAGATCACTATCCTTTACCATACATGGAGTAACTCCTTCAAATTGTTACTAGTTCAAAATGCTTCTCTCTTTTAGATGGGTATTCAAGACACAATCAATTGCTGGTAAGAGAAGAAGACTGATATACATCTACCTTAACCATAAAGTGGGGCACATATGCTTATTAGAAGATGATTTTTGGCTTTTAAAATTCTAAGGATACTTTCCAAATATTCATGGACATGAATTTCCAAGTCTTATTAAATTATATGGTGCTAGTCTACTTGGATGACATAATATTTTTCTCCAAGAAGGCTAGTGAACACTTAGATCACCTAAGATTTATCTTTGAAAGATGCAAAAAATATGGGATCTCATTGAATCCTAAGAAATGTGTGTTTGATGTACATAATGGAAAAATCTTTGGACATATTATCTCAAAACAAGGATTAGCTATTAATCCTAATAGAATAAGTCCCATCTTGGCATTATCCTTACCCAAGCACAAAAAGGGACTCTAGAGTTTCCTTGGGAAAATAAAATTTGTGAGAAGGTTTATACTTGGTTTTTCCAACTTGGTCAAACCCATCACTACCATGCTGAAGAATAACTAAGCCTTCACTTGGTCAAATGAAGGTAAAGTAACATTTGAGGCTATTAAACAAGCCATTTCCCAAGTACCCACACTCATGAATCTTGATTTCTCAAGGTATTTCATATTGTATGCCTTTTCTAATTTAGATAATATATTAGTTATGATGATATAGAATGATGGTGAAGGGATTTAGTAGCCAGATGCTTTTTTTAGTCAAGGGCTTGAAGGATGTGAGGTAAGGTATAACTTTTTAGAAAATCAAGTCTTTATTGTAGTAAAAAGCTTTAAAAATTTTAGACCAATGTTCTACAATAGAAAAATATATCTTATGGTGTCTCATCTTAGAGTGAGGGATTTCATTATTAACAAAGACTTGAATGAGAAGAGAGCTAGTTAGATTACTAAGGTCATGGAGTATGACATGGAGATCAAGGTCACTAAGCTAGTGAGAGGTAAAGGATTATGTGAGTATATGCTTGATGACATTCAAGAATATAAAGAGGTTGTCTTGGTAACATAAGACAACTCATAAATAGATGAACCTCCATGTCACACTAGTTAGCTTTAGGATATGACACATTTATTGATAATATGTGAATGCCCTCAAAGATAAGGTATTTTAGACTTCATTAAATACCTTATGCATTGGTTAATGGGGTTATATTCAAAAAGGACCTCAATGGAGTGCTTCTTAGATGTATATATGATGACTAAGTGGCAAATATTTTAGAATAATTTCATGATGGGCCTATAGGAGTCCATTTTGATCCAAGAACTACAAAAAAAAGTGATGAGAGCTAGTTATGATTAGCTTAGCCTATTCAAGGATGCCTATACATGAATAATAAAATTTCAAAAGTGTGATCTCTTTGTAGGTAAGCAAATATTGGTATTTTTTCCTCTCAACCCAATCTAGGTAGACCAACCCTTCATGTAATGGGGTTTGGATTTTATAGGAATGACCAATCCACCTTCTAATGGAAGACAAAAATGGGTAATCACTACTACTGACTACTTCACTAGGTGGGTAGAAGAAATTACCCTAAAATAAGCCAATGAAATAGCAATTTTGGAATTCTATGATAGCATAGTAATGAGGTTTGGTGTACCAATAAAAATAATTTTAGATAATGCTTTAGTATTTGTTGGCATGAAGACAAGTGAGTGGATACTTTAGCTAGGCATCTACCTTAGTACATTCTTCAATTAATACCCCCAAGGTAGTGGAATTACAAAGTGAGAAAATTAAAACTTGTTAAGGATTATCAAGAGGACTATAAAATAGAATTAGAGAGTGTGGCACACAAAGTTAAGGACAACCTTATGGGTTGATAGAGTGACTTCCAAAGTTTCCATTAGCAACTCACCATTTATCCTTATATATGGGAGAAAATCCAAGTTACCCATCTCTCTTGAGTTACCTACCTTGGAGTTAGCCCACCTTCTTGAATTAATGGAGAGTAAACCTGTGAGCATGCAGATGGCATAACTCATAGAGCTTGAAGAAATAAGGGACCTTACAATGAAGTCATTAGATCCACATAAAGCTCAGGTCAATAAATCCTTTGACAAGAGAGACATAGCAAGGGACTTCAAAGAAGGAGACCTAATATTCAAGTGGGATTCAAATAAGTCCAAGATAGGAAACTATACCAAGTTTGATAGCTTTTAGAGTGGCCCTTACTTGATCCATGGATGCAAACAGCATAATGCTTTTTAGCTTACCCAACTAGATGGAGAGGTATTACCCATCCCAGTTAACAAGATTCATTTAAAGCCTTACTATTAGAAGAGTTTGCACCCATTATATATATATATATAGAATATTTTTTCATGTTTTCCTCTAAGTGCCTTTTACACATATTTTTAGTTGTGTGTTTCCCTTCCATAAGTACCTTGGGCATAATGTTTGTTTTGTTCTTGTTGTTCTTGTTGCTTCAAAAGGAGGTTTTTAGAGAGGGACAAACTTGTATCATTTTCATCAACTAGTAAGGAAAGACTTGTGATCATATATGCCCAATGGATTAGGTGAGGCAACTAATTTGTTGCATATAAGGCATGAGATCCCATGAGGTCATTATAAATTTTGGCAAAAATTGGCCTACATATAAATTTTTTGCATGTAACCTAAGCAATATTCATCTACAACTATTTGTTTGAGGTTCAAGGTAAAGAATTACTCCCTTTAGTATTTTGTCTCAATTATCTCTTCTTAATTAGTGTAAGTATATAGAATACCAATAAAGGAATTAGATTTCATAGATAAGACAGTGATCTAGTTCATAATTGGTCACCTTGAAAGGTCTAAACTCAGTCATGATTCATCTGGTTCATTAGAGTAAAGGAATTCACAAGCTCTATTCTAATTATATGCCTTTAAAAATGATCTAGTAGTGTGAGATATGATTGGGGACATCAAAATAAATATGCATGAAAGAGTCATTTGGATTTGAAAATCTTCAACAAGATTCAAGTTGAATATAGGGCTGCCAAGTGTCATGATTTTGGATGCCAAGAATGAAGATCAATGGCATGTAATAAATAACATGAGTTCAATAAGTCAATTCATATCTATATCACACATTAAATCATGTGATCTAAGATCAATGGTTAGCATGAATTCAAAAGGTCAGAAGATCTTGAGAATGAATGTGAAGGTGATAAGTATCTTGATCATGATAAACTCTAAAGCAAATTGATGGATCACATTTGATCAAATAGATCAAATATATATGGTATGTGTTCAATCATGCAAGATTAAATTGATGGTGTCGATCAATATCAAAAATTTAATGAGCCTAGATTGTATGAAAAGCTTCCATGTGGCATATACATGTTAACCAAATGGAGATTAATAGCAGGGTCCACAAGAAGCACATGGGACTATCAAGTGTCACATTTATGAAAGATGATATAAATATCAATGTAGGGTGGCCAAATGGCACAATATTAGTATAGGATCAAATATCAATGACAACATTGAAGTTCAAAGCCAAGATACTCTTGAGGAGATTATTGGATCAAATTTGATTAGGTTTCATAGATGCATAGAGATAGAAACATGTGTCTACAGTGATAATAGTTAATTTTTAAAATGAAATAATTAACCTAATGGAATGTCATGTATTTGGACACATTACTTTAAAATATTTGGTGGACCCAAGTAGGCTAAAGCTAAAGCTAAGATCAAATGCAATTCAGGTTAAGCTAGAGAAAATAGTTCAAATCTAATACTGCTAATAAAGCTCAATCATCCACCTTGACAAAATTTCACCTATAGTCTCTTAAAAGGCTAGCATATCTTCAAAATCATGGAATTGGTATTAAGATACCACAAATAAGTTTTGTTTCTTGTTCATGATCGTGAGACTAAATAACTTGATGAATCTTTATTGACATTATGATGATATGAAAACCAATAATTGGGATTGGTTTTAATCTATAGTAGACCTATGTTTAAGGTTTGAAGTAGGGGGTAGAGTTGTGATTATGAAAGGAGTGTCTTATCTTTAAAAATAGTCATATCATCCACTTTTAGTGGGTAAATGTAGTCACTTAAAATAGACATAGTCATGGCTCAGTCAGGTCCATGGATATGAGGATTTTGTCTTTATAGTGAAGGCAAGTAAAGGATGGCATATAATTATAATAGAGAGATATAGTGGTTGGAAAATGTAGATGGAACATTAAATTAATTTTTAGAGGCTTTAGAGGCTCTTCCTTTAGTATATCATGACTCAACATCCTTAACAACAAATTTTTGTCTTCTAGAATGTTTCTCAACCAATGAGGGAACTTGAAGACTATTTGGAGCTAATGAAGCTTAATTTGTTGAGTAAGGATTAGTCTTAAATGATCAAAATGTGTTTGAGGATTCATATAAGGTGGCTATATCTCATTTATTAAATTTTATCTACTTTCATACTTCTATCTCTCTTCCCCTTCCTCTTATATCTCCCATTTTCTTCCCCATTGTAAGAGGACACTCACTTTTGAGAAGAGATACACACATTTGAGTATTGGGAGAATCTCATTTAATAAAAATAAACCCTATAAAAATTTATATAAAATACCTCTTGAAGTAATAAAGATAATTTTCACCTATCTCTTGCCTTCGAATTTTGCTTACAAATCTTGTGCATGATGGAATTGTGAAGGAGTGTCTTCCATGTCCATTATCCTTCTTGTCTATTTTTAGGTGTTTTAAATTAGTTGTAGGTCTAAAATTGTGATATTTTTACCATTTTTGGATACTTTGTGTGAATCTTATAATTTCTCTTTGCTTCAATCATTGCTTGTGAGCCTAGTTTATGAAACACTTATGCAATTATCCAGTCTGTGAGATTGTGTGAGCCAAGATTGTCTTATGCTTCATCAATGTTTATTTCTTGCTTATGTGAGTCTCATTTAATTTGGTGCATCATATTTTTATCTCTATTAGTTACCATTTACCCCCTCTCTATCCCTTTTACAAGTATTATAATTATTTTAGGTGATCCATCAAGAAGAAGCCAACTTTCTTTGGGGGTTTAACCCCACTATAGGATACCTACAACCTAGGGTTGTTCCCATTTTAGGGCCTAGTTAGAGGGAGAATGAAGAAACCCCTATAGGAGTTAAAATTAATCACACACAATTTCACTCCTAAATAAAAAATATCACCCCTTCATGTGGTTATCATACAAGCATCGCCGTCTACAAGAACACTAAAAACCTTGAATACACACCTACAGTTGTGACATAATCTACATACTAGATCATGCATAAAGGATGTTAAGTGATGGTGATTATAAGGGTTTGAACCATATGATAATTTTTAATTAAATCTCAAAAGTTAATATCATACTCCACATCACTTTAAATTATAGATAACAGGGATAAGACTAAGTTTTGAACCTTCACCTATATGTAGTATTAAACCTTACTTACAAATTACATATCTAGTCAACCAGTTTTAGGAAACTTGAAGGTTTGAAGGTTTTTTTAGAAAGTTAAAGCTATGATAATTTATACATAACATACTAAATAATTTTTATAATCCTCCAGATTCTCACTTTTTCCTTATAAATAGGTGAGATTCCCTCTATTTTATCTCAGACATAGGGCACTCCTTGAGCAAGAAAGCCTATAGGTTAGTATGAGAAGAGTAAGAAAATGGTTAGAATAATATTTTAACCATTGTATCATTACTTTAAAGGATTAAATAAATATTAATAAGTGTTTGAAGTCATACATAGTCATTTGGAACCTATAGGTGGGTTATACACCCATGCACACTCAGACTAGGTCTTTAGAACTAGAACAAGGCCTATACCCTAGTGACCTCCAACACAATCAAAAAGGCCACATGAAACTTAAAAAATATATGAGGACCTTAAAGGTAGAGTAAAATAATAGTGATGTCCATTTTCCTATAGAGAGCATCACACAGATGGTCAATTTTACCTTAAATTATCTCAAACCTATTTATAAAGCATGAAAGAACTCAAGAAGCCATGTTTAAGTGTTCATAAATATACAAAACTTGTACATGATACAGAAATAACTTGGTTATGGTTTAAGGGGGTCTTTTACCCAAACTTTCTATAATTTTTTTAAAGGTTGGATGCCAAGATTTTATAAACAATCTTGAACAGTTTAAACCTTCTAAAACCCTCCTAAAACCCTTACTAGGACTAGATGGAGAAAAATTATTGGAGATGAATTAAAGAGGGGTTATTTGGCCATTAAAATCATTTAAATTTTTTTTCAACTCTCCTATACTCCATGACATACAATTTTTCCTTATTGTCATCTGTAAGATAGGGATAATACTAAATTTCTTATAAGACTTTAATTATTTTGTAGTTACAGAGGATGATTAGTAGGTGAGAATATTTTAGGGAGGTATTTATGAAGTTTTTTTATCTTATAAAACACAATTCTCCCATAATGGAGCATGAAAACACCTATGTGAGACCATTCATGGTAGGCATTTAAAATATAGCATAGTGAGGACAATGTGACTACCTAGTGAGGAAGTGAGAAGTGTCCTAAGAGTTTCATGGAGGTATATTTGATATAATAGAGGAAAAATAAGATTAATTTGAGTTTCCTATCATATATTCAAAGAGTTTATTTGAGAAAATTCAATCTATTTGGATGACAAATGTGAGGGCTGCCTAGAAGACTAGTGAAATGATAAAGATGAATCCATCAGTTAGGGATTATTTTATTACATGAACTAACATATTATATACCTTATCATGATAGACCATATGTTTCAAGGCTTATTATGGTATTTTTTGACACTCAAGTGCACTCTTCACCATCATGAAGGTATTTTTAAGGTAAGGCAATGAAGGGTCTATGATAACTTGAGGAAGATGCTTTGTTTGATATTGACACATGTTCATATCACTTTCCTAACTTCTTTCTCACTTAATTTCATGGATTTGTAACTGGTTCTTATATACTGACACCTGGTCTTGTGACCTTTTATATTCACTTTTTTTCTCTCTTCTTCTAAGTTCTATAAATTCAAGGATTTTTGGCTTTGTATGGGATCCACAATTGGTATGGTGAAGCCCTACTATTTTTGACACCTCATTTTCCTTTTAATAAAATTTGTAAGTTAATTTAATTATATTAAATATCTTACTTTAATTTGTTAAGTGTTTTGTGTGTTGAAAAGTGATGAATTTTTTTTTCCTTATTTTCATATCTACTCTTGCATGTTTGTGTGAATGATATCTCTTCTAACAAGTTTCATAAAGTGTATTATTTGTTAAGTTTGTCTTGAATTTTGAGATGGAATAGTAGTGTTTTATATCTAAAATTATCTTCACCCACATAAATATAGGCATAACAATATACCTCTATGAAATATACTTATGCTCGAAGGATATAGGGTTGAATTTAATTTGAGTTTTCTTCTTTCTTAAGTGCAGATGCAAGTGTGTTGTGTGGAGTTGTCATGGTGTATCAAATCATTGGAAAAGGTTTATTTTATGTCTCATTCTTCCCTTCTCACCCAAAATAGTTATTATCTTAGTTTAGTGTGATCTTAAGAGACAAATCAAGGTAGCTAGCCCTTTTAGACCTAGAGATCTATCTCCTATAGTGGATTATTTATGAAGGGAGATAGTTCCATGTTATCCTAAAATTGAGAAGGTCTACGTGACTTCTCTAGGGTGAAATTTTAGGATATAATAGTTTTGGCATTCCTAGTGAGACATGAAGTCCATAAAGGTTTCTAAAGGTAGATGATATATTTGATAATAATGAATTATAATAATCCACTTATTGCATCATTTGGTAACTCCAAATTTTCAATTTTGGTTACAAACTAGTGCACCCTTTCACTCTTAATGCAAACATAAGGTATATAACCAAATGAATACCTTTTTAATTTCAAGAGATCTCTCATCATTCTTATAAATCAAGTATATTTGATCATACCCATCCCTATCTAAAGAGATTTTATATTACTCACAAGCCCATAAGAAGGTTCTTGATTCATCTATTATTACAAAGTCCTATGACCACCATGGAAAGGAACCATACTTTTGTTTCCTTCAATGGCCATATCCCTCAAAATATTGCTCACTATGATTACATCCCCATATCTTCCCTCAAAAGTGTTCCATCATACACCTGTGAGTCCCCCATCACACCCATTGATCATATAAGGAAGAATGATAACTTTTGCAATATCCATCATCATAGAGGAGAACATTGCAATTAGGTTGTTAGTTGTCTCTTTTAAATGAAAAGATCTTGACTAGTATGGAAAATTTTCACTTGTATCAATCACAACTTGGGATAAGCTAGGAGATCCATTGGGAAGAAGGTTTAAGGATAAGAGTGACAACTTATCACTAACATAGCAGTTGACTACCATTAAGAGGGTACCTCAAGAATTCATTAAAGACTTCAATACAAGATTTTAGAAGACATGGGATAGAATCCCAATCTTGGTAAAGCCAATATCTCATCATGCTTTATTTTATTTCTTTAAGGCATTTTATAGTGAAATTTCAATAATGATACAATATATGGGAGGTGATACTCTACCTAATGCCTATGAGGTGGCCATTAGGGTAGAGAATTATTTGATTCAAGCTAGGAATATTTCTCCAAGACCCCCAATGCCTATTTTTCCTAACTTTCAAACTCCTACACCTACTGTTACTCCCTTTCATACAACTAAAAATAATTTTTCTACCCTTAGTCAACCAAACAAACCTAATGAGATAGAGAGGATGAGATCCATGGAACAAGAGATCCTAGGTCTAAATAAGATCATTTTATATTAACAAGTTAATCCATTTCAAAGTCACTATCAACCTAATCAATCTTATCCCATTTATCAAGGTAATAGGCCTCCTTTCTAAGGTCATTCCTAAGGTCAAGGATATTTGGTATAATCAAAAACATATGGTGGATATAATATAAACACTCTTTATACCTCAAGGAGACTAGTGCCTACTCAAAAAAAAATTTCCCAAGAGCACAATAGTCAACCTTCATTAGATCAAACCTATGATCCATCTCCCCATGTCAATGAAACCTTCAAACAAGCCTTCATGGAAAACTTGGGAACTATGTCAGTTATGACACAAGATGAAGAAAAAAATAGAGGAGTAAATGATGAAAGGGTATTCAAATGGGTTTGTATTAGGTAATTGGTAGCAATATGACTTATGTGTAGTCAATCATCAAGGGTATTCAAATATAGACATAAGTATTATAGCTTCAAACACAAGGAGTAAGAGGAAGGTTGTTGAAGTTCAAGTGTTGCTAATGGTTATTTAATTAATATTAAAACAATTACAAGAATAGGTATGTATAATGTCATTCCAAGTACACAAGTAAGTCAAAGAGATAAAAATACTAAGAATGTTTCCATGCATCAAAATTCTCAAGGTGTAGGAAACATGATTGCCTCTAGTGGGAAAACAAGAGTTAGTGGTCCTTTCACTAACATTATGAAACAAATGAAGAGGTTTCAAGTGAATGTATCCATGTGGGATACCTTAGATATACCTAGACAATTATACCTACTTAAGGAGGAGCTATCCATGCTCAGTTTGACATCTAAATAGCATAGCCAAAGAGGGGAAACTTTAAAAACACTGTGAAGCCAAGTGAAGGATAGTCAAGAAAATGTGAAAAGGTAGACAAACCTCCTCCATTATATCTATCCATAATTATTAGATATTCTTTGGTACATAATTGTTTCATTGATATGGGAACTCATACTTGTGTCATGCCTAAGATGGTAACTAACAAACTAAACTTGAATTATGAACCCCATGCTAAAAGAGTGTTTCAATTAGATGGGTCAGATTCCAAGACCATTATTATAATAAGAGGTTTACAAATAATTATCAATTATTATCCTACCTTCACCATTTATTAGGATGTTGTAGCGGTAGATGTACCTCCCCATTTTTCACTTTGTCTATCTAGAGAGTTTACTACTAATATTGGAGGCTATCTTACTTCAGATTGGTTTTACATGGCTTTTAGGACTAGATATGATGAAAAAGTAAAAATCAATTCATATCCTATTTCTAGTCTTCATGTTGAACCTTATGTGCCCTACACTTCTAACATGAATTACAATGTGATCGAATAAGATGATCACCCTAGTGATCACAAAAATATAACTCTCCTATATGACATATCTATTTGCATCTTGATGAGTGGAGGATTGAGCAAGGTTTATTTGAGGAAATTGGTCTTATAACCTACATATTTCATGAGGATTATGATGGAGTCTTTGAAGTAGATTATGATTAAATCATAAAATAAGTTGCATTGGGAAACTACCTTGTACATGTGTATGGTGATGTAGATATCCCAAATTTGTTAAGATATGATAGAATTAATGAGTATTCATTTCTACCTAAAAAATAAGAGAACACTCTTTAATTTTAACCCCAAGAAGAGATGGATGATATGTGGCAGCAATATTATGCCCTTATTCAGGAATTTGAAGAGGTTAGTAGACCTTTAGTCATTCAAAATGAGTGTATAATTAATGATGGAGACAATCATATTATAAATGAATAAAATGAAGAGCCTAAAATCTCCCTCAAGTAATAATAAACCCTGAGATTCCACCATGTGTTTGATGATCATAAAGAAAACTTGGAGGTCTTAGCTGATCATAAAATACCTTGGCAGAATATGAAGTATTTGATGACCATAAGGAGAATAGTCTTTATTACTTACAATAAGAATCATGTCATGATTCAAAGATAAAATAAGATGAGAATTTTGTGGTGCCTCACACGATGTAGATTAAGGACTATCAAATGAGCATGTTGAAGTTCAATCAAGATACCACCTTAAACAAGTTTCTTGAAGAGGTGAATGAAGTGTTCTTGAGTACTCTAAATGAAAAGCTTATATAAAATAGAAGATACAAAAATGGTAAGTATATTTATTACCACAAAAAATAAATATCCATAGACAAGAAGACAATTTATGGGATAGCTAACTTTTATTAGTTCATTTCAAGTCAAAATGCTAATTTTACACTTAGGTGATCTAGATTACTATTTCCTATCAAATCTCTTACACAAGTCATGTGCCTTTGTTATTTTCTATTGATAATATCATAAATGTGATAATGGATCCAACACATATGAAATCACCTTCCAATTCCAATCTAATCAAATTTTGGACCAATAACAAGGCATTTTGATCAAGTTGAGTAATTTGTGCACAAAGTGCTTAAACATGCTTAAGACCTAATTAAACCAAAGTAGGGCTTAATCAATAATTCCATGGAAACTTGTTGAATACTTTGATTTTATAAATGATAATTTAATATCTACATCATCATGAGACCTCATTTATTGTGAAGACATCCCTAGGCCATAAATGCCATAAATATCAGGAATCATGCCTCCCATTCCTCATTAAATCCCTCCATGCCTCTCAATTATTCATTTATCCTAAATATTGATGAGACTATTTATCAATTTTAATTGAAAAATTGGATTAATCCTTATCCACACATCTCAATCTTGAGATGGATAATTTAGGTTGATTCTGATCAATCTCAAAAATCTATAAATAGAGAGGCCATGAGCATCATTTTAAAGATTAATTTGTGCAAAGTTATGATGTAGGATTGGTTCCAAAAGCTTCATGCAACTAGTGTTTCCATGCCAAATTGATTTAAAGCCAAGCCAAGCCACAAGCCACAAGCCAAAGGTTCCAAGGAGAGATGGAGGTAGACAAGCTTCTATTGCCAAGGACTTCATGAGCACAAAATTGAGTAAGCCACTACTACAAAGGGATTTGGAGCATCCAAAGAAGGTGAAGGAATTATTGTGTTTTTCATTGATTTTTAGTTGTGTTTGTCATTTTTTTACTAATCTCACCTTAGTAACTAAGCATGAAGGTGTTAGCTTAGTGTGCTATTTGTCAATTTATTTTATGCATTTTATCACTAACACCATATTAATCTCCTCTTCTTAGTCAAATTCCTAGTTCACATAATGGTAAGCCCAATGGGACCAAATGTATTACACACATGAATAATATCATTATGAAAGTTTAAAATATTCATTGGGATCATTAAAACTCTTTCATTTTTATTTTATAACTTTTTTTTCTCATTTTCCTTTGTCATGAGTTTACACAATAATCGTCATCAGTTAGTAAAGCCATCATTAGTTGTCATAGCCATCATTGGTCATTGTTGGTATAACCGTTGTTAGTTAGATAACCATAATTGTTTAGTAAGTGTGACTATCATAAATTATATAACTGAAATTGGTCATTGTGTTTTTCTTAAAAACACAAAACTTGAGAGCTAATAGGCCATTTAAAAATTCTTGGTTTGGGGTCATACAAACTCCATTTTCAATGTTTTTTTTAAAACCATGTGTTTTCTCCTAAATTTTCATAATTTTACATTAGTTTAGCTTCAAGTTTCATAAAAGTTTCAATTTTTTTAAAAATTCTATTTAAAATGTTTCTAATCTAACATATTTGCTTTTGGGGTGATGCCTTAAGGTTAGACATGTAACTAACGGACTTGGAATTTGTTAAAACATGATATTAATACATATTTGGCATGATTTTAAAATGAATTAGGAATATTTTTTTTGGTGATTAATGAAACATTTATTTTCTTAATTAAATTTTTTCATAATTTAGGCTTTGAAAGTTCACAATCTTAAGACCAAGGGGTCAAATGAACACCACCCAACCTTTCCATTTGGGCTTAAAAATGAACTCACCTTTCCAAGATTTTTGTATTCACTTAGTTGTTTAAATTAGATTTTGTTTGAAAAAAAGAGGGGTGTTGCATGTATGCTCTTCCATTTGTCTACTTTAGGGGACCCTTGGAATCAAAAGCACCATTCCTATTGCAAATAGCCTAGTCCAAGGCTTAGAAAGAAAGTCATCTAAAGCACTCCCCAAAAACTCATAAAAGTTTGGGTGACCATGAAAATGACCCTAAAGTCTTTATATTTCATGCTTTGTTTATTTTTATGCAAACTTGGCTTATGAGGGGGACTTCATCACCTCCCATGAGATTTTTAGGGAAGCTTTGACCTAGGGTTTCACCTCCTGACATTGACTTCATTTGGCTCCTAATTGGAGTTGCACATAGGATGTAGTGGCACTTTGGACATCGTACTACACTAAGCAAGTAGTAAGATGTAGTTGTTTCAAAAAGGACTAGACCTTTTTGCAACAATCCAAGTAATACAGACCCAAAACCTACATTTTTATTTTGCATTGTTTGGAATGAAAGTCATTGTGTAATTTATTTCCATAAAATGTCTGGAAACTTGTAGATCTTAGATAAATCCCCACTTGCCATGGAAGTATTGGTAGTGTAAGGTGGACCTCAAGGTCTATGTCATAGTACTATCATTTGAGAGAAGGGGGATGTAAAAACCCTACTATATAATGTGCATTTAATTTTGGATGAACACTTAAAATACTCTCAAATGATGTATATTAATAGATTCCAACAATACCAAGTAACCTTGTAAGTTTAGGATTTATGAGAAATTAATTAGTTGGTTTTTTCCTGATTTAAAGTTTTGTTTGGAGTCAAAACTTGTTGTAAATGAATAATACAAACCAAACACATGGTCCTCATTTTCCTTTGAATAAAGAGGCATTATGTTGCCCATGTAAAATCATTGATTTGCCTGTTCATCAAAACTTGGAGAGTCATATCATCCACTTTGGCACAGTTATGCTACCCAATTGAGTCTAGACATTTGACAAAATTGTTTAAGTCCTTCATTTATAATCTAAATTTTCAATTTCACCTTTATAAGTTAATAGGGTTGATGTGTTAAGTGGGTTTGCCATTTTCACTAAACTTGAGGGAACTTAGGTTCAAATTCTGATTTGGGTTGAAGGTCATTTAAGACTCATGATCATTATCACCACTTGTTGGACTTAAGTCATTTTGTGCTAAACACTTACACTTTGAGTCTATGAACCACAAAATTTTGAGTCAAGAAAGATAGTGTTATTCTCTCAAAATTGTGGGAAACTATCTTTGCCTTAGAGAGTTTTTGAAACAAACATTTTGTCACATATTTTGGGTAGTTTAACATTGTTACGCTACCCAAAACATTTAAAATATTGTTTCATAGACTCTCTTGCATAGAGTTCAAATCTGTTCCCATATTTTTAGACCAATCCAAGTGTACCTTTTGTGAACCTTTATCTAGCACAGTTCTACTATTCACTTTTTTCTATCTTATTTGTTTAAAGAACCAAGTTTTATACCATTATTTATGATCAAATTAAACTATTTCTAAAGTGCCTTTTGTTTCATACCTTATACTTAGTTGGTCAATTTTATATCCAAAACTCAAATGCCTAGTATTTTTTAGAAGTCTTTCAAATCTATTAGATTAAAAATCATCTTTATTTTAAAGTCTATATTTTGACATCATTTAGCCAAGATTCCTAACACATGCCTTATTTGGGCCTAGCTTTTGATGTCACATTTGGCCAAAAGACTTAGCAAATTTTAATTTCCTAGATTAGACTGATTTGAAACACTTTAACCTTAGAGTTTGGTATTTCAATTGTTAATCTATTTACTTTCTCATCTTTATTTGAAAAGTGAGGCATTAGATACTTAATGGTAGCTTGTTTCCTCATGAATATTTATATAAACCTTTTTGATCTTTTTGATGAATCTAAACCAAGTTTGAACATCATCTATTTTAGACATTATCTTTTTAGAGTTTGAATAACTCTTTGACCTTTTATCGTAAAACATTGATTATGGATCCCAACATGTATTCCTACCCTTGTAGTAGACTCATGTACAATGTAGGGATTAGTAATGTGGTTACATAGGAAGAAATAGTGTAAGACCCCTACATAGATAATATTTCTTATGAGATGGATTTGTATCCCTCTTATAATACTCAATTAGGGGCACAAAGCCAAGATCCATTGGCTAATTATTTGGTTAATACACCACCTTATTTAGAACAAGACCAATAATAAACCACACAATACCTAGCTACAATACCCATAGTTGATGAACCAGTTCTTCAACAGTCATATTCTACTGATACAACTTCTATGTATGATTCAGTTTTTTTAGCATCATTTATTGGAGAATAAAGATGATATTTTGTTTAAGGCCATAAAGGTAGGGGCCAAGTTTCTAGTAGACTTCCCTCATGAGAATTTACCAAGCCTAGTAAGAATGCCCCATAATATCATGTATGATCAACAGGGTTCTTCTAGTAATCCTTTAACTCTAGTTAAACAACATATCAGGACCCTAATATGCCTAACATAGGTAAAAACATCATGGAAGACAACTTGAATCAAATAATTATAGCATATCAAACCTACTTAAATCTAGCACATAATTTTAATCAGATGAACATGGTGAGTAAACCTCTTATTGACTTAATTCCTTTAATAGGAGTTTTGATA
The DNA here is from genome assembly GCA_037957365.1 of Torreya grandis. Lineage (NCBI taxonomy): Eukaryota > Viridiplantae > Streptophyta > Pinopsida > Cupressales > Taxaceae > Torreya > Torreya grandis. Next base: position 2,712,233 of record JARHVA010000536.1, on the reverse strand, counting down.
GAGTCAACTAGTCAAGAGAATTAGATTTTAGACCCACTCATATAAAACACTTTGGTAGAAAACTTTTTTCATATGCCCATTATTAAAGAAGTGTCTTCTAATTATATGTATAATAGTAAGCCAAATATAGTGGAAAATGTGCAAACAACATCCAATCCCAATTAAAGTGTTACTAATGCATAAACAACATCTAATCCAATACCAAGGAATAGGATCCTCTATACCCCAGCCTTTACCACCTATTTTCCAACCTTAACTGGATACTTCCTCGAGTGTGCAACCTATGAGATTAGGTAGTCAACCAAGAACCAATGTCATGCCTCAATAATAGAATGTAACAAATACTACTACTCTTCAACAAGTGATGAGTATTATTCCATAACATCATTTGTAATCTAGTGTACCAATGCAACTAAGGCTAAATGTATTACCACCTCTACAAGGGGAAACTAATGTTCCACCTCACCATTAATCATAAACATACCTCTTTAGTCTCAGACTAGTATACCAATCATAAACCAAACAATGACTAGTCAACAACATGTAAATATTGGTCAGTGATAGATATTAAATATTTAACCTAATTTCACTTCCCCATAGGGATTCAAGAAACAAGGAGGCTCCCATTTTTCTCAAGTACCTACTAGATAACCATTGGTTCAAAATGTGCCACAAGTTTAGAGATAGGGTCTTGGTCCACAAGTTTCCACTCATTATCAAGGTTTGATTAGTCAGTATCATGTCCCTTTTCAACCATAGTAGGCATAGTATAGATATATCACTCCATCCCAACCAAAAAATCCTCTAAATTAAACCTTCATAGCCAACCTAAACCATAAAATCACATAAGTAAATGTGTAATTTCAAGTACATCTTAATCCACATATGTATATTCTTGGTCCATTTCCCAACCAAACCAATATACCCCAACAAATATCTCTATCATACCCTAGTCAAAGTGTCTCACTTGTGACCTCCTAGCCATCTAACCAAGCCAATATTTTCCCTCAAACTAATGTTCCTTCTAGTTTCCTATCTCAAGAATTACAGTATATGAAGGATGTAATTACTACCATTCAAGCTAGGAAATAGACTAAAAATTTCAAGTTTGATGACATGTGTTCTTATCCATTCAACATGGAGTACTTATAGATACCATTTCCTCCAAGATATGAACCACTAAAATTTGACAAATACAAAGGGAAAGGTGACCCTCAGGCCCATTTAATTAAGTTCTTTGTCATATGTCAACCAGTGGCATATAACGATATATACCTTTTATTGTTGTTTCAAGGAGCTTGGCTAGACAACCCTTAGAGTGGTTTTTAAAGTTACCCAAGAATTTAGTAATAGATTTTGATGATCTTTATGATAAGCTTGTGTAATTGTTTTCCTATAATCTCAAACATGAGATTTCATTAGTTGACTTAACATAAATAAAATAAAATTTTGGTGAGAGTTATACAAGTTATCTACAATGATGGAGAGCCCTTGCAAGCTAATTCACCTATAATTTACTAGATAAATAATTAGCCACTATGTTTACTAAATATTTGTAGTGAGATAGCTTATCATCTGAAACTACAATGTTCACATACTTTCAAGGACATCATTGATAAAGGCTTGCTGATTGAATGAGCCCTTATTAAAAAAGGGATCATCAAGCTTATGTCAACAAATTAGAATCAAGGTGAAAATTAGGGAAGTGGCCAAAACCAACATCCAATCCAAGTGTAAACATCACAACCAACACATGCTAATAACCAAGATAGACCAAAGTAATTCAACCATAATATGAATGTTGTGGGTAATGGTGTCACAAAGTCACATCATGTCTAAATAGTGCAAACATCATTTATACCACCTTTTTAGATTACTCTTACTCAACAACCTCTCAAAAAAATGCCACAAGCACAACAACTAAGACCTGTGTAACAAATACAACAACCTTTACCATTGAAATCCCTCCTCCAAGGAGAACTGTGCCTATGCATCATGTCTTTAGTGATCTAGGAGAGCCTATTGAGTTTATATTTCAAAAACTTGTTGTTGCTAATCTGAGTAGTTGGCCTCTACCAATTCATTATCTACAAGGCATTCCTTATCTAGATTGGTACCATGAAAATTAATTCTATGAATGTCATCAGGTCATAATCTATGAAGATATGTGCAAATGAATCATTTAATCAAGAATATTTTGGAGAATGGGGAGATAACATTAGCTAATGGTGCTTCCACTTCAAATCAAATTATTAAGATTTATCAAAACCCCTTTCCTTGACATAACAATCACCAGTAGAAAAATAATCAATAATAATAATAACACTGACTAGTACAACAACAAAATCAACAATATCAAAATTAAAGGCCAAACTAGAAAAATTAGCAGAATCAATAATAAAACCAAAATTTTTAGAATAATGGATAAAAGTAAGTTTAGAATGGTAACAAACAACAAACCTACCATGTAGTTTCACATGACTATAATAAGATTGTAGGTCATACTATAGGGGGTAGCATTAATACCATCTCCATTAATCCTAGACTGAGCATTAATTAATCTAGACCATTGCTAAATAGTAACACTCAACCACATTAAATGGACAATCCTTCTTTGACCTAGGATAGGACATAGGCAAACCAAAAAATTGGGACTTCCACTTTTGGACCTTACACTAACAACTCACCCTTGCCGTGTGACCACATACAAATTCGTTGATAAGTGAGACTTGTTTTATCTAGTCCCACACCATTCTCAACATTTGTTAGTAATAATGGTGCAGTATCTAATCCTGATTGTGTAATCACAACTCAAATTTTGAATATTACTATCCTAAGCCCACAACCATCTACCACTTTACCTATTATCTAACCAACCATTCAGCCTTAGAATAAACCATTCACTATTGACCAAGACAAGAAGTTTGATATTATAAAATAATTATAAAAGACACCAACATAAATTTCTATTTTAGATTCGTTGTGAACATCAACAATACAAAAGACACATCATGAATGAGTTCTTGACCCAATTCACTATTTCCAATGATATATTCCCTGATAAATTTGAAGCTTTGGTTGGACACCTAGCTCTAACCCAGCAAGTCACATTCAACCAAAGTGATATGTCTTCCCTTGACCCATTCCATAATAGTCCATTATACATATAAGTTTATATAAAGTGTCATAAATTGAAACATGTCCTTATAGACATGGATCAGGCCTCAACATAGTGTCTTTAAAGATCACTAAGATTCTTAGGTACACACGGATAGATCTCTATCCAGAAATGAGAACTATCAAAGACTATGATAATAAAGAAAGGGAATCATAAGTCACCATTAGCTTACTAGTTATCATTGGGCCTTTGACTCATGATACACTTTTACATGTGTTTGATCTTGAGTTTTCATATCATATGCTTCTAGGTAGGCCTTGGTTATATGCGATTCATGCAGTTTTGTCAATGTTGTAACAATGTATCAAGTTCTCCCACTCAGGGATGGAAGTGAATATTCTAAGAGATTTACACTTATATGAACACTAAAAAAATCTTGAGGACATGTTTCAAATCTACAATCACCAATATGTCATAAATCTAAGTTTCAAGAAAGATAAAAGAAAGGCCATACTTATTGATCTACCATAGGATAATTACATAGATCTTAATACCTTGGATTCCCTTTCCCACATGCCACCTCCTGAAGCATCCAATCATTTCACCATTTTAGATAATAGACCAGGTGATTATGTGACCCGTGATACCTTCCATATTTCTAATCTTCCTTAGAATCTAAAGACCTTTAGGTGACCTAAAGTCACCCCACATATGCATTGGTAACAAAAGAACAAAGATAAGGGACCTGTCATATTTGTACCAACATCTAGCCATGAACCAGATCTTCTTAAAGGGGATGAATCATGGTTTTACAATGACAACCAAGTTGATTGTTATAAAAATGCAAAGTATCCTATTCCCAATAGGATCATGGAGCATCAATATTATGAAAGAAGAGGCCTCAAACTAAATCAACAAGGAACCATTGAGATAATTTCCATGACTAAGTACAAAAGACCCTATGGACTTAGATTTAAACTTCTTAGGGATGATCCCACATATCTTAAACAAATTCCATCACCAGTAGCTAGTGATGATGATGTCGATAGTGAAGTAGATTTTGATCATGGCGTCACCTTTGATGACCTAGCTGAGACTAACTTGTTTAATAACAATTCCATGTGTACTCTTACCCTAATCATTTGTCACAACCCAATGTCATTACATTATCCCCAATTGATAGATTAGGACCAACAAGAATCCAATTTTTTGATTGATGAGTTTCAAAATGATGAGGCATTCTATGACTTTTTAGGCCTTAGAGACAACATTCTATTGGGAGATCATAAATTAGGATTCTCAATTACATTAGATCTTGAAGCCTATTTTGGAGAGCAGGTGAACAACCTTAGCCAAAAACAAATAAATAAAACATTGATGTCCCCAAGTGAAAATATCTTTGAAGAGCTTTTAGGCCAAGGAAAAAGTAAAGATAAAGGCTTGTCTAGTGGTGAAAACTTATTTCAAGTGCCATTAGATTGGGGTGTTCAATATTTTTTGAATTTAGACCAAGAGACCACCAAGTATAAACTTGCCTATTGCTCTGATTTTAATTTTGTACAATAAAAAGGATTTGATTGAATTCTTCAAGAATTTCCAACTATTTTTGTCACCTAACTAGATCTCCCATTGGGGGACTTAGATTCATCATGCCTAGGAGATGTTGAAGATCAAGTCCTAACAGAGGACCCTGATATAGTCCAATAGTTCAAGTCTTTGCCTAATATCCTAGAAGATGGTTTGACCCTTATAGTCAAAGATATAATAGAGGCAAACATCAGGACTCCATTAGACATGAAAGGGATAAAATTAGGTGCATCCCTCACTGAGGAGGAATGTGAAATCTTTATATCTCTATTGAGACAATTTATAGATATCTTTTCATGGGCTTATTTTGACATGTTAGGTTTGGACCTCACCTTAGTTTTGGACCACCTTGTAGTCAGTCCTAAAGCCAAACTAGTGAAATAAAAGATACATAAGATTAATCCTCACATTATTGTGTTGGTAAAGAAAGATTTGGAAAAACTCTTGGAAGCAAGATGTATTTGGTCCATTAATTACTCTAAATGGATATCTAATGTTGTACCTATTATTAAAAATCTTAAAGGAATCAAAATATATAATAATTTCTAAGACATAATAAAAACTTATCTTAAGGATGACTTTCCATTACCTATTATTGACATGATCATCAACTCCATGGTAGGTTATGAAATGATTTCTCTCATGGATGGATTTTCAAGATACAACCATATCAGAATAGCACTAGAAGACCAACATAAAACAATGTTCAACACTTCATGGGGAAAATTTTGTTATCAGGTAATACCATTTGGTCTTAATAATGATGAAGCTACATATAAAAGTTCCATGAATATCATATTCCATGATATGATGCATGATATTGTTGAAGACTATGTTGACAACATAATAGGAAAATCCTAAACTAGGGTTAACCATCCAACAGTGCTACATAGGATATTTAAAAGATTATAGGAGTATAAAGGCATACTCAATCCAAATAAAAGTGTGTTTTGAGTAACCTCAGTAAAATTACTTGTTTTCATTATGTCTCGTAGGGGCATTGAAGTTGATCTAGCTAAAGTCCATGCTATAATCGAGATGCTGCCATCAACCAATTTGAAGCAACTCTATAGTTTGTAAGGCAAGATCCAATCAATCTAATGCTTCATCTCTCAATTAGAATATAAGTGTCATCCATTTACACATATTCTAAATAAGGGAGTTACATTTCACTGGGATGACCACTACCAAATAGCTTTTTAACAAATCAAGGACTATCTAGTCAATCCACCTATTTTGTTACCTCTTATGCCAAGAAGGCCATTCTTATTGTATCTATCAGCTACTGACAATGCCTTGGGGGATATTTTGGCTCAACATGATAATAATGGAAAAGATCATGTAGTATACTACTTAATTTCTACCTTAGTCACATATGAACACAACTATGTACCTATTGAAAAAGCTTGTCTAGTTATGGTCTTCACAGCTCAAAAACTACACCATTACATGTTGAACAATAAGACCATGGCCATTTAAAAAATAGATCTAATCAAGTATATAAAAATAGATTTAAAAGGTAGAATGACCAAATGGATCATGCTTTTTAGTGAGTTTGACATAAAGTATGTCAATCAGAAGGCAATCAAAAAATAGGTCCTTATAGATCAACTTGTTGAAGTACCCCTTGTAGACACAAAGCCACTCACATTTCATTTTTTTTATTAATCCATAATGACCAAAATTGACCCACCTCTTGGGGAGAAGCACTGGAAGTTATATTTTGATGGTTTATTTACTACACATAAATTAGTGGCAATTCTCTTATTTATTACACCATAGGGGGATCTAATCCCTAAATCATTCAAAATCAATTTTTCTTGTATAAACAACATGGTTGAGTATGAAGCACTTATTACTAGACTTAGATAGGTAGTGTATTGGAACATATCTCATCTCTAAGTTTATGGTGATTCTCAATTAATCATCAATTAGGTCACAGAACCAAAGATGACAAGCTAGTTCCATATAAAGCCATGGTTGACACTCTTAAGTAATAAATTGACAAAATTTAGTTTGAGAACATACCAAGAGCTAGTAATAAAACTATGGATTCCATGGATACTATCAGCTCTCTAATTTGACAAATAGACAAAGCTAGAGAATATTAGTTCCTTATTGAGAATTTATTCACACTAGCTCATGAAACTTTAACCATTGTAATGATTTGTGATATTGTTGGTCCTAATTATATTTGGTACTCAAACCTTTACAACTACCTTCATGACCAAGTTATACCACCTAACCTATCTCAAAAATAAACCAAAGCCTTTATTCATCATTCCACTCATTATACTCTACTTGGATCCACCCCTTATCACTATAGTTTTGATGGAACTTTATTTCATTATTTAACTTCAAAAGAGTTTACAATAGCATTAAGATAAGTTCATGAAGTATGTGGAGCTCATTCTATCAGGATAGTCCAATCCAAAAATCTCTTGTATACTAGTTATTATTGGCCCATAATGGATGTAGATGTAACTACATATGTAAATAAGTGTGACAAATGTTAATGGCATGTTAATCTAATTCATTCCCCAACCCAAACTCTAAAACCAATGCTAACACCATGGCCATTCACTACATGGGGACTTGACCTTATTGTGAAGATCAACTCCACTTCATCTGATGACCATAAACATATCCTTACCACCACTGAGCATTTCACTAAGTGGGTTGAAGCTATACCCCTCACTTATGTGATTGGAAAGCAAATTTCCAAATTCATATTCAACCATCTAATTTACTATTATGGTATCCCCTTTGACATTATATCTAATAATGGAGGATCATTCAAGAACAAGGATGTAGACCAGTTATGTACAAAATATAACATCACACAATATTTTTCTATAGCATGTTACCCTCAAGGTAATGTCTAGGTTGAAGCATAAAATAAAACCATTGTCAATATTCTTAAAAAGATTATCAATGATGTCAATCATGATTGGCACCTACAAATATTCCTTTCCCTTTGGGCATACCATACCAATCATCATACCCCCACAAGAGCCACTCCATACTCACTTATTTATGGTATTGAATCCATCCTTCCCATTGAGGTTGAATTGCCTTCATTGTGCATCTCTTTCAAGCATGTCCTAAATGATCATGACTATCAAGTAGCTCACTTGTAAGAGCTAGACCTACTTGATGAAAAATGCACATCTATGCTCAATAATGTTTAGTCTTATTAGAACTAACTCAAAGGCCACTATAATTAATGTGTCATGTATAGAACATTTGAACTTGGTGATCTTTTTCTTAAAGAAAACTAAAAGAATACCATGGCTGAGAAGAAGCATAAAGGTAAATTCAAACCAAATTGGATAGGGCCTTTCATCATTACTATAAATTATGGATCAGGGACATATAGGCTTGCCACACTAGATAGAGATGAACTTCCCAAGCCAATGAATATTATTCACCTTAAGTAGTACTATGCTTGAGCACTAAGGTGTATTATCTATAAGGATAGTTTCAATCATGACATCTTATCAATATTCTTCTTTGTAAAAATATCATTCTTATTTGTCCTCTTAGTCATCTCCACTTTACATTTCTGACCTATCGACATAGATGTGTTATAAAGCCTAGCCTAATTGAGCTTTGTTTTTTCCATTCATTACACATTTTTAGCACTGAGAAATTTGATCAGTTTCATTAATTATTTAAATTACTTCTAATAGAGATCATATTTTGGAGTAGTGTGATAGAATTTTTGGCATTTTTATCCTTTGTTTTTTATTCTTTTCTTATCACCAATCTTGCTACTAATTATAATTTCTTTTGGGTAAATTAGTACCATTGATCTATGACATTGTGTCTTAGTTATAACCACCTATGGGAAAACTAGGGGAAACATATATTTATTAAGCCTTGATGTACCAACTTACCATTTCTTATGCCATGTTCCTTTTTACCAACTTTGCTTGTTTTATTTGAATTGACTACTATACGAGTCAAATTCCTCTACTGTAGGGTAGAACTACAATGACTTGAGGTCCTACTCTAGGACTATGTAGGCAGTGCTTGATACTTATTGAGTTCATCTCAACTACCCCCTTCCTTTTTCTTTTATTCCCTTATTTTGTTTGTTTGTTAAGTTTTTGCCTATTTTCTAGAGATAATGTTTGTATGGTTTCTATTGCATTGCTTGTTTGTTTTTTTCTACTTATTTTGTGTATTTGTCTACTTATTTGTTTTCTTTTAGCACTATTGCCTTGATTTAGTTTATGTGTGTTCATTGAGTGATTCCTTTCCCATACTTATACTTGAATCCATCCATATTCATATGTTTACATTCTCATGATGGTTTCTATCATTGGTACATTATTTTGTATTGAGTATTGGATTATGGGAGTCAGTCCTCATGCATATTTTGGCCAAGTCTTCATGATGTTATATCATGATACCTATAGACACATGCTATAATAGACCTCAACTTCAATAAGTCTATTCATCTATGGTGACATCAACATCTCTTTGGCACTGACATCTTGATTCACTCCTAATCATATCCCAAATAAAGTAATTAACCATGAAAGAATTTCAACCTTTACTAGTTTGGACAAGCATCTCCCTACTATTAGGTGGTTCTAATTCATCATTACCCTCTATTTTAGTTACCATCATCCTCAACTAAGTTTATCAGTTTTTCCATAATCAAGGTCTAATGATTATAACTACTTATGGGCAAATCATTGCACACCATCCCACCTGTATTTCTCAATAATTATAACTGCCTTTGGGAAAATTATTATATTATCACCACTTCCCTTTTTTGGCCATACAAGGGCATGTTATTATTTTGTTTATATATCTTAACTAGGGTAGCTCCATCTTCTCAATGATTATAACTACTTTTGGGAAAATCATTATGTTATCATACCAACTTGCCACTATTAGGGTACAATGCTTATAACTACCTTTAGGAAAACCATTGTAAACCATCCCACTTGCATTCTTAGTGATTTTGACTAATTTTTCAATATCATTGTGTTTTCACCCCATCATATTTCTTTTCTTTGGTCCCCTCATTTTAATTCTTATCAAGGGACTATTTGCTGACCTGCTTCTGCCAACCGGTCCCTCGAGGGGGCATCATATAGTTAGTTTATCATCATTGAAATTGTAGGCATATAATACCTTTTCAGTCTTTAAGAATACATTATTATGATTATATCTTAAAATTCTTTCCAAAATAGGGGAAAATTTTAGACACCTAAATCTAGCCACCAATAACCTCCAATCAAGCTTTTGACTAATTTCTACCAAAATGCACAATTTATCCTAAAAACACTAAAACATGCTAAAAGATGTGAAAATGATGTATTCAAGTGTCAATTTTTTCTAGAGTATCATTAAATGGGGTAGTTAAATTTAATTTCCAACTAAATTTAATTATTTCATTTCAAGTCGAAATGTTAATTTGACACCTAGGTGCTCTGGATTACTCTTTCCTATCAAATCTCTTACATAAGTCATGTGCCTTTGTTATTTATTGTTGATAATATCCTAAATGGGATAATAGATCCAACACATATTACATCACCTTCTAATTCCAATTTAGTCAAATTTTGTACCAATAACAAGGCATTCTAATCAATTTAAGTAATTTTTGCACAAACTGCTTAAACATGCTTAAGATTTAATTTAACCAAAGTAGAGCCCAATCAAGAATTCCATGGAAACTTGTTGAATAATTTATTTTTTAAATGAATATTGAATATCTACATCATCAAGTGACCTCATTTCTTAGGAAGAAATCCCTAGGCCATAAATGCCATAAATCTCAGGGTTCATGCCTCTCATGCCTCATCAAAGCCCTCCACCTTTTAATTTCTCCTCTATCCCAAATACTAATGAGGCTTTTTATCAATTTTAATTGAAAAATTAGATTAATACTTAGCCACACATCTCAATCCTAAGATGGATGGTTTAGGTTGATTCTGATCAATCTCAAAGATTTATAAATAGAGAGGCCATGAACATCATTTTTAAGATTAATTTGTGCAAAGTTATAATATAAGATTGGTTCTAAAAGTTTCATGTAACTAGTGATACCATGCCAAATTAATTCCAAGCCAAGCCAAGCCAAAAGAAAAAGTTACCAAAAAGAGATGGAGGTAGATAATCTTCCATTTCCAAGTACTTCATGAGCACAAAACTAAGTAAGACACTACTACAAAGGCATTTGGAGCATCCAAGTAAGGTGAAGGAATTCTTGTGTTTTTCCTTACTTTTTAGTTATGTTTGTCATTTGTTTTTGTTACTAAGCTCACCTTAGTAACTAAGCATGAAGGTTTTATCTTAGTGTGTTCTTCATAAATTTTTTCTATGAAATTTATCACTAACACCATACTAATCTCCTCTTCTTATTCAAATTCATAGTTCACACATACTAAGATAGGTGTGTTTCCCTTTAGTTGGTTTGTTTTTTTCCTAAGTGTTCATGTGAACACAAGTGCGAGTTTATTTCTTATCTTGTTACTTGTTTATTTTTTTCTTATGGTGTTTTTGGTGTCTCTTCATAGGCAATGCATGTCAATAATAGTGTCTAGGTGAACCCATAGCCTAATGGATAAGAGAAGGCTACTAGTCTTTGGCATAAAAAGCTTGTTACCCCTAAGAAATCACCAAAATGCTGATCAAATTTGACCCTAAGTCAAATTTAGTCAACATTTATATATTAAAACTTATTATAGGGTCTTTCCAAGGTCATAAATATGTTATTCATGTTTAGGAGGGTCAATTAATGTGTTTCACCTTAATCATTTTGGTCATTTGTCTTAATTTTTCCTTATGCCACCTTTTGGCCTTTCTAATGACTTGTATGGTTTCCACAAGAAGCCAAGTGTTTAAAAATATTTTACAACATTTTAAGATGTCAATTGAGGTGTTAGGAGTTATTTTGGTAATATAAAAATGTAGGTTCAATGTGGAAAGGAGGAGATAGTAGTAGTTTGAAATAGTTTAAAGGTAATTGTATGGTCAAGTACAATCTACTTGGAATGTGGGAGATTAAAAGGATATATATAGGATATAATAGTAAATTACATGCCTAATAAGTCATAAAAGGTTAAAATCTATAAAAAAATGGTTCATATTCTCCACCACTCTCCTAGATAAGTCAAAACATGTCAACGAGTTTGATCTCAATATGGATAGCAAGGGAGGAGTTGGACTAAATGATTTTGGTGGGAGATAGTAGCCTTCATATAATTATTTTTAATGGAAATATTTTTAGGTTTATTATAACATTATCTATGAACCATAACTAAGAATGTCAATGACTCTTTTCTACTTGCATATCCCTATGGCCTCATTTTCTCTTCTCTATTTGGATTGTTCTATGAAGATCAACTAGTTTACATGTTCTTGAATATCATGAACTTCCTTATTAGAAGGTTTTAAATCATGTTTAAATTTTTTGAGATCAATAATTAAGTAGAGATACCTCTTTTTACAAGTGGAATGCACCATTTAAGTATGCAAACAATGTTCCATTAGCTACAGAGTTCACCCTCATGTGAATGATTTTAGGACAATGATAAAATGTTTGTTTCCAACATTTGATAACATTATTTTTATTATATTATTCATGAAAGTGTTGGTCTAAATAGTGTCCCTATGAAATTAAAAGTTATAACATACTTAATATAGTTAAGTAGTTTCATTATAGACACCTATAGGTTTCATGTTTAAATCAAAAGGAGGATCAAGATATGAGAGAGATAATAATGATGTTTGATAGTCTTGAACCTAAATGAGATCTCAAAAAAACCCCATGGAACTATTTAAAGGTCATTAAGATGATGACAAGTTACTAAATTGACACACAGTCTTATATATGATGACTTCTATAGGTAGCCTCAATAATGGTCTGAGAGTTAATACAAATGAGGTGAAGAAATGTTAATAAGAGGATGGTTAAAATAACTTGAAACATTTATTAAGGTTTGAGAGGATGGATAAGAAAAGTGTGATGATGTTATATACATTTCATTGTAGATAGTGTTAGGTTCATATTCACAAAGTGGAAAAATTTACTTATGAGTTTAATTACCTTAACATATCTGAATGAGTTCTTTGATCAGATAATGAATCATATTTTGGTAATTATTTATGTGCTTTGGACAAGTATAAATACTTAATTTATATTGTTTAGATGGGTTTGTCACCTATTAATATTAAAGTAAGATTTATAGGTTAAGAAGAGATAATGGTTGGATTTTTTCAATTCAAACAACTTTTCATTGTAGACACTCAGTGAAAGCTATAGTGCTTTCAAGTAAAATGAGCCTCAAACTTTTAAACTCTTAATGCATTGATTGAATAGAGATGGGAACTTGACTTTCCATCATAAGTGGTTTCATATAATTGTTTTATTTTCCTCATTGTTTTAAATATGGACCTAAGGTAGTGGACCATAGGGTTTAATTAAGAAAATGTCCACCTATAAGATTCTTGACTCTCCAAATAGGAACTTATAGGTGATGTAGTCAACAAATTAGTTAGGCTAGTGAAGAGGTCATCTTGGTTGATAAAAAAGAGTTATACTTTGTAATTATCACTATGAAATATATAATATCACCCCTCAATGTGGTTTTCATATAATAATCACCATGTACATGAACCCTGAGAACCCTGAATACACACCTACAGTTGTGACATTATTTATAGACTAACTAATGCATAAAAGATGTTAAGTGAAGGTGAGTAGAATGGTTTGAAGTATATGATCATGTTTAAATCAACCTTAAAATGTCATATCACACTCCATTTGAATTTAAAGGATAGATAAAAAGGCTAAGATTGAGTTCTAAACCCTCACCTATATGAAGTCTTAAATCCTATTACAACTTGTAGACCTAGTGAACCAATTTTGGGAAACTCAAAGGTTTGAAGGTATTATAAGAATGGTAAATCTATGATATTTTGTAAATAACATCCTCAAGAATTTTTATAGGCCTCCATGGTCTCACTTTTTCCTTTTGAATAGGGGATATGCCCTTTTATTTTATCTCAGATAGAGGGCACTCCTTGAGCAAGAAATCCTATAGGCTAGTATGAGAAGAGTAATAAATTGGGTATAAGAATATTGGAGCCAATGTTTAATTACTTGAATGGATAAAATAAATAATAACAAGTTTTGTAAATATTACACAATCATTGGGAAACTATTGGTGGGTTATATACCCATTCACACTTAGACTAGGTCTCTAGGCATATAACAAGGCTTATACCCTAGTGACTTCTAACTCCATAAAAAAGGCCACATGAACCTTAAAAACTATGTAAGGGTCTTCAATAGAGATTAAAATAATAGTGAGGGACATTTTTCTATAGATAACATCACATAGATGGTCAATTCGACCTTAAACCATCGTAAACCTATCTAAAAAGCATTAAAGAGTTCGAGAGGCCAAGTTTAAGTGCTCATAACTATATGGAACTTGTGCATGAGACATTAATTAGTTGAGTAGGGTTGAAGTGGGTCCTAGAACCCAAAATTTTATAATTTTTTAAAAGGTTAGATGTCAATATTTTATGAATAATCCTTAATAGTCTAAACCTTTTAAAACCCTCCTAAAAGACTTGTTAGGATCTGATGGATAAAAGATGGTTAGATATGAATTAAGGAGGGGTAAATTAGCCATGAAAATAGATTTTACATGTTTGTAACTCTCTTAGGATCCATAATATATAATTTTTCTATACTATCATATGTACGAACATGGCTAACACTTAATTTCTTATAAGATTTGAAATGTTTTGCAAGTGCATAGGAGGATGATCAAGTGAGAATATTTGAGGTAGGTATTTATGTAATTTTTAATCTTATAAAACCAAATTACCACCATATTGAAGCATGAAATCATCTCTGTGAGACCATTCATTGTAGGTAGTCAGAATATAACACAGTGAGGATAATGTGACTGCCTAGTGAGGAAGTGAGAAGTGTTACAAGAGTTTCATAGAGGTCTATTTGATAAAATAGAGGAAAAATAAGATTCATTTTAGTTTTATATCATATATTTAATTAATTTATTTGATAAATTTCAAGCCATTTGGATGACAAGTGTGAGGTTTATCCAGAATACTAGTGATAAATGACTACAATCAGTGAATAACAAATGACATAGATAAATACATAATTCAGGGATGAGTTTATGATATGCATTGATATATTGTTCACCTTCTCATGATAAATCATATTTTTCAATGATTCATATGGAAGTTTTGGACACTCAAGTGCACTCCTCACCATCATGAAGGCAGTTTCAAGGTAAGGCAATGAAGGGTCTATGCTAACTTGAGGAAGATGCTTTGTTTGAGATTAACACATGTTCATATCATTGGCTTGAATTATTTTCAAATATATTCCATGTATTTTTAAATATTTATAATAGATTTATACCTAGTATTGTGACCTTTGATCTTCACTTCTTGTCTCTCTTATAAGTTCTATAAATTTAAGCTTTTTTGGCTTTATATGGGATCTATAATTGGTATGGTGAAGCCCTATTGGTTTTGACACCTCCTTTGCCTTTGAATAAAATTTATAAGTTTATTTCATTCTATAAAATCTCTTAATTCAATTTGTTAAGTGGTTTGTGTGTTAACAAGTGATCAAAATTCTTTCCTTGTTTCCATGTCTACTCTTACGTGTTTGTGTGAATGAGATCTCTTCTAATAGGTTTCATAAAGTGTATTATTTTTCATGTTTTTCTTGAAATGTAAGAGGTAATATTAGTGTCTTATATCTGAAATTATCTTAACCCTTATGAATATATTCATATTAATCTACCTCTATGAAAAATACTTATGCTAGAAGGATAGAGGGTTGAATTTAGTTTGAGTTATCTTCTTTCTTAAGTGTAGATGCAAGTGTGTTATGTGGAGTTGTCTTGGTTTGTCACCTAATTATAATAGGTTTATTTCATGTCTGCTTCTTCCATTTTCACCCCCAATAGTGATTATCTTAGTTTAGTGTTATCCTAAGAGACAAATCAAGGGATATAGCCCTTTCAAACAAAGGGATCTATGTCTTATAGTGGCTTGTCTATGAAGGGAGATAGTTCCATGTTATCCTAAAATTGAGAAGGTATAATTTAATTCTCTAGGGTGAAATTTTAGGCTACAAAAATTATCACTACATCCATTATTAATTTTGGTTTAATATATTAACACCAGTTTCATACCTCTCCCCAAAATGAATGCATACATAGGCACTATTTCTACAAGCTTGTATACACATAAGGTAATTTAATTAGTACACATTTACCACACATGATGTGTTGTCTCATTTCATACTATAGTCTATTCAATATATCTTAAATTTTGTCTCCCAAATATTTAGTATACATATTTTTTCTCACTACATCATAGTTTTATATAGATTATACATGGTTTTTCAAACATCATGACACAGGGATTTGACATATTAACATAGTTACTTATAAAGATCAATTTATTTTATATTTAACTAAAATTTTAATAACTCAGATAGGGACACACCATTTAGAATATATCACAGAGTTATATTGTCTAAATGGGTAATTTTTGTCTATATTCACACATAAAAATGGTTATAAGTTACTAAAGGTTATCATTGTTTGATATAGCATTTTATCTTATAGCCATAGATATTTTACATAGTTTTAACAAATGGCACAAAAATAAAGAATATATGTTCACATTTTACATAGTTTGGTTTATCTTTTTTACACATGTTATGATGATGGGGGAGTGTACATAGTGCATGACCACATCAACATGAAATTATTCCTCAGAATTCAAATTTCTTACTCAGATTGTATGACTCAATATACTCCGTTATTAGTCTAGGTGTATGTTACTTAGCACATGGTCTCATCTCCCAATTTTTTCACCATATTATACATAATTTTAAATCATGTAATTCTCTATCTTATTTACACTAGCGTCAGTTCATAGATATACTTTCACCAATTTTTGAACTAACTTTGCACTAGAATGAATCTTATAGTCATCTGCAATAGTTGATTAAAAAAATTGTGCCACTACCTAGTCTAGTGGGTTGTGTGAGGTAGAATTTAATCATGTGTTTGAATTTTAGGCACATCTATACAATAAAATAGTGGAGTAAAATATAACCTGGATTCTCATACAAGAGTTATTTACTCAAATTTAACACATGGACTCTGTATCATGAGTTCATATTTAAAGGTGTCATTCAAATTTTTGTTTAATTATTAGGCCAAGAAGAGAATAATATTATAGCCAACCTTATATTTGCATGGTTTGATCACATTGAACCCATGGAATATCCATTTTCAAGAAACCACATGCTACACAAGTAAGTACATACATGGATTTCTTCTTTTTACTCTAGTACTTTCATATTGTATTACTAAAATAAACTTGGGGGGAGATGTATACACCCAATTTTGGTCAAGTAAACAAAGTATTATGTATTTTATGACTTTTTTATTAATAAGCTCCTAATTTTGAATCAATATCCAATTTTCATGTGTTGTTGTAGTCTTATGTCTATTTCCATCACTCTTTCACACTGATTTCACTATATTTATAGAATTTTTACTCTCCTATGTCATTATTTATCTAAGTCACAGGGATCCCTAGTCCTTTATCTCTTCCATCCTATTTTATGTTTTTGGGGACATGACCAACTTATTTGGATTATCCTACTCTGTTGGGGTTTCTGAAAGGATTGGTCTTATCCAACATAGGTTTTAGGACTCATTTCAATGCATATTTATTTTGGGTTTATTTTTATGAATGTTTTACACTTATTTTAGTTAGTTGGCACATCAATGGTTTTTATAATTCAAAATTGGGAGTATTATATTTAAATGGATCTCTAAGTCATTTTACATCTAGCACTTATCAATTCAACACTATCATAATACATAAAATCATATTATAACAAAATTAACATTTACATTTATTTGAATTTTATACATATCACATCTAGATTCCATGATTTAATCAAGAAGAGGGCCTAAGAGAAGAGAATTAATATTCATACCACATATGAGCTAGTTACACACACACACACACACACACTAGAGGGAGAATTACATTGATCTGAGTTCCCTATTTTTGGGTTATGTAGGAAACACTTAGTTCAACTATTTTTTTATGTCAAAGTAGCCATTCCATCTTCCCCATTCTTTTCTCCTTTTTCATTTGATCGCTATTTGGTTTGTTTTTAGGACTTCACTAGGATTTTAAAGGAGAAAAGGCAAAAACATAGGTTAGATTATTTGATCTCACATTTATGATGGCCTAAATTATGTATAAAAATGGACTTATACAAAAAACTAGTTTACACTTATGTTATAGGAATAAATTTGTCAACAACACTCCATAAGGACAACCTAATAGGGTGCCACAATATTAATCCACCAATCTTATCCCAAGTAGACACACTAATCTCATAGTTAAATTAAAAAGTGTCTTAGCCAAATTTAAACTCATATAAAGTCATCCATAATAATATGTTCCCCAAAAATATAAGTTTATCATTATTTATTTGTAATTTTTTGTCAAAACCCTAATTACTCATACATAATTTGTTTCAAGTAAATGCATGATAGAATGTACATTTGATTATCCATTTACTTAGTTTTTTTTCATATTCTATTAAAACTCCATTAATCCAAATTTTGATAAAACATTATGTATATAATGGGATAAGATTAGACTATAACTATCCTATCTCTAAATAACTAGACTCAAATAAGGTTAATCAAAGAGATTCCAATGACACTTAATGATTTGGATATGACCAAATAGATAGACATACTATTGACTATTTTGACCACAAGTAAAAAATAGGTCAACCCCCTATAGTATAAAACTTATATCAGAGCCTATTATGATGTAATAGGGTCGATCATGGTCTTATTTGATGTCATTTGGTATGCTATTAACCTTGGTCAGTAAAATTTAATACTAAGTCATTTTATGTCATCATAGGCTCATATTTGAGATATTAATGAAGGTTGTATGGTTCCCCTTGGTATAAAAGTGTTAAAACTATTCTCCAATGTCCAATATGTTATAATCCTATCAATCATGTCAGTAACTAAAAAAATGTAGGTTCCCAAATAAAACTAAGAAAATAGTTGAAAAAGAGGGGGGTTTAGTAGTTATACGACTTTTATAGCAGTGTGGCACATCTGGTAGACTCATAAAATGACTCTTAAAATTCCATAACTCCATTTATATGTTTGATCTACTTTTTAAGTCTCAAAAATGGTCCAAAATTATTCTACTCATTTATTACTCTTCTTAGCATGTAAAACTAGTCAATAAGTTTTCTCATGGTATGACTAGTAGGAGAGTTTTAAGGTCAATTTATTTTATGGGTTGTTAATATATTTAATCCAATTCCATTTCATGGTAGTATTTCATTTATTTGTTTTCCATGATTTATGAACCAATGCTAAGAAGTTAACTATCACTTTCTGCATGTTAATCCTCATACCCTATAATTTTTCTTCTTATTTGAGTTAGTCCATAAAAATAATGGATGAAATTGATTATATAATGCTCAAACACATTTATCTCATGTTTTAAATTTTTTTTTCATGTTTGGAGGTGAGTGGATGAGCCAAGCATGTCAAGTTGTAGGTTGAGTACACTAATGGAGTTGCAGGCATGTTCATCAATTGTAAATGTTTTCATTTCTAGTAGTGGTTTAAAGAAAAGGCATGTTGATTTTAAATTATTATCATAAGTCATGGAAATCACCCTATCCTTCCAAGATTAGTCTCAAAGGCCAATATCAATGAAGTTGTAGTCAAGCCAACAACATAGTCAACTCTTTGCATGTATCCATCTACAGTTAAATAAATGAAATATCTAAGCATAGTCATGAATATGTAGTTAAAGGTTTCAAGATGATGAAAATATCCTTATAATATGAGAAATAAATCTAATTTTTCTAAATGATATATGATATACTAAGATAACTAATTCTCTAACACACACAAATAGTTTTGTGTTGTTTGATACTAATGTGCATCTACAGGAGAATAATCACATGTAAATGAATCGTTTAAGCTAGTTTGAGGTCCTTCAAGGTTATAATGATCCATTTTATGACTCTAAGAATGTATAGGGTTGACTATAAGTCCATACACTATACACATTATCCATGTTCTACCTTCACTGCCCTTGTCTGCTACTATGTGTACACCTACAAATTTCCACAAAGGTATGTTCATCTAGAGTACTAGTGTTTAGACCTGTTTTGAGAGCTTCATACATGATTTATAAGTTGAAAATTTCCATAGCATTAAATATTGGATCTATTGAGTGTAAGTTAGAGTTGAGCCATGTTCATAATTGGAGAAAGAAGGTTTAAGGACTTGTTACCTTAAAAACTTTGAAATAGAGCCTTTGACATATTTGGTGCCATCATGGAATAATGTGATATGAGGTCTAGATAGGTCCAAATGAATACATAATATAAACCTAATGTATTAGTTTTACATTGAATGAAAATAAGTTTTGGCCAATGGAGTATGGTTCTAGAGGGATCCCAATTCATGTATTCTTTCACTTCACTTTTTCTATGTTTTATATAGTATCCTGAACTTCCAAGCAACCTTATAGTCCAATGTGGCCTAACAAGAGCATATAACCAAGTTAAGTGATCCTATTGAAGTGATATTCACACTATTGATCCAAATAAAATTAATAGAGGTGGAAATATATGGTTTTGACCTATGTCATCACCTACATGTTTATCCTTACCCTTAAAAGGTTCACCTACAGTTTGATTGTAGATGCTTACAAGTTCATGGTGTGAACTAAGAGGTGGAACCCTAAAAACATGAACACATGTAGGTTAGAGTTGGTTCAAATATTTTAAATAAGATCCTATGAGTTATAACACCCAATTTTAAAGGTTAAAATTCATCTACAAAACCTCTTTTATTCTAAGAATGGTCAGCTATAGTTGACTATAGTATGACAATGCTATAAAGAATGACTGTCTTGACATTGGAATAACATGTGCATGATGGTAAAAGTAAAAATGATTGATAAGTGGCATTGATAACTTCAAGTAGGTCTTAACTCATGAGACATAAATTATAATATGCAATTTTCAACTATAAGCATCCCTTCCTAAGGAGAAACATAATACATAGTTGACTACTAACTAAACCTATCAAGTGAAAAGTATACCTTGAAGAGTTTGGAAAATACTTTGATGATAATTTTTTTTAAAAACCTCCATATTAGTGATACATCATCTAATTATATTCACAAAACAATTAATTAAAGTAAGATCCATCTCTAAGGTGCACCTATAGTCAGTATACAAAAACCCTGCACACAGTGAGCTATATAAAAGTTTGCTTTGATTTTTATGAGATCTGGAGGGAATATTGATGTGAACCAACATTTAAAATAAGTAAAAATGGTATATATTACATATTTAAGCCTCTCATAAATTCAAAATTACTATTTCAATAGGGGAGGTTCCCCATATTTTATCTAACATAGAGGGCACTCTCAAAGAGGTATACCTTGTAAGTTTGGTAAGCAAATGGTAATAATATGAGTTGAGGACCATGTAAACCTTGAAATGAGTTATAATAAGTTTATTTTGAAATTAAAAAACATAGGTAATCCTTAAAAATCATGACCAACCACTTATAGGTGGTGGTGAGGAGTCAAACATAGTCAAGGCCTACTAGGTCTTGAATAGGCCTAGTGCCTAAAGGGGGTCTAGTTCCATTTATAACACTATATGATAATTTTATAGAATTTTAATAATTTTATGTGGATTTATAATGTGTTTGAGAATTTTTTTTTTGTAGATAAGGTCATTTATAAGCCATTTTTTGTCTTAGAAACATGACAAGGTGCATAAAATGCGTTAAAGATCTTGAGAAGGAAACTTTAGAAGCTCATAATAGTACATATGACTAGAATGAGAATCTAAGGATATATGGTATGTTTAATAAGGTCTTAAACAATTATTTCATGGAATTTTTTCATAGTTTCAACATCAACTGTTATGAACAATCCTTAATGGGTAAAATACCTAAAACCCTATAAAACCCTTGTTAATGACTGGATGAGAAAGAAAAATAAATAAAGGAATATATATGAGCTATTTTTATCAATAAATTTATTTTAACTTGTATATTACTCCCCAATTCTCCTTCCCATCAAGTTGGTTTGCACCGTATTTATACAAATAGGGTACAAAACTAGTTTTCTTGACATTTTTTGATGTTTTGCAGGTACAGAAGGGTTTCAAAGGATGAGGATCACTTTGGGAGATATATTGAGACCTGATATAACTCCATATACACATTTATGTATTAATAAAATCACACAAGTACTTATATAAACACATTCACTTCAACCAGTCCAAACTAGCATAGTGAATGAAGAATGATCACCAAGTGAGAAGGTGATAAATAAAATTGGGAGGCCTTTTAAGGTATACCTAACGAATATAAGGTAATTATGACTCTTTAAAGTGTCAAATCACCAATTTTATGGATTGTTTTGAGAAACTAAAGACCACCTTGGTGCCAAGTGTGAAGAATGAGTGAAAGAAGGGTGATTATGATTGCAGATTGTGAGAACACTTGTCTAGAAGAATATTGATGATTAGGGACATCTCCAATAAATTTTTGAGCCTATTTATAATCCCATTTTAATATAAAAAATATTTTATCTATTCCTAGTCTAATGTGTAGCAATAAAGGAAAGCCAAATGATGAAGGTAGTTTCCAAACAAGCAGTTGAACAATCTTATGCCAAATTTGTGGATTTTCATGCTTGGAGAGAAATTTTTCCATAGAGACATTTCATTTTATATTTAATATCCCATTATCATAGAAATTTAATTCTCTCTCTTAACTTTACAAGTGGTTGAGTGACCCTTGAACTTCATTCTCCTCTCTCCTTTCTTACATTCTATAAGTACTAGCCATTTTGGTTCTTGTATCTAATTTCACACCATGTATGGAAAAGCC
This sequence comes from Torreya grandis, assembly GCA_037957365.1. Taxonomy (NCBI): domain Eukaryota; kingdom Viridiplantae; phylum Streptophyta; class Pinopsida; order Cupressales; family Taxaceae; genus Torreya; species Torreya grandis. The sequence continues at coordinate 2,689,505 of JARHVA010000536.1, read as the reverse complement.
CTATTGGTTTTATGTTGTAATTTTCCTTTGAATAATATATGAAATATTTATTTTATTCCATAAAAATCTTTTTTAAGTGTGCAAAGTGGTGAATGGTGAGGTCTAGTGATAAGCTTATATCCTTACTACTCCTTATCATTTCATGTATAGTGTAAGAAGTTCTCATTATAAAAAGTAATATGTAGTGTATATAGTGTGTTTGGCTCCATTAAAGTGTTAAAATGTCTTTATATTCTTAAATATATTCTATGAATCACTTACCTTGAGTTGTCTCATGCATATCGGCTCTATATTGAAATACTAATGTTAGAACATCTTAGGAATTTGAAGCTAGTGTTGTAAGTCTTGTTTCTTAGTGAAAGAAGTATGATAATATTGTGTAAATAATTATGGTTTACCAACCCCTTATATTTTTTCCTTTCATTCATATTTCTTCCCCTTTTCTCATAAGCAATCAATTAATACAGGTGATAATCACTTGAAGTCAAATTTAAGGAGCTAGCCCTTAAACCTAGAGGTCTACCTATAGTATAGGCAACCCAAAGGCCTAGAGGTATTCCAATGTTGAAAAAATATTAGAGTGGGCTTGAAAAACCTCCTTTATGGTGTAATATTTATGGCACACCTGGTGGATCCATTATCCCAAGGATAAATTGTTAAGGTGAATGTTGCTCTTGACAACATTAGTTGCATATTGTGATACTCAACATTTAGTAACTCAATTCAAGGTAAATTTTGGTTTTAGATCACTTTTTTGTCATATTATTTTTCTCAAACTTCATGGTCCTTACTAGTTCATCTTCTATTAAATTTTTCAATCTGATCAATCGACCTCTTTAACTTCTACTTCCTCCTAAAGTTCAAGACCCCCATCCTATTGTACCCTTTAAAGAGTAAGAGGAATTTGATATCCAAGAGGATAAAGATACTTAGGAATATATTCAAGAAAACATGGATATGTAACATGCCTTACCAACCTTTAATACTAAAAATATAATCCATGTTGGGGCATATGATGACATTCCCACTAATGCTACAAAGAGTGTTACTACATTCAATGGTGAAGTCCATGTCACTCCTAGTGAGTACATTAGGCATATATCAAACTTCTAAATTTTTAATAATGTCACTAAGGTCAATATTACCTTTAGAATCCTTTCCATGTCCCTTAGAGAGAGTTAATTTGATTAGTATCAGACTTTGCCCAATGGTTGTATTATAACATGGGATGATTTTGGGGTGTTACTAACTTCAATATTTAAATATGAGAGTGACCACACTTCACTCATTAACCAACTCAATGTGATCTAAAGATCCCCCAAAGGAGACAATGCATGACTTCAATGAGAGGTTCGAAAAGACTTGGAATAGTTTTCCTACTCCCATGAGACCACCTGCTAGTTTTGTCTTTCCTACATACTTGAGGGCCATTGGTATTGATATTGCCATCATTATACAAACCACGGGTGGTTTCACTCTTCTTGAATCATATGAACTTTTCATTAGATATGAGAATGGCCTCATTTAATTAGTAAAGTCTCCTCTAAAAGTGTTTATTCCTATGCTACCTAATGTTCCTAATGTCTCCAAACATTGCCTAAGTTCCTAATACAAACGCTAAGTCAAAGTCTACTCTTAAGAAGGTAAAAGATGATATTTATTGGAGGGAAATATTTATAAACTTAGTTTCTCAAACTAGGTAACATAATCTTCAAAAAAATGCTCATCAAAACCCTTATCCCTACCATCAGCAATATGGTCAAAAATATGGGTGAGGGATATGTCAAGGGAAGCCTAATTTCAATAGGCATACCAATGTGCACAATCCTACATCCACCTCCAACACAAGAGAAATGGTACTAGTTCATATTAGTCCAATCCAAGGAGATGAGTGTAAACAAGTCCAAATCATGGATGCCAATGAGGGTGGAGAGAAATCTCTAATTGCTCAAGGAGGATTCACTCTTCTACTATTAGCAAAAGATGAAGTCTTAATGTAATAAAGTGAAGGTTGGAAACCTTAAGGAGAAAGCTTCATTAACTTCTTAGTTAAATATAGTTATGTAAATAACCAAGGAAATTATATTATAAACAATATAAGAACTAAGAGAAAGGCTCTAGGAGATGTTAATAGTGTGCCTACAAGTTCATATAATCCTCCTACAAGATAGAAAAGCATGATTGTAAGCATGGTTGTCCCTAACACTCCTGCACTTTTTCCAAATCAGAATGTGGGAAGGTCTATTCCAATTGATTTAATTCTTTTAGCTAAGAACAATTCCTTGCCTCCAAGTAATCAAAAAAGGTAAGCACTTATGCTCTAAACATTGTGTATTTATTAAATAATGCCAAGGCATCTAGATATCTTTGTGATGTCCTTCATATGCCTAGCCAAAAGGAGATCTTAATAAAACAACTACCCACTATCCATATTAGTCCTTCATTTTCAAGGAATGGTCATGGTCATTTAGCTTTTACTAATTCCACTAGCAACATTTTGTAACCATATACTAAGTCTGAAAAGCCTCCAACTTTCTACCTCACTCTCATTGTGGGTTATGAACTAGTTCATAACTACATAATTGATAGTGGAACCTCTACATCAATGATACCCAAGGTTTTAGCTAACAAATTCAATCTTAATTATGAACCACATAGTAAAGGAGTGATTAAGTTAGATGGTACACCTTCCAAGTTAGTAGGATTGATCAAGGGGTTGAAGGTTTTTGTGCATGATTTTCCTAATTTCCCCATCCTTCAAGACATTATTGTTGTTGACTTACCTACCCACTTTGTAATCTACCTTTTAAGAGATTTCACAGGTAAGATATGAGGCTACCTCTTAGCTGATTGGTCCTTCTTATCCTTTAAGACAAGATATGGAATAAATTTTACCATAATAAATTCACCACTTGATAGAATCCATATTGAGCCCTATGTAGAAGCAAGCTCCAACCTGAATTATGTTATCAATAAAAAAGAAGAGTCTATTATGGATGGTTGTGATTCTTCTAAGCTTGAAGGAAAATTTGACTTGTTTCTAGATGAATATGGTGTAGATGTTTATAAAAATTATCCATCTGAATACTTTGAAAAAACTAACCATGGCACCTATATCATCCATGAAGAAGAATTTGATCAAGATCAAGTAAGTGTTGAACATTCTCTCTCACAATCTACTGAGGTAATTACTTGATCTATGTATATGATGATGATATAATGAAGAACATGATAGATAATTATGATTATAATAACCATGTAATTCTTCTTGGGCTTGATGAAGCAACCCTTGAAGATGGCATTCATGAGGATAAGGATGACTTATGGTAAAGGTTCAATGCAATATGTCAAGAATTTGATCAATTAGGTAATAGTACCCTCCTAAGAAGTATATATCTAATGAGTGTGCTAATGAGAATAGTTAGTAGGTTGTTAAGTATGGTACCAATTATGAAGGTGTATTCTAAGCCACTGTTTAAGGGTCTATAGTCATAAAATATCTTAGTGAATCTACTACTCAAGAAGTTATAATCATGAAGAAATCTAATAAAGTAAAGGTAGTCATGTTTGTTCTTGAAGAATAATCAAATTGTTTGCTTGAGGTTGAACCTTTTGTAGATGTATTATAACATGGTGAAGAGGGACTTAATAATCATTCACATAAAGTAGATTATTTTCTAGAAGAGATCATAATTGAGGAAACTATAATGTCTCCAAATCTGTAGTTTGAAAAACATCAAATGGATATGACAAATATCAAGTTAGTTGTAGTTCCAAAAAATGTCTTTAGAAGTTGAGAAACATAATTCATAAAAGCTCAAAATAGTCCACTTGTAAGCATGAGAAGATTTAAGGATGGTAATCCATTTCACCATCTACATATTCAAGTGGTTGATGATGAACATGCTTCACATGACAAGTTGCTTTCATGGAGTAGAAAAGATGCAAGAGGAACCATCTTTGACCCTGGTTGAATCTTTGTAATATGTTTTTTACACCTCAAGAGTGAGGTATTGTAAATACTAGGTTAGGTGTGTGTCTTTATTTGAGTTTTGTGTGTGTTCCATGAGTGTTCTTAAGAACACGTGTGTTTCTTTTATTTTGGCTTGTTTTGTATGTCTCTCTTTGTTATTTGGTATGGTCTAAATGTAAATTGAGTGTAAAAATTGTGCATAGGTTACTCCATGGACAAACGGATATGAGTAGGCTATTGGTCATTGGTATAGTAAGCATAACACCCTTAGGAAATTACCAAGAATATTAACTATTTTAGCTATAAGTCAAAAATAGGTCAACCCCTTATAAGTGGATATTAGGATGTAATATGGTGTGGTATGGTCTTATTTAATGTCATATAATATGTTATTTACCTTGGTCATAGTCAAATTTAGTCTTAAGTCATTTCATGTCACCATAGGGTCATATTTGAGCTATTAATGAAGATTGTACAATTTAACTTGGTAGACAAGTGTTCTAAACTATTCCTCAATTTATAATATATTATAATCCTATCAGTCATGTTAGTTCTAACTAAAAATATGTAGGTTCCCAATTGAAATCAAGAAAATAGTTGAAAAAGGGGGTTTTGGCAATTATATAGCTTATATAGTAGTGTAGCATGTGTGGAAGACTACTACAATGAATATTCAGCTTCCTTGACTCCATTTATACATTTTATCTGCTTTTTAAGTCTAAAAAATGTTCCAAAACTATTCTTTTCCTTTATCTCTCTTCTTAGCATGCAAAAATCATCAATAGGTTTTCTCATGGTATGAATAGTATGAGAGGTTTTAGGTCAAATGATTTTGTGGGGTGTTAATACACTTATTTCATGGAATGATTTTAGATATTGGTTTCCCATGCTTTATGAACTAATGCTAAGAAGTTAAATACATTTTTATAGCATGTTAACTACCATACCCTATAGATTTTCTACTTATCTAAGTTATTCCATACAAACCAATAGATTAAATTGATTATATAAGGTGTGGACATATTAATCTCATGGTTTCCATCTTTTTTATCATGTTTATAGGTGAGTATATGAGCCAAACATCTCAAGTTATAGGTTGAGTACACTAATGGAGTTGCAAGCATGTTCATCAATTGTAGAGGTTTTAATTTCCTATATTGGTTTAAATAAAAGGTATGTTAATTTTACATGCTTATCATAAGTCATTTAAAACACTCTCTTCTTCCAACCTTAGTCTCAAAGGCCATATCAATGAAGTTGTAGTCAAGAAAACAACACATTTAGCTCTCTGCATGCATCCATCTACAATTAGACAAATAATATATCTAAGTAATGTAATTAAAATGTAGTTAAAGGTTTAAAAAGATTTAATATATCCTTTTAATATGATAAAATCAATCTAAACTTTCCAAATTATATATGATAGACTATGATAACAAAATTTCTAACGCTATCATATAGTTTTGCCTTACTTGATGCTAATGTGCATCTAAAGGAGAATAATCATGTGGAAATGAAGCATTTGAGATGGTTTGAGGTCTTTCAAGGTTAAAAGTATCCATTTTAATAATTTTATAAGATATATGGTTGGTTATAGGCCCATATATTATACAAATTATCCATGTTCCACCATCACTACCCTCGTTTGCTATTATGTGATCACCTACAAGTCTCCAAAAGGTATGAGCATCTAGAGTGATAGTATTTAGGCATGTTTTGAGACATTCATAGAAGATTTATAAGTTGGAAAATTCCATAGAATTAAATAGTGGAGCTATTGAGTGACATCAGACTTAAACCATTTTCATAGTTGGAAAAAAAAGGCTTAAGGATGTGTCACCTTAAAAATTCCAAAACAAAGCCTTGGCCATATTTGGTGCCATCATGGAATAGTGTGATATGAGGTATAGATAGATGAAAATGACTCCATAATGTATCCCTCATGTAGGATTTTTACCTTTAAAAATAAATTTAAGGTTTGACCAATAGAGTATGGTGATAGAGGGATCCCAATTCATGTATTCTTTCATTGCACTTCTATAGTGTTTTCTACAGTATCTTGATCTTTCCAAGTGACTTTATAGTCTAAGGTTCCCTAACAAGATCATATCACTCTCTAAATTTATCCTATTGAGGTGAGAGGCACACTAGTGATCCAAATAACATTAAGAGGGGCAGAAGTATAGGGTGTTGATCTATATCATCACCTACAGGTGTATCCTTACCCTCAAAAGGTTTACTTACAGTCTAACTATAGGTGCTTACAAGTTCATGGTGTGAAATAAGAGATATAAACATACAAAAATGAACACCTATAGGTTGGATTTAGTTGAAAGACTTCAAATAATATCTTGTGAGTTGTAAACACTAGGTTTTAAAGGTTTGAAATGTATATATAGGACCTATTTTATTCCAAAAATGGTCAACTATAGTTTATTGTAGTATGACAGTGCTCTAAAGAATGACTATCTTGATGTTGGCATAATATGTGCATGATGAGAATAATTCAAAATGACTAATAAGTGGCCTTTATAAATTATAGGTATTAACTCATGAGAAACATAGTACCTATATGCATCCCTTTCCCAAGGAGAAACATAGTACATAGTTAACTACCAACTAAACCTGTCAAGTGAAAGGTATACATTGAAGAGTTTGGTAAAAAAATTTATGATAATTTTTTTTAAAAAAATATATAAAATAGTGATATCATCTTATAATATTAACATGATAAGGAAGTAGAGTGTGATCCATATCCAAAGTGCACCTACAATCAGTATACAAAAACCCTGCACATAGTGGGTTCTACAAAAGTCTACTTTGGGCTTTTATGAGATTTAGGAGGGCCTATTAATGTGAAATAACCTTGAAAATTAAGTAAAAAAAGGTCCCTAGGACATATTTAATATTCTAATACATTCAAAATTCATAAGTAAATAGGGAAGGTACCCTCTATTTTGTCTTAGATAAAGGGCACTCCCAGAGAGGTATACCTTGTAGGTTTAGTAAGAAAATGGTAACAAGATGATTTGAGGACCATGGAAACCCTAAAATTATTTTTAGGAAGTTTATTTGGGCATGAAATACATAAGTAATCCCTCATAGTCATGACCAACCACTCAAAGATGGTTGTGAGGAGCTAAACATAGTCAAGTCCTACTATGCCTTGACTAGGCCTAATGCCTAAAGGGGGGTCCAATTCCATTTATTATAATATATGAGACTTTAATAGAATTGGATGAATTTCATGAGGATTTTATAAGATATTTTAGTAACCTTTGGTTTGTAGATAAGGTCATAGAGAAGCCATTTTTTGGATTAGAAACATGTCAGGGTGCATAGAATGCCTTGAAGAGCTCAAAGAAGGTAACTTTAGAAGCTCATAATAGTATGGATACATATCATGGGAATTTGAGGATCTAGGATATGTTGAAGAATTTCAAAATAAGGATTTTGGGGAATTTTTTCATAGGTTCAATATCAAACTTCTATGAACATTCTTAAGGGGTAAAACTACCTAAAACCCTCCAAAACCCTTACTAATGACTTGATGAGAACCAAAAAGAAGGAAAGGCATCCATATGAGCTAGTTTGAGTAGGAAATGATTTTAAATTTCATAATAATACCCATGGATCCTTCTTATCAAGTTGGTTTGTACCCTATTTGTATAGATAAGGTACAAAACTAGTTTTCTTAATAGTTTTTGATGTTTTTTAGGTCTAAAAGGGTTTAAAAGGATGATAATAACTTTGGAATATATATTTATACCTACTATTAACTCCCCATGCCCATATATGGATTAAAAAAGGAACACAAGTATCTCTATAAACACCTTCACTTTAGTCAGTCCAAACTAGCATAGTGAATGAAGAATGCTCAGCAAGTGAGAAGGCTGATAAATCCAATTGGGATGAATTTTAAGGTTTTAATAATTAATATAAGGGAATTAATACTATGTTAAAAGTGTCACATCACCCCATATATGTATTGTTTTTTAGAAAATAAAGACCACCTTGGTGTCAAGTGTGAAGGATGAGTGAAAGAAGGGTGATTATGACTATAGACAGTGAGAACACTTATCTAGAATATGATTGATTATTAGGGACATATCCAATAAATGTTTGAGCCTATTTATAACCCAAATTTCATAGGTTTATGATGAAATCTATTCCTAGTCTTATGTGGATAATTTAAAGAAGGCCAAATGATGAAAGTAGTTTCCAAACAAGTAATTGAATAGTCCTACACCAAATTTTAGGAGATTCATGATTGGAGAGAAATTTGTCCATAGATACCTTGAATGGTCTATTTAATATCCCATTATCCTAAAAATCTCTCTCTCTCTCTCTCTCTCTCTCTCCTCCTCTCTCTCTCTCATCTCTCTCTCTCTCTCTCTCTCTCTCTCTCTCTCTCTCTCTCTCTCTCTCTCTCTCTCTCGTCTCTCTCCTCTCTCATCTCTCTCTCTCATCTCTCTCTCCTCTCTCTCTCTCTCTCTCTCTCATCTCTCTCTCTCTCTCTCTCTCTCTCTCTCTCGACAAGTGGTTGAGTTACTCTTGAACTTCATTCTCCTATCTATAAGTACTAGCCATTTTGGCTCTTGTATCTAAATTACACATCATGTATGGAGAACCCCTAATGGTTTTATATTATAAAATTTCCTTTGAATAATATATTAAATATTTATTTGATTCCATAAACATCTTTTTTAAGTGTGAAAAGTGATGAATGGTGAGGTCTAGTGATAAGCTTTGATCTTTGTTTTTCCTTATCCTTTCATGTCTAGTACAATAAGTTCTCATTATAATAGGTCATATGGAGTGTAGATAGTTTATTTTTCTCCCTTAAAGTGTGAAAGTGTCCTTGTATTATATAATTTTTTCTATGGGTCACTTACTTTGAGTTGTCTCATTCACATCACCTCTATATTGAAATACTAACATTAAAACATCTTAAGACTTTGAAGGTAGTGTTGTAGGTCTTGTTTCTTAGTGAAATAAGTATGATGACCTTGTGAAAATACTTATGGTGAATCACCCACTTATATTCATTTTATTTCATGCATATTTTCACCCCTTTTCCCATAATCAATTAGTTAGTGTAGGTGAATATCACTTTAAGGAAAATTTAGGGAGCTAGCCCTAAAACCTAGAGGTTTACCTCTACTATAGGCAACCCACAAGACTAAAGGTATTAAAATGTTTCCCAAATATTATATTATACTCAAAAAACCTCCTATAGGGTGAAATATTTGGTGACAACACATACCTAGCAATAGGATTATCTATAACACAATATCAAAGGAAAGGGTTCTAAAGCCTTTAGGCGAGTAACACAATGAAATAACTCTAACTAGATTCATGTTTGTAAGTTGTCCAATATTTTAAATAAAAAATTAAAGTAAGGGGTAAGGGTTATAAAAATAAAAATTGGTAAATATCCATGGTATGAAAATGTGGGCCTAAGATACATAAGTTAGATAGATGGGAAGTTTAAGAAACCTTATAGCCACACTAAGTATAAGTGTAAAAACAACATAAAATAAGGACATGTATTTATTCAATAAGAAATTATAAAAATTATATAATTAATGAAAGAGTTTTGGTTATAATATAATTCCTTGAAGAGGACTTGTCAAGCCTCAATATCCCCCTTGGATAATGGTGATTTACAAGATAGTGTTGTGGTTGTGAATATATCAAAGGCTAAATCAATCTCTAGGATAAAAGGACTCCTCCTAATGAATCTCAAAGAATCCATAAGAAATTTTTTCCCTCAATAAAATTTCCTAATAAATAACTCCTCCAAATGTAGATGAGTGTAAAAGTTTGAGCAATAGAAAAGTAGAACAAATTTGTATCTTTTGGAGTGAAATGATAACTTAAATTTATAGTGATCGATAGCCCTAAACCATCCCTAACACTAATCTGACACCATAAACCTACCATGATGCAGTTTAAAATGGTAAATCAACATCAAACTATGTCATCCTAGCTAATATAGTTACAAAGATCAAGTTGACTTGTTTAAAACTATATCGATCTAGTCAATTGTAAGTAAGGGACATCTGTAAAATAATACTACATTAGATCTCTCCAATGAAGTAGGAAATATAGGTACTGATAAAACTATATGTTGTATGATTAAATGAGATAAGTATCAGATCAAGTTTAAATAAGTTATAATGTATATATAAATGATAGATAATCAACAATATTTCTTACAAAGCACCAAAGTCCTTCGTACCCCTTTCTTTGTTCACCCTTTAAAGTGTGCACTCAAGAAGATTAAATCTCAATAGGTTGTTGTAATAGAAATCATTAGTAAATAATAAAGTGAAAAATATTATGTGTATACATATGCCCCACCTAAAAAGCATCACATGTCAGAATACTATAACATTATATTGCAATAATGGAAAGAACATAACAACATAATAACTGAGTTAATTGAATATAGTAAAAATAAAAAATTAAATTAAATTAAATCAATTGTAAATACATACTATTATTTTCCTTATTTATGTGAGGAATAAGTTATGTGTGTAGTAGATGATGAGGGGCACCCAATGCGTTGAAAAAGAGGTAAAATTGAAAAATAAGAAAAAAAAAATTCAAAAATATTTTGTTAGAACAAAGAATATCTCTCACCAGTAGTCTAAGGATTATTTCAATTCATAAAAAGGACCTATAAAATTGAATATATGGGTGAAATACAAAATATATCGATAAATAATTCAAGGCTGAAATTTTGAAATTTTTAATGTAAAAAAGTGAAAAACTGTTCATTTACACATTCTCTATTTTTGGAAACTAGAGATCTATGTGTCTAAATTTATATATTTGAGAGACTATGGAAAACAAATGAGAAGGAATGCATGATGTTCAGTATATCATCACCACCACTAGTGTTCCACATGTATGGGATGCCATTAATTGTTGATTTTTATTATTTTATATTAAATTGAACTAAATTATAAAATGTAGGTACTAAGGCAAATTTGTTTAATCTAATTTACCCCAAAAACATAGGTTGAGAGTATAAAATAGGAAAAGTAAAGGGTAGAGGACAAAATATCAAAAATTAGGATAACATAATTTATTAGGATAAAGGGAAAAATTGTCACACTATTTTCCATCACCGTCCATGTTGATGTAGTTAAAAAATAATGAGAAATAATCCTAGCCAGTGCCATAAGAATTTACTAAATTTGTTGATCAATATATTGGTTGATGTCATCTAGCATGGCTAATATAGTAGGATATTTTTTAAGGTAGTTTAAGCCTATGGCATGGATGATGACACTAAAGAGAAATCATTTTTGATGTAGTTCAATAGATGGTCGATTGCATATAGAATTGACTAAAGATGACTGATGGCATGTATCTTAGTTGATGTAGTAGAGTATAAGGGATATTGATGTCATAGAGCATGGCTGATTTAATAAATAAATCATGGAGGGATGATGTATTAATATATGTCTAATTTAGTAAATAAAGTGGGGATGTCTGATATACTAATATACATGGTTGATCAATTAGTTAATTTTAATAAATCATTATTATTTTTATTATATGTTAAATTTTAAATAGCTAATTCAAATTTTGGATGCAAAATTGATTTATGCTCAATTGTTTTAAATTTTATAGATACTATAGAGACTATGGACATCATATGGTTACTTGATCTATTAGAGAGGCTATCAATAATAGATCAAGCATAATTAACTATGCTCAAGTTTGGCTGGATCATGGGGATGTGTTAGATTTCACTGAGTGTGGATTTAATATCCATGTTTGTAAGAGCATGGGAGAAGATTAGAAAATACCTTATAGTGGGTGGTGGATGGGGACACAATTTATACCATTTTTGGATGGGGACACCATCACCTTGGAGGATGTCTATACCATTTTTGGATTGTCAATCATAGGCACATCAGTGGTGTGTGATAACCCTGATATAATTGATAAGAGGAGAGACCTAGTGTTATTGGTAACAAGATCAAAGTGATATGACCAATGATGGTTGGTCATGTGAATTTTTTTGGTTGTGTGTGTGTGTGTGTGTGTGTGTGTGTGCACGCGCATGTGCATGTGCATGCATGCAGAAGGCTATAATTGAACTCGTGATAGCTTAATTGATTATGCATAAGTTAGATGGGAGATTATACTTGTATATTATATATATGTTCTTCTCTATGTTAGAGCATGGAAATTTTTATGATTTCATATCTATTAATTGGGTGTAGTTAGTCCATGATTTCTATAGGATTTTGAATAAAGCCCAATGAAATTGAAAAAATTTAACCCAAAAATCAATATCTTATTAAGTGTTGTTGATCTATGTTCTCTTTTTACCATTTGGAAAAGCACAATTCCCTATAACCCATTAGGGTCTTCCATGCTTTTTTAGGATATTGAGTTTTCTCACCCTTTCACCTTTATAATATCAAAACATGAATCAATGCCTTATTGAGTGTGGTTAATTTCATGGTTTATTCTTCCCATTTGGATCTTTTTTTCCTTTGTCATCCTTGCGATACTTCTAATAGGTACTTTATTGGTGATTAAGTGAGATAAGGAAAATTTTCACCTTCAATGGATGGTGTTTTCAATTTAAAATTATGTGGGAGCATTATTCACCTTCAATTGTCAACTTGTTCAATTTTCACTTTCCATTATAACATTCAAACATATTCTTTCCACTTTAACTAGTATATCTCTTTCTATTAGTTATTCTTAGAAGAATATGGAATGAATGGTATCTACATATGTCTTAATAAAATGGAATCTACCTCAAGGAAAGTGTGATGGGTATACATGGAATGGCATATGTAAAGTCCATGACCCTACTTATTAATGTAGTTAATACATCTTGATAAGTGACCCAAAGAGTCCAAATCAAGTAATAAAAGTGCACAAGATGACAATAAAATTTGTAAATGATGCTATTTTAGAATTAAAACTTATTATTTTTTACTTTAATTGCTATATCTCATTTTGTTAAGTAGTCTTAAAATAATAGGGCTGAATGGAATCCACCTGTCATGGCTCAATAAAATAGAATATACCTCAAGGAAAGTGTGATGGTATACATGTAATGGCATATTTAAAATCTAGGCACATTCCTATCATTAGTGTATTGAATACATCTTGACAATAAACCCAAAGAATACAAATCAAGAAAAAAAAATCACAATATGACATGCACAATTATAGGGGAAGTGAGCAATGTTATTCTTGAAGGAATGAAGAAACTATAAATTTTATTTATTATATAGATAAATATTAAATGAAGATAAATATAATTCCAATGATGGAACATAATAATAGGCAACTTCTCTACTAAACCATATAGGCATGTTCTCTATTCCCTAAAGTGTAATGTATCTAACAAATAAATTTTAAGATAGGATAGATTTATAATATATTTTGTTCATGGGATACATTTTATAACACCTATGACATGGATATATAAATTTTGTATTTTTTAAATATATATCACATATACTCTTTGATTTCAATTTATGACTTCACTATTGAGATTATTTAGTGAACATTTTGTGTGTTACTTATACTATTTGATTGTCATATTTGCCTTTAATATGTAGTTTATTTGTGATTTTTTTTTTGCGTATTTCACATTTTTATGTGGCCATATTTAGAACTTCTTGTTTGTGCCATTACTTTATTTGATTCATATTCTTATTTATGGCCATATGCTATTTTTTTCATCTTAATAATCATGACGTTATATTTCCTATTTTAGGATTTCAAAGTTTTGTATTCCTCTTAAACATAGAGTCATGGCCATGTGTTATTTACTTCATCTTATCAATCATGACATTATATTTCATAGTTTAGTATTTTAAAATTGTCCATTACTCTTATGTTTAGAATTGTGAGACTATATTTTATATTTTATAATTTCAAACTTAAACATTCCCCATATACTCACATATTAATGATAAATCAGTAGAAAAACTACTTTTATCCATTACTTTCACCCTACTAACTATGACCTATTGTGTTTTTTTAAAAATGTAGAGTAGGAATTCCATTATAAATCTTATATTTTTTTCAAAACTAATTTATATAGGTAATACTAACCAATTATTTTCCAATGAAGTGGCATCCATCATCCACCATAATTGACACCAATTTTCACTATTCCTATAATGGTTCTAAATTATGTTTTGCATGTCACTTATGTGACCTTAAATAAATTTGAATATAGTACTTATAGATGAAGGGGAAAAATCCACTTTAAATTTACATTTGTTTGAATTTTTTTTAGGCATAAATATTTCATATCTATGTCTTACTATTCATTCATTAATTATTGATTTGCAATATTATACATATCATAGTTTGATCTATCCCTAATTTCAATGAATCTTTTTGGGCCCTAACATTATATTATGTTTGTCTATAAATGATTCTAAAGGCACTCATATATCCTAGAATCAAAAGATGAGAAAAAATGTATAATAATTATTAGAATTATTTTTGCTAATCCATATTTAGTATTTATTTGGAGAACCCACATGAATTTACACTATCACAACTAGTGATACCTTAACTTTTTATAATGATAATTATTAACCCAAGTTCCATTCATGTGTATATCACATGCATTTTTCACCTAAAAAATGAGATCATAGAAATCAAGTCTAAGTTGATTCCATATTTATTTAAAATCATGAAAAAATGAAAAGAGAACACAAAAAAGCATCTTGGAAACAACAACAAAAAATTCATATACAAACATATTAAAAAACATGCCTTATTTTATGAATTCATTGAAAAAGAGAATAAAATAATATTGAATTATTTAGAATTCAATTAAATTTATAACCAAGGTATAGGATATCCTCAATTAAATTTTACAATGAATTACATGATTGGATTATTATCAAAATTATGTTTCTTATAGTGTATAAGTCTCCATCCATAATTTTTTTTTTCATAAAGAGGTGGTATCAAAAGTGTGAATTTTTTTTTTGTGTAAAAAGTATTTTTCCATTGAATTATTTTCTACACATGGAACTAGTAGCTAAAGTGTGTATATGAACATAATTCATGTTATGACTTAACATACTCACCATAACAATCTATATGCGATGAATTAATATAGACCTACAACCTATCCTACCTTATGGATCTAGACTTCGAGAATATAAATAAACTAAAACCCATTGGATACTTAGTTATATCATGGCATGATCAATTGAGTCTTATAAACCTAGATATATGAGAAATTATCACAAAACATCAATGGAGAGGCTTCCAAAGCCTCTAAGCAATAAATATAATGTAATAACCCTAACAAGGTATTTTCACAATAATAATGGAATTAATCTAATCTAGTGTTACCAAATATTTAAACTTAAATAAGAAGGATGATTACCACACAAATAAAAGGGTTAAGGACTATGGTAGGAAAATGGAGGCATAGGTTACCTAGAGTGTAAAATGGCATTTTTGGATAACACTATAGACACACTGACTTTAAGCATAGAAGAAATCCAAACAAAGAGATATAAATTCAAAAATATTGAGTATGAAATATATATATATTAAATTAAATATATAAATTAAAAATAGTTATCTTGAAAATAACTTATCGAGCCTCAATATCTCCCTTGGTCAATGGGTCTTTCCAAGAGGTTGTTGGATTATAAGGATACTAATGGTTAAAATCAAATCTATGACATGAAACTTATTTTATTTCCATATAAGACTCCATAATAAAATTTATTTCCCTTCAACATAATATCTAAGAAATGGATTCTCCCAAATGTATGCTAAAATAAAAATTGTGAAAAATAATAGTGTGAAAATAAATGTTCCTCCCTATTAGATTGAAATGAGCCTTGTATTTATAGAGGTTAGTTGACCCTAAACCTTATGAAATTATAGCCAAAAATATCATCCCACCTTGATGTAGTTTAAAATTTACCATTTACCCTAGAAAAAAGTCAGCATAGATAAACCTAGATATGAAGCATGCACCATGAATTTTGTAACTATGTCAACTTGGGTTGACCTAATTTGAATTTTGGTGGTAACTAGAAAGACTACATTGACCTAGGTTGATATATTCAAAAAATATGGATATTATCCTATTTAGGGGATATTTAGGAGGAATATTGCTTAGGATATCAAGTAAATGGGATTTTGTAGTGGATATAGGTATGATAGATTTAGAAAAAAAATCTTGTGAAGTACCAATGGTCTACCCACCTCTTTCTTGGTATATTCGTTAAGGCATACACTTAGAGAGATTTAAATTTGATAGGTTGATGCAAGAGAGAAAGTGCCAATAAAAGATAAAGTTTAAAAAGATAGTGTAGACATATTCCCCAATCAAATCTCATCACATATCATGTGAGTTTAATATGAGATGGTACTTCAAGAAAGAACCTATAAATATACTCACTGATCTACTAACTTGAAATATACAGTGAAAAGTTACTAGAAGTATATAATTTATAAATTTATATGTTTACTTACCTTGTTATGGAAAATAATTCGCATGTGAAGCAAATGACAGAAGACATACAATGTGTAGAATAAGAGATAAAGGTGAAAAATAAGATACAATTTAAATTATTTTGTAAGATATGGTGTTAGCATTGAAAAATTATACTTTTTCATGATTTTAGAACTTCTTTTGATTTGTGAATAAGAATTAAAAAAAATAGAGTTATGAGAAAAAAATGTAAATTCTTAGTAAATAATTGAAGGTTTAGTTTTTTTTAAATTTTACTATAAATAAGATAAATTACTATTCATTTATTCATTTTCTATTATTAAATATAAAATGTATATGTACCATATTTTATCAAAGAGAGATGACGGCATGATCTCAAGGATATTTACATGTTGGAGGACAAATTGTAGTAGTAGCTAATGTAGTCTATTATGGGGTGTATACACTTAGTTTTGGTAGGATGATGAAGATTAGACATATCCTATTCAATGATGAGTTAGTCACCATTTTCCTAAGAACATGGGAGAGACTAGAAAACAACTTTTGATGGGTGGTGGTTGGGGATACCATAAAGGTGGGTATTACCTTAGAGTATGCACATGCATTGTCAAGGTTTCCTATTACCAACACACTAGTTTCATATGATGATAGGTGAGACTTAGAATTTTGGGTGATAGGTTTAAAGAGATATATAACCTAGGTTGGTAGTTCATCTTTTTTATTTTTATGTTTTGGCCATTCCAGATATCTAAAAGGCCATTTTTTGACTTATGATCACTTGATTGATTTATCACAAGTCATACAAGAATCTATCATTGTATATTATATATTTGTGTCACTTAATGTTGGATAAGGGCACATTTTATGAATTCGGTTATATGATTTGGGTGCAGTTAGTACACAATTTTTATAGAATTTTGTCTACGGTTCAAAATACTATGGGGCCTATTATTATTTTTGTCAATTATATCTATGAGAGTTTTCCCATGTATATGCTAAAAGGATTAACTCATGTTGTGGATGATTCCATCCCACACATGTGGAGGTGAACATAAGACCATGTGGTGAATGTTGTACCACATGTCTTGGCATTGCATAATGTGACATGGGAGAGATTATTTGTCACCCATATTAGGGCACAGTGGATACTTAGAAATCATGGCCAAGTAAATTTTAGGCACAAGTTTGATTTTATATTATTATACATTATCCTTGGTGGGTGGGTCTAAATATAGAACATTGAGTATTAGGGTATTTTGGGATTCCATATTTTGTAGCTCCTATAGTGATTCTTGCATTTTAGGATCAACATGCAAAGGAGCAGTGTGGATTAGGAGGTATAGGGATACTAGTAGAGGTTATCATTATATATAATCATAGAGTAAGGGGTTTTAGATGGTGAAAATAGTGAAAAAAAGGAAATATAGGACTAATTGTTGTATCATAATTATAAATACCACAACCACCACCATAGCCACAGAGATAGGACAAACTCTAGTGAAGCCACAACCATAGGGAGACCCAACCACATATATTATATTGATTTGTTTAATTATGAGTCTAGTTTTTAGTGGATCACATCATGCTCATGTGATTCATCCAGGTCACTATAGAATTTTCACACCATTACAAATCTATACATTGCAAGAGGTGATTATGGAGTGACTATTGGTGAATAAGACGTGGTTTCATGTTAGTATTTTATTTTTAGGTACATGATAGATATATGTATGTTTTTATAGATAAATAAGTGAGAGATGATGTAATTTTTTGGTTTATTTTTTATATATGCTACAATGGAGGAGACTAGCTAGGTGACCATGGTGGAGATTATCCATCATGATATATTGGATGATATGCTACCTAAGCATGATAATATGCATATGGATGATCTTTTGGTGCCTTTATCACCTATCTATGATAGTTGGTTTTGATTATTCAATAAATTATCTCAAAATTTACATATATTATCACATGAAAATAAAAAAATAGTGCCACTAGGAGTTAGTGATAGGGAGTTATGAGTGTGGTAGTCACTAGCTGAGAAGAGAGTTTCCCACTTGGATACAACTAGATAATTAGCATAGGTGTAGGTTTAGGTGGAAAATCTATAGGGATAGGTGGATGGTATGATATAACAAAGATTTTTTGTATATTTGACTATGTATAGAGGGTAATCATAATCCTCTATGGGTAGTGTAACACATCTTTGTGATGGACCTCAACCTTATAGATATATTTTTTTACTATGATTGTACCATGTTATATTGTATCAAATTTTTGAGCCATTTATATAGAGATATATGTTTGTTGATGACTCATGGATGTCATGGATGTATTTTTTTAATTTTAACATGTGTTTATTGTTATATATTCTATGATAAAATGTATGATGTATGTGTTATTATTTTCTATAAAATATGAATAAATGCATAGTAAAAAAGAATGATAATCAAATAAAATGAAAATGTAAAACTAGAATGACTAATAAATAACAATTGTAAATGATTATTGAAATTTAATACAATGTGAATGATTAAAAATAAAACTATAATGGGATAAATATCAATATAAGATAAGAACACAAAAAAAGATATGTAAATGAAATAAATACCAATGTAGTATAAGAGCTCAAACAAAGATATGTAAATGAAATAAATATAAATGTAAGATAAGAATACAAATAAATATATGAAAATGAAATAAATATAGGAGATTTGAAATATATAAATAATAAACCAAACATAGGACTTGTACTAATTTGTAATGTATAAGAGGATGGTTGTTTATAACAAAATATGGCACATAGTTTTTATGGGAGGTTAAAGGATTTTTTTTTCAAAACCTTGGTCTTATTAGAGGTCTTATAATACAAATCAAAAAATTAAAACCAATGAGTTTTAAAAATGGTAGATAAGGGTATTTTTTAGGAAGGCTTGGTCTTATCCAAGGTCTTACACTACAACTCACAAAAGGAAAATTAATGAGGTGTGATTAACTAGTAAATTATATTCATCAATGGGTAATATCAGGTATTATATGATGAATACAAGGAATGGAAATAAATAAATAGGTGTTATATATTTATTTAGTATAAATGAGACACAGTAATCAAATGTTCTAGTGTTAATAACTATTGACCAATAAAAACCTAAGATACTCTAACTAGTAGATGCAAAGCTTGAGTTAAAAGTGAAGTACATAGATCATCCCATGAAGATTGTATATGCACAAAAAAATAAAATGGGCATACCTTCCCACAATGTATTCACCATTCTGTTGGACCCCTTACAGGGTCACCAGTTTACTATGAAGATTGTGTACTAATGTGAAAAAATAGGTGGCACTAAATACTATAACGAGTCCTCATATCCTAGTCTACTAGCCTACCACACCTAGTGGACCTGATCTATATTATGAGTCCAATTGTAGATTTTGATCTTCAATTAAAATATTATATGTGAAAAATAATAATCATGTATTTTGGTGTGATTTTTACTTTTGAATTTTTAATTGCCTTTTGATCATTTTCTTGTTTTCTTTTTTGATGTGGATTTTAAATTTTTAAATATTTTTTTGTTCCTCCTCAACATGGATTTGTAAAACCAATCACGAGTGATTTAAGTAAAAAATACAATAAATATTACACTTTGATTAAAAGAGAGAAGTACTTAAGAACTATATGATTCAAAAGATTATTAAACTTTCCCATAAGTAAGTGTGCAATATCAAGACTTACCTTATGTGTGTTTTAAATGGGACTATTATGTGGGATAAATGAGAATAATTTATTAGATACATTTATGCAATATATGGTGCAATGATGAATATGCTTTGTAGTTGATCATAAAGCAAATAAGATAGTGTTAGGTATGGTATGATATCCATGTCAAATAAAAATATAGACTATTGAATAAATGAGCTAGCACAAGTATAATGTAAGGAAAAATAATCCCAAAAAATGGGGAAAATACATACTTTCCAAATATAAATGAATAATAGACAAAGAGTTGATATTATGAATTAGAGTGCAATTTTTTTAAGACAAAAGTCCATAAATGCATAGAGTATAAAAATATAAAATAAAAATCACAATATTCAAATATAAATAATTCATCACAAATTTTATAGTGAAATGTAAATATGAAATCCAACTTAGATGTAAATATAAATAATAATAATGTGATGTAGCACAACAATGTGCTCACAAATATTGATATATTTCCTGACATACATCATCAATGGCATTAGATAAATCCTATTGTAAATAAAATCCAAATTTAATCATAGTCTCATTTATATTTACCAAAATTAATGTGAAGAATTCCTAATGAATGGTATTTATGGAGAATGTAGTTATGTTGAATAAAGAGGATGACCATATGGAATCTCCTATTAAAGGTAATAAATAAAACTAATTGATAATGCAATGTGACTAACATCCTTAGATATATTTTAGGGTGTAGGTGGTAGGTAAGGATAAGATTTAGTCCATGCTTTACCTTGAGTATGTTATTGACAAAGTGATGGTGTAGGCCATAGGAAGTCACAAAAGTGATATTATAGTACTCTACACCAATCTATGTGATTTGTATCACACTAATTCCAATCCAATAAACATCCCCATGTTTATGGAATAATCTAGAAGTATATTAGGTGGAGGTAGGTTATTATTATTAAATAGTTGTATGGTTTATAAAAGAAGTGCATCAGTACTATTAAAATTGTCTACAATGAGTATAAGTGTGTTTTTTGTGCTATGAAAATAATAGATGCATCTATGAGTAACTAACTATGAAGGTTAGTTTTCTACAGTAGAGGTGGAACTTGATGCTTATTGTTGTGCTGAAAATCTCTAATATGTATAGAAATCCTTAGCCCAATGATTGGAAAATTTAAAGGAATTGACAATATGGATCATCTATCCATCATGTAGGTATGGGATCAAGTTGAGTCAATGGTAATATGTCATCACCATCATTAGGACAAGTCAAAGTAGGATTAAAAATAATCTCATGAGATTTAAGGGAATATCTAAATGAAGGTTAATATAATGTAGCTAATAATTCAAGAGGAAACATGCTCTAAAGATTATAAAATTTTGTCAACTGATATGATCTTGTCAGGGCATGATAAGAAACATACTCCAAAGAGACTCAAAAGTGACCAAATGAGAAGTAGCTAGCATATTATCCACCTCATACTTGTGGACATCAAGTGAAAATTAAATAATGTGAGTTGAGGTAAAATAATAAGTAATTACATCAATATAACTAACTCTATGTAAATGTAAAGAACATTGTAAAGAAGAATGATATCTAAGTATTTTTGCATCTTTAGCTTGAGAAAACCAACTACAAATTAATCATTTATGATTATCCATCATCATAATTAGGATTATGAAGATCAATAGTACAAGCATATATGATTTTATCAGTTGAGTAATGATGAATAATAAGTTATTTTAGCATCACTATGGAATCAAGAATTTCATTTATTGTCTTTTGATAACATTAAGGTCATAAATAATGGGTAATTATGTAATTATGTGTGAATAAAGATCAAAAATTTTGATTTTAAAACTAATATGATTGGGTTATTTATTATCATATTATAATATGTTATGTGGCATATTTCTAACAAGTTCTAGTTGTCTATTATAACCTCTATTAGAATTAATAGCATAATTGAATTGTTGAAAATTGTAAAAAGAATACTATGTGAAGGTTTGAGGGTAGGTATTTTTAAAATACCACAGTCTTGAAATTGTTCAAAATTCCAAGGATTTTTGTATCTTTGAGTATTATATATCACACTATTATGAGTAAATTTAAAATTGTGGCATGTAGATGATGTTATAGATCTCATACGATATGTCCAGGGTATACCAAGTAAAATATTATATGAAAATAGGAAATTAAAGTTCATTACTTTGATATAGACCATGATAGGAAGCCATACACGACTTAATATAGGCATTATGTCTTCTATCATATCCTTGACACGTAATTTTGGTATATTTAAGATTGCATTTTGAATATCCAAGTAATTTAAATAATTTAAGGGATGCAACACAAGTTTTAGAACATTCATCAAATAAAAACACACTTGAACTAGATATCACCGACTTAGACCCTAATGAATAACCAAGGATCATCTAGGTGAAGTAATATTTCATTAGAATTAATGAAGTGATGGGAACTTTTAGTGAAATAGAAGTATCTATAGTTTTGTCACCATTTATAGACATTTATTCACATTGTTGAGAATGCTATCCTCAAACCTAAATAAATAAGATTATTTCCCCAAATGTGGAGGTCAAGGGATATTCATTTCAAATAAAATTTTAATTAAATGATTAAATGATGAGGGGTAGTTCTCATGAGTTTAAAAAATATATTTTGAGATGAGAGGGGAGAAATTTTAGTTATATGATCCCATTCATCATATCTAGTGAGAATCATATCCCATAAAGGTGAATGATGTTAAATCAAATATGGAGTGAAAGTGCATTTAAATGGATGAGTAGAAGTAAGTTGGTTGGACTTGGCCAATAAAGGTTGGCTTGTTAAATCACATTGTTTTGATGTAATTGATGTTGTATGCAACATGATTGATTTAATAATTTATTCCCTTGAGGTGGTTGATGTGATAAATGAAGATGTAGGTATAGAAGTAGACTAGTTTATGATATTCAAAGGAACTAGTTAAAAATGGAAAGAGGTTGGTGATACTTTATTATTAGATGCCATAAAGGGAATATAAATATGAATATCAAGTTGTATAGCTATATTGAGTACATTTTAGACAACTGATAATAGATCAATATGTGTTTTGTTTGTTCAATATTTATGAATTGAGATGAATAAGTGACTTGAACAATGTAAGAAATGGGAAAGTTATTATAGGTAGAATGTGAATAAGGATAAATTTATGATACTAAATTCCTCATGTTATTCATTTTGACTATGTTTTAATCATTTTTTAGAGATTTAGGATCAATTAAAGTTTCCACAACATTATAGGTAGGTGGTTGAGTAGTATTAGGTTCATGATTGGGAAGTGGATCTTTACAGATAGCAAGGTGAGCATTAGTTTGATTAAGAGATTAATGATTGACTTTAGACTCATATACTTTAGCTACCTATTCATATGTTTTTTTACATTCAATAATCATAGTTTCATAATAAAAAAGCAGACCAAGGATAAATTCAAGAGCAAAGTTCCTAATTTTTCTATAGGTGTCATGAGAGTGTCCTCAACTTACATGATACTAATAAAATTTATGTGGATAATACCAATATTTATTAGGGTGAGTAGGATAAATTATTATGTTAAAGGTTTAGGAATGTGTTTGGATATTTATACAATGTAGAGAGGTTAGTGATCATAGAATCCACATTATTCACATGGGAAGATGTATAATTAAAAGAGTGGAAGGGAGTATTTATGAATGGTGGAGTGAGATTTACATTATTGGAGCTACTTGGAAGAATGGAATAGATGGTGTGTATATAATCATCAATATAAATAACACCATCATTATTAAAGTGTTTGTTTTTATATCTCATATGCATGAGAGTTATTATTGGAATTTGGGAAGGCTTGAATTATCTTATGAGGAAATATTGACATTTATCTTGATCAAAGGTTTCTTCTAGATATTTTTGAGAAAGAGTCCTAACACATTATTGGATTTTGGGTTTAAGATAACTAGTGACAAATGGAAGATATTATGTTTTGACATGTTATGTTCATATTGTTTTGATAAGGCTTTCCATATTTTAATGAAAACTTAATCATTTTTCATATTATTCTTATTTAAAATTGATAAAATGAGCTAAGTTCCTTTCAGGTAGATCATAATATTTAAATTCCTAAATCAATACATTAACTCAATCTTCCAAAATATAAATAGTGTTAGACTTGAGTTGATTGTATCAATCTAGGGCAACACTTAAAAGGGTTTTAGCTAGAAGTTTATTAGTAGCAAACATATTTTTCTTAATCCAATCTTTGTAAAGGTTTCCAAAGTCTTTCATATGTAACATAGGATTAATAAATCCATTATAAGTTATAGTAGGAGTAATACAACCTATGTCTATATCATTATTTTAAGGAATTAATGGTTAACTTTGAATATGTTTGATGAATTTATTAAGAAGTGGTGGTTGAGGAATAAAATTCCCTTTATGCATCTCAAGAGAGAGCACTTGAAATTTTCCCTCCCTAATGCATAGGTTGAAGATTATTTTTCAATTTAAATAGTTGATTTTTTATTATCATTATTGGTTTGGAAGGAAAACATTTTATTTATGGCCTATAAAAAATATTTGGTTAGTTTTGAGGGCTTGAGAGGTAATATTAATAGTGGATTGAGATGCACTAGTGGTAGTATCTTGAGATGAACTAGTAATAGTGTTAATTTGAGTGTTAATGTGGAAACTTTGAGTATGCCCACTAGAGGAAAGACCTACCATAGTAGTGGATATAATAGGAAAGGTAAAATAAGAAGGGATAGAGGAAGTTGTATATTTATTTTCCCCAAATCCTATATAAAAACTATGTGGTGGTGAAGAAGGACATCATATGCGGGGTCCCATCATGAGGTTATATATTAATGTGGGATCATTTCCCCTATGTTGAGGGTTTTTAATTAATGAAAATGATCATTTTGATAGTATATTAAATATTACTTTCATCCTATATAATGGGAATGTGTGGAGGATAGTTAAATGGATCAAGAGTTTTAGAAGGAGGTGATCCATAGTTTTTGGTTCTAATGGCCACATGAATTTATTACATTTGGATTTTATAAAAAAGTAAAAGTTTAAGGGAGTTAGTCAAATCCATCATATTATTTTTCTTTATTTTTTTTAAATAATCAAAGATATATTACATGATGGATGATTTATATTGTATCGACTAGTAAAGGGAAGCATAAAATACACTATATCGACCGTGGTAATTATAGTTATATGAAAATAAATGTGGAAGGTGAACTAAATTAAGTATATTTGATGTAGTTTTTGAAAAATTTAACATAAAAAATAAATGAACTATATCGAGCCTTGTCAATGTAGTTATATAGATAGATATGTGAAAGAATAGACTATATCGAGTTAGGTTGATGTATTCAAGTTTGTAAAATTTAATAGAAATGATGAATATAATATATCAATCCTAGTCAATGTAGTTACACAAATAGATATGATGAATATAATATATGTTACCATTAGAAAAATGTGGATCACAAATAGATATGATGAATCCAAATGTAATAAATTCATGTGGCCATTAGAACCAAAAACTATGGATCACCTCCTTCTAAAACTCTTGATCCATATTTATGTTACCCTATACATTATACAATATAAAATACAATAATATGTAAAATATTATAAATTTAACTATTTTTCAAACTATTTATCTTAAATGAAGATCAAGTAAATGTATTAAAATTATGTGGCTTATTTTTAGGGTCTCAAAGATACTTGGTTTTCCATTGGATTATTTTGACCCAATATTTTAGATCACTAACTATGGAGGGAGTACCATTCTCATATCCCATTAAACCTAGTTTCAAGGGTAAGATGAGAGTAACTTTTTAGTTCTAATTTCTAATTGATGTAATATAGAATTAGATGGATGGTTGGCTTCTTAAGGTTTAACAAAAATGGGAATCCTAGGCATTTCCAAATAATATCATCAGGTATATGGAAACTAAAGTTTTTGTTTAACTCTATACTATAAATATGAGTATTTGGAAATCCCATCATGCCATGATGTCTATAAATAATAGACAAAGATTGTAAATAAAAAAATGTGTATCCCTTCACAAAAGTAGCTAAATAGTTTGAAAATTATTGGAACATAATTACTAAATTAATCTTAACAAAGATAAAATAAGGGTGAAAATCAATGTCAAAAATCATTTTTTAGTTTTTAATGAATGAAAATTAATAGACAGTCAACTCAAAATGAAATGTTTGATTAATTGCAAAAAATAAAGTTAATTTTCCTTGTGTATCATAAGAATGAAAAAAAAGAAAATTATTTTGGCGCAGGTCGGTGCAGTTGTTTAGAAAATATAGAAATATATTGTCATTAGTTAACATAGTTTGTGTAAAAATAGATACAAATATGAATAATAAATTAAATTAGACATGTTTGATATAGTTTGTTATAAAAAACATAAACACAAGACTATATAACTATATCATCCAGGGTTTATAACTCTATCATCCAAGATTGACATAATTTTATAGGGAGAAAAATGAGTTTATAATTATATTGGCTAGGGTTGATATAGTTTGATAGGGATTAAAATGAGTTTATAAATATATTAGTTACAGTCAATATAGTTTGATTGGGGGAAATTAAGTTTATAACTATATTGGATAGCTATGATATAGTTATCTAAGAAAAAATAACTTATGATAAAACTAAAAATTTAGATATAGAACTAAATAAAGTTGCTTAATAAAGTTGAATAAAAAAATAAAACTATATATGACAGGGTTGATATAGATGGACATAAAATAACCTAGGAAATAAAACTAGATCATCGTAACCTACATAGTTGGCTAACTAAAGAAAATAACATAGATATGAATGTGAGACTATATCAACCTACATCAATATAGCCTATTTAAAAACATGGTTAAAATTGTATCAACCCATCTCAATGTAGTTTTTTAAAAACATATAAATTAGATAGATCGACCCATGTCGATGTAGTCTATATAAAAACATAGAAAAATAAAATTGTATTGACATACACTGATATAGTTTTCTAAAATAGAAAAATCAATGGTTAGTTCACATCAGGTTCACAATAATGTATGCAATGAATTAAGATAGGAATGCAACCTATCCTACCTAATATATCTAGACTCAGATAAATTAAATCAACTAAAACCCATTGGATACTTATTTATATTGAGGCATTACTAATCAAATAATTTCAACCTAGATAGAGTATTATTTTTTACACAACATCAATGGAAAGGGTTCCAAAGCCTCTAGGTAATCAATATAATGCAATAATCCTAAATAGGTTTGTTTTTATTAGATAAGGTAAACCCAGGTTTTATAGGGACCTAGAACCACAAAAGTGAAATAAATAAGTTTTTTTCCAATAATAATGCAATTAATATAATCTAGTGTTATCAAAAAATTTAACATAAATAAGGGAGATGATTATCACAAAACTAAAAGGGGCGAGGAACCATGGTAGGCAACTAGAGTCCTAGGTTACCTAGGGTGGAAAATATCAAGTTTGGATAACCTTATAGCCATACTAAGTTTAAGTGTAGAGGAGATCCAAACAAAGATTTATATATTAAAAACTATTGATTATGTAATATCTATCTACAAAATAAAATATCTAAGGTTATACATTATTAAAACTCCATTGGGTTTAACTCAAATAATGGTAATTTTGTTAAACTTTAATAATCAAATAAGATTGTTTCCAATTAAAATATATCAATTGATCCTTAACTAAATACATATTTCATAATAACTAGTTATAATTCATTTAGATAATTACCAACTAACAACATTCAATATAATTATAAATTTAGTCCATCACAAAATATATAATTGTTGAATAATAATAACTCATCCAACTGCTAAAAGTTAATATAATAAAATTATACAATAATAGTAGGCAATATACTATTTATCAAGTAAAATAATATAATTATTTTAAATCAGAGTGTATATAATAAATAAATAAAATGTTCTATGGAACCAACAAGTCTCCATAAACTTTTTAAATGTAAATAAATTAAAATCATGAGTATAAGTCTCTATCGATTGACTACTAGAGGAGAGAGAGAGAATCATTAGAGTGTTTTTCCACACCAACCATGGACCATAGATCCCCTGCATAATGCCCAACTAGGGAATGTCCATCCCTTCATGAATGAGCAATTGACAATGGTGCAAGTATTGAGAAGTCAACTAGAACCCCTATGTTGTAAGATTCTAACTACATGAAACATACCATGAAGAAATTAATTCTAGCATGACATCATGCAGACATGCCTATAATCAAACAAGTGAAATGATAATGTTTAAATATAAACATTAATTTGGGCAAAGATTTAATATAGTTTAATGATCCATTAGATCAACCATAATCACACACACACACACAATCAAATTTCAGTCAATCTAAATAGTAAAGACTCTAACTATATGCATGAGGATCCATCTTATGATAATAATCATTAGTGTCATTAATACCATTTATAAAAATAATTCGTATATAATAATTCCATATGTTTCTCATACATAATATTATTTAATACCACAATACTTTAATACAAGTAATATTGAAACAATCTCATGTTAATAAATAGAAATTTAATTTCAACTAAATATTTCCTAAGTTCAAATATAGCCAAAGTCCCTTTTCCAATAAGTCAATATTTCAAAAATAAATGTTTTCTAAAAATCAACATAATATCTAAAAATTTTATCAATTTCTTAGAAACATCTCATGTTCACAAGTATTATAACTAGAAATAATACACTTCAAGAATTTCTTAGAAATCTAAAGCAAATCAACATTAATAAATACAACATTTATTATTCTAATTAATTATTAATTAATTCACTCATAATTTAACATAAAATAAATTAATGATATAAATCTTAGTTTGCATATGAATGAATCTATTAACTTTAAATAAATATCTACTCACAACTTGAATTATCCACATAAACATGTATATCAAGTATGTCCACTTATATCTATATACATTAAAAGCCCTTAGCCATTGATTTCTAAATGCCATTATATAAACATATAAATGATCATACATACATACATATATACTTATAAATGATCATATATATACTTATGCATATAATTGTAAGTGATAACTTATATATGTACATATTGTGTTTTTATGAATTATTCATATAGAATATACTCATATATATGTATAATCCATAATTACATATGTATACGTATGTATGTATGTTCATATTCTAAGTGCCCTACTTAAGGAATATAAATTCATATTTAAACAAAAATATAAATCAATTAACATCACACAACATTCAAAAAATTGAAATTAATCTATACTAAATATATTATTAAACATTGTTAGGTTCCATATGGTACATCCATTTATTGAAATCATCCAACAAGTTTAACCTCTGATTAAATATCTAAGACTCAACATATAGTCTTAATGTCTAAACTATTAAAGAACCTAGAGGAAATAATAATAGTCTACTCCAATAGGAAGATAATTATCTCATATTCAATTTCTAGTTTATCTGTACACAGTCAACACTAAAATAAAATGCATGATCAACTCTTAATAACATATACATAAACAACTAAAATTTGTATACCCAAACGATACACAAACTATCCCAGGTTGATATTTATTCATCATATACAACCATATGTAAGATCATCCCACTATACACAAATAGTCCTTTAAATATAATTGACTCATAGACAATAAAATGCTTTATAACATGGTTGATATATTACCATATTCACATATCCAACTTCAAATACATTCATACATAAGTGGCTTACATGTACTTGCATACAGTCCAAATGTAGTAATATTATATTTATAAATAACTACAACTTAAATACATAGTTTAAGATAAATAATATCACTCAACCATCCATATATATTATACCAAAATTGACTCACAATCAACCCACAGTAAAGTATACGTAGTCAACATTTAAATGATACGCACAAACATCACACAATTTTCCATACATAGTTGATTCATAATGAGATATTCAAAGTCAACTATAACATGTTTACACATTTGATACCCAAACTAAGTAAATTAAATTAATAGTATTCATATTATTCAAATAACATTATACAAATTTTTATTTAGAGACATTTATGTATAGATTATAAAAAATCAATAAAACTTAACCCTTTTAAATTAGAAACACAATGAATAAAAGCCAAGTAATTTTCAAATGAAAACCCAGTTTACATATCCCTAATCCAAACCTATCCCAAGTCAAATGGACAAATGAACACACATGCCTTTCACTATATTTTAATGAAACAATTAATACATAGACCTTTATCTATAAATAATGAGTCAAAAAAACACATAATCATTTCATTTTGTATTAAGAATACCATTGATAAATAGATATTAAAACCTTGATTTAAACCCCTAACCAATAATGTTTCTAATACTTTTTATTAACCTATAGCCATTTACTAACACTAAGTTTTAGATGAAATAATACCTATACCTTTGTTTAAAAAAAATCAATACATAGTCTGTGTAAATATATAAACAAAGCCATTCAAAATCAATAAACTAAATGCACAACATTTTTTTTTCATTTTAAACCCTAACCATTTATATGCGTGTTATACAAAAATTAATCATGGATTCAATTCTATGGGATAAATTATTCTCCCAAAAGGTTGAATCCCTAATTATAACTAGGGTTAAAACCCTATAAACATCAGTTTATTTAACCCATACCAATTTCATCACCGAATAACAAGAATACAAATTTTTAGAGTGAATTAAAATAAAAACCCTACCTCTTAACTGTCAAAGTAGTCTACCTCCTTTGCCTACAACTAAAATTTATTCTCTTTTCTCTGTTCTCCTCTATTTTCCATGGCTAACCTCTAAATCTAAAAAATCCAACCTTGTTTATTATTTTTATAGTCTCTTGCATGAATTTTGAAAACCCTTAATATAATGGTGAACCATTCTTCATCACTATAAGAAAGACTCACCATCAAACCATAAATTCTCATAATGCTCACCATGTCTCTCAACTCAACCATTGAACTAATATACTTCCCCATTATTTCCTCTAACTCACAGTCAAACCCTCACCATGCTATGTTTTACATGGCTCAAATTTTCTAAGCCAAAAAAACAAAATGATGATTCTAGAAATTAGGGTTGACATAATAAGTCAATAAGCATAATTATTATGTTTTAATAATAGTTTGAATGCTTATCCATTAACATTAAAACATCAAGATAAATATTAAAAAAAGCATTTAAAAAATCAACACCACATACCTAGTAAATCCCTTAGGTATTTAAAACTTAAGTCACCCTAGGTGCCCCTTAGGTTTAGGTTAGTCATAGTTTAATACGATCCTTTTGTTAATATATATATATATATATATAGAGAGAGAGAGAGAGAAAGAGGGAGGTTTTCTTTAAGAACCTTGGACTATAATTTTTTTTTCATGTTTGATGATTTTCTATAACAAATTAGGGCCACTCAACATCTTTTGAAATTGCTTATAGAGCTGTAAGAGTTACCATTTAGAAGTTAGTTTTTCAAATTCCATTTCAGCCAATACTTAGTTTTCAAAATTTTAGGATCAGAAGATAGAATGAGAAATGAGGTTACAAATCATGTTACATATGTAATAGATATATACCATTTATTATTCCCCATATTTCACCTAATTGAGTATGCTCTACCCAAATAAATACCTAAGCTTTAAGGTGGATTCTTAATTAATTTTTGGGTTTCCAAATCAATGGGTCTATCGATATGCATAAATTACTACCCTATATCATGTAAATTTCAACATACCTATATTCATTATATGGTCATTCGTAAATGAAATCTATCACCTACCTATTACATATAAGTATGCATTCACTCATACATGATATCTACCTAAAAATATGATACGATAACTTATACTTGATAAGAATGTAGCTAATCACCCTAATAGACTCCATTTGAAACAGAATAAATAAACACACCATTCCAATTCATTTTAAAAATATACCACACTCTAAAACAAATGTTAGATAGATGGTAAATCCATGCATTCTTCAATTCCAATCTTATGTATTATTCCAAATTCATGTAGAATAAAGTCATATTCTAACACTCTAAATTCACATAGGACACTCCCTTATTAATCCTCATCATCCCTAATTATGCCCTCATAAACCCTCATATTCACTTATTATCCCTATTCATTCCCTTGTCATTTATCATTATTCCTAATCACTCCTTTATTGGCTATCATCATCTTTCATTGTTGCTAATCACTCCCTCATCAATCCTCATCATCCCTAATCACTCCCTCATTATCATTTATCATCCATAAATACTCTTGGTCATAAAATCTCATCAAACCTAATCATACCTAATCACTCTCTCATCATCCTAAGCATCATCCCTAGTCACACTCTCATCATCCCTCATCATCCCTAATAAATCGCTCATTAACCATAATCATTTCTTATCATCCCTAGTCAATCCTTCATCATCTTTCATTGGACCCCTCATCATCCCTAATCACTTCCTCATTAATCCTCATCATCCTTAATCATCCCTAATCACCCCCTCCACATCTATCCTCATCTATCAATACCCATAACAATTCCCTCATTGTCACTCATCATACCTAATCACTCTATTATCATCCCTAGTCACTCTCTCATATAGTAGAGTGTGTTTTAATCTAGTAGTCAGTATATTTTTTTCAAATAGAACAATATATTTTTTAGATGAATATTAAATGGTGTTTCAATTCCTTTTATTCTAATTGGAGTGTACTAGGGTGATTATTATCATTCATGTCTAGTAGATTATATAGGGTCAAGATGGATTACTCTAAGGAGATTATTGAATGATTCACATAGTGAAAATAGGATAATATCTTATTTACACTTGCATGGAAAAAGTTCATTTTGAATGATGAGAGATGATAAAAAATGATGATAGATAAAAAAAATTACCTATTTATGCTTGCTTCGTATGAGGTGAAATCCTTCTTTTAGACATAGTTATTTCCAAATCAGTAAGCGAAAGGCCCAGATCATTTTGGATCTTCTAATATTTAGGAGTTATTATCAATTAGTGATGTGGGTCATGAGTATAAATTATTATAATTTGTGCCATTAAATTTTTAATGGCATGTTTTCTCCTTGCATTGAAATCTTTGCATTTGTGTAGGAATTATGATAAGAAAGTGGAGAGGGGGTTGAACTGAACTATCAATGCTTGCATCATTCCTCTGTAGTGTGGTCTCCAAAATATATGTTTAGTATTTTTCATTTAGGTTTAATTTTTAGGGTTTTAGGTTAAGGTTTTAGGGTTCAAAGTTTATAGTTTAGTGTCTTGAGTTGATTGTTTGGGATCTATCATTTATGTTTTAGGGTTTAGGGTTTATCTAATTTTAGGATTTAGGGTCTATGGTTTTGGGTTTGAAGTTTTATGATTCTAGTTTTATGGTTTAGGGTTCAACTCTCAAGTTTAGAGTTTGGTGTTTAGGTTCTTAGGATTATGGTTTAGTGTTAAAATTTTAGGTGTTAAGGTTTTGGGTTTGGGGTTTGGGGTTTGGTTTTTAAGGTTTAAGGTTCATGATTTTGAAATTTTTATTTAAAGTTTAGTGTTTAATATTAAGGATCTATAAGATTAATGTTTTATTTTTTAGTGTTTAAGATTTATGATTTTAATATTATGGTTTAGGATTTAGGGTTAAGGGCTTAAATTTTAGGTTTTATAGCTTAGGGTCTAGGATATAAAGTCTAGGGTTTAAGGTTTTAAGGTTCTATATTTAGGGTCTAGGTTTTGGAGTTTAGGTATTATTGTTTTGGATTTACAGATAATGTATTAGGGTTAATTATTCAAGTTTTATGGTCTTTAGTGTTTAGGTTTAGGGTCAAAAATTTAAGTTTTATGGTGTTTAGGGTTTGGGGTTTGGGTATTAGGGTTAATGGTTTAGGTGTAAATGGAGTGTACTAGGGTGATTAGCTACATTTGTGACTATACTGAGTGACTACAAGTGAATATAGGAATATGTCATGTATGAGTGACAGAATATCTACATGTAGTACTAGGTATGAAGTAGATGTAATATTTGAATGATTGTATCATTATTATATGTATGTTATAGGTTGAATTCTATAGGCTAGCCATTTATGCATATTGATAGACCCATTGATTAAAAAACCCATTAATTATTAGGAATTCATAGTGAATCCACCTTCAATATTTTTACATGAATGTCCCTAGTCATTACTTTATCTAAATAAGTTAAAATGATCCCTATCCTTTCAAGATATGGCTTAGGGTCTAGGTTTTAGGTATATTATTTAGTGTTCATGGTTAGGTTTTATGGTTTAGGGTTTGGGGTTAATGTTTTAGGTGTAAATGGAGTGCATTAGGGTTATTGTATACATAAAATGTAGAACATGGTATATAATGGTATAAGATAGAAATTACACATACATTCATACCTTTTATGAGTAGAAATACAGTCATAGTTCACTATAATTTAAGCCTAGGTTAGTAAAGAGTACACTTTGAGGAGTTGGAAAGAAAGAATGGGTGATATAATTGATTATAATATCTTAACCATGGTTATACCAACATAATTAGATACATAAGCCAATATAATAGGGGTGGAAACTGAGCTCAAGCCTTAACCTATAGTTGACACATAAACCTTGCACATAATGAGTGCTCAAGAAGTCTACCTTGGATTTTATGAGGTTTGGAAGTGCTGGGAGTGTGAACCAACCTTAAAATTTTATAAAAACGTATCCCCATAACTTTCCCAAACCCCTTATATCATCATTTTTTCTAAGATAATAGGGGAAGTTGTCTCTATTTTGTCTCAGATAGAGGGCACTCCCAAGAGGAAAAATCATGCAGGCTCATTATGAAAAGGGTAAGGAAATAAGTTAGAGACTATCATAAAATTAAAAAGAGATGTAGGAGTATGTATTAAAAATGATAAAACACATGGGTGTCATTAGAAGCATAATAAATAATCATAGGTGTTGATGAGTAGCTATGTGAAAACTAGGCCTATTAAGCCTTAACTAGGTCTAAAAGCCCTAAGCAGATGTAGCCTCACTTCTAACACCAAGTGAACATTGTATAGAATTGAAGAACCTACATGGGGATATATAAGGTGTGTGAAAACCTTTATTTTATAGATAAGACCACAAATAAATAATTTATTGGCTCAAGAACATGATAGGGTACACAAAATGCCTTAATGAGCTATAGAGGCCAAGTTTGGAAGCTCACATCAATATAGATACCTAGCATAGGAGTCTGAGGAGCTAGGATAGGTTAGAGAGGGTCCTAAGTAAGAATCTAGTGGAATTTATTTAGGGTTCAGGTGTCATAATTTTATGTACTATCCTTTAGGGGTAAAACTACCTAAACCCCTCTAAAACCCTTGTTAATTACCTGATTGGGAAGAAATGGAGGAAAAGACATCTTAGAGGGCTATTTTGACTAGGAAATGATCTTAGACTTGTAGAGGAATCCCTAGGTCTCCTTCCTATCAAGTTAAATTGTACCCTATCTATATTAACATGGTATATAATATATTTTCTTGATAAATTTTGATGTCTTATAGGTATAGAAGATTCCTAAAGGATAAGGATCATTTTGTGAGATAAAATGAGACATAACCTCCTCATATCCATTTCTTTCCTTTTAAAATCACACAAGTACTTAGACAATCAGTTTCACTTCAAATAATCCAAACTAGCATAGTGAATAGATAGTGATCACCAAGTAAGAAGGTGGTAACTCTAATTTGGAGGCATTTTAAGGTCTACCTCATGGATGTAAAGACTTGAAAACCATTAAAAAGTGTCATACCCTTCCAAGTTTGGATTAGATTGATAAAATGATGATCATCTTAGTGATAAACATGAAAATATGTCTAAATAAGGGTGATTATAACTATAGATAATGAGAACACTTTTCTATAGGAAGATTGATGATTAGGGACACATTTAATGCATGTTGGAGCCTATTTCTAACTCCCCCTTTGTAATGCAATGATCTCATCTTTGAGTTAGTTGGTTTTGTTTGTGTGTGTGTTTTATAAGTCTTCATGAAGCATAAGTGTGTGGTGTGTTGTTTCATCTCTTGTAGGGTTGTAATATAAGTATTTGGACTATTTTGAGAGCTTAGTCAAGTTTTGAGATATGGAAGAGATTCATATAATCAATGGTGGAGGTATAGTATTGGTTATGGAACCAATCTACCATGTACATAATCAAATATCATACATTCACATATAGATCTCTTGCATACACACCTATAGGTGTCCCCAACATGGGAGTGGGCAATTGAATATTAAGTTTTATGGTTTAGTTTTTAGGATTTAGGATTTTAGGCTTATGGTTTGTGATTTAGGGTTAATGGCTTAAATTTTAGGTTTTAGGGCTTATGGTTTAGGGTATAAATTCTAGGGTTTAAAGTTTAAGGTTTTATGTTTAGGATCTAGGTTTTGGGGTTTTGGTATTATTGTTTTAGGTTTAGGGATAATGTAGTATGGTTAAGTGTTCAAGGTTTATGGAATTTAGGGTTTAGGTTTATGGTGTTTATGGTTTGGGGTTTGGGGTTAATGGTTTAAGTGTAAATGGAGTTTACTAGGGTGATTAGCTAAATTTATGTATGGTATTAGTAACTGTATTGTGAATACAATAATATCATGTATGAGTGACACCATACCTACATGTGGTTTTAGGTATGGGGTAGATGTCATGTATGAATGATTGTATCATTATTATATGTATATTATAGGTTAAATGCTACAGGCTAGACATTTATGCATATTAATAGACCCATTGATTAAAAACCCACAAATTACATAGGAATTCATATTGAATCCATATTCAAGCCTTTCACATGAATGTCCTTAGTTATTCTTTTCTCTATATAGGTTAGAATGACCCCTATCCTTTCAAGATATGCCTTAGTTATTGCCCCCTCTCCTTTCTCTATATAGGTGATAACTCAAGATTATAATTTATGGCTAGATGTTTAAGATTTATGAATTTAGGGTTTAAGGTTTATGGTTGATGGTTAAAGATTCATATCTTAGGGTTTTATGTATAGGGACTAGCATTCAAGGTTCATGTTTCAATGTTATGGCTTAGGGATTAGGTTGCATGCCTTATTATTTATATTTTATGTGTAAAGGTTTGGGATTTATGGTTTGTGTCTCAAGGGATCAAGGGATCAAGAGTTTATATTTTAGGGTTTGGGGTTAGGGTTTTGGGTTTATGGTTTCAAACTTAGGGTTTATGATGTAAGGTTCAGGGTTTTAGTTTTGGGGGTTTGGTTGAGGATTTGGGGTTTGGAACTTAGTGTTTAGTATTTAAGGTATAGAATTTAGTGTTTGAGGATTAGTTCTTAGGGTTTAAGACTTGGGGTTTAATGTTTATGGTTTAGAGTTTAGAGTTTGGGGTTTTGGGTTTTGGGTTTTAGGATTAGGGTTTAGGGTTTAGGGATTTAGGTTTAGTGTTTTAGGTTTTAGGCTTTTAGTTTTTGATTTGGGTTTAGAATTTTTAGTTTAGGACTTAATGTTCAAGGTTTATGACTTATGGTTTATAGTTTTAGGCTTGGGGTTTAGGGTTAAGGGATTACATTTAGTTTTAGGGTTTAGGATTTAGGATTTTAGGTTTATGGTTTTGGGTTTAGGGTTAAGGGATTACATTTAGTTTTAGGTTTTAGGTTCTAAGGTATAAAGTATAGGGTTTCATGTTTAATATTATATGTTTATGGTCAATAGTTTAGGGTTTATGGATTATTATTTTTGGTTTATGGATAATGTATTAGGGTTAATGGTTCAATTTTTAGGGCTTAGGGTCTAGGGTCTAGGTATATTACTTAGTGTTCATGGTTCATGGTTTATAGCTTAGGGCTTGGGGTTTATTATTTAGGTTTAAATGTTTAGGGTTTAAGGTTTAGTGTTTAGGATTGGGGGTTTAAGGTTTGGGGTTAATGGTTTAGGTGGAAATGGAGTACACTAGGGTTATTAATTGTATTCATGTCTAATATGAGTGACCATAACATGACCACATGAATATGTCATGTATGAGTGACTGAATACCTACATGTAGTACCATGTATGTGGTAGATGTAATGTAAGAATTATTGTATCATTACTATATATATGTTATAGGTTGCATGTTACAATCAATTCATTTATGCATATTGAGAGACCCAATAATTAAATTTAATTTTCTATGTTGATAACAAGGTTGTTAAGAACATTCCAAGGCAAAGATAGCAAACTCTAAGTATAGTACTTCTCCAAATTTGTTGATTGAGTATAAACTTCTTATGAAGGTCCAATGTTATTAAATAAAAAATATAGAATACTTACAAGTAAAGTGATGTATCCATCATGATTATAGTACTTCTCCAAATTTTGGAAGAGACCTAGAACACTTAATTTGACACTAGTAAGGAATATTAAATATCAAGATATGGCTTGTGTATTTAGGTAGTGCATACTACTTGAGATCAAGCCATGGCTCAGTTATTTAATTAGGTAGAGCATAATCAAGTAGATAAAGTAGATAGGGATTATTTAAGTAGGTAAAGTAGACATGTAATCCTCAATGGTATAGATCTATTACATAAGTAATGTTATTTGTAACCTTGTTTCTCATTCTATCTTCTGATCCTAAAATTCTAAATACTAAGTATTGGATGGAATGGAATTTTAAAAACTATCTTCTAAATGATAACTCTTACAGCTCTATAACCAATTTCAAAATATGTTGAGTGGACCTAATTTGTTATATTTAGTAAAATAAAATTAAAGTACAAGTTTACATATACATTAATTTTACATTTAATTTTATATTACATTTTATATTATTAAATGTAAAATTAAATGTGCATGTAAACTTATACATTTATTTTAATAAATATATGCTTGCAAAACATCAAACATGGCAAAAAAAAATTTAGTCCAAGGTTCTTAAAAACAATCTCTAGTTGTAAAAATAATATATATATGCATCTTTCAACAACATCAAATTGAAAAAAATTTGAACTCCATAAAGGGTGTGCATCCTTTGTAAAGGGTGTGCACCCTTTGCAAAGGGAATGCATCCTTTGAAAAGGGCATACACCCTTTTGAATATAAATGGACTATTCCTTTTAGGGTTAGGACTAACCCTTATATATGTTTGCATTGGTTTTTTTTTAAAGGGCGTACATCTTTTTGAAAAGGGCATATACCCATTACAAAAAATGCTTTGTATTTTTCATTGTGTCACTTTTTTTATCCTCAAAATTTGTGCATCTACCCATAATATATTTCACATATTGGATTAATTGTTAATGTAAATCTTAGATCTACCAATAATGATATTTTAGAATAGAACCATTGTAGTCATAGTGAGAATCGGTCTATTGGTGATTATTAGGTTGAAGATATTTATAAATATGGATCCATTTTGAATATAAAGCATAGGTTTAATGTATATTATTTTCACCATAACTATTTTATCTCACATTTAGAGTAGGTGGTCACCCACACTGAGAACATTCACAAGTTGTATTCATTTTAAATGTGAAATTTAAATCTACCAATAATAAAACGCAAGAAATGAACCATTATAGGCATAGTGAGAATAGGTTGATTAATGCTTGTTAGGTATAATATATTTCTTAGGATAGATTCATGATGAATATAAAGCCTAAGTGTTAGGTATTAAAAAAATCTAAATCCAAAATTATAATAGTTTATATTTAGTATTTCAATAACATTTATATTTTAAACATATTTTCATAGCAATTCATGTTTTATACAATAATAAAAATTTAGAATATAATTTTGTATCAACTTTTAATTTTTTGAAACTATAGGAGTTTATGTTTAATATTGTAATAAAAATTTATAATTTGAACTTATAATAAT
Organism: Torreya grandis; assembly: GCA_037957365.1. NCBI lineage: Eukaryota > Viridiplantae > Streptophyta > Pinopsida > Cupressales > Taxaceae > Torreya > Torreya grandis. The sequence continues at coordinate 2,649,325 of JARHVA010000536.1, read as the reverse complement.
GCTGTATAATTTTTATAAACCTTAAATGTTAGGTATAACAAGTAAATTTGAAACTATAATAGTTTATATTTAATATTGTAATAGATTTTATTTTTTATGATTATATGAATATCAATTTAATTTTAATATAGTTTATATTTAATGCTATAAAAAAATATAATCTAAACTTATAATAATAATAATAATAATATACATGAAATATTGTAAATAAACTTAACAATATAGATTTGTGATAATAGTGTTTAATCAATTTTATACAATTAATATTGTAATAAATATTTATAATCTAAACTTATAATAAGAATTTAGATGAAATATTGAAAAAAATTAGCGTTACAATAATAATTTATTGTTAGTATTATATTTTATTATGCAAATAAACATTTATTTGGTAGTTATAGCTTATAGTAAATATTAATATTTTTTATTAATGGTAAAATGGGGTTTTAAATAAGGACCCTATTGTGTCTCTTAATTTTTGCTCATTTCTTAGTTAAAGAAGAAGATAAAAAACTAGTAATAAGGGTTTGGTAGAAGAACCTAGTTGTTTATGCACATGTAATCTAGACAAGTATGGAGAGTTCCTCTATGTTGGAAAGATGACATGTAGATAAAAAAGCAATAACAAAAAGAGTTATTAGAAAGATAGTTAGGTGGACTGCTTAGCATCAGCTAGATCTAAGAAGTATGAGTTTGCTTGGAGGTTGTCAATGCACTCTTCGATAACAATTAAGTTAAACAAGATCAAATAAAGGTACTTGCATCAAATAATAGAAATGAACTAAAATGAAATACAAGAATAAATGAATGCTTTTTATGGAAAATGACTAAATATAGATATAGTGGGTTAATACTAGTGTTAAAATAGATCAGGTCAAGTTCATAAAACTAGGTAGGGATTTGTGAATAGGCAAGGACATCGAAAGTCAAATTTGGTGGGGGGTAAGGGGGTAGAAATAATTTTATATTATTTCTTACCACAGTGACTATCAGTGGTTAGGGTCACTATCAACAATTAAGCTAACCATCTATGGTTGGGTAACTATCAATGGTTGGAGGTGACCATCAATGGTTATTTTAACCATTAGTGGTTACCTGTGAAATTCTAGAGGTGTTCAAAAAAGAGTTATAGAATGGATCAATGATCAGGTAAGGGTCTATTAAGGGTCCAAGAGTTAGACATAAAGATGCAAAAAATGTTTGATGGGGGAGGGAGGTCACAAACCAATAATAACAAAACTAAAGTACAAATATACCTATTGCTTGCTAAATGGTTGATGGTTGATGGCTAGAGAAATTTTGGTAGAGTAATGGTACTTTTCCTTGAGAGAAATTTTGGTAGAGGTTCAAATCTATATTGTTATTTCTAAATTCATAAAAGAACACTAGCTGGGAAGCTTAAATACCTATGTGCAAGAATGCTTATGATGATGGATCTCACCTCCTACTCTCCTCCTTTTATAGGTAAATAAAGATGGAGGATAGAAGGTTCCCTAAGAGGTTGGCTTGTTTATTTTGATGATTGGGAGTTTGTTATCAATAGGAAAGGTAGACATATTTAATTATGTTGTGTTAACTTGAATGTATCTAGTATTATGCAAGAATGAGGAAGACATGACTATTGATGGTTAGTCTAACCATTGGTAGTCAAGCTGATCATCAATGATTGAGTGTCTGAAGGAAAAATGGTCAAGATGTGTTAAAAAAGGGTTGGGTTTAAGGGTTAGTTAGTAATTTAATTAGTTTAGTTAACTAAGTAGCTAACTAGACCTAAGGTATTATGCATTGGTTAGTTGGTTAAGAAGGGTTAGGTGCTCCTTAAGGGGTCCTGAGGTATTTTGACATCTAGAACTATTGTGTGTAGCTTTTTAGTGTCTATATTTTTCTCCTTTTTGTTATGTGGCTTTGAATCAATAAGTTACAAAATAAAAATGGATTACTAATCTAAGTTTTGGTTATCTTGAGTATGGGAGGATGTGTTCCCCCTCAAACTAGGAGTCAATGAGGTGAAACCAAAATCAAGTCAGGGTTTGACAAGTGGTTTATGTTGAGTCACAAAGTTGGTGACAATGGTGGTCAGGCATTTGAAGTAAAAACATGTGCATAAAATGTGATGAAGTGTGATAGATGAGATTTACAAAGACTAAGGTTACAAATGTTGGTAAAAATAAGGTCAATTTTAGAAGGATTGGTGATGGGGTAATCAAGCCATTAGTTAGGCATAGATGATCAAGTTATTCTGATCAAAATCTCCTAGATAGGGTCAATGTTTTTACAAGTATCTAAGGTGGGAAGTGCTCCTTTAAAAAACACAAATGGTCTAGTGTGCACTAAGTGGTGCAAATTTTAAATGTTCAATATGGCAAGGTTGGTTAGTGCGGTCAAAAAGGACCAAGGAAAGGCCATCATAAAATTTGTGATAGTTTAGACCAAAAAAATGGACAAAATTAAGGTGGACATGGTTGGGTGGTTGGAATATCAAATAAGGTATTATTTGAAGGTTGGTTTTAGTTTGGGGGAGAAGGTAATCTCTAAAAGTTTGGCACTTAGGTGTGGGTGCCTAAAATTTTTAAAGGTGGGTTTCCTAACCATCAATGGTTAGGGGTCCCAAAATTAACTATCGATGGTCATCATAATAATCAATGGTCAAGGGGAAACCCTAAAACCATAGAACATAAAAAGTGAAAATGAAATTTCATTTTCACTTTTCATAATTTGACTTCCATGCTTTCTGTACATTTTAGCGATTTGGTGACTTGGTGTTTTGTGTGAGAGGATTGACTAAGCATTTCACTAACTTGGTGAATATTGATTAGTTGAAGGCATGTGTTTAGGTGATCTACTGAGACTAAGGATGTAATGTGGATGAGGATGAAATCAAGTAGTGAGACATGGGCTTCATCCTTGATAATGATTGAGGAAAGAGGTAGTGGTGTTTTAAATTAATAGATTAGTGGATTTTGGTTATTTTGATGTTGAATTTACGTAGTTTGTGGTTATTTTGGTAGGGTTTTAGGGGGTTTGACCTAGATGTAGGTTTTGTTTATGATTTAAAAAAGTAGTCGATGATATTCAAAATTGAAAGAGTATTTGGGTTGGGGGATAGGGTATAGGATAGAATTAGGTAATTTATTTGTTCATTTTTTATCATTTTGTTGGGTTTTAAGAAGGTAAAGTTAGGTTTTTTACCACTGATAGTCCCACATGGTGACTGTTAGTAGTTCCACCTGATCATCTATGATCAGATTTGACTATTAATGGTCAACCACCAAAGCAAAAAGGTAACTTGGCCATCGATGGTCGTAGTGACCATTAATAGTCAAGTGATTGGGGAAGGTGTGTTTTAATAAAAATATATAATAAAAATGTGTTTTAAAATGTTGTAGTAGTTAAAATTCCTAGTGTAGGCTAGGGTAGGACAATTTTCAATTTAGAGTAAGGTGTTGAAATGGTTGTTGGTTAGAGTTAGGTGTTGGTTTGATAGTTTTAAGGAAGGTGTTGAAAATTTTATGGGTTAGGGTAGATGTTTTTCTTGAGAAAAGAGTTAGATGTTTGGTTTAATGGGTTAGGGTAGGTGTTAAAATGTTTATGGGTAAGGGTCACTTTCAAGTGCTAGAGAAAATGTTGTAGATGTAATGGTTGTGGATTAGTTCAGAATAGGTTGATTTAGGTGGGTTTAGGTTGATAAAGAGGTATAGTTGGGTAGAATGAATGAATTAAATGGAAATGAGAAATGATAATGTAAAACTAACAATGTATGCTAACTTGAATTTTTACAAGCATGATATCAAATCTAGATAAGTGATTAGCTTCATATAATATTTGTGAATATCCATGGAGGGATGATCAGGGATAATTAGACATATATGGAGGAGGTTAGCCTCAAAGCTATGAGATACTATCATCACTTCTCACGATATTTAGTGATGATCATGGTACTCATCAAGAGATGGGATCTAGCCATGAAAACTTTATTCCTATTAATAGGAGAGATGATCATCCTACTAGAGGATATTCATAAGATTACATAGATACCCATTTTAGGGGAGTTGATATACCATATTGAGAGTGAGGAGAGGGATGAGTAGATAGAGCTCTTGTATGGTGAGGATTGGGCCCTTGCCATTTAGAATGTTGGTGGTTTTGGTTACAATACATTATAGTAGAGAGATCTAAATGAGAGGCATTTGATGACTATGATTATGATGGTAGTGTCTTATTTTTCATTACCTAATTTGAGTGGTGGGTGGTTTCCTTATTTTTTATTGGGTGTGCTGGTGGAGATATTTCTTGGGGGGAAAGTGTTTGGGTGGGCACCAATTTTATTGGTCCAAATATATAGGGAGATCTAGGTAGTTAAGATCATAGGAGGTGCAATATCAACATGGGGTTTGTACTCCATTATTAGGCATACAAGCACATTAGGGTTATGAGACCATTGGGGTAACCATGGGAGGGCTACACCTAGATGGAATTCAAGTGGGCTTCATGTAGTGGAGGGTAACTACACATTGATAAGATATAGAGGAGGTGCAAGAGATATTGATTAGTTTAGGGATGCATTAGATGGATTGGTTGTGGGGATGTTATTTGGAGGTCATATGTTAGATTTCTTAGGTGGGCCCTCTATAGCTATCATACATTGTCATTGTAGAGTTGGAGATGGATCTATGGGAGGAAAGAGGGTGAAACTCATCTCATCCCATTTTATAGAGTTTATAGGTAGTTTGGCCTAGTGTAAGGGATTTTAGGTCCATTCTTGAGGTATAAGAGGGAGGATGATAAGTTTTTGTTACATGAGCCATATCTAGAGGAGGTGGTCCTATATCATGAGGAGATACCCATTATAGCAAGGTTTAATGATGTTAGTCTTATTGATGGTTATGCAACATGGTATGAAACCCTTTATGTAGTGGTAAATTTTGCGTGGGATGATGGGGGCTGAGAGGCCATGGATTTGGATCCAACTAGTGGAGGTACACAAGTACATGTATAAGGTAGTGGCCCTAATGGATAGGTAAGAGCAACACTAGCTACTATGCAAGAAAAAATTATAATGTTATAGGGATAGGTAGCCATATTTTAGGGTCATATTGTGACATTACAGGGTTTGATTGCCATCATGACAAGTAAGAGGGATTAGGCCAAGACCTCACTAGGCTTGGTGACCTAGGAGAGGGACACTTTGAAGTAGAGGGGAAGAGTAGTGGTAGCGCTAGTAATACAACTAGGTACCATCTTGATAGTGTGGTACTTGGCTATAGTGGAAGAGTTGAGGTATTACGAGGCCATACTTCTGGCATAGTGTCCTACATAGCCCCAATGGGATGAGTACAGATCTAGCTTAGTAGGTGGGGCAACTGTGGTGACTCAAGATTAGTGGGTCACTTTAGTGGGTAGATAGGTAGGTATCCCAAGAGGACTAGCACTAGATAGTAGTGGTAGTGTAGGTGAGGCTAGTGGTAGTGGTGCCTCAAGGGCATGATATGATATGATATGATGTATAGAGATAGATGTACATGATTTTGATACCATCTTACATGTTGATGCAATGAGATGTATATATTTTGAGAGAGATATATATTATACATTATTACATGTATTATTTATCTTGATGACATGTTTTATATGATTTTTGATGATATATAAATGTGATTTATATATAGATGTGGTTTATATATAGATGTGATGGATGTTTCATGGTTCATGGTGTACATGTTTTGATATTTTATGCTTTATGCTTATGAGATGTGGATTCAGTAGCTTAGGCATGTGATGATTATAGATGATGTTTTATTTTTGTTCATGGATATGATATTTATGATTATGGATGGTTTGATTATGGTTACTGATGTGGTTTGTGATATAATGTTATATGATTTGGTTATGATGTTATAATTTACAGTGATTTTGTTTATGGTTATGATGTTTATGATTTATGATCATGGATATGTAATTTTTTAAATATGATATTGATGTTTTATGAAGGCACATAAAGTAATTTAGATTAACAAACTAGATGTGGGAAAAGAGATAAGCATTATGAGACTTTTATATACATGAACTAATGATAAGGATAAGGAAAAATCATGATTCTTTTTCATTGGTAAAGACAAAATAAAACCAATGCTATATTGGCTTAAAGAACATAATAAATACTTTACATTAGTATTCTTTGGTTGATAAAAAGGTGTCTTAATCACATTGTGTCAAGTAAGCTAATAATCCCTTGATTTGTAGAGGGTATAAAGGGGAGGTAGGTGGTAGGTGAATGGGTTGATAGGTATGGTAACCTTAAGTGGGTTAGTTTTCTTTTTCTATAGGTGACCTAAGAACCATATTAGACAAGTACATATCTTCATGTAAGGTGTAGATTAATTGATGAGAGAAGTCTACTAATGCTAGATATGAAAGTTGATTGTAGGTTTCTTGAGATAGCTTATTTTGATTTTAATTTAGGGTCTTTTATTGATTTTGTTTTGATAGGTTTGTGAATTTGATTGATGTGGGAAGCTTTAAATTGTTTATTTTGATAAATTTGATGTATCCATCCTTCAAGGGAGTGGTCTAAGTTTAGGTTTTTTTATTTTTGAAGTTGTTCTTCAAGAGATCAGTCTATCTTTTAAGAAATTTAATTTTTGAGTAGATGTCATTCAAGGGACTAGTTTGTAATGCTAGAGACATGTGACCCAAGTGATATTTTGGTATCCCAAATTATTTTGATGATAGGTTTAGACATGGACAAGTCTAAATAGGCTTAGAGGTTTACCTTTATGAGGGTAAAACTTTTAGCATAAAAAGTTAATTATAGGTGAAAAGGGTGGTTTTGAGAGACAATTACCATGGGATTCCATTTTATTAGATATGAAAAGTATCCATGAGAACCATGCTAAGGTTAGATCCATATTACCTATATTTAGGACTAGGCTATGATTGTGATGGTTAATCACATGGTTCTATATTGTAATCAATTTTCCTCAAAGGGATGGGGATAGGTAGGTGAAGGTGAAAATCTCATAAATCAAGGGATGAGCTTAAGTTATACAAAATGTGAGTTTAATCCCTATTTAACAAAAGAAAGTCACATATGTGAAGCATTAAGAGGCTCAGTTTTTGGTTTGCCTTTGAGAGAGAAAAAAGGTAAGATCTTGATCCATACTGGTGGGTTATGATGTAGGGTCCAAGCCAATTGAAAGCAAACTTTACTCTTTTGCTTTTCTCTATATTGGTTACATGTTTATTTTCCTTTAGGATGAGGTCTCTGACATTGAATTCTCATTCTTTTAGGTGCTTGTTATAGGCATGCTTAATTTGATCTTCATAGACATGAAGATGGCTAAGCATTGTGAGGTGATGCTCATCAATTGGCTCAAGTCACGCCAAACATTCTTAATGATAATCACTCTCAAAAATGATGTCTTATAAGGATATGTGAAGAGAAGGAATTTGTACTTTGAGAATAAAAATTAACTCTACTTTGAAGACTAGAGAGAAAGGGGTAGCACCTGTAGAGGTTCAAATGCTAGTGTGATATTCCCATAAAATTAACGGGATGTGTAAGTACCAATCTTGACCTAAAGTACTAACTACTTTGGTTAACATCTTGTTAAGGGTTTTATTATAGTCTTTTTCTTGTTTATTTACTTATGGATGATAAGGTGAGGAAAAGCTTAACTTGATGCCAAATACGTCACAAAGACCTTGGAATTGCTTTTATCTGGAAAGATTTACCATTATCAGTGATGATATTATGGGGAACACCAAAATGATAGATGATATGATGAATGATGAATTTGACTATCTTTTCAAATTTGGTTGAGATGAGAAATATCCTCTACCCATTTGGTGAAATACTCAATGGTGGTGATAATGGATTGGTGTCATTGTGAAGAATGAGGATTGATTTCCCCAATAAAATTGAGTCCCCATAATGAGAAGGGCCAATAGTCTTTAGATACTTGAAGGCCATAGGTAGGTGTATGATTTAAATTATCATGTAATTGACATTTAACACACTTTTTTATATAATCATAGTAGTCCTAGTTGAGGGTGGGCCAATAGTAGCCAAGGCAAAGGATATATTTAGCAATATCTAAACCACTAAAGTGTCCCCCATAGATTATATCATGCATTTCCTTGATAACATGGGAACTATGTAGATATATAAAAGTAAGTAGTTTAAATTTCACTTGTAAAGGATTCCCCCCTAGTATAGTATAATGAGAGCTACTCTAAACAAAAATCTCTTCAGGCATTCCTAGAGAGGTTGGGAGGAACAATGCTAAGGTTGAGGTAGTTGAAGGTTTGCTCATAACAAATGTTTGATGGAGATTCTTCCAAACTACAAATGGTAGGAAGGTTATAATGGATATAAGATGGTGTGATAAAGTGGTGGGTAGTAAGAAAGAGTTTAGAATTGATAGGTTGAGATGGGATTTGGGAAGCAAGGGAAGTATTGTATCCGTGAACTTATTAGTAGATTATGGAATAAACTATATACGGTAATGATCAAATGATGTTAAAAGTACATATATAATATGTTTGTATTTTTACAAGACATCATTCTTATATTGGTAGGATCCATTGACCTGGCTAACCACAAGTTAGAAATTTCCAAATATACTAAACTTCTTAACTCCCAAGGTTAGAGTAGTTTGGAGACCTATTGCTAGGGTTTCATACTTAGCCACATTGTTGGTGCACTCAAAATCAAGTTTAAAGGAAAGAGTAAGAGGTTCACCATTGAGGGGAATGAGAATAAATCTAACACCCCCACCACACTGGCATTTGGAGCCATTGAAGAACATGGTCATTTGGTAGGTGGGGTCCTCTTGAGAAAGAGTAGTAATGGTCTCATCTAGAAATGAAAGAGGAAGTGGTTAGTTGTCTAATAGAGGAGCTTTGGCTGATTGTTTGGTAATGAATTTCACTTTAATCAAATTTTTCTAGAGGAACTCAAGGTCAAACTCAATTAAAAACATGATCCAATTAGCCATATGCTATTTTTGGTATGGTTGAGAGTGCATGTACTTGAGTGGGTCAGTGCTAGTGCTAATGAAAGTTTTGTGATTGAGAAGGTAATGATGAAGTTTGGAAGACATAAAGACTAAGGTGATTTAAAAATTATCAAAATGGGTGTACCAAATCTCATACTCTATAAGTGTTTGACTTGTGTAGTAGATAGATTTTTCTTTATTTTGTTCATCATGGTGAGTGAGCATTTCCCTTAGGTAATAGTCAGTGATATAAATATAAAGGTAAAAGGGTTGGTCCTATTTAGGAGGGGTAAAACAAGTGGATAAAGGAGGTACTTTTTGATTGAATCAAAGGCTTTTTGACAATCCTTAATCCACTTAAAATATGTATCTTTCTTGAGAAGATGGTGAAAAGGTTGACATTTATTTGATAATAAAGAGATGAAGCGACAGATGGATTGGATCTTGCCCTATAGGCTATGAAGTTGTTTAAAGTGGTTATAGGTGTGATATCTAAATTCTATTTGAATTTTTTAAGGTCTAATTCAATTCCTCAAAGAGAGATGATAAAGCTAAGAATCTTTCCAAATAGGATCCCAAAAATACATTTGTTAGGGTTGAGTCTAAAAAGGAAAATGATTCGGCATTCAAAAATGATGGTGAGAATGTCTATATGATCCTTGTGATATTTGGATTTCCCAAAGAGATCATCTACATAGTCCTCTATTATTTTATGGATGAGGTCATGGAAGATGTAGGTCATCACACACTAGTAGATTACTTCAGTGTTCTTTAGACCAAATGACACGACACTGTAGTAGAAGGTTCTCGAAGGGGTGATAAAGGAAGTTTTATTTTTATCCTTGGGGGAAATCAATATTTTATTATATCTTGAGAAACCATCCATGAGAGATAACATCTTATGGCCAGCTGTAAAATCAACAAGTTAGTCAATGCTAGGCAAAAGGAAGTCATCCTTTTGACAAGCAAGGTTGAGGTCATGAAAATTAATATAAAGGTGAATTCCCCTTGTAGGCTTGGTAAGTAGAATGATGTTGAAAACTCATTTAGGATAATTGATGGGTTGGATGAATTTGATGGATAAGAAACACATAAGCTCTTCTTTGACTAGAAGGGTGATGTGAGGGTACATCCTATGAAGCTTTTGTTGAACAAGATTAACATCAAGATGGGTGACAATGTTATGGAGGGATATGGAAGGGTAAATTTTAGGTATATCCTGATAGGACCAAGAAAATTATATGCTTCAATAATGAAGGAAATAAGGGTAATATTGTTGCTCCACAGAATCTAAGGAATGACCAATCTTGACAATGTGAGGGTTATCTTGAGTACCCAAGTTAACATTGATAGTGGATTCATTAAACATGGTTTGGTTCTCAAGAATAAGGTATTTATGAATAGAATAATCCCTTACACTGGGATATGTGAGAATGAAATCATTGTTCTGATGTTGGATGGTGTTGATGGTAGGAAAATCATTTTCTACCATTTCAAGATGAATGAGAGGAAAGGTTTTACTTTATCCTTCCTTTTGATAGGTCAGAGATCCTAAAATAAAACTATTGACTAAAAAAATTAGTAGGAATTATTTCAAAATCCTTAGACTTTGAAGAAGGTTGTATTGGTGAGGATGGAATGTTTTCCTCAAAGATGGAAATGGGTTTAGGTAAATCAGTGGGTTCTTCTGGTGGTATGAACCCAATACCAAATTGCTCATGAGGTTTTTAGGTTTTAATGGAAGGTAACTCATGAGGTCCATGTTCATAATGGCTAAGGATAAATCCATTTTAAGCACACCCATGAAGGTATAATTTGGTAAATTTCATTTTATTGAGATAGGAGATGTCAAAGGTAAATGGTCAGGTGGTAGAGGTAGTAGTGGAAGCAAGAAGTGGATGATTAAGTTCCCCATAGATTAAATTGGTTTGGTGGTTTGGAAGCTCAAAAATAATGATGGTTCTAATTTTGGGGTCATAACTAGGATCATGGTCAAGGCTCCCATACTCTTATGGACTAGAAAAGCATCTAAGGCTAAAAGATGATACTACTCTAGTGAGAGACATTAGAATGTGGGCTCTAAGGGTTCCTGTATGGGGATCTAAGAAGAAGGAAAAGATGAACTAGTTGAAGCTTCATTGATGGTAGGGATGGATTTGTTTTTGGTTAGTGGTGAGGTGGATGACAAAGGAAGAATAACATCATTGGGTTGATATGTCATGTTGTAAGATGTGAAAGGACTAGGGTCATCATTTATGGTAATGACTTGACCCTCATGTTCAAATTTGACACATTGGTGTAAGATTATATTTGACATAACTCATGGTGTGGATCCAAGGGCATCCAAGTAAGACATTATATTGGAACTCACCTTCTATAATGTAAAAGAGTTCTAAAATTTTTTGGGGTCCCAAGTGGACGTGAAGGATGAGTGTCCCCAAGGTAGTGGATATAGTATCATTAAAGGAGTAGAGGAATGTTATAGTTTTTAACATGATATTCTTAGGTAGTCATTGGTAATCTCTTCTTTTGAGATGGTTCCCAAAGAGATAATGGGTGGTTCTCAGATAGGGGAGGAAGTTGTGATGGCTTCAAGTGAAGGAATGAACATGGTTATTTCCTTTGTTTGGGTATCTAAAGGAATGGTGGGTAATTTCAACACTTCAATGAGTGGATTGGAGGAAGAGGTAATTGAAGTAATTATTACATCCTTTGGTATTTCTATCAAAGGAGATGTGGATAGGTCTAGGGTCTTATCAAGTAAATAAAGAGGGGTGGTTTCTTCCTCTATTTGGGTGTCCAAAAGAATAGATGGTGAGTTCACCACTTCAATGAGTGGAATGAAGGAAGATGTAGTTGAGGTAATGGTATCCTCAATGATAGGTTCATTGATAATGGCATTAACTATATGGACCTCATGAACATGAGATGATTTTGGTTTATTATCATCATAGTTGGTAGAAGGGGCATGATTGGAAAGGTTTATGAAAGATGTCAAGGGACTGATTCAAGGGTGCATTGGGATTATAAAATATAAGTTTTCCCTTATAAATCATGTTCTATACAATAGTTTTAAAGGTGTTACATCTACTAACATCATGTCTACTGATACAGTGAAAAGCACATAGATTATTCTCATTGTACCAACTAGGTGTAGGGTGAGAAGCATCAAATTGTTTGGGAGGTTTTATGGGAATAAGTTTTATGATGTTAGATTTGAGCAATTTGTCCAAAACTAAAGCATAAAATTCCCCTATCAGAGTGTATCATTTTGGGGTAGCTCAGTTTTGATTTTAGTTTTATTAGTTACAAGAGTTATAGGAGTTGGTTCGGTTGGGTTGGTTTATAGTTGGTGGTGGAGAAAGTTTAAGGATAACTAAGTTTGCGGATTTATTTGGTTTGGTATTAGGATGGTTAGATTTTTTGGTGTTTTTGGATGAGGAAGGGTTATTGGATTTGAATCTATAATTTTTGTACCTCAGTTTCAATTTCCCCTCATCCATAGATCCAATTTATAATTTGTGTTCGATGGTGAAAGCCTCATCAAAAATCTTGAAAGTTTAAACTTGAAGAGTAGGGTAAATATGTTTGGCACAACCCTAAGAGAAAAGTTCAATAACTTTGGTTTGGGGTATAGAGAAAGATAAATAGTTGATAAGACCTCTGCATCTAACTACAAAATTGGCAATTGATTCATCATCAAATTACCTAATGGAGTAGAGGTCAATAATAGAGACCTTTTTAGATATATTGATTGAGAAATGATCTAAAAAGAGTTGGGAAAGTTGAGAAAAGGAAAATATGGAGTGATTGGTGAGAGCACTATAACAATCTAAGGCTAGTTTGGATAGAGACATGGGAAAAGTGCAAAGGAGGAGAGCATCATCATATGCAATCAAGTAGCAAGAATAGTGAAATGCTCTTAAGTGTTTTTTGGGGTCTTCCTTGACTTAGAACTTAGAAAACTTGGGTAGTTCCCATTGAGGAGGATAAGATTGGATAGGGATGGATTGGTGAATAGGTTCATTACAGATTTGATCATAAGACAAGAGGTTATGAGCCTCAAAGATAGATGACTCTAGGTTGGTCATTTTGTCCATTAACATTTTAACTAATTTTGTTTGGGGTTGGGAAGCTCCATAATTGTGTGGTAAATATGGTTGAGGTTGGGTGGAAACAATATATGGATAATTGATGGAAGGTTGAGAAGATGCCACATATTGATATGTGGTCATTGAAGGTTGGGATGATGCCACATAAGGATTAATGGGAACAAAAGGTTGGGTAAAAGTTGTTATGTATCCTTATGGATTAGGAACATATTTGTAACATGTCATGGGTATTTGTTGAGGGATTGATATGGGTTGATTTGGATGTATGGATAGGTTAATTAGTTGTAATTGAGTGGTAACTCTTGTGCTAATAGGTGGAAGGGTAGGAGGTATGAAAAACACCAAATTTTGAAGTGGGGTGTTAATTGGTGGGTCAGTAGTGATAAGGGGAGTGGTGGAAATAGGGGTAGAAGATACCCCTATAGTGGATGAAGTATGGGTAACAAGAGGTGAGGTTTCCCCTATGTTGGAGGTGTTGGTTGGTGTAGGGGTTGTTTGGTTATTGGTTTGGATGTTGGATTAAGTTTGGGTGGTGGTGTAAGATGGGTTATGGGTGGAAGAAGATGATTGGGTGATCATAGGTTGGGTAGAGATATCACCAACCATAAAATGGGGATGCATAGCATAAGGTGGTTCCATAAGAGGAATGAAAGCAATAGGGGTGTAGTGAGATAAGGTGTTGAGGTAATGTTAAAAGGCTAGGGGTTGTTATCAAGGAAGGTAGTGAAATATAAATCACCCTCAATAACTAGCTGAGGCATGGTAGGAGGGGGAGAAAGATGAGGTGAACTCTCAACATCAAAAGTATACTCCATGAAAGAAGAGGAAGAGGAAGATGGTTCTTGGTTGGTTTGGTTCCTCAAATTTTATCTAGTAAATACCATGTGAGGAATAGAAAAAAAATGATGAAAAGCTCACAACTCAAACACAAAGCAAGCAAAAGCAAAATATATCAAGGCAATCAAAACATACACTAAAGTGTATTTAAAAATTAGGATTCTTTTTAGATCACTTTTGGCTTATGCCTTAAAAAGTGTGCAGAGGAAATTTGGTTTATAGATCAGGTACTAGAAAGGAAATCTAAGGTTGGTTTTAGGTGTTGAAGGCTCTAAAAAATAATCTATATTGGAAATCAATATTGGTATTGGGGCCTACCCCCTCACTTCACACACTGTAGTGATAAGGGTCTCTCATGCTTAGCTAAGATGTACCAATTTTTAGATTTTATACTCAACTAGAGAGCTGAGTTTGTTCTCTCCTTGGTAATGACCTCCAAGTGGGATTATCAAGAAAGGGTAAGGTTACCGCTAGGTGATGAAATCCTAGTCAGGCCTTGTCTCAATATTGTTTTGATGTGTTGATTGATTATGTGGTTTAGTAAAGTGTGTGATACCAATAGTGAAACTATGATTAATTACTTGGCTTTTAAGTTAACTATATGAACTTAAAAAAGAAAGAAATCAATGTATGCAAGGTTTATTTTAAGCCCAAAATAATTTTTGATTTCATTATATGAGCATAGAATAAAGGAAGAAAAGGGAACCTATATGATGATAGGGTCCCACCAGGCATACCAAAATGTTTCTCCTAATTTTTACTCATTTCTTAATCAAAGAAGATAAGAAACTAGTAATAAGGGTGTGTTAGAAGAACCTAGTTGTTGATGTGTGCGTAATCTAGACAATTATGGAGAGCTCCTCTTTGTCTTGGAAGGATGACCTATAAATAAGAAAGCACTAAGAAAAGGGATTTTTAGAAATATAATTAGATGGAATGCCTAATGTGAGCTAGATCCAAGAAGCATGAGCTTGATATGAGGCTATCAATCCACTCTTCGATAACAATTAAGTTGAAAGAGATAAAATGAAGGTACTTGCATCAAATACCAAAAAGGAACTAAAATGAAATACAAGAAGAAAAGAATGCTTATTAGGGAAAATTACTAAATATAGCAATAGTGGGTCAATACTAGTGCTAAAATAGATCAAGCTATGTTCATAAAATTAGGTAGGGGTTTGTGATTAGGTAGGGACATAAAAATTCAAATTTGGTTGGGGTAAGGGGGTAGAAATAACTTATTTTTTTCTTACCATAGTGATATTTAGTGATCAAAGTAACCATCAGTGGTTAATTTGACCATTGACATTTAGATAACCATCGATGGTTGGATGTGACCATTGATGGTTATTCTGACCATCAATGATTGCCTATGGAATTCTAGAGGTGTTCAGAAATGAGATGTAGAATGGATCAATGATCACATAAGGATTTTAAGGGTCTAGGAGTTAGAAAGCAAGATGAAAAAAATGTTTGATAGGGGAGGGAGGTCAGAACCTAGAAAAACAAAACTAAAGTACAAATATACCTATTGCTTACTAAACGGTTGATGGATGGAGAAATTTTGGTAGAGTAATGGTACTTTATGTTGAGATAAATTTTATAAAAGGTTTGGATCTCTATTTTTGTTTTTGAATTCCTTAAATAAGACTAGATGGGGAGATTGAATACGTCTATGCAAGAATGCTTGTGATGATGGATCTCACCTCCTTTATAGGCAAAGAGAGATAGAGGATAGAAGGTTTCTTAGGAGATTGACTTGTTGATTTCAATGCTTGGGAGTTCATTAACAATGGGAAAGGAAAACATATTTAATTTTTTCATGTTATATTTCACATAATAGGTATTGTGTAAGAACAAGGAAGACCTGACCATCGATGGTCAACCTAACCGTCGATGATCAAGTTGACCATCAATGGTTGAGTGTTCAAAGGAAAAGGGGTCTGGATGTGTTAAAAAAGGTATGGGTTAAGGTTAAGTTAGTAAGTTAATTAGTTTACATAACTAAGTAGATAATTAGACCCAAGTTTTGATTGGTTGGTTAGTGGGTCAAGAAGGGTTAGGTGGTCCCTAGGGGGTCATGAGGTATTTTGACATCTAGAATCATTGCATGTAGTTTTCTAGTGTCTACACCTACCCTTTACATAGATCATGCATGATTAGTCTATAAACCATTAAAAAAAAAATGACTACCTAAGAAGACACAAGAAAACCATATACTAATATAGCAATACAAAAATAACTAGAAAATAGTGAAAAAATAATAGCATGAAACTAACACTCTATGCATTTCCATGCCTTGTATGCTTCACCCCAGTTGTCCATGATATTATTGAATGTAGTTTCCATTTACAAATAAATTTGAGGCTATTTTTAATTCATATCTAAACCTTTCCTATTTTGATCTAGTTACCATTACTAGGAACTTTATTCTACCTTTTAACCAAAGTCCTTAGGCCTTCCATACTCTACACATAGTTTTGTATAGAAACTAGATTTAAGTCAGCAAGTAATAACAAATTTTATTTCATATTATCATTTTATATATCCATTTTATCCACTTTATCTATTAGACTTTGAACCTAAATATTCATTTCCATAAAATCAAAGTTAGTATAGAAAACACTATCATTCTGATTCATTTTATTTATTACCTCCTTAAGTTAGGAATGGCCTTTCATAAACCATCATAGAAATTTTTTATATAGGTCTACCTCCTCTTCAATTTTTCCAATCTTATCATACTTATTTAATTCATATATTATAATTTTAAACTTTGAATGTATTTTCTCCTTGCCTTTAGGCAAATCCTTCTCCTTATGATCAATCTTAATTCATGTACCTCTCCTTAAGAAGATGCAATATTACACTACCTCTTGGGTTTTATTTTCATGAACTCCCATGACTTTAGTTTCATTTTTATTCACATATTCCTCCATTCTAGTAAAATTATGCATTTCCTCTTTGGCACGCTTCATAACCTCTTCAGTTTCTACCAATTTCTCTTGATCTTCATTGTATTTATCAAGATCAATGTGTTTAGAATTTTTCATCACCTTCTTCTTATAAAATTTACTTATAAGATTAATTTTATAACCCTATACTATCTTATAAATATCTTTCCTCATAGTCTGGCAATAATGAATATTGTTTAGGGCATTAAAAACATGTAAATGAGGAATATTATTTCCTGATGCAAAGGAATTTCTTCTTTATCGTTTTAAACTCTAACACTGAATTATCCATCGAATGCAATATATAAAAAGGAAGACTCAAGGGAATTTGGTGATGAAATTATTTCAAAATGGGGAAATGATAATAATACAAAACTATGAATTCACCCTCTACTGTAACATACCTCATCATTTATTTTGATACAACATCATGGGGTAGTGGAAAATCCTCCCAAAAATATCCCCTAGATATTTTATTAATTTTTCATATTCAACCAAGAATTTAGCCACCTCCTCCTCATAATATTTTATTGATTTGATATATATTTGGTGTTTTCAACCTTCAATATAGTTACCTAGGAAATCAAGCTTATGTTATCTCTACTAACACATTGTTTATCTTCACAACATGTTCATTCTATCTCATAGAAAACTTATTTGAGATATATTCATCATAGCCCTAA
The DNA here is from genome assembly GCA_037957365.1 of Torreya grandis. NCBI lineage: Eukaryota > Viridiplantae > Streptophyta > Pinopsida > Cupressales > Taxaceae > Torreya > Torreya grandis. Next base: position 2,631,743 of record JARHVA010000536.1, on the reverse strand, counting down.
ATTATGTAAATGAAGTTGTTTAAACCACTTGTATGTAGGATCTCCCATATATACACTTTCTTTCTAAGTTTCTCAATGGATATTACTCAATCCTATTCAATCCATCTCCCATTTTAAGAAATTAATAGTAGACACATATTATATAGGATAAGACATAATAGATAATCCCTAAAATAGGGGAGAGGATTGGTAATAGGATCTCAACCAAGGCATGATTAGAAACATCATTCAAATACATGTGAACTAAACACTAGGATAACATGTCGTAACCTTCACACATGCTGATAACACTTCTATTTTTATCATAATTGGCCCTTATCCAAACATAATTATTATTATGAAACTCATAAAAACAAATCATCAAATCAAAAATAAAACCAACAAAATAAATCTAGGTTGGAGTCTTAATAAGACTTGTTTGAACTCTCTTTAATGATAATATCATTAATAGGGATAGGAAGCTCTTCTCTTTTGAACCAAATCTTAAAAATAGGGGCCACTAATCCTTTATTATCAAATACATAGACCAATTAATTTCCTTCTTTGTAGATATGTTGAAATAATACCTTCTAGAAGGTACTGGAAATGCACAAAATCTCTTCAATGATATGGTTAGTCATCCAATTTGCATTTTTTACCTTTCCAATACAATTGATGATATTGAGATAATCACCTTCAACCACAAAATTGATACGTCCTATATATTTATCTAATTTTATTCCCTATAAAGTAGCCAAAGTTTCTACTAAATGATTTGTCTAAACACCCATACTTTCATCATAATCAGTCATCATTTGACCTTGTTCATCTCTCAAGACTCCTCCACCCCTTGCCATTCTAAGATTCCATTTTGAGGGCCCATAAAAATTAATCTTAACCCAACTAGGAGAAGGAACCAAAAATTTGATATTCTTTTTTGATTAACACTTTAGGATCTATAGAATTTGATTTTTGAATAACAAGCTTCTAGTTTTTACCACTACTTCTTATTAAGTAAAACATTGATTCTTACCCCATTTAATACTTTTAAATTTTCAAGAAAAAAATTCATTATTATATTTTCCACTCTTTAGTTATGATTATTAATCTCCTTAAATATCATTTTCTTTCATTCTTTCTATATCCCTTAGAGAAGATGGAGAAAAACTAGTGCCTGTATTTTTTTAACTATTAGTTAGCAAAAGTGTTGACCACACTAGTCATGAATAAATCAAATATGAAGGACGAGACCAAAAAATATGAAAATTTTCTAGAAAAATCCTCCAAACCTTAAAAATAAAAGGTCACTCTATCAAAATATGAAATAATTATTCATATTTTTCCTTGTAAAGTCTGTATCTATTAACCAGAATCATGCCTCTTTTACATATATTGTCTATTATTAGAATCTTACTCAGAATACAAAAGCATAAAAATACATTAATTTTAGTAATTATATCCTTTTCCCAAATCCTAAACCAAATAAAATCCTCACTAGCTTATCAAATCAATTTTTTGTATCTTGATCTAATAGTATAGTGCCCATTCTATGAATCTAACCACACTAATTCAACTTCCTTTACTAGAGTAGTGATATGAATTATTATAAGAAGAATAAAATGGTATGAAGAAAAATTTTACTTATTCATCCATATTTTCCGTTTGAATATATTTCCATCATCTTATACCATTATGTACATGGATATAATCAACTACCATAATCCCATAATCATATTAGATTTGATCAGTAAATTGATGCCATGGTTCTAGTTCTTTCAATGGATGATCAGGATCCAATAGTCTTCCTAGAATATAATTTTGAGAACATTTTCAATTTTCCATTTTCATCCTTTAATAATTATATCCTTATTTTTAACAAATAAATTCCAAATTATAAAGCCTCTAATAGGATTTTCTTCAGTTAAAAAAATAATTGTCATTTTGTTCTTTAAATATTTACCTCATAAAACATTAATCCATTGGTTAGATTAATTGATAATTATCTATAAAACCTTATCCACAAATTATGTATTCATCAAATTCAATTTCTTGATACCTAGGCCAATAAAATATTTGGGTTGATAAACCCTTTCCCAAGCAACTACATGGAATATATGTTTTTCCTTTGCAACCATCCATAAGAAGTTTTTTTTTTTTTTTTAACTAAATCAACTTAAATATCTTAAAGAGAGACATTAATAAACTAGGAGGATTTTGAAAAAACTTTTTATTAGAAAAATCTTGCTTTCTTGAGATAGAACATCTACTTTCTAGCCTAATAGATTCTTCTAAAATCTATCAAGTAGAAAGTTTAAAATATTACTAGACATTTGAACAAAAAATAGAGGCAAACCCAAGTACATTAATGGAAAATATTTAATTTGGAAACCTAAAAATTGAGTTATATTATGTTGTCTTACCACTGGGATATTCACAGGAAAAACAAGCTTTTTTATAGTTTATTAAATGCTTAGAAACCTCTTTATAAGTAGCCAGAATATTTTTCAAAACTTTAGCTTTAATAACTAAATTAATATCAAGAAAAATCACATCATCCATAAATATTTGATTAATATTGGCATGAACTCCATTATCTACCCAAAAAAATTTCAAATCCCCCTACCTTAATGCATCCAATTGATTCTTAATAAGAAAATCTACCATTAATATGAATAAGAAAAGATATAGTGGATATCTCTATCTCAGAGCATGCTTATTATCAAATAAACTAGTTGGAATACCATTGAAAATTATGGAAAACATAGTAGAGTAAAATAATTATGAATCAATAGTATGATATGTGTATGAAACCTAAATTTATCCAACACCATGTCCAAAAATTCCCAGACTACTCTATCATATGCGTTACTCATGTCAAGTTTACAAATCATACCAACCTCTTTAATCTTCTCTGTATAGTGGATGGTTTCATGCACCACTATTATTACATCTTAAATCCATTTCCTAGGAAAAAATTCCCTTTGATTTTAAGATATCATCTTATTCATCAATGGTTGAAATCTTAAGGCTATAATTTTAGTGAAGATCTTGTAAACATAATTACAAAGACTAATAGGGAAAAAATACTTAAATTTTTTTATCTCCACTCTTCTTAGGAATCAGGAATATGAATTTATTCTTAAATTACCTTAGCATCTTACCAAAATAAAATAATTCATCCACCACCTATACCTTATTATCTTGAATGATATCTTATAAATTTTGAAAAATCTTGATAAAAAATCCATCTAGTCTTAGAGCCTTTTCCTTGTTCAGGGTAAAAACCACTTTTTGATGTATGTCTATGTCAAAGACATAATGTAAATAATAGAATAACATTTATCATATTATAGTGTAGGTCCTAAAAAACCTTGGTGTTTCACTTAATTTTACTGGAGAGATTATGTGGTGACCACCTTTTAGTCTATGAGCAGACCTACTATAGGGACAACAAGAATATGGCAGTGACACAATCTACTTAAATGATGTAAATTACTTTGTATTTTACAATATAAGCCCAATATATTAAGGACATAGATGGGTATATACACTAAGCATTAATCTAAAGTGATTTATGATTTAAAAGTTTAAAAGGAGGGAGTAAAGTAGGGAAAAAAAGAGAGGTAGCTTACAACAACAAAGACCAATAAATCTCCCTTGATTTATTCTAACAATACTGCAAATGGAACTAACAGCTATGAAATCCTAGAGCTTAGATCCATAATATCATAAGTGCTATAATGATTCTAAGGTGAATATAATGCACATATCTAAAAATTATTATTTTAAATGTTACCAATAGTAAATTACCTTAAACATAGTCATTGGTAGAGCAAGATGAAAACAAAGCATACATAATAGAATTTGTTAGCCTAGCTGAAAGCAGAAACTAACAAGATGTATTCAAAACATTAATACCAGATTTTAACCATTAAATAAATGAGATCATATATTATAGATAAAGGTTGAGAAATAGGAATGCATGAAAATAATGAGTTAATTATTGGAATTTGATTTTTCTTTGCAATAATTCTCAAAATTTTATCTCTAAATTAAAATGAAGGGGAAAACCCCTATATATAGTCCATTATAATGCCTAAGTTGGTTACAAAATGAATTAGGTAACATGATACCTACCAATGGATAGGGTCTCTTATGTCCTAAAGTTAAAGAATATTCCATATTCAAAATATGGGAATATTTTATAATTTAATTTGAGTGACCATGGGACATGTTTCTAGTTAAGAAAGAACCCAATAGGTGCTTATTTTGTTCCTAAGGATCTAGGTTGGTATCCTACTAGTATTTTCAATGATGAATCTCTTGCTGCATAAGAAGATAGAGTGTTATTGCCAACCGAGGAAGAAGACATTTCAAGAGGGGTTGATGAGGTGGTGGTTCCTAAAGTGGAATTTTGTTTTTAGGCCTCAACATATCCTTTCCATACTTTGGATAATTTATTATAGTCACTATCAATTAATCTTAGATTGACGATAAGATCCTTTAAAATCTTGGCTATGAGCTTGACCATTACATAATTCCTACTTAAGAGAGGTCCCACAACTTAGTTGATGGCCTTAGCCTTCTCTATTCTTTGGTTGGTAGAGGCTACAAAATCCACCATCTCTTGTTCAAAGGTCACCCCTCTAGCCATGACTTTCTTTTTGAATTTCACCAAAAATATCTATAGCTGAACCCTAAAGTCATCCCTGCTAATGATGGAGCCATATTTGTTATCCAAGTGCATAATTTTATCATCATTTAATAAGGTGATAATGTTATCACCTTATTTTAAGGGATCTCCCCATGATCCTAATATATTCAATCCACTATTTCAAGTTCTTTCTCTTACTAATTACATAGGACTAAGTAATGTTTAAGTCTTCCAAGAGAATTAGGTTTAGGTTCTTAAATTTCTTCATTCTAATCAACCTCATCAAGTTGATTATCTTGTTGTCATATCCTCCATACACAACTTCTTCCTTGAGAACTATATTATATATTTCATATCCCTTTAAATTCTACCAAGCCAAGGTATTAACATATCAAAAATTTCTTCCATAGCCCATTCCACTCTTGTTATGGTCTATTCTGGTAAGGTGGCCTTGTGCTACTGCTTCAAGTCAGTCATTATTTATTTCACTCTATTAACCAATTTTATAGACACATCCATAGCTGCTTGGAGAGCCAAGAGGGGGTCCTCATATTATTTCTATTGGCCCTACCTAGCCTTTTTTGTCTTTATCATCTCAAAAAAGGTTTATTATAATTTATATAGGATTGTTTGGTTAGGGTGGGTGAACTTCCTCTTAGTCACCCTCTTCATTTCCCTAGACTCCTTATCAAATTTTAGTATAACTTAGGGAGGGCCCATTATGACCTGATCTAGGTTCTCCCTAGAGGTTTGCTACATTTGTTTAATCCATGATTTATCTAAAGAGACACTTAGGAGCTTAGATGAAGGAGGTAATGGTTGAGTTGGATTTAGCACTTAGAAGGCAAATATCTTAGAGGTATAAGTGGTTATGACTAATATGAATGTAAAACTAAGGGATGAATAAGAACGGGTTCTAGTTTAAGAACTAGCAAATAATAGGGGAACTCGTGGAAGGATGATAATAGGCCTCTTTTTAATAAATTGTGGGTTGGGTCTAGGCATAGGCCCAAGTACGATTGGGGGAAAATTGGCCATCATCAAGACCCTAGAAGTGGATGATATGGTGAAAGGGGTGATGGTGGGCAAAGCCATGGTTACATGCCTGATTATGGGTCTGGTGAGGGGCATATAAGGTTGGAGGTTGACATGACCCAGAGTTTGGGGGGGGGGGTTTAAATATGCCCAAGGGCTACTTCTAGAAGTAAGAGGGGGTAAATAAATATGTTCTTAACCTAAAACACTTGGTCCTTATCTAGTAGGAAGAAGGGGAGGCGATGTTAACATTGAAGTTTCTAGAGTAGGAGCTATTATTATTCCTATTGAAGGTGTGGCTTATGTTGTAGTAGAACTCTACAACTAGGACATGTTGTAAGAGAGGACCCCTTAGGTGGAAGCCTACCAACATGTTTCCTAGCACCAAGTCCTCCTTTATCCAAAGTAGGAGACAATGCCTAGAATATTTTTTAACTAAGTTGTCAATCAGTTAGCCTTTCTTCTTCAACACTGGGAGTATGGATAGGAGATGCCAATGTTCCTACTTGGAGAAACCTAGTACTATCCAATCTTACTTTTACTTGCATGATCCCAATAACCTTTAACCTCTATTTGATTTATGCATTTTTAGTTTTATTAAGGTAGAACTAGTCTACATCCTCAAGTTCGTGATGATATGTGATACTAATAGCTACCTTATCTCTAACATAGTGATCACATGTCAAGTATGAAGGGTCCCATTCCCTATTGGTATCTTTCTCTAGATTGAAAATGGACCTATGTTTAGTATCATCTATGACTGAGTGCCAAGTTTCAATTTTGAATCAGCTAATGTTTTCTAATTGAGGTATACTAGTCCCTTCCTATTGCTTTTGTACAATCCATATATTCCTATGAGTAGTCGTAGGGAAAGCTCCTACTCAGCTAGCTTATCTATCCCTATGGTTGGAAATCAAAATGGGGTTGTCCTTATTCCCCATATAATGATTATGGTGTAGTCAAGGTAATACTAATAGTGTCCAAATATCCAAAGGGTTGTATTGATCTCTACTGATAGCCTGTGCATGATTCTTTCATGGATGGATCTATATACAATTGGGTAGCCTACAAATAGCTTATATAATTTTTATTTATGAGTTTGTGGATTGTTAAGATATCAAACGAATGCATAGAAGATTTTTTAATCAAATGATATAGAGTACTTTAGAGTTTTCAATAAAGAGTAATGGTGAATGTTAAGCTTCAAGAAAATGAGCTTTAAACACTAGATTTTTCTCATAATTGTGAATTACAAGATATAGGCCATAAATGGTAAGTATCTTTCACTTTCTTTGACACAAAGCTTAGCTAGATCTTTGGTTTTATTTTGATGGATTTAAAAATTCACTTTTGGGAATTAGCCAATCATCACTCTTGGTTTGTCCATGTGGCCTCTCATCATAGGCTTAACTTCTTCTTGAGCTGACTTGGCTTTATAATCATAGAAATTAGCCCCCATTAACATTTAATTTATAAAAACAACTGATGTTGATGGATGACTATGTGTCCTTTAAGTTTTGTACTTGACACATGACTAACTCTTGGAATATTTTCATGCATTTCAGCCTTTTACTTTGGATATTGGTATATTTGGGTGGGTGGCATGATATTTTGGAACTTGACATATTTATATTAGCTCACACATCATTTTAATGTTGCCTAACTCAACCCATTTTATTCTGGGATAATTTGGTCTTGGGACCCCTACTAGCTTGCTAAGTGGCATACTTTTAATGGCTCATGTTGTTATGTGGTTGTATTATATGAAACTATCAATGGACCCATCCATTATAACACCTTGCCACATGTCAATATTATATTGGATCACTTTCATTGGGTCTCATAACTTCCTTTGATTATGACATCACCATGTGGTAAGGGGTTCATGTTTCACAAGTCCCTTGGAATTTCTTTCCAGGTGGCTTCTACGTAGCATCCATTTGTTCAAGATTGGGTGACTAAATGATAGGTATTACTTCATCATGTACTCATAGTGTTTTTAGAACTAAAATTTACACCTTAGTCTTGGGGGTGTGAAGGGTGTGATTACCTACCAAGTGTCATGATGAGGTTGGATCACTTCATCATGGGACCTTGAAAGTTACTGGGGCATAATAAGGCTATGACTAGGTGGCACATGATGTGATTTGATGGGGTTACTTTCCTTCATGGGTTAAAATGTAATGATTGGGTGACAAGTGGCTTATTATTGATTGGATCATTGTATTGAAAACTTTTTTTAATTTTTTTAAAATGAAAATGTTTTGATTGAGTGCCAAGTGGTAGGTTCCTATTGGGTCACTAGATCACAACTGATCTTGAAGGCTAAAGCATACATGACTAAATCCTAAACATTGCATAATCAAGCGACCAATACATGAAATGTTTCCATGTGTTAGTAAGGCTAAGTTGGTATCAAGTTCCTTCATGAATGCAAAATATGTGAAAGTTAGTGATTTTCATGAATAAAAAAAGGTGGTAAGCTTAAATTCATAAATCTAAGTATAGAATTTAAATTCGACCCTCTTTCATGACTTAAAATCAAGGTTCATCCTAGTGTTGATTATTATTTTGATGTATCCAAAGTGATAATATGGTTTTAAAACCTTAATTAAGTGATTTTGATCAGATTTTAGGGACTGGACCTTGGTCTTTAAATTGTAACCCTTGTAAAAGCAATTTTTAAATAAGTTGGATCATTAGAAAACTAATGAACTTAAATGTTAATGAAATTTGTTTAAAATGTACTCATTAACATATCATGGACCACCATGACTTCTAAGATTTTACAACCATATAGAGGGTAATCTATCATATTTAAAAAATAACAAATCATGTCCTAGGATAAATGACCCAAAATTTCATGGGGTCCCCATTTTAGTAAAATGGGGGTGTGTTGAACTCAATAAATGGAAACCTATGTGGGAAACATAGCAATATGTTAGAATTCAAATATCTTAGTTTAGAATGTAATTATTAAGTAATCACCCCTTGGTAGATGTAGTAAATATCATAATTAGTTCTCTAAAACTAACAACTTTTCACTTGAAGGATTAAATACTCAAAAAACCTAAAAAAACATTCATACTTGTGTGTTTTGAATTAATTGACCAATATGCACTTTAGGCTTCATAATCAATAGTTTTGAACTTCATGGCTTTGAACATAGGTTTTGGATAAGCATTTTTAGATATACACAATGATGTTGAGTTTTAAATGGAATAGTTTGGACATTGCTCTGCTTGTAGCTAGGCACCCATATCCCTGATAGAGGTACCTTTGGCTCCATTCTAGGCCTTCATCCACTACCAGCTAGGCTTCCATAGATCTAGTGAGGTTTACCAAAATTACCTTCAAAGGAATGCCACTTTTAGTGTCAAGTATATTTCAACTTGAAACACATGTTTTTTCTTTATTTCTTCTTTTTCTTTCTTTTTGTAAACCCCTAGAGGTTGGGAACTAGTTTGTTATCTAGGTTTTAAGGAATTTCAAAATTTTCACTCAAGAACCACTCTCTTTATACCAACTAAATTATGTCCAGTCATTCTTATGATGTGAAATTAAGTGCCAGTATATATGGGTTTTCATAATTTTGGGGCCTTAATATAATCAAATACAAGTTTGTTAAAACTTGATTATAATTAGATTAAGAGCATATGTCCCATAGAATAACAACTTTATCATTAAACTCTCCCATATTTTCTAAACCAACATATGGCATGATATCTTACTTTGGGTGGCCATCTATTGAAATGTAAAAAGCTTCAACAGCTCAATTCTTTAGATTGTAGAACTTCAAATAAATGCAAGAGAAAGTCAAGACCCTGCCCAGGGGGATTTTACTAGGCTACAACACACAACAACTATTCTAAGGAAAGAAAGGGATATAAAGTAAACAAAAAACAAGAAATCAAAGTAGAAAAAAAATTAATCCACTCCTACCCATTGATATACTAAACCAAATCATAGTCCTTAGGTGGGGGTACAAGGGGAAATTGAGAAGTAGTGTTTCAAGTACTATCCATTCACCAATAAGCTAGGTCATTTCCTTACAAATCCTTCAATTTGAATGTGTTATCACCTAAGATATATATAATTTGGTATGGCCCAATCAAAAATGGAATGAATTTTTCATGTTGGCCCTTTTTCTCATAAGATTTATCCCATCATAAGACCAAGTCTGGTATGTAAATTTTTTTTATTTTGGCCCTTTTTCAAACCAACTTTTGACTACATCTTGGTGATTTTTGAAGTTATTAAGGGCATATTCTTTGGCATCTTCCATTTAAATGATATTCAACATTTTAGACTAAACTATTTCATCATCATCCATGTATTCAGGCTTGAATTTGTAAGTAAGCAGCTATGATGTAATGGGAAATATTGGTTGTTTCCCATATACTAGTAATAATGGAGATGACTTTGACAAGGCTTGTTTTTATCTTGTTTGATCTAAAGAGAGAGCATATTTAAATAATGACTACCACTCCCTTGGTTTCTTATATGTTGATTTATTTATTACATTCATCAAGTTTTTATTCATTAATTCTACAACATCATTCCCTTATGGATATTGATTTGAAGAGAACTTGATAAAATTATTATTTTCATAGGTCCATTTTATGGATTGGAAAGTCAGACCATTATCACACACCAAAGATAAATGAGTCCCAAATCTGGTTATGATGTTCTCTTCTAAGAACTTGATGACATCAATTACTCTAAAATTTTTAGTGGTAGCTACTTTAGTCCACCTAGTGCAATAATTAGTGGCTATAATCATGATTTTGTGGCTTTTTAATGAGTTAGGATTGATGACTCCAATGAAGTTAAATCCCCATTGTCTAAATGGATTTGATTCAATCACTAGTTATAAAGGCATGGTTGCCCTTACTTATTTATTGTTGATTACTTAACACTGGTGACATGCTCAGACATGAGAATGTACATCTTTCAATATGGTAGGCCAATAATATCCTTCTCTAAATATTTTTTAGGTAGTGGCTCTACTCAAAGGTTTTCCACTTCCTAATTTCTCATGGAAATTATTTAGGATGATCACAACTTCTTACTTGGAAATACATTTTAGGCAGATGCCTTCATATTTTTTTTTATGAATCACTCCCTTCTTGATCATAAAATGTGATCTTTTGATCCTAAGCACTCTTATTTAATCTCTTTTAAATTTTATAGGTCAAGTACCATTAAATAAGAATTAGATGATGTTTTTACACCATTCCTCACTTAAAATCTAGTCTACTTCTACCTATAAAACATCAATCTGAGGATAAATTGTAGTGATTAATTCAATTAAGCCTTAGCTTCACACCATCTTGGCTAACTTGATCTCTATGTCATAATCCTATATCTTAGTCATCTATTTTCCTTTTCTTTCTCCTAGCTCATTCTAGTTGAGCATATGCTTAATAACAAGGTCAGGTATAATGGCATGAATTTTATTTTGGAGGATGTAATGTTTGAATTTATTTATAGATTTTACCAAGGTGTATGTTTTCTTGTCTAGGAGTGGGTATCTTAATTTTTCATCTTTTAATTTTTACTCATGAAGGTGATCAAATGTTCTTTGTCATCTACTTTCTACATTAAGATAAAAACAATTGTGGGATTAGAAGCAAAGGAATAAAGGTAAAAATATTTACCCAAAATCTAAGGTAATCAACATGGGTTCTTATACTATAGCTTATTTAATCTATTGAAAATATCTTTTCTCCAAAACCATCCATTCAATCTTCAGATCCTTTTTCAACATGGCATTCAGAGGTCTAATAATTTTATCAAAACCTGAAATGAATTTATGCACAAAGTTAATTTTTCTAAAAAATGATTTTAATTCCTTTTTAATATTAAGGAAATCAACTTTAAAAATAACATTAATAATGTCAAGGTTAATAACCATACCATCCTTCGTGATTATGTATCCCAAGAGCTTACCTTTAGTTATGAAAAATATACTCTTCTTAGGTTTTAAAAAGACACCAAAGCTTTTGCATTTCTCTAGAACTTATTGAAGATGTGTCATATGGTCCATCCTATTTTTAGAGAAAATGGTTAAGTCATCCATGTAAATAATGATTCACTTACTGATCAATCCTTATAATGCATGGTCCATGACATGTTGAAAGGTATCCCTAACATTGATGAGTATGAAGGGCATCCTTCTGTATGTGAACGTTCCCCACTTAGTTGTGAAGGTTGTTTTTATTCTATCTTATTTGTTAACTAGCACCTAATTGTAACCAAATAAATCATCCAATAAAGGCATCATCTAAGATATACTAACCATTTGAATCACCTCATCCAAGGAGGGAAATGGGTAATTATACTTTTCTAAAGATTGGTTAAGATTCTATTAGTCTATGTAGAGATTGGTTTCATTATTTTTTCTTTCTGACTAAGACCAAGTTAGATACCCATGTAGAGTATTTAATTAGTAAATTTATCCTCACATCCAATGAATTATTTAATTCTTTATAGATGATAGGCTATAGCACTAGGTTGATGGGTATTTGCCTTTTCTAAAAGGGTTTACATGCTTCCTTTAAGGGGATCATATGATTAATAACCTAAGTGTCAAATACTTTATGGTCTTTGTATGATCACACAAGGACATCCTTGAATCTAGACAATATCTCAATAGATTCATCCACTTCTTCTTTGGTGTATACAAGCCCAATATTGATGTGTTTGAGATTACTCAATAAACCTAAGTTAATTTTCTTGTAATCTTTGCCACTTACTTTGGGTACTTTGGGTTCACTCATTATCTTGTCTTGGTTGACTATCCTCTCTAGAGAGACCATGCCTTTATGGATCCTATTTTTATTCAATTGAATTATGCCATCACCTTCAACTTGGTCTTCCTTTATGGATTTCTTCATATTACTTGTCAATTACATGTGACTTAAAGACTCTAGAATTATTCATGAAGTTAATGATCTACTTATCATCATTAAATACTTGAAAGTAGTTGACATTTTCTAGGATATAAGGGCAAGATATCATTTTGACCATGAAGTTTTATAGTTAGGGCCTCGAGTGGGACTAGGTTAGTTTTAACTAAAGCCAACACATATGCCAACTAATTTTGATCCCTAATCATAGAGGAAATGTTAAATGATTCAAATATTTTAATTAAATATCATTCTCTATATTTGTATTTCTTCAGATAGGAAAGCTTGCACTTATATTATTTATGTACTTGATTGATGAGTAACTCCAAATCACATTGTACCAATAATTTCCTTACCTTATGTTTTATGGAAAATTAAATTCCTAAGATTAGGGCCTCATATTCTACAATATTATTAGTGTAAGGAAATGAAACCTATAAGATGATAAGTATTTCTTACTAACCATATTTTACAACATGAAACCTATCCATGAGCCTTGTTTAGCTCTTCCACCATTGAAGTGCATCAACCAAAATCCTTTATCCTTTGTCATAAGAATGTTTTCATTCAAGCTAGTAGTATCAAGAGAATATACACCAAGGTCTGTGGATTGGAAATTCACTTTCTTATTCTTAGTATTATACTCTATTATCATGAACTTCATCCTCATCTCTCACTTGATGTGGATCTAATTATGAATGATCGTCTAATGTATCCACATGTGTGATCATTCTATGGAAATATATCCATTAAAATATTTAATCCAATCTCTACTTAGTAACATCCCATATGCTTCTGGGATTTCCATAACTTGGATGTCAATGAACTATTAAATCTAGGGCTCATGAGTTAATTTCATATGAACGTTAAATAGTTTGCTTACCACTTTAACCTTTGATTTGTCTAACTAGATGTCAAATTTGTTAGAATTAATCAGAGTTAGTAACAAATTTTCACAAATACATACAAGCATTATGTTTTAGATGCCCCAAAATCAAACAAATAATTATGTACATTATTTCCAAAGATTATAATAGTTAACATAAATAGAGGAACCTCACCCTTACTTTTATACATCACCACATTCACATTTTCATATTTATATTTACCTTTATCCAAATTCTTAGTTAAATATTTAAGTATCAGATCATGTTGCTCAGTGATTTGAGAAAGATCATGCAAATTAATATTGGCTTTGATCTTCTTCATATCTTCCACAATGTTGTATCCACCTTTGGACCCAATTGTAGCTAACTCTACAGTAGGTTGAGTATTCCTTCCCTTTGGAGGAGGAAGATCATTATTAGTTCTATGGTCTAGGGAAGTGTTAGCTTTATTATGTAGTGTGGAAGTTATTGTAGGTTCATTTTGGGCCCTATTCATTTAGGCATAATTACTTCTATAGTATTATTGAAAATCATAGATCTCATCCATGTTACTTTTAGGATTATTTTCTTCTCGGTCTATAAACTCGTAAGTTTTAACCACGAGGGCCATTTTAGTGGAGTTGGACCCACTACTAAGTGCTCTTGTATTCCTAAAATTATTAGTGTTGTGTTGATTATTAGAGACAATGTCATAAATTTCCATCTCACCTTAGAAAATCTCAAAAGCATTAAAATTTTATATGAACCCTACACCAATTAGGCAAGGCCTAATCATAACTATTTATGTTAGGCATCTGATTGTTGAGGGTTCATTATTATTATTATTATTTTTTAACCTCTTTAAAGGTATGTTGTACTTTTGGAATGTGTAATTTTTGTTATAACCTTCTCCCATGTTTCCCATTTACCTTCATAAATTTAGGAAATCACTACCTAGTTTTTGGAACATTATCTAAATTACTTCTAGGTCTCCCTTTGAGGAGTCAGGTTTGGTGTTCTAGATTGGGTTATAGATCATGCTTTGGGTCTTAGATTTATTAACAAGGACCATATCTTATTTAATTACAAGTATCTGGTTCAAGGATCACATATTTTGGTTTGCATTTAGGACCAAATTTAGAGAGGGTAAAGTTGGGTTGACATTTTGAAAAGAAAAGGTAGGATGCCCCTGTGGGTGTATTTACTCATCAATTTTTATGGATTTTGTATACACTCATGGTAATGCATTAGTGTTCATGGGCCTGTGTAAGAAGATAATTATCATAAGGTCCAAGGTATTCTTGTAGATTTCAAGTGCCAGGGTGTTTTCAAGATGATAGAAAGTTGTGGTGAGGCTATATATATTTTGAAATTTGGCATTAAAAGCTCTTATGGGTTTATTCAGGTCTCACTTTAGGATAGTGAACTAATTATTGATAGATGATCCTTAGAATAATGACCCTTCCAAAATATATGATGAAGGTATCATTGAATTGGTTTCATACTATGATGGAGTCCTCTGGTAAATTAAGGAACTAGTCATAGGCTACTTCCCTGAAGGTGAATGGGAAGAGTCTATAATCTATGTATTCATAGATGATCTTTATGAGCCTAAGAGTAGACTTGAAATATTCAATATGCTCCTCAGTAGTTATACCTCTAGATGGATTGAAGAGAGGGAGGTATTTCTCTACGTTCTTGGGTAAATCATGCACAAGACTAAGTACACTCACAGAAGATCCTCCTAACCATGTCATGACTAGTTGGATGTGAAATAGAGGATACAAACATTGGATTACTAGAGATAAAGGGTGGGATTTAGATTTTGTATGTCTCCCTTTATCATCTTTGGCCTTATAATGGGTTTCAATAGATTCAAGGGGAACCCTATTCTTTGAGTGGGATCTAGTTTAGATCCTAGGCAACTTCAGGGTGTTTAAGCAAATATCTCTGTTATAAACTCATGGTGCTATAAAGGTTCACCAAATATTACAATCAAAGGCAAAGATTAGCCTAAATTGACATAAAAACCCCTATATTAAGTCCCATAATTAAGTAGAGTAGTCTTACTTCAACTTTATTGACTTGGATCTTTCATATCTTTAGATCCTATGCAAATTTGTTAGAAACTTGGTTCAACCTTGCAAAGATCAACATTAAAAACAATATCTTAAGTAATCCTTAGTGGGTTAGGATTTATTGAAGTCTCTCAGACTACTTGAATATACTCTACATGAACTTTTAGAGCCTTATTCTAGTGATTTTTCATCTAATAATATGCTCAAACATTGATCTTTACACTTATTTATTGCAAACCAAAAGCTCTTAGTTCAAATTATGTAGAATTTTATAGATATGGGCTATGAAAATTTTTATAGATATGGGCTAAACAGAGCTAGATAATTTTAAATAATTTAATGACATGCTTATCTTTAATTTTTAGATAAAATTTAAATATATCAGAGGGGCAACATCAAAATATCCTTAGATTTGATTTGGTATTTAGAGGATCTCTTGAAATGAACACTTTTCATAGGGATCTTTCAAAGGTTATAAAGATCTCACAAAAAATGAATATAAAATTTAGTGTTTACTCTAATATTTGTGTATTTAGATAAATTATTCTATACATTAATTGAAATAAACTATAATTTACTCAAAACAAGCCTCCTTCTAGCACTAGCTTCTTCTCTATTGATGTATGTCTATGTCAAGGACATATTATGAACAATAGAATAGCATTTCTCAAATTATAGTGTAGGTCCTAGAAAACCTTGGGGATTCACTCAGTTTTGTTGGAGAGATTATGTGGTGACCATATTTTAGTTTATGAGTAGACCTAACTATAGGGACAACAAGAATATGGTAGTGACACAATCTACCTTAATGATGTAAATTACTTTGTATTTGATTGTATAAGCCCATGATCTTAAACACATAGATGGGTATATGCATTGGAATTAATCTAAAGTGATTCATGCTTAAAATTTTCAATTGGAGGGATTAAATTAGGGCAAAAAATTAAGTTACCTTGTAATAATAAAGGCCAACAAATCTCCTTTAATTTATTCTGACAATAATGAAAATGAAATTAACAAATATGAAATCCTAGTGCTTACTCATAGAATATTTTAAGTTAAGTTAGGATTATAAGTTAAATATAATACACATATCTAAAAATGATGCTTACAAATTTTACCAATAGTAAATTTCCTTTAACATAGTAGCTAGCAGAACAAGATGAAAATAGAGCATACATTATAGACTTCATTAGCCTAACTAAAAGCACAAACTAACAAGATATATTTGAAATATTAATACCATATTTTAATAATTAAACAAATGAGATCATATATTATTGACATATGTTAAGAAACATGAACATATTAAAATAATGAAAACAATGAGTTAATTTCTAGAATTTACTTTCTCGTTTGATTAATTCACAAAATTCTATCTCTAGTTTAAAATGAAGGGGAGAAACCCTATATATAGGCCATTAAAATGCTTAAGTCATAAAAATAATCAAGTAATATTACACCTACTAGTGGGAAGGGTATCTTATGTCCTAAATTTAAAGAATATTCCCTATTCAAAATATGGTAATATTTTACAATGCAATCTAAGGGACCATGGGACATGTTTCTAGTTTAGAAGGAACCAAATAGGTGGTTATTTTATTCTTAAAGAGTTAGGCTAGGATCCTTTTAGTATTTTCAATGATGAATTTAATACTAAAGAATAAGATGGAGTGTTAGTGCTAGCTGAGGAAAAAGACATTCTAGGAGGCACTGATGAGGTGGTAGTTTCTAAGGTGGAAGTTTGTTTTTATACCTCAACCTAATATTTCCATACTTGGGAGCATTTCTTGTAGTCACTATCAAGTAATATCATATCAATGATATGCTACTTTAATAACTTGTCTATGAGCCCAACCATTATAACATTCCTACTTAGGAGAGGTCCCATAACTTTGTTGATGGTTTCAATCTTCTCTATTATTTGATTGGTAGAGGTTGCAAAATCCACCATCTCTTGTCTGAAGGTTACCTTTATGGTCATGACTTGTTTTTCTAAGTTCACCATCAAGTTTTTTACTTGAGCTTTGAAGTCATCCCTACTAATAATGGAGCCATATTTGTTATCCAAGTGCATAATTTTTATCATCCTTCAATAAGGTGATAACTTTATCACCTTTTTGCCTAAGGGATCTCCCAAAGGATAGCATATCTTTAATCCACTGGTTCAAGTTCTTTCTCCTAATAATTACACAGGACTAAGAATTTCTCAAGTCCTCTAATGGAATTAGGTTTAGGTCCTCAAATTTATTCATTCAGATCAACCTCATCAGGTTTATTATCTTTTTATCATATCCTCTATACATAGATTTTTTCATCATGTCTTTATTATTTATTTCATCTCCCTTTACCTTATACTAAGCCAAGGTATTCAACATATCAAACATTTATTTCATGGCCCATTACACTCTTATTATGGTTTGATCTAGTAAGGTGGCCTTGTGTTGTTTCTCTAAGTTGACCTTTTTTTGATGAACTCCCTTAACCAATTTAATATACACATCTATAGTTTCTTAGAGCGCTAAGAGGAGGTCCTCTTAATATTGTTGTTTTTGGCCCTACCTAGCCTTCTTTGTCTTTCTAAGCTCAATTAGTGTTTTTTTAATTCATACAGGACTATTTGATCAGGGTGGGTGACCTTCCTCCTAATCACCCTCTTCATTACCCCAGAATCCTTATTGACTTTTAGTGAAACCTAGGGAGGGTCCATTATGACTCAGACTAGGTTCTCCCTAGTGGTTAACTACATATATTTAATCCATGATTTATTTAAAGAGCCACTTGAGGGATCTGATAAGTAAGGAAATGGTTGAGTTGGAGTTATCCCTTGGAAGGAAGACATGTAGGAGGTATCAGTGGTTGTGAAAAATATGAATGTAGAGATAGGAGATGAAGAAGAACTAGTGATAGTTGAAGAACTAGCATAGAATATGGGAACTTGTGAAAGGATGATAGTAGGCATTTTTCAAGGAAATTATTGGGTAGATTTAGGCATAAGCCCAAGCATGACTGGGGGAAAATAAGCCATCATTAAAACCCTAAAATTGGATGATATGATGAAAGGGGTAATGGTGAGAAATGGCATGGTTGCAGGCCTGATTATGGGTCTAATGAGGGACCTATAAGGTTGGAGGTTGACATGACCTAGAGCTGAGGGGGTTCAGTAGATTCTTATAGAAGAAAAAAGGGGTAATGCAATATGTTCCTGACCTGTAACACTCAATCCTTCTCTCGTAGGTAGAAGAGGAGGTGATGATAACATTAAATTTGCTAGAGTATGATCTACTTGTATTCCTATTAAAGGTATGGTCTATGTTGTATTATCACTCTACACCTAGGACATGCTACCAAATATGAGCCCTGAGGTGGAATCCTACCCAACATATTTCCCAGTGTTAGTTTCTCATTTATCTGAAGTAGGAGATAATGCCTAGATTATTTTGTAGTTATGTTATGAGTCAGTTGGCCCTTCTTATTCAACACTAGGATTATGGGTAGGAGACATTGAAATTATTGCTTTAGTATCCTAGTGCTCAAATACTTGAAAACCTCTAGTATCATCTAGTCTTCCTTTCACCTACGTGATCCCAATAGCCTTTAGCCTATACTTGACTTCTACATTATCAACTATATTAAGGTAGAATTGGCCTCCATCCTCAAGCTCATGATGATATGTGATGTTGAAAGCTACCTTGTGTCTGATGTAATGATTAAATGTAAAATGTGTAGGGTCTCATTCCATATCAATATCTTTCTTTATATTGAAAGTGGACCTATGTTTGGTAGAAACTATGATTGAGTACCAACTTTTAATTTTGAATCAGTCGATGTTGTTTAATTGGGGGTGGATGGGTCCCTTATTCTTATTTTTGCATGGTCCATCTATTCCTATGAGTAGTTAGAAGGTAATCTCTTTCTCATCCAGCTTATATAGCAACGTGGTGAATTATCTAAATGTGGTTATCCTTATTCCCACTACTCTAATTATGGTGTAGTTAGGGTAATACTAATAGTCACCCAATGTTCAAAGGGTTTCCCTTATCTATGTTGATAGCTTGGGCATGGTTCTTTTTTGAAAGGCTCTATATATAATTGGGTAGAATTTCTTAGTAATAGCCCACATCTCTTACCTATATGTATAAATTCTAACCTTTGTAAAGACATAGGGGATGATCCATCTCATGTTTGGATCCCATTTGGTAAATTGGGGTAATTTAAAAGTAGTATAGATGGCATCGACTAGGTAAGACATCATATAAAAATGATTTCCTTGGTTGGCCATGGTCTTCTTGGTTTGGGTAGCAAATTCTAGGAGATAATCTCTATAAGGGGGGAGTCATGGAATCATCTATAATCATAGACAATAGTAGAACCCACTTCTCATCCACATGGTCAATATATCTACTCCATGCAACCTATTCATCATGACCATCCCAATTCTCACCCATTTTCTAAATTAGGTGATGGGGATGTGATTTATTTTAGACTTGTAGAAGAACCTCCCTGAGTTCTCTACCTAAATTTTCAAGACTTATTTGATATTGTGTGAATCAAGCCATTGGGTCATGATTTCTTGATTATAAATAATTACAAGCTTTATCAAGTTATAATAGACCTAAAAGTATAATCCATATATATATATATATATATATATATATATATATATATATATATATATATATAAGTGATATCATTTCCCAAGTTAATAGATTTGATCATGTCATCCACACACTTAGAGTGAACAAAAATTTTGTGGACCAAGTCCACATAGGGGAGCACGTTTAGATTGGATGTATATTTGTGTAATCCTATAGACTTAAGTGACAACATGTCAGACATTTCCTCTACATTACTAGGGGATTATTCATCATCATTATCCTAGTCCACCATCTTCTTCACATGGTAGAATAAGTCATTTTAGTGTTTGTTCATTGTGGCCAATGTAATTGCATTGAATATGGTATCTTGAAAGACTATGTTTGTCTCGTATGAATATAAAAATGGAAATTTTTTTGACTTGGTAGATTCAAATGCTCCTACTTTGGCCATGTCTTCTATAATTTTGATAGATGAGTTCATGGATTTGTAAGATGTCAAATGAATGCACACATTTTTTTATTAAATGATATAGACTAGTTTGGAGTTTTCAACAAATAGTAATGGTGAATTCTAAGATTTGAGATATAGAGCTTTAAACCTTAGATTTTTCTCATAATTTTGAATTAAAAGATAAAATCCATAAATGACAAGTATATTTCACTTTATTTGGCATAAATCCCAAGTGGGTCTTTGGTTTTGTTCTGACAACTTCAAAAATTCACTTTTGGGAATTGGCCAATCATCACTCGTATTTTGTGTACATGGCCTCTCATCATAAGATTATCTTTTTATTGAGGTGAATTGGATTTAAAACTACTAAAATGAGTCCCCATCAACATTTAATTTATACAAACAATTGGCACTCATGGATAGCTATGTATCCTTTAGGTGTTTTTCTTGACATGTGACTGACACTTTGTGTCCTTACATTCATTCTATCCTTTTATTTTGGATATTGGGATATTTGGGTGGGTGGCATTATATTTTGGTATGTGGCATATTTGGATTATCTTTTGCCTATTTTTAATGTTACCTAGATCAACCCCTTTTATTTTGGGTTAATGTGGTCTTGGGACCCCTACTAGCTTGCCAAATTGCAAGCTTTCATCGGCTTGTGCTATCGCAACATTGTATTATATGAAACTCTCAGTGGACCTACCCATTGAGATACCTTACCATGTTTCACCCTTCCATTAGATCACTTTCATTGGGTCTCACAACTTCCTTTTATCATGACATAACCATGTGGTATGTAATATCCCCAACCAATATGGACTATAGAAAGACAAAATCTCTGATACCACTGTAATATCCCCAACTACTAGGGACTATAGAAAGACAATAAGCTCTGATACCACTGTAATATCCCCAACCAATAGGGACTATAGAAATACAAAAGCTCTGATACCACTGTAATATCCCCTTTAAATAGGAAATATAGAAAGACAAAAGCCCTAAATTATTTTTCTAAATATTCTAATTTTTTGTATGATATAAAAACAAATTGCAATTTTTACAAAATATATTAAAATATATAAATAAATCATAGTATAATCTCTTATTTATTCACTCAAATGAGTACAATAGATGTCCAATGTCATGCACATAAAAGAATATTCAAATACGGTCTTAATAACCTAAGTATTCTGCAAACTAGAAATAAATCCTAAATCTGGTATGTCTCAGCTAGCTATATTAAAAACATAGTCACCGTCATCAGTCGATATGGTGCCAACATCAGTCTCTATCATTTGGCTACTCTACCAACATCGGTCTTCAGTCGGTCGATATTGGTCACTGTCGGTCTCTGCCTGCCGATGTTAGTCTCTGTCGGTCTCTGCCTACCAATGTCAGTCTCTGTGAGGATCTGTACGGATATGTATGGACTTTGTATGGCTGCCAATATAACACACCCTATTTATTGGACACCTTATCTCAAGATATATGGCTCTAATATAGAATATCTTTATCTGTATAATTTATTGAATCAAAAACATAATACAATAAATACTTGAAATACCTACGATAACTTCTGTGTGAAGTTATCTCTCAACCCTATAAATCTCTGTGATAACTTCTGTATGAAGCTATCTCTCAATTTGGTAATAAATCGACTGATCTCTCACAACCTCTGAATCACACACATTGAAGAGTGGACGTTCTCCAATGCAAATGGAATCCTGGAACCCTTGGCTCAGTCTTCACAGAAGAATTCTTAGCAATAATCAATATCAATATTCAATGGATTATTCTAATGGCCTCCCATGAGAAACCCTTATGCCCTCAAAAAGGTATGCTTTCCCTAATTAGGGTTTCTTAAATTATAATAAGGGTTTTCTTAAATTAGAATTGGGGTCTCTTAATTAAAATTAGACCAAATAATTAATATTTGATTAAATCAATCAAATATTAATATCTCCCTTAATACATGTCCGATCGAGCCCAAACAAAAACCAACTGGTAAAATTTTGCTAAATGAACCCAAGCCAATCTCCATCAAGACCCTCTAACCATCCTATCAGCCTAAAAAGGTCATATAATAGGCTAATCCTCAACTCTAAACATGTCAACTAAAAAGGGGACATGACAATCCGCCCCTCCTGAAATTGCTTGCCCTCAAGCAATCGTTGAATGATAAACCAACCAATCCACCTGGATCCCAAATGTAGTCATGATCTCCACCACTGTCAATCAATACAAACTCCATGCCATGTCCATCACAACTCTCATCTAATGGTGTCACATCATCCCTAGCACTAAGATAAGAATCCCAACATCCAATCCATAAATGATAATCAACCGACAACTCAAGTAAACTCCTTACCTAAATAATATCTAAATCTGGAATATGAATGCTAGACATACTCATATCATCCTCAACATGTGAATCATCTATAAAATAAAGCTGAGTCCCTGCCACATGTGCTATCTCTTGAATTAAACTCACCTCAAGACAAGGCTCGTCCACATGTCTCTCCTGTGTTGGTGCCAATGTGCACTCGATAGCACACTCTATCATGTCATCTCGTATGAGCCTCTCCATTTGATGAAAAAACATATGTTTGAAGCTACTACCCTGTATTGACTTAAGAATATGTGTCTTCCCACCAACATCAAAATGAACCTCCATGTCCTTGAGATGAAGAGTAACTTCCTCAAATGAATGAAGCCACTTCATACCCAAGACTAAGTCTATATCCCCCATGTCTACCACATAATAATCAGGCTTGAACTCATAGTTGTTCAAGCGCAATGGTAGGTCTCTAATCATACGCTCACACCAAAGAGTGTGACCATCAGCTACCTTAACTCTAATGCCTTCAAAAATTTTAGTAGTGAGTCCACGCTTCTCCACAAATCTAGCATCTATAAAATTATGTGTGGCTCTTGTATCAAGAAGGGTGATGACCCTCTATCCTGTTAATACTCCACGGAGTCTAAATGAATCATCTGACTAAATGCTAGATAGGTGTGCCTCCTATATGTGAAGCTCTAACTCTACCTCAGCCTTAGGCTCTAAAGCCTCTGCCTCTGCCCCCTCAGAACTATCCTGTTGTTCAAAATCCTCTGAATCCTAATCCTCATAATAAGCCCACATCACTCGATTGGCCTTGCCCTTAGGTCTCAAAGGACAATCGTGATTGGCATCATAGGGACCTTTGCAGTAGAAGAAAAGCTTCTTCCTATATAGATCATTAAGAGCCTCTCAATCCAAAGGTGGTGCTGCTAGATTGGCCTATGAATCATTCTTAACACCTAATTTATCTTTGTTGAAATCTAATCCCTCTCTATCTCTGTCGGAGCACTTATGGTCCCTGGATGAAGAAGTACCTCTAGAGTTAAATCTACTGGATGGGGCTGCCATCTCTATGCTACACACCTTCTTCATAGCTACCTGTAATGAAGGAGGATCAAAACCTTTGATCCAACCTCTTAATGGTTCTGTCAATCCCTCCATGAATAGCACTACAAGTCACCTCTCTAAAATGTCAAGAACCATGATTGATAACTTCTAGAAGTCACCAATGTAAGACTCTAGACTACTACTCTGGTCCAACTATGCCAACTCTCAGAAATAGGACTCTGGATTCGTCCTATCAAAATGCTCTACCAGCCTATCCACAAACTCTTGATAAGATGTGATCTGATCATGATGGAGTGTCACCATCTCATGGTGCCACCAATCATGAGCTACTCCCTCAATATGTAGTGTCGAATATCTGATAGCATCTCCCTCTGCCATCAGTCGTAATGTGAGAAATGTGTCTAGCTTACTAACCCAGGCCTATGCTGTCACCTTACCACTACCATCAAACATCGCTAGTGTGAGCCTACTTGTAGCATACTTCAAATCATTGTTCTGGTGTCTTGGTCTCCCATTCTATCAACCTTAATTATGTTCTCTCCTTTATGTGATGAATCGGTCAAAAGTAATCATCTCTCTGACCTCAGGTGGTAATAACTCCCACTCGTCATTCACTACCAGAAGCACATCTACAAATGACTCCTCATGCTCCTCACCTGCTATCACCTCCTTGGCTTCTTGCCTCACAAAGGTAGGCCTAGTAGGCCTATCAAATGTATGAGAAATAGTCCTAAGGGCTCTCTGTGATCCTGCATCACTCCTGACATCGTCACGATGTGGTGAATGTCTCCTCAGAGTACCTAATCTCGATAGTGCTACTGCCAACTACTATAATACTTTGTTATTCCACCTTTTCCCTTCTCGTAGTTCTCTGAGAGTAAGTAACACCTCTGCATCATCTTGATCCCTAGGATGGTGAGGAATATGGGACCTATCCATATTATCACCCATATCTTTTGACTATTGTTCTAAAACTTGAGTGCCTTCAAGCAAAGCTCTACTACGTGTATTATACCTGTGTGGTCCCAACTCTTATGGTTGCATGAGATTGCTAAACCCTTAGGATGGCAAGAATTTATCTCTAATACCACTCTAATATCCCTAACCAATAGGGACTATAGAAAGACAAAAGCTCTGATACCACTGTAATATCCCCAACTACTAGGGACTATAGAAAGACAATAAGCTTTGATACCACTATAATATCCCCAACCAATAGGGACTATAGAAAGACAAAAGCTTTGATACCACTGTAATATCCCCTTCAAATAGGGAATATAGAAATACAAAAGCCCTGAATTGCTTTTTTGAATATTTTGATTTTTCATATGATATAAGAACAAATTGCAATTTTTGCAAAATATATTCAAATAGATAAATAAATCACAGTATAATCTCTTATTTATTCACTCAGATGATTACAATAGATGTCCAATATCATGCATATAAAATAATATTCAAATATGGTCTTAATAACTTGAGTATTCTGCAAATTAGAAATAAATCTTGAATCTGGTACATCTCGGCCTGTTGCGTTAAAAACACAGTCACCATCATCAGTTGATATAGTGCTGACATTAGTCTCTGTCAATCAGCTGCTCTATCGATGTTTGTCTTCAGTCAGCCGATGTTGGTCATTATTGGTCACTATCAGTCTCTGTCTACCGATGTTGGTCTCTATCGGTCTCTGCCTACCGATGTCGATCTTTGTGAGGCTCTGTACGGATCTGTACAGACTTTGTATGGCCACCAATATAACACACCTTATTTGTTGGACCCCTGATCTCAAGATATATGGCTCTAATATAGAAGATCTCTATCTGTATAATTTATTGAATCAAAAACATAATAAAATAAATACCTGAAATACCTGTGATAACTTTTGTGTGAAGTTATCTCTCAACCCTATAAATCTCTGTGATAACTTTTGTATGAAGCTATCTCTCAATTTGGCAATAAATTGGCTGATCTCTCACAACCTTTGAATTGCACACACTGAAGAGTGGAAATTCTCCAATGCAAATGGAATCCTAGAACCCTTGGCTCAGTCTTCACAAAAGAATTCTTAGCAATAATCAATATCAATATTCAATGGATTATTCTAATGGCCTCCCATGAGAAACCCTTATACCCTCAAAAAGGTATGCTTTCCCTAATTAGGGTTTCTTAAATTATAATTAGGGTTTTTTTAAATTAGAATTAGGGTCTCTTAATTAAAATTAGACTAAATAATTAATATTTGATTAAATCAATCAAATATTAATATCTCCCTTAATACATGTCTGATCGAGCCCAAATGAAAACCAACTGGTAAAATTCTACTAAATGAAGCCAAGCCAATCTCCATCAAGACCCTCTAACCATCCTATCAGCCTATGAAGGTCATATAATAGGCTAATCCTCAACTCTGAACATGTCAACTAAAAAGGGGACATGACATGGTAAAGGGTCCATATGTCTCCAGTCCCTTGGACTTTCTTGCCAGGTGGCTTCTACATAGCATCTACCTATTCAATATTAGGTGATTGAGTGATAGGTGACACCTCATCATGCACTTATAGTGTTATTATAATTGAAATTTTCACCTTAGTCCTAGGGGTATTAAGGGTGTGATTCCATACCAAGTGTCATGATGTGGTTGGATTGCTCTATCACAGGACCTATGAAGGTCATATAATAGGCTAATCCTCAACTCTGAACATGTCAACTAAAAAGGGGACATGACATGGTAAAGGGTCCATATGTCTCCAGTCCCTTGGACTTTCTTGC
This sequence comes from Torreya grandis, assembly GCA_037957365.1. NCBI lineage: Eukaryota > Viridiplantae > Streptophyta > Pinopsida > Cupressales > Taxaceae > Torreya > Torreya grandis. The sequence continues at coordinate 2,604,987 of JARHVA010000536.1, read as the reverse complement.
CAGGTGGCTTCTACATAGCATCTACCTATTCAATATTAGGTGATTGAGTGATAGGTGACACCTCATCATGCACTTATAGTGTTATTATAATTGAAATTTTCACCTTAGTCCTAGGGGTATTAAGGGTGTGATTCCATACCAAGTGTCATGATGTGGTTGGATTGCTCTATCACAGGACCTTGAAAGTTACCAAGGCCTCAGAAGGTTGTGATTGGGTGACATGTGACATGCTTTGATGGGGTTGTTATTTTTAAGGGTTTAAATGTAGTGATTAGATGACAAGTGGCATATTCCCATTTATATCATTGGATTATGAACCTTTTTTAATTTTATTCAAACTAAAATGTTGTGATTGAGTGCCAAGTGGTAGGTTCCCATTGGGTCATTGGGTTATGACTGATCTCAAAGGCTAAAGCGTATGCAACTAAGTCCTAAACTTAGCATAACCTAGTGATTGATACATGTGATTTTTCCATGGGTTAATAAAGGCTAAGTTGGCATCAATATCCTTCATGAAGGTAAAAGATGTGAAAGTTGGTGATTTGTGTGATAAAGACAAAAAGGGGGTAAGCTCAAATTTATAAATCTACGTATGAAATCTGACTTGGACCCTCTTTTATGACTTAAAATCAAGGTTCGTCCTAGTACTAAATATGATTTTGATGTATCCAAAGTGATACCATGGTTTGAAAACCTTAATTTAGTGATTTTGTTCATGTTTTAGGGACCATACCTTGGTCTTCAAATTGTAACCCCTTGAAAAACAAGTTAGATCATTGGAAAAATAATGAACCTAAATTTTAATGAAACATTTTTGAAAGGTATTCATTAATATTTTTCATGGACCACCATGAATTTTAATCTTTTACAACCATATAAAGGGTATTTTATCATATGGAATAAATATCAAGGCATGTCCTAGGATAAATAACCCAAAATTTCATGGGCATTTAGGAAAATGGGGGCATGTTGAACTCAACACCACTACCTCCACCTCTTCAACCATCAAAAATTTTAGTAAATTTTCATTATTCAAGGGTTTAATCAAAAAAGGTAAAATTAATAATGTTTTTTCCTCCTTAACCTTATTAACATTTGTATTGGTAAAAAATAAACTCTTGAAGTAGTTTATAGTTTCTATGAACATAGGAATCCAATAAGGGGAGATTAGAATCATGTTAGTAGATGAAATCAAATACATAAACACACTAATGAACTAACACCTTAAGCCTAGATCTTAGATGGAGTTTAGTAAATAAAAACCATTAACAAATCACAACTAAAAGGAAAGAAAATAAACTTTTGTACCTTCCTTCAATGCTCCAAAATATCTCTTTATTGGCTTGCTCATATTATGCTCAAGAAGTCTATGGCAATGGATATTGGCTATCTCCTTCTCTCCTTGGCATCATTGGATTTATGGATTTGGATTGTGAATATTGACTCAATATTTTGGTATAATAACACTATAACAAAATAGCTTTGAAATTAATTGTGCATTATAGCTTTGGCTTATGAGAGACTAAAATAATGAGAGTGAGACATTTTATTTATATATTTTCCAAATGGGGTAGGATCAACCATGATCGTCCATATCAATATGAAGATGTCGCCATGAATTAATCTAATTATGTAAATAAAAAACATAAATATCCTCATTGTGATTTAGGAATAAAGGGCATTAATGAGGCATGAGAGGGATTAATTTGATATTTGTTACATTTATGGCCTATGGATGCCACATCAAAAAATGATGTCACGTGATGATGTAAATATTAGAAAACAATTTCCAATAAATAAATATTTAATAATTTCCATGGAATCTGTACTTAAGCTCATAATTTGGTTTAATTTGCCTAAGTAAGATTAAATAATTTTAGTGTAATTCTTTAGAAATTGGTGCATAAATTAATTAAACTAGTCTAAATATCATATTATTGGGTCAAAATTTGACTGGAGTGGAATTAGAAGACAATGTTAGTTGCATATGGACCAATATCCCATTTAGGACATTATTGACACAAAATAACACATACACATGTTAATTGCTTTTAAATTACATGAATTAGTGGTTTAGAGTGTTAAATTACATTTTTGAAATTTTGGCTCTAAATGATTTGAGAATAAATAACAATAACATAAAATACATTTCCCTATTTAGGGACACTTTAGCCTAAATTGGCACTTGTATATGATGAGTTCAAACCATTTAACGTGTTTTGGTGATTTTATCCCAAATTATGATGTTTGGTATAAATTGGTCTAAAGCTTGGTTAGAAGTCATTGGTGGCCAATTTTAGGTGTCTATAGTTTGCCCCTATTTTGGAAAGCATTGCAAGCTATAGGCACAATAACATCTTCTCAAATAATGAAAAGGTATTGCATGCCTACAACTTCAATGGTAATGGATGAAACATATTCCCCCCTCAAGGGAATGGTTGGTGAAGGGGTTGGAAAATGGTCCCTCAAAATAAGGAAATGATTGGACCAAACAAATTAAAAGTGATGTGGTGATAGCACAATGGTTTTCCCAAAAGTGGTCAAAATCATTGAGAATGCAGGTGGGATGGTGTATAATGGTTTGACTAAAGGCAATTATAAGCATTATACCCCAATTATGGAAAACAAGATTGATGGTTAATGATTGAAAACATGATGATGACAACTTAATACAAAGGATAAAGATGAATTGGGAAAAACTTCTAGTAGGGAGATGCTCATCTAAACTAACAAAGGTTTAAATTATTTCATTATTTAATTACTCTATTTGGGATATGATTTGTATTAGGCCAGGAATGGTATTGGTGATAAGGAGATATATCATTAATTTATTTCCATGTAGACTTCTCTAAGTTGATTTTTTATATAGCATGTGATGGTAGGTATTATGATAGAACACCATGAGGACTTGGCCAAAATATGCATAAGGACTGACTCTTAATCCAATACTCAATTATAGACAATACACTAATGATAAAAACCATGATGATAATAATAAAATTTAAATATGGATGGATTCAAAACTAATGTGCATAAGGAATCACCCAATGAACACATATAGACTGAATCAAGGCAATAATAATCTTATAGGCATACAAATAAAAAACAAATAAATAAACACAAAAGATGATGCACATTTCCCCTAGAGAATAAGTGACAACTTAACAAACAAACAAGATGGGGGAATAAAAGAAAAGGATAGGGTTGTTGAGCTATCTCTAGATTCCCTAGGTAAGTGGACACTACCTACATAGTGATATGGATGTAATATCTAAAAAAACTTCAAGCCAAATGTATTTCTCCTAGGAAATCAGATAGAAGAAAATGATTGATAAATAAAACATGATTGATGTGATAGAATAATATAGGAATGAACTTGAAAAATAGCAAGTGCATGGGATAATAAGCTAAAAAAGATGGGAAAACTAAATGACAAGTGATTTCTTGTGACTTAGCGAAGGTTCCTAGAATCCTTAAGGAAAAGAAGTAGTCAATGTTTTTCATTTTTCTAAACTATTTTACAAATATTTTTGGAATTTTGGAGTATATCAACTTGATTGAGAATGATGAGATACTAAATGGTCTAAGCTCATAAAATGGTGAGATAATTTCTTAACTTTCTCTCAAAATAGTGAGAGCATGGCTTAGGTTGTTGAGCTGATCTTAACAAGTATTAAGTGCCCCCCATATAGATCAAAAATGACCTCAATTCATAGTAGTTCCACCTTACAGTGGAGTAATTTGACTAGTGTAGGATCTAATTCAAACAAAATAGGCATAATTAGTATAATGGCACAATACAACATAGGAATGGCAAGTTGGTATGTCAAGACACTATAAACAATTATTTCCCCGAGTTTACCCATAGGTGGTTATAACTAGGAAACAATGACATAGACAAATGATACTAATTTTCCCATAGGTGGTTATAATTAGTAGCAAGACCATTGAGACACTAATTTTCTAAAAGGTGGTTATAATTAGGCCCACATAAACAAGGCATGATAAGAAGGGAACAAAAAATGAAGGATGTAACTACCAAAACTTCTATCTTACTTCTCCAAAATACTACCTCTGATTGGAATTCTTGAAATAATTATTGAAACTAATCTAAAATTTATACTGAAATTGGAAGTAATGGATGAACCAAGGTCAAAAAAACTAAGTAGGGAGTGTCATAACATGTTGGTCAATAGAAAAGGTATGGTAGAATAGAATGGTATAATGACAAAGTGATAGAATGATAGAGTGGTATAGTACAAATAATAAATTCATTAATATGGTACAACTTAAAATGGTCCTCATAGACAATATACTAAGTCACTCAAGTGAAGTAACACTTGAGGTGTATAATGTTCATCAGATCATGAAGTTCCTCTCCATCTAGTGTGGTGATCTTGTATGATCTAGTGCCATAGTCTATAAAAATGATGAAATTACCTACCCAATTAGGTTTTAACTTGACTTTATTCTTCTTTTTGGATATGGTATTCTTTTAGTTCTCTTTTAGGACAAGATCACCAGGTTCAAAGTTTTTATGTTTCACACATCTATTATACTAGCGATAGAATCAATTTTGATATGATTAAAAGTGGTTCTTTGAATCCATACATTCTCATCAAGTAACTCTAGATCTTATAGGTGAGCTAATCGATATTCTTCATCATTTATGACATGATTCGAAGAGATGCATAAATAAAGTAACTTGATCTCAATGGGAAGAATAACATTAGTGCCATAAATGAGTATGGAGTGGCACTTATAGGAGTGCAGTGATTAGTACAATATGCCCAAAGGGCTTAGAATATTTGAAGGTACCAATTGTATCTATAATCATTGATAATATTTTTAAGGATGTTGATAATGGTTTTGTTTGATGCTTTGGCTTGGCCATTACCTTAAGGGTAATGCTATAAAAAAAATCTTGGGTGACTCTATACTCAGCACATAGATTTTTGACATCCTTGTTCTTGAATGATCCTCCATTATTAGATATAATGTTCAAAGGGATAAAATATCAGCAAATGAGGTGGTTGAAAATGATTTTGTAAAAAATTTTTTAGTCACGTGAGGGGTATAGCTTCAACCCACTTAGTGAAATATTATGTGGCAGTGAGGATGTGCTTATGGACCTTTAATGAGGTGGCATTTATCTTCCCAATGATATCAAGGCCCCATGTAGAAAATTTACATGGTGTCAACATTGGTTTCAAAGTCTTAGCTGGGGCATGTATCAGAGTAGCATACCATTGAAATTTATCGAATCTTTTTACATATGCAGCTACATCCACATCCATTATTGGCCAATAATAACTAGTATGCAAAATATTTTTTGATAGTACTAACCCATTGGTGTGGGATCCACATACCCCTTCATTAACTTCCCATAATGATAATTTAGATCCTACTAAAGGTAAACAATTAAGTAGAGTTCCATTGAAACTATGGTGGTATAGGGTTGGTCTAGTTAAGGTATAATAGTGGGCATAGTGGATGAATTATTTGGACTATTTATGGGATAAGTTTGGTGGCATAATTTAATCATGAAGGTAAGTGTATAATTTTTAATACCAAGTAGGGATAAGACCAATAATATCATAGATCATTATGATAGTTGAAGTTTTATGAGCTGGCACTATTATATTTTTAATAAGAAATTGGTAGTCTTGTGTTGTATCTTTATGTGGAATGAGTGACTCAATGGTATCCATTGAATTTTGTTGTTTTATTTATTACCCTTGGTATATTTTCAAATTATATGTCAACAATATTTTTCTTGAGAGTGTTGACTATGGTCTTACATGGAACTAGTGTGTCATATTTGGTTTGAAAGTGGTATGTAACCTAATTGATGATTAACTATGAACCACCATAAAACTTTAGATGATGTATGTTCTATTGGACTGCCTATCAAATCCCTACCATGAGTGCTTCATATTTATCCATGTTATTGAAACAAGGAAAGTTGATTCTAAATGATTTAAGAATTAGACCCCCCTATGGTGTGATAAACAAAAAGCCTACCCTCGATCTATGTGTTGTGAATGAACCATCAAAATAAAACTTCTAGTTTTTTCCTCAAGAGGTATTTTAGTGATGGTCATAATGGATTCATCAAGAAATTGGAATTCCAATGGCTTTGTATCTATAAGGGGTGCTTCAACAAGATGATCTATAAGAACTTTCCCCTTGATGGTTTTTTGGTTCACATATTCTATCTCAAACTCACTAAGAAGCATGATTCATTTGGCCATGTGGCCTTGTAAAGCTATTTTCAATAGTAGATACTTGAGTTAATCTACTTTTTAAATGACCATGGTATGATTTTTCAACATGAAATTTCATATTTTTTGAGCTATGAAGACCATAACTAAATAGAATTTTTCAATGGGCATATAATTATGTTCATACATGATAAATGTATGGATTAGATAGTACACTGCATGCTCTTTTCCATTATCATTGTGTTGAGATATAATTGCCCTAGGGCTTGATCTATCATTGATAAGTATAAAAGGAATGGTTTTCCTAGTGTTAGAGGCAATAAAACTGGTGGATTGGCTAGATAGTCTTTTAGCTACTAAAAATCTTTGTAACAATTATTATCCCAAAGAAATGTGAGGCCTTTCTTCAAAATATAAGTAAAAGGATGACACTTATCAACTAATTGAGATATGAATCATATAATAGATTAGATCAATCATTACAAACTATAGAGTTGCTTTAAATTGGTCAGTGGTGGCATCTCTATTAAGGCTCATACTTTAGTTGGATCAACTTCAATGCCTTCACAAGACACAATGAAGCCAAGTAATATGCATGAAGTAATGCTAAAAACACATTTCTTTGGGTTGATCCTAACTTTGTATTCATGAAGTCACTCAAATATCATCCTTAATATTTTTGGATGATTGGCCCTAATCTTTGATTTGCCTAGTATGTTATCGACATAGTATTTGACAATGTCATGTATCATATCATGAAATATGACTATCATAGATCTTTTATAGGTGGCCCCTGCATTTGTAGGACCATATATCATAACCTCATAATAGAATGCTCCCCATAGAGTGGTGAACATTATTTTGTGTTGGTCTTTTGGTGCTATCCTGATGTGATTACAGCCTAAAAAATTGTCCATTAATGAAAGCATCTCATAACCAGTAGTGGAGTCAACAATCATGTCAATTTTTAGTAACAGAAATTCATCCTTAGGAAAATATTTGTTAATATCTCTAAAATAAATGTAGATTATGATTCCTTATAGCTTTTTACTAATTGGTACTACATTGTAAATCTAGTCAGGATAGTCTATTGGTGTAATACATCTCATTTTTAAGAGATTTTACAACTCTTTCTTTACCAATATAGCAATGTGAAGATGCATTTTGAATAAATTTTATTTCAAAAATTTGGCATCAGGATGTACCACAAGGTGGTGAACAACCAAGGTGGGGTCAAAACTAGGCATTCTAGAATAAGCCCATGCAAATATATCTAAAAATTCCCTTAATAGAGTTGTTAAGACTTCACACTACTCCTCAGTGAGAGATGCACCCAATTTAATCTATTTTGGTTCATTTGGGACCCTATTTTTACCTCCATTATATCTTCCACTAGAAGGGTCAAACTATCTTCAAGAATAGTGGGCAAAGATTGGAAATGTTTGGTTATATCAGAGTCCTCTATTAGGAATTTCTCTTCAAATTCTCCTAGGCATGATGAATTAGAATACCCCAATGAGAGATATGGCCATATGAAAAAAATATCTAGAAAATCCTATATGATCTGATCGAAGGCTTGTTATTCCTCAAGACTAAATTCAAATCCATCTAATGGGTTCTTCATTGTTTTGATCCTAGATAATGTGATCCAAATCCTGTGCTTTTAAAAAAATACACTCTGAACCATAGACAAATTTATCATTGGTGGTCTCCTAGTATATATTTGAATAAGGTTGAACACCCCCATCTAGTGGTGCCTGAAATAGGTTTTCACCACTAGACTAGACTTTATCTTTACTTTTTCCTTGGTTAGAAAGTGTCTTAAAGAATTTTCACTTTGGGACCTCAATGTTTTACTTATTTGCTTTTGGCTAAGGGTGTTCACCTACTTTCTAAAATAGGCTTTAGGATCCAACTTGATTGAGAATATTGATTTATGATCTCCTAATAGAACATCATCCCTAAGGCCTAGAAAATCACAAAAGGCCTTGTCATTCTAGAACTCATCAATTGGCAAGTTGGATTCTCATTGGTCCTAGTATATTAGTTGGGGATAATATAATGGTAATGAATTATGATGAATGACTAATTGAAGGGTAAAAATGGAATTATTTTCAAATAGGTTAGTTTGGGTTAGGTCATTGAATGGGCTATGATCATACTTTTTTTCACTACCAACATCATCATCACTAATCATTGGTAATAAAACTCAAATAAGATACATGGGCTCATCCCCAAGTAGTTTAAATCCAAGTCCATAGGTTCCTTTATACTTAATCATATAAAATGGCCCAAGTGTTCCTTGTTGATTTGTCTTGAGGCCTCCTCCTTCATAGTCATGGTTTTTCATACTCTGATTAGGAATGGAATATTTGGAATTATTATAACAATCAACTAATTTTTCAATATATAACCATGATTCATCTCCTTTGAGAGGATCTTTTTCTTTGCTAGAGGCTAGTATGAAAGTGACAGGTGTTGGACTATGTATTTGGCCTTTGCCCTTTCTTTGCCATTGCATGAGTGGTTTGACTTTTGGTCTTCCAAAATATTTAAGGCTCTATGGAAGTTTTACAATGTGAAAGGTATCATGGGTCAATCATTCTCCTATGACATTATCCAAAATGGTGTAATGATTGGACATTTTAGGAGGTGGCATGTGGGAAGGGGAATCAAGGGTATTATGGTCAATGCAATCATTCTCTGGTAAATCAACAAGTATTACTTTCCCTTTGTCCCACTTGGTGATTGGATTCATGCCAAAATGGTAATTTTAGCTCTTGATATCAGCCTCGAGATGTTTGCAATACTCATATGGATGTAAATATCCTATAATATTAACTTCCATCCCTGAATGGGAGAATTTGATACATTGGTGTAGTGTCGATGGGACTGCATGAATCTCATGTAACCAAGGTCTACCCAAAAGCATATTATATGAAAAATCAAGATCTAACACATGTAAAAGTGTGTCATGGGTCAAGTTCCCAATGATAATTGGCAAGATAATGGTGCCTTATGATTCTCATTCTTCATTATTATAGGATTTAATGGTGATTGTTTTTACTTTGAGATCTATTGAGTTGTACTCAAGAAGCTTGATAAGATTTAGAGACACTATATTTAAACCCAATCCATTATCTACGAGTACACATTTCACTTTATGCCTCTTTATGTAGACTTTGATATATTATTATGTAATAAGCCAAGGGATGACATATCACTTTGACTGAAGGTTACTTGTTGGGTTGGAGCTATATGTCCAACTAAATCTTGAAATTTGTTAAGATATATGTCATTTAGAACTATGGATTGAGCAAGGAACTCTATCAAGATGTTTTTGTGTATTATAGACATATGCAATAAATATAGAATGGAGATTAATGCTAGTGTTTTTTATAATTATTCCACAATGTCAAATATCTTTACTTGTATAGTGGTAAATGGTTTATTCTAAGGTAGAATGGTTGGTTAGATAATGGGTGAAGTGGTAGAAGGTTATGGGCCTATTATGGTAATATTTGACCATCAAGTTGTGATTGCATAATCAAGATTAGGTATATGACCAATGTTGCTAACAAATGATGGTGGAGAGGGACCAGATAGAATAATTATTGATTTTCAATGTACTTGTAAGTGGTCATGTGCTAATGACGAGTTATTAGTATAAGGTCCTAACATGCAAATCCATGCTTGTTGGTTTGCCTATGTCTGCTCCCAGGGCAAGCAAGGATTATCAACATAAGTTGGTTGATTGGGAATGATTAGTAATGATCATTTTTGATTGGTAATTTTTTAAGATTAATAGAAATGGTGTTAATTTAACCTCCTATAGTATGTCCTATAACTACATTATAATCATGTACAACTATATGGTAATTCTATTAGTTGTTTACACTATTCTAACCTTGGTTTTGTCCATTATTTTGATGTTGTTGGTTATGATGTTGGTTTTATTGGTTTTATTATTGGTTTGGCATTGGTTGTTGATGTTTTTGTTGATGATGTTACACTGGCCACTATTGTTTTTGTTGGTTTTTATGTTGAGGAAATGGATTATGATAAATGCGAAGGTTTTGATTGGATGTGGAATCTCTAGGATCCAATGATATCTTTCTATTTTCAATAATATTATCAATCACATGTTTTATTTTCACAAATCTCTACATATTATGGCCATTGACCCAATGATATTCATAGATTTCATTTGGCTTATACCCGTTTGGAATGTCAACACCCTTAGGAATTGGCCCTTTCAAAATAAGCCATCTGATCAAATTAGCTATGTCAAGTTTGTAAAACATAGTATCAATAGGCTCTCTAAGGTTTCTAAAAACATGTTGAGTTGGAACATTTATTCTTGGAGGAGGGTTTTACAAAGGCATTTGTTGCATTTGTGGCACTGGTCTAGGTTGTTGCATTTATTATTAATGTTAAAGTTTTATAAAAGGTTATTAGTTAAGAGTAAGCTATAAAGGTGGTATAGGTTGAGAAGAAGGTGATTTAACCATTTGGAAATGTCATTATTATATTACTCCATTCCATATAACATTCTTATTATAATTGAATTACTTGGGTCTGTCATTTTTATTAGCCTATGTCAGTTATGACATTTGTGCTTAGACTAGATGTGGATTTTGGTCACTATTATGGTTTTGATTTTGGCCATTATTTTGATTTGATGAGGTTAATTTAATCATATTATTATTTATAAGGTATATTTTAATTATTAAACCTTTTTTAACAATCTCTTTGAATATGTACACACATTGTAACTCTAAATTGTAAGATATCTCACTATGTAGATTTTTGGTAAACACAATCATTAGTTATTTATCTGGTAGAATATGGGTGAATTAGCTTGCAAGGGCTCTCCATCATTACAAATATATTGTGATGCTTTCACCAACTTTATATTTAGCCTTGTTAAGTATACCAATGAAATATTATGCTCAGTATTTGAAGAGAAGTGTTGTATAAACTTGTCTAAAAGATCATCAAAATTAGATACTAAATTCTTGGGCAACTTTAGGAGCCATTCCAATGCTTGACCTCCTAGGCTTCATGGAAATAAAAATAAAAGATAGATGTCACTATAGGCCACTAGTTAACATCTATAAAATAATTCCATTAAATGGGCCTTGGGGTCACCTTTCCCCTTGTATTTTTCAAACTTTGGTGGCTTGTACCTTAGAGGAAATGGTATTTGTAAGTAATCTATATTAAAAGGGTAAGAACACACATTATATAACTTGAAATTTTTGGTCTATTTTCCTACTTGAATGAGTGAAATTTCATCCTTCATTTGTTTTAGCTCCTATGTGAGGACACTAGTGGGATCATTAGCTTATTGAGGTGGATACGATCAAAATTAAATTACTTTGACCAAGGTATTGTGAAGGCATTTACTAGGGTATGTTGGATTGGCTAGGAAGTGAACCAAGAATATGCATAAGTGGATTAGGGTGTGATTGTTGAAATTGTACTTATGATTGTGTGAATATTTAGGGTTGGGTATGTAGGCCTCATGCTAGGAATACTATGGTTGGGATGGAGATATATGGATGTATTGTGCCTATCGAGGTTAAATAGGGACATATTTCCAACTAGTCATACCTTGTTGATTGAGATGAACTTATGACCCAAGACCTTGTCTTTGAACTTGTGGAACATTTTAGATGAAAGGCAATTATTGCCTAAAAGTTAATTGAGGAACATTGGAACCTATTTTTTACATGAATCCCTATTGGGAATTAAATGCATGTTAGAGATTAAATATCTATCACTGACCAATATATATACATTATTTATTAGACATCATTTGGTTTTGGATTAGCATATTAGTCTATGATGAAATAGGTATGTTCGTTACTACCTAATGAGGTGGAAAATTATTTACCCCCTATTGAGATGGTAATATATTTTAGATCTAATACATGGATTGATTAGATGGTGACTATTTTTATGGAATATTATTCATCACCTATTGGGGAGGAGTAGGATTCATCACATTTTATTATAGTGTGGCACTAGTCATTGTTTGACTACTTAATCCTTATGGTGGGTACTAGAATAAGTACTTGGTTGAGGATTAGAGGTAGTTGTTTAAGGTTGAGACATAGAAACTCCTATTCCCTAAATGTATAAACCACTAATAGTGTTAGTTAAAGGCACATTTTATTATTGACTATGTATTTATGTGTTAACATCACTTTGGTTTGGATTGGATGTTACTTGCGTATTATCCACTACATTTTCATCATTTTTCTACAAAGAAGAAGAAGACACTTCATTGATGGTTGGGGTATTAAACATGTTTTGACTGAATTGTTTTATTTAAGTGGGTCAAAACCCTAATTTTCTTGACCTACCAACTCAAATAAAAATCTCATTAAATGGAATGAATAAATAATAGGTGCATTTGACAAGGCCATATGATTAAAGTTATGTTAGGTTTTGATATGCCTAGTATGTCATCTACATTTACATAAATTGGTCTTCCATGAGACCTCTTTATGTGATAAGCATACATGGATATTGATATAGCATTGGTACTTTAAAATTAGGGTTGTTAGAAGAGGCCTAATCATTATTTAAATTGTAAAACATGTTATAAAGTCCTCTTGGTAGATGTGGAAAATTATCATGCCCTACCTCTACATCTCTATTAGGATCACAAATTGATGTCGTGATCATGTAATAAGGTTATTTTTGAACATTGTTTTCAACTAAAGGTATGCTATCCAAATATTAGGTTATCTACTCTTGGTCTTACTATATCTACAAAAGTGTTCTAACCAATTAATCAACCAAATTATCTTGACTTTGTTCCCCTATTTGAGTGTTGAAAGGTGGATAAGTATCCATCTCCCAAACAACATCATCTACATGAGGGTCTTGAACAAACTCCTCTTGTGTGAATATAATCTCATATCCTAGATTATACATGGATCCAATACATGTATAGTGAGACTTGGTCAAATCAAATGGAAAATATTTCATGACAAGATGGGTTAGAGTTATACAAACTCTAAAAATCTATGTCTGAAAAGACAAAAGGTTCAACTAGGTCTAACTTGGTCAAAGTTGGAGTTGTATCTCCAAAAGGCCTATGCTAAGATTTGGTAAATATAGTATAATTTCAAATGTTGAAACTTAAATGTTTTACACAAATAAGGTCAAGTAAAATGACCTAAAAATAAGATGCCAAACTCAAAGTCCAAAGATGTTCCAAATAGGTTTAAACTAGGAAAGGGAAATGTTGTTAGGTCTTTTTTCCAAATGTGGAGTAAAAAATCTAGGCTCAAACAAGATATGCTAGGAATTTTAGCCAAACTTGGTGTCAAAAGATAGACTTTAAAAAAATAATGGTGATTTTTAATCTAACAAACTTGGAACAGTTTGGTGAAGACTAGGCATTTTATTCTAGACATAAACATGATCAAATTGGTATAAAACACTAAACAAAAGGCATTTGAAGATGGAATAATTTTCACAAATGAAGTCACAAACAATATATTTTTTGAATTTTGTGTAAAAAATTAACCTAATTTATGTAACACAAAAGAGAAAGATATGTGTATCAGCCCTTGAGTTTTAAGTCTTAAACACAAATCAATCAATGTTTGGATTCAAACTTGGAAAAATTAATTAAAGACTCAAATTAAGAAAACTTTAGGTTTTAATGACGAATAATCTAGGAAAATTTGAATGGTTTATCAATGCTAAAATAAATATCCCATAGGGCACATGGTACATGTGACTTGTTTAAATAATGATGATTGGAATAAGATACAATACAAGTCTTTTGAAATGATTTGGGTAGCGTAACAGTGTTATCACTCTCAAAATATGTAAAAAATGTTTTGTTTCAAAGAATTCTAAGGGATTAAACTTTAATTTATTTAGGTGGCATAATGTTGCCCATTTTAATCAAGTGACACACACAACATTATTGTCAAAAAAAATTTCTCAGTTAAATCAAGGTGTCAAATAGATAGCATAGTGCATCCTCAAACAATGAAGTAATGTGGATAAACAAACTCATTAAATATTTGGTTTAGACAAAAAAAATTCAATCCAACACACTAAGAAAAAATGACAAATTAAAACTAAGTATATCATCCTAAATCCTATCAAGGTGTGGCAAAGTGGGGTTGACTAAACCTACAATTTTTTGACCATCTAGATTGATCTCATGTGTACACACTTTTAGGTATGCACTAAAGATAAGTATCACATCAATTGAGTCCACATCACTAGACTTGTGAAAATTTCTTATCCTTTTCACAAACACTACCTCCATCACTTGTTAATTATAGTATGATGTTCATATTGATCATACGTCTTAGGCTTAACTTGCCACTAAAAATATGGTTTAACTACTCAAACCATGATCTTAGTGGGGTGATCCCAATTTATATACCCCTCTATAGAGAGGGGTTGAATACGATGCCATGATATGAATCCCCAGGTCAAAGCTTCCTTATAGAACCTATGGGAGGTAATGAAGTCCCCTCATGAGACAAAATGCATGAAATAAATTCTAAGTAAAAAGGCTTTATAGGTTTTTTTTACATCACTCAAACCATGTGGGTTTTGGGGAGAGCCTAGACAACTTAATTTTTATGACTTTGGACTAAGCCATAATTTTCAATGAAAATGGTGCTTTTGATCCCACAAGTTCCCTATAAGGGATGGAGGAGAGCATACATGCACAAATTCCTTTTTGCTCAAATAATTTTAACCAAGCAATAATAGATGAATTATACAAAATAAAAATTTTAAGTGAGTTTGGTTTTAAAGCACCAAATTGAAGGGTTTGGTGGTGTTATTTGGCCCCTTGGCCTTAATTTCCAAAAACTTTTGAAAAACAATCACAAAACATTCAACATAAGTAGCATTTTTTCTTTTAAAGAACCAAAGGAAAGTTCCTAGTCATTTTTAAGCACCAAAAGAAAATTTTGAAGACTTGGTATTCATTTTAAGCATTAAAAATCAAATGTTGTTAAGATTTAATAAATCCCATATTCTTTTTAAGCACCAATATCCAAATGTGTAAGATTTGACATGTTTATTTTAGGACCCAAATTTAAATGTTTGATTTAAATAAGTTCCTTTTAAAGCTAAAAATGAAGTTTTTTATTAGTCAAAATAATCAAAATGGTCTTCAAATCAGTCCTTAAACTTGTAAATGTTGGATAATAACCCCCTACTTTAAAGCACTTTCTTGATTGAGAAAATGATGTTTTAATTTTATCTCTCAAGTTTTGATTTAATTTCACATAGTGACCATCAGTGATTATAGATAACCATCAATAGTTTCAAGGCAACCATCACTGATCATTTAATAAATAACTATTGGTAGTTGAGCATAATCACCATTGGTTGATAAAAGACTATCAATGATGACTTGTGAACCTAAATACAAAAATGTTATTATTGAAAATGTTGGTTAGGATAAAATTTATAGAATTTAAGCTTTTAGATCAAAACTATTTTCAAACCAAAGACATACAAAAGCCAAATCATTAGAAACAAACTTGAATAATGTTTAAAAACAATTAGGCTATATTTCCTCTACAACCCAACCATCCATAGTTAGAACTAACTATCGATAATCATAGAGAACTATTAGTGATCACTTTGTAACCTGTGTGTGTACAAAAAATGTTAGAAACATGGAAAAATAAGCTAAAAGGTATTTTTAGGGGCCTTTTAATGAATAAAATGGAAATTTAAAATTTACAAAGTGTCTTCCTTATTGAAATAGACTCAATGAGTCCCACCAAGCATGCCATTTATGAACATAGGAATCTAATAAGAGGATATTAGTATCATGTTAATAGATGAAATCAAATCTAAAAACACACTAATTAAGTAACACCTTAAGCCTAGATATTAGGGTGAGCTTAGTGAATAAAAACCATTAAAAAATCACAACTAAAATGTAATAAAAAATACTTTCTTACCTTCCTTGATTGCTCCAAGATATTTTTCATTGGCTTGCTCAGATTTAGCTTAAGAATTTTGTGGCAATGGAGCTTGACTATCTCCTTTTCTCCTTGGCATCATTGGCTTTGTGGCTTTGTCTTGTGAAGATTGACTCAATATTTTGGCATATTAACACTATATCATAATAATTTTGATATCATTTTTGCATTACAAATTTTGTTTATGAGATCTTAAAATTATAAGTGTGATGCCTTCTATTTATATATTTTCCAAATGGGCTAGGAATAACCATGATTGTCCATCTCACGATAAAGACGTAGGACATGAATTAATCCAATTATGTAAATAAAATCCATAAATATTCTCATCATGATTTAGTAATAAGGGGCACTAATGAGGCATGGGAGGGCTTAATTAGATATTTTTTGCATTTGTGTTCTATGGATATCACCTCAAAAAATGATGTCACATGATAATGTAAATATTTAAAACCAATTTCCAATAAAAATATTTAATAATTTCCATGGAATATTTACTTAAGATCATAATTTTGTTTAATTTTCCTAATTAAGATTAAAAAAATTTAGTGAAATTCTTTGGAAATTTGATGCAGAGATATAGAGGAAGTTGTTACACCCGTAACCTATCACATGTATGAGGATAGTATTAGCTGAATTATGGCTTACTTATCCCTCTTTGATGCTATATTATATTTATCTATGCTTTATTTTGATTAGTAGGTCAGCATATGGAGTAACCATGGCTTAGATAGACTATATATAGGAGGTAGTGGGTAATTATTTATCATCATATTGTGAATTATGTTCTTATTGAAGCTTGTGGAGGTTGCCCCCTCAAAGTGGCTTATTTATTATCATATATTCAGATATATTACAGTCATATTTTTATCTATTTATTCTATTCTACTTTATTGTTGAAGTAATTTTATTACAAGTGGTATCAAAGCTGCGATTTGGGCAATCTTGTGGGTGAAACACTAAATTTTTAAATTTTGAGATATATAAAAAAAATTGTGAATTTATCTACAAAATTTTTACTAGAGGTGAGAAATAATCAAATTAATCTTCCATTAAAATTTCAGCTCATTTGAATCTGTTTTACAAAAGGTATCTTTATTTTATGGTTTTTCATAAAATTGCTCTATAGTGCGCAATTCAAAGAATTTTTCTGAGTTATTTACATTTTTGGAAATCTTAGAAAAATTTGGCTATGGTATGTTCTTTGTATATTTTGATTTGAGGCCAAAATAATTCTAAAATCACTTGGTCAAATTTGGGTCAAAAGTGCCAATAAGGGTCGACATCGTAAAACCCTTTTACAGCAGGTCCACAAACTTGGAACCAAAGAAAGGGTGTTAAAACTCTAGGTAAAACTCCTCATAAAGAAGATATGTAGCCAGAAGGGGGATGTAATAGACCCTTTGTACCATGGTTTTTTGACATAGATCACAAAGTGAGCTAGCTTGATTATAGTGTGTAAGGCATTCAGAGTGAGGTGCAAGGCATACAATCTAATATGCAATCCATACAAGATAGTTTGGGAGATATCATGATGGCTTTGAAAATTAATCAATCAAATCATCAAGCTAACTCTATTACACAACCCCACTAAGGTGGTTCTCCTAACTAGTCTACTTCAAATCTAACTCCATGGCCATAGAGGAACCTATTACCAAAGGTGGATATGCACAAATTTGATGGAAAAGATCCACTCAATTAGATCAACCAAATGGAGATTTTTTTGACCTACATCAGACTCCAGGTGGATAGAAGGTTACCATGGCATCCTTGTATCTTCAACCTAATCAATTCATTTGGTATCTATGGTTGTGTGCTCAAAATAAAAATATGACTCTCAATGTCACCTGATCATTTTTTATAAAGGAGCTACAATTACACTATGGCAATAGTGTGATAGAGAATTACTTCAGCCAACTAGAAAAATTATGACAAACTGGCTCCGTCAAGGATTATATTCATCATTTTTAGAACCTATCCTTACGTGTGGAGACAATTTCTAAAGCAAACTTGAATGACCTATTTTTAGGTGGACTCAAGGACCACATTCAACATGAAGTATGCATGTTTAATCCACTTAAGATTTCTAATTCTATTATCATGGCATGTAGAGCTGAGGAAAAATTCATAGCCAACAAGAAGTATCCATTCACTCACTTCAAAGATCATAGCATATTGTCACCAACATTTCCTCCACCTACTAGATTGACCCCTCAACAAATTGAAGAGAAGCGTGCAAAAGGATTATGTTTCAGTTGTGACAGCAAGTGGAGTAAAGGACATAGATGTACTGAGAAGAAGTTATTTGAGGGACCAAACAAAGATGAAGTAGATGATTCCTCCAACGATGATGAGGAAGATATAAAGGAGGTACTTGAAGATTCCCAACCTACAATCTCTTGTCATGCACTTGCAGGTATTAGCACTCCACAAACTCTTAAGGTGGTGGATTTCCTCAAGAAATGGAAGGTGACAATGTTTATTGATTTAGGGAGCACACATAACTTTATAAACCATAAATTGGCCACTTGATTGAACTATTTCATCTACCCAGCACCAAAATTTTAGGTCATGATTGCAGATGGTGGCATAATTAATTATTTAGGCAAATGCCATAGTATTAAGCTTACTATGAGTGGGTACAATCTTGACTTTCCTATGTTTGCTATTCCCATGGGTAACATAGACATTATTTTAGGAGTCCAATGGCTCACAACCTTAGGTAACATTGAGATGAACTTCTAAGAACTATTCATGTGCTTTCATTCTGAAGGTAAGAAAATTGAACTCAATGGATTAAATGCAAAATCTCCACAATTGATTAGTTCACATCAAATGACCAAGATGCTAAAAAAGGGGGTAGAGGGAATTATTGCATGATTATACTCCATAGAATTTCAACTCACATAGGCATTTACACATCTTGATCTACAGATAATTCTTGAGGACCACTCATCTATTTTTGGCACCATGCCAAAAGGACTACCACCAAAAAGAGAACACGATCATGCCATTCAAATAATTCTAGGTAGTCAACCACCAAATATCAGACCATATAGATATCCATATACACAAAAGAGTGAAATTGAAAAGATGGTCCATGAGATGCTAGAGGCAAGGATCATCAAGCATAGCCAAAGTGCATATTCATCACCAATGGTCATGGTGCAGAAGAAGGATGACACATGGAGGATGTACCTAGATTATAGGGAACTCAACAAGTACACCATCCAATATAAGTTTCCTATTTTAGTAATTGATTATTTACTTGATGAGTTTCATGGTGATAATTATTTCACAAAATTGGATCTTCACTCAGGGTACCATCAAATTAGAATCAAGGATGAAGATGTTCATAAATCTACTTTTAGAACACATGAGGGCCATAATGTGTTTTTGGTAATGCCCTTTGGTCTTACCAATGTACCATATACTTTTTAAAGCTTGATGAACATTGTTTTTAGGCCTTTTTTAAGGAAGTTTGTCCTAGTTTTCTTTGATGACATATTGATTTATAGTCAAACATGGGAAGCACATTTGCAACATGTGAAATAGGTGTTGATAGTTTTAGAGAAGCACCAAATTTATGTGAAGCCATCTAAATGTGCTTTTGGAGTATAGGAGGTAGAGTACCTTAGTCACATTTTTTCCCATGAAGGTGTCAAAGTTGATCCCTAGAAGATCAAAGTGATAATGGAATGGCCCATGCCAAAAACTCTCAAAAACCTTCGAGGGTTCCTTGGACTAATAGGTTACTATAGAAGATTTGTGAAAGGTTATGGAAGCATAGCAGCTCCACTCACTACATTGATAAATAAGTATGATTTTCATTGGAATAATGATGCCACTAAATCATTTGAGAAACTAAAATTAACTATGTGCACCACTCCAGTTTTGGCTACTCCAGACTTCTCGTAGACATTCACTGTTGAATGTGATGCTTTTGGGTCTAGATTGGGGGAAGTAATATGCAGGAAAGAAGACCCATTACAATTAAAAGTCATCAATTCAAAGGTAAGAATCTACAAAAACTTGTCTATGAGAAATAAATGATGGCTATTCTTCATGCAGTTAAACAATGGAGGCCTTATCTGATGGGTAGACACTTTAAGGTGAAAACAGATCATGATAGTCTCAAATACTTTTTGGAGAAAATATTATCATCTAAGGAACAACAAAAATGGTTAACCAAAATTTTGGGTTATGATTTTTAAATCATCTACAAGAAGAGTAAAGATAATGTAGTAGCAGATGCACTATCAAGACGGGATGCATCCACAGAAGCATTACTTTGTGAAATGTCCATGTTGCAAGTAGATTGGGTGGATGAAGCTAGGTTAGAATGGGAGAAAGACAAGGATACATAGGTTCTGATTTAGAATCTCCAGCAAGGTAATTTAGCCTCTAAAAAATTTTAATGGAAAGGTAATATCCTATGGTATAAGGGTAGGTTATACTTGTGCAAAAATTCAGAGCTTAAGCATAAGATTCTTGCATAGTTGCATGCATCTCCAATTGGGGGGAACTCAAGGTTCTTGAAAACTTATCATAGAATTAAGAAAGAATTATTTTGGGAAGGACTCAAGGGAGATGTACAAAATTTTGTGGAAGAATGTTTGATATGCCAATAGAATAAAGGTGAAACAGTTTAAGACCCCAAGTCTGTTACAACCATTAATAATTCCTAGTCAAAGGTGGGAGGAGGTTTCCATGGATTTCATCACTGGGTTGCCTTGTTCTGAAGGTAAGAATGTTATCTTGGTCATTATGGATAGGCTTAAAAAATATTCCCATTTTTGTGCTCTCTCACACCCATTTTCAGCAAGTATAGTGATAGCTATTTTTATGGAAGTAGATCTCAAATTACATGGAACACCAAAAATAATTGTAAGTGATCATGATCCTATTTTCACTAGTAATTTTTGGACTAAACTATTGTATTATTTGGGGACTTAGCTAGCTCATAGCTCATCTTACCACCCCCAATCTGATAGACAAACTAAAGTGGTTAACAAATGTTTAAATGGGTATCTCTGTTGTTTTGGATCAGATAAACAAGAACATTGGGTTAAATGGCTACCACTTGTAGAATGGTGGTATAACACATCTTTCCATACCACTTCTAAAATGTCTCTATTTCTAGCACTATATGGTTACCATCCACCTTCCATCACTTCTTCATTAAAGGTGCACACCAAGGTTTGAGATGTGGAAGAGCACATTCAACATCAACAAAGGTTTTAGCTAGTTTGAGAGAGAATTTGGCCTTGGCACAAAATAGGATGAAGCAACAAGTAGATCAACACCATAGTGAGCAAAATTTTGAGGTAGGTGACTGGGTATTTGTTCATTTGTAGCCTTATAAGTAGATGTCCTTGAAGCAACAGAAAAAGGACAACAAACTTGCTCCTAAGTATTATGCCCCTTGTCAGGTTCTAAAAAAAATTGGAAGTGTGGCTTGCAAGCTCGAGTTACCTCATTCATCTCACATACACTCAGTATTTCATGTTTCTTATTTAAAGAAGGTCATTGGATAGAAATTTTTAGCCTAGACAGAGCTCCCAGAACTAGATGAAGAAGGACGAGTCCTT
This sequence comes from Torreya grandis, assembly GCA_037957365.1. Lineage (NCBI taxonomy): Eukaryota > Viridiplantae > Streptophyta > Pinopsida > Cupressales > Taxaceae > Torreya > Torreya grandis. The sequence continues at coordinate 2,583,180 of JARHVA010000536.1, read as the reverse complement.
TGGAACCAGAGAATATCCTCCAAGCACATACTAAGAGGTTGAGAACCAGAGAGATTAGGAATATTTGATCAAGTGGAAAAGCTAGAGCAGTGAAGATGCAACTTGGGAAGGTGAATATTTTCTGCAACAACATCCAAAGTTGTTTAACATTGAGGACAACATTGGTTTTAAGGGGAAGGGCATGCTATGCCCATAACCTATCACATGTATGAGGATAGTATTAGCTAACTTGTGGCTTATTTATCCCTCTTTGATATTATATTACATGTATCTATGATTTATTTTGATTAGTAGGTTGTCCTATGGAGTAATCATGGCCTAAATAGACTATATATAGGAGGTAGTGGGTAATTATTTATCATCATATTGTGAATATTGTTCTTATTGAAGCTTGTGGAGGTTGCCCCTTCGAAGCGTCTTGTCTATTAATATATATTCAGATATATTATAGTCATATTTGGATCTATTTATGCTATTATACTTTATTGTTGAATTAATTTCATTACAGAAGTTATCATAACATTCATTCATTGTCCCTAGTTTCCATAACTGATCTCATGCATGAGTTAGCTTGTTATTGATTGTCCTTGCTTAGATATAGTTTTCTCTATTTTTCCACTATGCTAGATGGGCTCTTTAGTTTGTCCCTATTTTTTTAATAATTTGAGTCACTACTATATTTAATTATTCCTTTATTCTATCATTTCATTCCTCATATGATTCGAGACATCCACTCATTCTTCAACTATCTCTATCTCTTATTCTGGCATACCACTAAGCAAGCTCTTTATGCTTCAAAGGCCACAACTTTAATTATGTTTCAAGGATTCTTTTTAGTACATTTAATATTCTATAAATACCTTTAAAAAAATTCTAAAACCTCTTCATACTCTCAGTTTATCCCTATCTTCTCCTTTCTACATAGTTCACTTTCATTGATTTAGTTGGGCTAGTAGCCCTTTTTTGAGTCTTTTCTCTTAGATAGACTTGTATATGACATTTTTCCAATATTTATTCAATTTTTTGTCCTTATCTTATCTCCTCTTAGTTTTTTGTAAAATTCCATAGCTTAACTCCCCTTCTAAGTGATGTTTCCTTTGTAAAATAACTCTTCATTAGGCCTAATTAGGTCTATCACAAAAGCCCTATGCTAAAAACCATACCATCTATACTCACATCAACATTAAACCACATATATAAGTTACGTAACATTAAATTATGAAATACTATGAATTTTTAGATCATTTTGATGGTTAAAACTCATGTTATGCTCCAAGCCCTAAATCTAGGGTTTCACTCATTCTACATAGGCTGAGAGCTAGTTATTTCCATATATTTCATTATATAATGATTAAATATCCCAATAAAAATTTATTAGGTATGTACATACATTTTTTAACCTTATATACTTCTAACTTGATCATAACCATGCATTAATAATGTATAATACAAAGGAAAATAGTAGATTGTGCACAAATAAAGATTGGGTAGGGTAGAGTAGACTTCTATTTACTATTTGATTATATTTTGGTCTCCATTAAAATGGTTTAGGATATTTATTATGTATATTATATCAAAATAACAATCTTAATATATTCCAAAATTCCTTCTTTGACCCTATTCTATATATGCATCATGAAACGCAGTCCTCAACCAAGACTGACAAAACTCAGACATGTATGTTGTCAATGAGATAAAAATTTCATTAGGTATTTATATTAAATAATAATGTCTTTATTCCTTCCTTTATATTATTTATCCATTTAATAAACTTTAACTTAAATTCCAACACTCACTTTTATCTCTTCTTGTTTTCACCTATGCAAGAAATCAGGGTTTTCCTCAGGACTTAGACACTATTAGTCCATCAACAATTATATATCAATATGGGAAAGATTAGAATAATTATATATCTCATATATAATATTATCCAAGCCTTAATAATTAAAATAACTCTCTATTATTTTAATTCCTTCAAATATGAACATTCCCATACTAGAAAGCAACATTACAAGGAAACTAGGGGTTGTATACTATCAAGTATCACTTTGGGTTTTCTTTCTCACCATGGATCATTATAAGTTATCCTTCATAGGATAATCACATCAAGAAATTGATATCATAATAATTATGTTTCTATTCCAAAGTAGGTACATGTTGACATTTTCCAAAATAGGGGGTTATGGTGCATGCAACAAGGTTTCTTTGACACTAAGGACTAACTACTTATTTGACTGAGTATCTTAGTAATATCACCTCATAGTTTCAAACATATACCATACTTACACATGTAATTACCTTTATAATATCAATTAGGCATACCATTTTTCTATTTCAAGAACCATCTAACTACTTTCCACATCTTACACATGTAATTACCTTTATAATATCAATTACACATACCATTTTTCTATTTCAGGAACCATCTAACTACATTCCACATCTTATCATTGCATATAACACATTAAATGAGGGATTCACACTAAATTTTCTCTTTAATATGGGGATTCACCATTAACTAAAGGTTTGTATCATTTCAACATTCATATAGACATATGACATATGGAATAATATATTTTTAAATCAAATATCCAATCACCTTTATTTATGGCTAAGACCTACAGCCATTCTTTGCATGTCACCCTCTATTAAATAATAGCCTAAAACCTTATGAGGTATTATCAATATTAGGATCCCAATAATATCATATATACAACCTAATGATCATGGTAATATAATTTTATTTATATAATAAAAACATATAGTCTCCCTTTCTTTTCATATTCATTGAAAGAGCAACATCATTATAGAATTGGTCTATTTGAGTCTCTTTCACTCTCATTGAGAAGTTTCATACAGAAATTTTATTCTCATGCTCTCTTCACTCTTCTTAGAGACCACTAATTTTTCCTACACTACTCTCACTACTAAAAATGACTCTCCTCTCATATTATTTAACATAGGAATTTTTGAGTTGGTTACACCAACCTCATTACATAACTACCTCCTTACACACCAACCCAACGTATGGGTAAAATTACAAAAGCAAAACATGACTCCTTAATAATTAACAAATATTACTTATGATGACATTTTATATGACTTATAAACCCATTTGACTCATATAAACACTTCAAACACACAAAATGACCTCTTAGACTCTATTGTACTATTTGAATTTTCAAATTCTTGCTTTTGGAGGGAAAACTCCAAACCCTTTTAAAACTCAACCTATGACTTCTAAGAACCCCATATGACCTCATTTACATGAAAATTTATATTTAAATGTCTCTTAACACATGATAAAATCCAACATTGACCATATTTTGACTCCTTAGGACCAAAATTCAAAATTTTCAATTATAAAGCTTGATGCTCCTACATCATGCTCCCCAAGAGGGAGAAAACTTGAGCCTCTAGGTTTCTTCCTTGACTTACAATTGGTTCTTTGAGGGTCCTTCATACTTAATTAACTATTGTACATCTGGTTTGGTTTCTTTCTCCTTACCAAATGCTTTCTCGTCTTCCTCTTGACCTTGTATATTCTTTGTTCCCATTCATCCTCCACTTTCATGAAATGTTCCCACCACTGTAATTTCTTATTTTCTACATATCTCACCCTTTCCATGTCATTTTGAACCTCCTCATAAATGAAACTATGCCTATTCCTCTTGCTTATTCTTATTTCATAACTTGTTTCCTCATGAATCTTACTTGATTTTTTCTTCTTGGGTGATGTTTGCTCTTTAATCATGCTTTCATTTTCTTTATGAGACTCTAATGGCCTCTCATGCATCTCAAACTTTATCACTTACTCATATACACTTTTTTTATATACATATTATTTACTTTCCTACACATTTAGATGCCCTTTCCTCTCACCTTGCTCACTATGCAAGAGCACCTTCTTGTTCTTTTCATCTTCACCACTATATATTATTATTTGACCATTCTTAGCATTTCCATATCCATGCTTAACTAATACAAACTCAGAATTATCTTGACCCATTATGTAACTCACCTTGTTTGCCTCTTCATGCCTCATTTTCTTGATTTCTAATTTTTACATCTTCTTGTATTTCTCTTTATTGTTGATCACTTGGAAACATCTCTCTTCTCTTGCCTACTTGGGCTTCTCTCTCATTCTTCAAGACACCTTTTTTGTGTCTTCTTCTTCTCACTAGTGACTCTATTGGATACTTCACCTTTCTCTTCATACTCCAACCACTCCATTGGATTTATTATTATCTCATGAGCTTCACCATGACCTCTATATTCTCAAATATTTTCCCCAGTTCATTTTTATTTCTTTTAATTCTTTATCTATATCCATCTTCCCCATTTCTCTTTGCTTTCTTGGCCTATTTAGACATTTATCTTAGAAATTATATCAAGCTTTCCTTTTAGACCTATTGTGGGCCTTTCATCTTATTTTAGTCCTCACTTGGGATCTATTCTCAAACTTATTGACTCTCTCTTGGATTTTTCTTTCTTCCTCTTCTCTCTTAGAGCTTAAATGTTCTCTTTTCCTCTCTCATTTATAGTCTTTTCTTGACTAGTTCTTATCCTTCTCAAAGGAATTTTGGGGCTCTATCTCTCTTCAATATATCAATATTCAATCTAATATTCCTCCTTTCTAACCTCAATGGATTATACCTAAAACCTCCTCTTCTCCCTCAACACCCTACAAGTTACTTCTCATACACAACTCATAACATGTTATCTTTATCTCAAATCACAATTTTTACCCAAGAATACCTTGCCTTTCTCTAATACCAAATGATGCAGAGGTATAGAAGAAGTTATCATAACATTCACTCATTTCCCTTAGTTTTCATAACTGATCTCATAAATGAGTTAGCTTGTTATTGATTTCCTTGCTTAGTTATAGTTTTCTCTACTTTTCCACTATGCTAGATGGTCTCCTTGGTTTTTCCATATTTATTTGAAAATTTGAGGCACTATTATAATAAATTAGTTCTTTATTCTATCATTTCCATTCCTCATATTATTTAGGACATCCACTTATTCTTCAACTATCTCTTATTCTACCATACCACTAGGCAAGCTCTTTATGCTTCAAAGGCCATAGATTGATTTATGTTTCAATGATTATTTTTAGTAAATTAAATATTATTGAAATAACTTAACATACATGTTACAACCTCTTCATACTCTCAGTTCATCCCTATCTTCTCCTTTCCACATAGTTCACTTTCATTGATTTGGTTGGGCTAGGAGCCCTTTTGGAGTCTTTTCTATTAGATAGACTGGTATGAGCCATTTTTATAATGTATATTCACTTTATTGGCCTTATATTATCTCTTATTATTTTTTTTTCAAATTCCATATCTTAAATCCCCTTCTAAATGATGTTTCCTTTGTAAAACAACTCCTCATTAGGCCTAATTAGGTCTATCACATAACCCCTATGCTCAAAACCATGCCATCCATACTCCTATAAAATTAAAACCAATTTTATTAGTTAGGGGACATTAAATTATAAAATAATAAAAAAATATATATCATTTTTATTGTTAAAACTCATGTTATTCTCCAAACCCTAATTCTAGGGTTTCACTCATTCTACATAGGTTGAGAGATAGTTAACTCCATATCTTTCATTTTTTAATGATTCAAGATCCCAATCCAAATTTATTAGGTATATAAAAACATTTTATAACCTCTTATTCTTCTAAATTGATCCTAACCATGCACTAATAATGTATAATAGAAACGGAAATAGTAGACTGTGCATAAATAAAGACTTGGTATGGTAGAGTAGACCTTTATTTACTATTTACTTGGTTTTTGGTCTCCATTAAAAGGGTTTATGATATTTATTAGGTCTTTGATATCACCATAATACTCTTCATATATTCTAAAGTTCCTTCTTTGACCCTATTTTGGTTATGCATCATGAAACACAGTCCTCAACTAAGGTGGATAAAACTTAGACCTATATGTTGTCAATGAGAGAAAACTTTCATTAGATATTTATATTAAATAATAATTTATTCATGCCTTCCTTGATATTATTTATCAATCCAATAAAATTTCACTTAAATTCCAACACTCATATCTCTTCTTATTTTGCACCTATGAAAGAAATTAGGGTTTTCCTTAGGATTGAGACACTGTTAGTCCATCAATAATTGTATATCAATATAGGAAATATTTGAAGAATTTTATATATCCTCTATAATATTATCCAAGCCTTAATAATTAAAATAACTCTCTATTATTTTAATTTTTTTAAATATTAATGTTCCCATACTAGAAACCAACATTGTAAGGAAACCAAGGGCTATATATTGTCAAGTATCACACTAGGTTTTCATTCTCACCATGGATCATTATAATTTTTCCTTCATGGGATAATAACATCAAAAACTTGATATCACAATAATTATTTCTATCTCTTAATGTAGGTCCATGTCAACATTTGCCAAAAAGGGGGTTATGGTGCATGTAATAGGTTTCTTTAACACTAAGGACTAACTACTTATTTGAATAAGTATCTCAATAATATAACCTTATATTTTCAAACATATACCATCCTTACACATGTAATTACCTTGATAATATCAATTCCACATACCATTTTATTGTTTCAAGAACCATCTAATTTCTTTCCACATCTTAGTAGTGCATACAACACCTTAAATAAGGGATTCACACTAAGTTTTATCTTTAATATGGGGATTAACCATTAAATAAAGGTCTATTTCAACATTCATAGAGACATTACATAGGGAATAATATATTGTTAAATCAAATATCCAATTATCTTTACTTATGGATAAGCCCTACAACCATTCTTTACATGTCACCCTCTATCAACTAACAACCTGTAACCTTATGAGGTATTATCAATATTAAGATCCCAATGATCTCATAAATACAGTCTAATGTTAATGGTATTCCAATTATAATTATATAATACAAACATATAGTCTCCTTTTCTTTTCATATTCATTGAAAAAGCAACATCTTTATAGAATAGGTCTATTTGAGTCTCTTTCACTCTCATTAAGGAGTTTTATACATAAATTTCATCCTTAGGCTCTCCTCACTCTTCTTAGAGACCACTAATTTTTCCTATGCTACTCTTACTACTAAAAATGACTCTCCTCTCCTATTCTTCAATGTAGGACTTTTTGAGTTGGTTATACCAACCTCATTACATAAATACCTCCTTACACACGAACCCAACATATGGGTGAAGTTACAAAATGAAAACATGACTCCTCCTTAATAATTAATAAATATTACTTATGATGACCCTTTACACGAATTCTAAACCCATTTGACTCATCTAAACACTTCAAACACACAAAATGATCTCTTAGACTCTATTGCACTATTTAAATTTTCAAATTCTTGCTTTAGGAGGGAAAACTCCAAACCCTTTCAAAACTCAACATATGACTTCTAGAGACCCCATATGACATAATTTATATGAAAATTGACCTTCAAAGGTCTCTTAACACATGCTCACATCCAAAATTGACCATCTTTTAACTCCTTAGGACTAAAATGCAAAATTGTCAATTACGAAGATTGATGCTCCAGTATCAAAATTATTGTATAAATTAATCAAATTATTCTAAATGTCATATTATTGGGTCAAAATTTAACTATATTTGAATTATAAGATGATTTTAGTTGCATATGGACCAATATCCTATTGAAAATAATCCATTACAGGTAAGAGTCGAAGGCTCAAACATAGATTATTGATCAACTTCACATATTTTATTAATCAAACTTTATACAAATATATAGAATACATATTTACTATAATTGAGGATGATCTGATACATTAATCAATTAACCATATAATTATATAAATCTACCATATATTATTGTTTGTTATTCACAACAATAACATACCAAATAATATAATCTAACTTAGGTAATAGTATAATTAGTATTTACTATAGTAAATTCCCTAATGTAAATGTTAATCCTTAACATTCCCTCCTTTAGTATTTATATGGAGAGAGAAAGGACAACTATACATCACTATATTTTCCTCCCATAATGCAAACATTAGGTTCACTTAAAAATTCATCCAATACAAAATTTGCAAGAATCACTTAGGAGAAAATTATTACAAAATACTTCTTGAATATAAAAGTTATTTTAAAAACATGCCTCTCAAGGCTTATTTTCAACTTAAGAAAAAAGATGAACTTAACTCTAATAAGATGAAACACAAAGAAAATACAAAACTGCTATGTTAAAAATGACACAAAAAATATTAGAACACAAATTTTAAAAAACCCACACTTAAAAAATAATGACTCTCTTAAATAAATAAACAAATCTAAAAAACTAAACTTAAAATTTAAATAATAAAAAAAACTTAAACTACAAACCTAATCTAAACTCATTTTTAAAAAATATATAAATAAAATACTAAATACTTATATTACATTAAAAAAATAAAAACTGAACACCTAATATTTAATACCAATTTGTCAAAACCCACAAATTAAAAACATAAAATTGTGTATTAATATAAAAAATAATTATAAAAACTTATAACTAAAAATTGAAAAAAGTTAAACCATGAAATGAACCTAAACTTAAAACAAATACCTAAAAACTAAAAACAATCGTATTAATGAAAAACTAAATCTAACACCTAAATGTGAATTAAAACAAAGAAATCTAAAACTTAAATAAAAAACCAAACTTTACAAAACTTAATCTAAAAAAAAAATCCTTCACAGTCATATGCAATTTTGAGATAGAGAGCTCAGTGGTTTAGAGGTGGATGACTACATCAGAGATGGCTATTATTTTTCAAAGTGTGTGGATGAATATGTCTATTGAGAAGGTAGATCAAATGCAAGCCAAAATTGATGATTGTGTCTCTCTTACTAACAGATGAGAAAACTAGATTATGTGTAAGAGAATTATTTTACTATGGACTACTTGGAGAAGTCATGGATTGAATAGAGGAGGATGTGATGCCATAAAAATCAAACTTAAAAACATTTTTTCCACTACAAACAATTCCTCAGATATGCAAAATTTTGCCAAATAATTTCTGGGTTCGCTTCCCCTTGCATTTAGTTTTTCATTTCAATTTTAATTTTCCAATTTCATTGAGAAACAAAAAAGATATGATTATTTTTTTAACACTATTCCAAACTAATTTTCTGCATTTTTTTCCTTCCAAACATATATCATTTTTTTAATTTTCCATATACATGGAACAAAAAGCTTAAAACTAATACACAGATAGAAAATAGAAGTTAATATATAAAAAATAAGAATATATACAAAAAAAATTATTTTCTAATTTATCATAATGCAAACTAAAGATAGGATGTGTGAGAAAGACTACAAGAAGAGGTGAACAAGATGAAAAGGGAGAAGCATACAAATGAATGGTGAATGTCATAAATTTGTTAATGATCTACACTATAAAACTATTGACAAAATGAAAGAATGGTGGATGGAAAAATAAATCACTATTGCATGTGATCTACACTTGCAAAGCTATTATGTGACCCATTTTGATGCATCAAACAAACAAACAAAAGATATAGAGAGGTCCAGGAAGATCTTGCTTTGATACTAGATATTGAAAATGGCCCATTACAGGGAACAACCAAAGGTTCAAACATAGATTATCAATCAACTTCACACATTTTATTAATCAAACTTTATAAAAATATATAGGAGACATATTTCCTATAATTGGGGATGCTCTGATCCCTAAAATCTCTCAACCTATTAACCATATAATTCTACAAATCTACCTATATATTATTGTTTTTTATTCACAACACTAACATACCAAATAATATAATCTAACTTAGGTAATAATATAATTACTATTTACTATAGTAAACTCACTAATGTAAACACTAATCCTTAAAATATCCCATTTAGTATGTTGTCAACATAAAATAACACATGCACATGTTGTGTGCTTCTGAATTAGGGGAATTTAGTGGTTTAGAGTGTCAAATTATGTTTTTGGCATTTTAGATCAAAATGATTCAAGAAGAACTAAAAATCACATAAAATGCATTGCCCTATTTAGGGATACTTTAGCCTAAATCGACACTTGTTTATGATGAGTTCAAACTATTTAGTGTGTTTTAGTGATTTTATCCCAAATTGTGATGTTTGGTAGAAATTGGTCTAAAGCTTTGTCAGAGGTCATTAGTGTCCATGTTTAGGTGTCTACAACTCCATCCTTGATATGAATAGGATCTAATAATAGACACCTTCCTCCATGATTATTTTTTAAATTTTATTATAACTCCTATGTTTGATCAAATATAAATGGAAAATTTTATAATTATGATCCCTCTCTTTGATTCAAATGGCTTGGGACTTCTACCTCTAGAATGATTCCTCATGGGATACTAAAGTATGAAACTCACACAATAAACTTTTCTCTTTGGTTAAATTTTATGTGCTCAAACCTATCACAATTGAATTTTCTTTTAATTTTTGAATCTCAGCTCTTATCACCTCCTTTTGATGAAATATATTGCCAAAGGTAAGTCAATTCCAACTCCTGATGCATTTTTTTACATTCTTAAGTTTTTGAGCCAATTTGAATATAGTCAATCTATGGACATCTATATTCCACCATTATTTGATTGTATCTAAAAGCTTAGGGTGAGATAACCACATGTGCTCAAATTTAAATAGAGTTTTATCCTTATTGATTCTACCATCCATATTAATCAAAAGGAGATTAGTTCAATCCTATTCTAAGTAAATAAGAAAGACAAAATAATTGAAGTAATAACCAAACTGTAAAAATAATAACATGATCTAGTCTAACCTAAATAAGGTTTTCTCCTATTTATTTATTTGACCAAGTAAAGGGGTATCCCCTTAACACCAAATCAAATAAACCATTATTGGAAATGAAATCAAAGAAATTCTTTATGATCTACATGAATAATTGACCACCTCCCTTATTTTCACTTAGACTAAGATGGGAATTAAAATCCCCTACTACCATCCACTTGAAATCACTAAAATTCTCTCTAAAATCCCATAACTCATTCCAAACCTTATATAGGCTATTGTGTAATTAGGGGCATACACCTTAGAAAAATTATAGGTTAGATCTTGATTTATATCAATGAATACAACTACCAAATGATGAAGTTTTTTTATCAAAATATCACCATGAAGATCCTTTTCATCACATAAGGTAGTTAACCCTCCTAGATCACCTAAGGAACTCACACTAATTATCTTTGCCCTTTTTTTAATCTCTTCCACCATCTTCTCTTCTATTTTAGTCTCTTGGATGGCTAAAATTGAAGGTAGATGGTTCTTTATAAGATCTCTAAAAGTACTATGCTTATTTATATGGTTCATCCCCCTTATATTCCAACTAATAATATTGATTTAAAATGTTTAGGAATATTTTGAAATTTTTAGGTTAAAATAATATCCTAAGTTCCATCCATTATCTCCTTGTTCATCTTCCTTTTTCTATATTTTGCTTGAGATAATTTACCTACCTTTCTTCAAGATCCAACATGTGGTTGTTTATGAGGAATTTTTTAATATTACTAGAGTCACAAATTCCTACTCTTTATCCTTTCTCAAATAATTATAAGACACATAATTGAAGATTCTTTGAAGAGTCTATAATACATCTCTATCTTGATTGTATTCCTCAAAAACATCACCTTTCTCTACCTTAAAAATCTCCTTATATGTTAAAGAATTAATTTGTTGATTTATATATAGTACCTCTTATACATCTTCATTCTCTCCCTCCAAATTTTTTAAGTAATCAAAATTATTTTGGTGCATAAGATTAGTCTTATAAATAAAAAATCCATTATATCATGCAAGTTTATTTCCTCTACCATGTTAGATACATACTCATGAGATTAAACTCCCTTTTCCATGATTTCATTCTTTGTTGAACCCATTTTTTTCCCTTAACTTAAGTTGTACTCTTCTTCAATATACTTGTTTTTAAAATGCCCTAGTGGTTGAGGATGACTATACAAAAGCATCAATATATCCATTTTTTTCAAAGGAGCATTCTAATCCTCTAAAAAGTGGAGACTCGAGATTGGTGGGATCTCATCCCCTTCAAACGCATCATTTACTTTTATCTATTCCTTAACTTTTTCATCTTGAGATTGAAAATCATTAACATGATTCTCATTTGTTACCAATTTATCCCATAACTCATTCCCATTGTTAGGATAGAATTTGGTATTTATGGTGACCTCCTTATATTTCATTAGCCATGTTTGAGTATCCTTCTTGGGTACATAGTTGTTTCCTTTCTTAATAAAGTGTAGATAGATTCCTATCATATGACCTAACTTTTTACACCATTCACATTTAAGATATGAGTTTTCATTTTCTATTTTCTATATCCATTATCCCCTTCTATAATTCAATATCATAAATGAATTTCTTGATTCATTAAGGCATTTACACAAAATATAACACAAACTATCCAAGTTTTGGCTTTAGTGGAAACATCAAATTCAATCAAGTAACCAAAAGTTTTAACTATATAAATAAAAAGGTCCTCCTCCCAAAAATACAAAGGTATCTTTGGCAATCTTACCTATATCAACATAATATTTATTTCCTCTTTCCATGGATCAAACCTCGGATTCTATTTTTTAAGAACTAACCAGAATGCCCCAAAAACTAGGGACCTCCCACTAAAACTTGAACACAATATTATTCATTCTTAAAAAATTAATAAAAATTAAACTAGTCATTACCAATTTTTCCATGTGTCTGTTAGGCACATATTTTCTCACAACCCATTGTCTAAAAACATCAATGTTAGGTCTAGCACCAAGAAACTTACCAACCAAAGAAACAACCATTTTTAAAGAAGTTATATTAAGAAGATAATTTGGAACTTGAATATGAAACCCCCTTGAGTCTTTTTAAACCAAAATATCTTGATTTGGAAGTATTATATCATACTCACCCACTTTACCTTTGAGATTTTTATCCCAAAAAAACTTATCATAGCTAGATCTAAAGCCTGCAAACTTACATTTATTTGATTTGACATTTGATGTATCCTTTCTTAAATAACCACTAGTTTGTGGGCCCAAATTCTTCTTCATATGTCCATTCTTATCCCCATTACCTCTAGATATGATGTCATCCCCATATCCTCTTTCTCATTATGTATCTTTTTTTTAAAAACTCCTCCCATCATGTTACACTCATCTTCACTCCCCATCATAGTTTGATTATAGTCAATATTAATATTTAATATTATAATAAATATTCTAAAAAAGAGGTTAGTAGTAAAAATTTATATTTGATATTATATATTTAATAGTGTAATAAAAATTTATAATTTAAACATATAATAATAATTTACATAAAATATTGTAAATAATATTTAACAATATAGGTTTACAGTAATAGTTTATAATTAATATTATAAAAATATTTACAACATAATATTTAAATAATAGTTTTATAGTTTATATTATAATTTAAATTATAATGAAAATTTTAATTACAATGAGTTTTTAATGATAGTTAATTATATTTATTTATTTTTATAATATCAATCTATACCAAATAAATAAATATTTGTAATATCATTTTGCATGTATGGATTAAATTTAAATAGAATAGACAAATAAAAAGTGGAATTTTTAAATTTTGAAAACACCACCATAAATTTTTCAATTAACAAGCTTAAATCAGTAAGATAAACATTAATATAGTGTTTTTAAATTGGGAAAATACCCCACTTTTTAAATGGGAGGAAAATTAAAATGTGGTATTTTCAATTTTTAAAAATGTCACATCAAGGATTGGGTAACAATTATTTGTCAACCAACACATTATAATTTTTCTAATCAAATCTATTGGATTTCACTTTTTTCCAAAAAATAGAAGAGAAAAACAAGAAAATAGAATTAAATTTAGATTTGATTCAACTAACCAAAAGAATGATGTAAAAGCACACATTTTTTTACAAACAAGAATTAATATTAATATTTACAAAGAATCAAATAGGTGTAAGTCGCTCACAATAGAGAACAACATCATATGTCACTTGTTTTTAGAGATGAAATTTTAGGGTCGGGTATAGCAATAAGTGTGACATGGAAAAAATAAAATAATAATGATAAATAATATCTAAGTATATAATGTATAAATGTGTTTCTATTTAAATAAAATAAATTTTGGAGGCATTTTGTGGGAGAAGATGCATACAAACACATTTTCAATTTTTTATTTATCTTATTTCTACTATTTTTATTATATTTATAGAAATATGTTAGAATTTTATTTATATATTTAATTCCATTTATAAGTAAATGCACTCTATAATTATTTCTTGCTTCTTCTCTTTTATGTATTTGTACCAATCTTTTTGTTTCATTCTATCTAAAAAATTGCATTGCATAGAAGAGTACCTATATTTTAAAGAAAGACACATTGATGAATATTATATTTCTTCAGATTTGCTCAATCTAGCTAAAATTTCTAAATGTTTTGTTTTCTATAGATGAATCTCTTTAACATTTTCTTATTGATGAAGATTTGTTTGTTTCATATTTTCTCCTTATGCATAAATTTTTCAAATGTTTAATCTTCTACAAATGAATCTTTTTAACAAATTTTTATGAGGATTCACTCCATTCATATTTTCTCCATATAGATAAAGTTTCTAAATGTTTCATTTTATATAAAATTTTTGCAGCTGAAGCTTTGTGTTTTTTACAATTTTCTTATAACACAAACTATCCAAGTTTTGGATTTAGTGGAAACATCAAATTCAATCAAGTAACCAAAAGTTTTAACTATATAAATAAAAAGGTCCTCCTCCCAAAAATACAAAGGTATCTTTGGCAATCTTACCTATATCGACATAAGATTTATGTCCTCTTTCCATGGATCAAACCTCGGATTCTATTTTTTAAGAGCTAACCAGAATGCCCCAAAAACTAGGGACCTCCCACTAAAACTTGAACACAATATTATTCATTCTTAAAAAATTAATAAAAATTAAACTAGTCATTACCAATTTTTCCATGTGTCTGTTAGGCACATATTTTCTCACAACCCATTGTCTAAAAACATCAATGTTAGGTCTAGCACCAAGAAACTTACCAACCAAAGAAACAACCATTTTTTAAGAAGTTATATTAAGAAGATAATTTGGAACTTGAATATGAAACCCCCTTGAGTCTTTTTAAACCGAAATATCTTGATTTGGAAGTATTATATCATACTCACCCACTTTACCTTTGAGATTTTTATCCCAAAAAAAACTTATCATAGCTAGATCTAAAGCCTGCAAATTTACATTTATTTGATTTGACATTTGATGTATCCTTTCTTAAATAACCACTAGTTTGTGGGCCCAAATTCTTCTTCATATGTCCATTCTTATCCCCATTACCTCTAGATATGATGTCATCCCCATATCCTCTTTCTCATTATGTATCTTTTTTTTAAAAACTCCTCCCATCATGTTACACTCATCTTCACTCCCCATCATAGTTTGATTATAGTCAATATTAATATTTAATATTATAATAAATATTCTAAAAAAGAGGTTAGTAGTAAAAATTTATATTTGATATTATATATTTAATAGTGTAATAAAAATTTATAATTTAAACATATAATAATAATTTACATAAAATATTGTAAATAATATTTAACAATATAGGTTTACAGTAATAGTTTATAATTAATATTATAAAAATATTTACAACATAATATTTAAATAATAGTTTTATAGTTTATATTATAATTTAAATTATAATGAAAATTTTAATTACAATGAGTTTTTAATGATAGTTAATTATATTTATTTATTTTTATAATATCAATCTATACCAAATAAATAAATATTTGTAATATCATTTCGCATGTATGGATTAAATTTAAATAAAATAGACAAATAAAAAGTGGAATTTTTAAATTTTGAAAACACCACCATAAATTTTTCAATTAACAAGCTTAAATCAGTAAGATAAACATTAATATAGTGTTTTTAAATTGGGAAAATACCCCACTTTTTAAATGGGAGGAAAATTAAAATGTGGTATTTTCAAATTTTAAAAATGTCACATCAAGGATTGGGTAACAATTATTTGTCAACCAACACATTATAATTTTTCTAATCAAATCTATTGGATTTTACTTTTTTCCAAAAAATAGAAGAGAAAAACAAGAAAATAGAATTAAATTTAGATTTGATTCAACTAACCAAAAGAATGATGTAAAAGCACACATTTTTTTACAAACAAGAATTAATATTAATATTTACAAAGAATCAAATAGGTGTAAGTCGCTCACAATAGAGAACAACATCATATGTCACTTGTTTTTAGAGATGAAATTTTAGGGTCGGGTATAGCAATAAGTGTGACATGGAAAAAATAAAATAATAATGATAAGTAATATCTAAGTATATAATGTATAAATGTGTTTCTATTTAAATAAAATAAATTTTGGAGGCATTTTGTGGGAGAAGATGCATACAAACACATTTTCAATTTTTTATTTATCTTATTTCTACTATTTTTATTATATTTATAGAAATATGTTAGAATTTTATTTATATATTTAATTCCATTTATAAGTAAATGCACTCTATAATTATTTCTTGCTTCTTCTCTTTTATGTATTTGTACCAATTTTTTTGTTTCATTCTATCTAAAAAATTGCATTGCATAGAAGAGTACCTATATTTTAAAGAAAGACACATTGATGAATATTATATTTCTTCAGATTTGCTCAATCTAGCTAAAATTTCTAAATGTTTTGTTTTCTATAGATGAATCTCTTTAACATTTTCTTATTGATGAAGATTTGTTTGTTTCATATTTTCTCCTTATGCATAAATTTTTCAAATGTTTAATCTTCTACAAATGAATCTTTTTAACAATTTTTTATGAGGATTCACTCCATTCATATTTTCTCCATATAGATAAAGTTTCTAAATGTTTCATTTTATATAAAATTTTTGCAGCTGAAGCTTTGTGTTTTTTACAATTTTCTTTTAATGCTTGTATTTTTTGAAATTATGATTTTTTTTCTTTTTCCCAAACAAAGAATTACAAAATAAATATCTAATATAAAATATTTTTTATCTTTATGTTTTTAGACTTAATAACTTAATATAATAAATATTAGGATTTTTTAAAACATTTTCCACATTTTACCACATAATGAGATACTAATTTGTTTTTTATTTTCACTTTCCCTTTCATTATGTTTGATGAATATTACCTTTATTTTTATTTTTTTAATACATTTTATATTTCAAAAAATATTTAACATACATACATACACACACACACACACACATATAAAAGTAAATTTAGAATATTTTTTTCATTTTATTTTTAATTAATATGAAATTTTATTTTATTGTGCAATAGTGAACCATTAAAATCAAAGTGAAAATAGGTTGATTGACACATGTTATGTATAATATATTTTTAAGTATGGGTCCATTTTGAAAATAAAGTTTAGTTATTTTTAATTATTTTTTAATATAACTGCAATAGTTCATATTTAGAGTGGGTGTCCACCCACTCTATAAATATTTTAAGGTTGTATTCTTTTTTAATGTGAAGCTTAATTTACCAATAATGATAATAGGTTGAATGATACTAGTTAGGTCTAAGATATTTCTAAGGATGGATCTATTTTGAATATAGTACTTAGGTGTTAATTTTAACAAGTAACTTCAACAATATGTATAACTGACACTTATTTTCACTATAACAATAATAGTTCACATTTAGAGTGGTCAACCACCTGTTTCTAGAACATACTCAACTTGTATTAATTTTGAATGTAAAAATTAGATCTACAAAGAATGAAATTGAGATTTGAACCAATATAGACATAGTGTAAATAGATTGATTGATGCTTGCTAGGTTTAATATATTTTTTAAGATGAATTATTTTTTCTTTTTGTCTATAATAGTTAACATTTAGAGTGGGTTATCTCTAGTAACTTCCATAGATTGGATCCATTTTTAATGTGAATTTTAGATCTACTAATGAAGAACCTTTAGAAGAGAAGAATTACAATTATAGTGATAATAGGTCAGTTAGCCCTTATGAGGTTTAGGATATTTATATGGATAGATCCATTTTGAATATTAATCCTAGATGTAAGGTCTAATAAAAATTAATTTAAAAAACACATGTAAGTGACACTTGTTTTCACTATAATTGTAATAGTTTGATAGTGAGAATAGGTCAATTGACATTTGTTGGGTCTAAGACATTTCTAAGGATATATTTGTTGTGAAAAATGAAATATTTTCATATAAGTACATAATAAAAAAATAAATTCATATGTCATACTAATTTTTAATGTGAATCTTAGATCTAACTATAAATTAAATAAAAAATATATGGAATCCAATATTTGCACCTTTTTAATAGGATGGATAACACTGTATTCAGTATGCCTATAATTTAGAGTGGATGTCCATAAACTCTAAGAGCTTTCTCAATGTGGGTGATTTTATAATATAAATCTTGGTTCCTAAGGATAACAACAAATAAATTTTGTGAATCTTAGATATACCAACAAATTAATTTAAGATTTGAACAATTTTAGACGTAATGAGATTAGGTTGATTAACATTTTTATGGGTCTAAGACATTTCTAAGGATATATCTATTTTGAACAATGAAATATTTTCATATAAAAACATATTAAAAACATGTATTTGTATGTTGTACTCATTTTGAATGTGAATATTAGATATATCAATAAATTAAATAAAAAATATATGGAATCTATTATTTTCACCCTTTTGATAGGATGAATAATATTTCATTCATTATGCTTGCAACGTTTATAATTTAAAGTTGGTAGCCACCCATTATAAGAGATTTTTTAGTATGGATACATTTAGAATATAAATCTTAGATTTTAATATATCAAAAAAATACTTTTTTTGAAGCTTATATCTACCAACAAATGAATTCAAGATGTGAACCATCGTCAACATAGTGAGAATAGGTTGATTAACATTTGTTGGGTCTAAGAAATTTCTAAGGATCGATCTATTGTGAAGAATGAAATATTTTCCTATAAAGACATAACAAAAAAAATATATTCATAGGTTTTATTCATTTTAAATGTGAATCTTATATATTCTAAAAAAGTAAATAAACCACACATGGAATCCATTATTTGCAACATTTCAATAAGATGAGTAAGATTGTTTTAACTATGCATACAATATATATAATTTAGATTTAGAATCCACCCACTCTAATATATTTCATAGTATAGATGCATTTATAATATCAATCTTAGATCTTATTCATATCAACAATTAATTGTGTGAAGCTTCGATATACCAAAAAAGGAACTTAGTATGTGAGCCATTACAGACATAGTGATAACAAGTTGATTGACATTTGTTAGGTCTAAGACATTTCTTAGGCTGGATCCATATAAATATATTAAAAACATTTTTTTCTCTATGTTATCAATACATTGTTAGAGAAAAGGAAATAAAAATGAATTATTCCACATTAATTAACTTTTTAGCTGAGGTATAAGATTTCCTAAAACTTTTAGAATGAATAAAAAAATTGTCTCATTATCAAAATTATGTTGTCACTTGTGTACAAAGTCTTATATATGTAATTATATTATGTACATGTAGGTGGTATCAAAATTATATTTATTTTTATGTATAAATTCTTCATCCATGCAATTCTTTTCTAACTTTATATACTCACCATAACTATTCACTCCTTTTTTATTTTATGGCCATAATATCCACCACTTTTTGAGTTTACATTAATAACTCATGAAACTATCATAAATCATTGTAGTATTTATCTGAGAACCATATCTTACCAAATCACTCATCATTTTGACTCTCCCAATAAATTGAGCCATCAACAAATATATGTAGCTGGTGTGGCCAATTAAAGCCATCACTCCCCACAAATAAACAATTTAGTTGTTTAAATTAGATAAAACTAATAAATGTAAAAAAATTAATATTTATAAAGATGGATCCATTTTTAATATAAATCTTAGGTTATAGATCTAGCAATAATTATATTCAATAATACATGTAAGTGACACTTATTTTGAATATGCCTACAATAGTTCAAATTTAGAGTGAGTGGTCACCCATTTAATGGTGGATGTAGATGATTAAAAAGGTCGAATAACACTTATTTTACACTATCTTGTAATAGTTTACCTTTAGAGTGGGAAGGTTCCCACTTTAGGAACTTTCACATGTTTGATTCATTTTAAATGTGAATCTTAAGTCTACCTAAAAATGAATTCAAGATGTAAACCATTATAGACATAGTGAGGATAGGTCAATTGACATTTTTAGGTATAAAATATTTTTAAGGTTGGATCCCTTTTAAATATAAATCTTAGGTGTTAGATCTAATAATAACTAAATTCAACAATACATGTAAGTGACACTTTATTTCGACGAGCATGAAATAGTTCAAATTTAGAGTGGGTGACCACCCACTTAAAGATAATTAATACGTCATATTCATTTTTAATTTTAATGTTAGATATTCTAAAAAATAAATCAAAAAAGTTAACCATTGAAAGTGTTGTAAAAATAGGTTGATTGATGTTTTTTTGGTCTATGATATTTCTAAAGATGGAATCATTATAGATATAGTGTAAATATTTTTTAATCTATTTAGAAGGGGTGGATACCAAATATAAATGTTAAACATTGAAATGATTATTCAAATAGGTTTAAATCATAGTAGATTAGGTTTTTAAATAATTCAATAATATGATTGATATTTATTTTTCACTATGCCTGCAGTAGTTCACATTTAAAGTGGGCAATCACCCACCCTAAAAACTTTCATAGGTTGGATTCATTTAAAATGTGAAGATTATATTGACCAAAAAATAAATTAAAAATTAAATTTAAACCATTGCAAATAGTTTCTATATTTTTCAATTTGTTTAGAGGGTGGCTGCCCACTCTAAATGTGAACCATTATAGACATTGTTTAAATAAATGTCAATTGTAGTGGATGATGGATGTAAAAGATTAAATAGGATGATTGACACTTATTTTTTACTATACCTATAATGTTTCAAATTTATATTGGGTGGCATCCCACTCTAGGATCATTCATAGGTTGGATTCATTTTGAATAAGAAACTTAGGTCTACCAAGAAAGCAATTCAATAAGTGAACCATTGAAGGCATAGTCAAATTAGGTCAATTGACACTCATTGGGTCTAAGATATTCTCAATATGGATTCATTTTGAATATAAATATTTTGTGTTAGGTATACCAAAAAATAAATTTAACAATACATGTAAGTGATACTTGTTTACACTATGCTTACAAATTCACATTTAGAATGGGCAGCCACACACTATAAAAAATTTCACAAGTTGGATTAATTTTAAATACAAAGCTTAAATATAATGATAAATAAATTGAATAGTGAATTTGAACCATTTAAAACATAGTGTATATATTTTTCCATCTATTTGAGGGGTTGGATTCCCACTTTAAATGTGAACCATTGCAAAAATAGTGCACATATGTGTCAATCATAGTGGATGTGGGATTAAATGCCTCAATAGGATGATTGACACTTATTTTGAACTAAGCCTAAAATAATTCACATTTATAGTGGGTTTCATCCCTTTCTATAAACTTTTGTGTGTTTTATTCCTTTCAAATATGAAGCTTAGATCTACCAACAAATATATTTAGAAAATTTAATTTAATAGATTTAGAGTTAAAAATAAAATTAGGTAAGACATGTAATTTTTTTGTATGTTATTTTAAATTTTTAATCATTTAAAAAATATGAATGTTTAAATTTGTGCTTATTTTATTTTTAATAGACTTATTTTCATTATGCTTATAATGGTTCACATTGAATTTTAAGCTTAAGTATACCAAAAAAAAAATTCAATAAGTGAACAATTGAAGGCATAATAAAAATAAGTCAATTGACACTTGTCGGGTCTAAGATATTTATCAATATGGATTCATTTTAAATAAATATTAGGTGTTTTGTATACCAAAAACTAGTTCAAAAATACATGTAAGTGACACTTGTTTACACTATGCCTAAAACAATTCGCATTTAGAGTGGGCAGCCACACTCTAAATAGGAAACTTTCATAGGTTGGATTCATTTCTAATGTGAAACTTAAATCTAACAAAAGATAAATAAATTCTTAAATTTAAACTATTATATACATATTTTATATATTTTACAATTTATAGGAGGCCACCTCCCACTCTAAATATGAACCATTGCATGTATAGTGAAAATATGTGTAATCTAGTGAGTGTGTGATGTAAATGCTTTATTAGGATGATTGAAACTTATTTTTTGATATCTGTAATAGATCACATTTATAGTTAGTTGCCACCCTATTTAATAAATTTCATATGTTTTATTCATTTAAAATTTTAAGCTTTGATCCACTAAAAAATAAATTTATCAAAGTTAATTTAGCAGATTTAGAGTTAAAAATAAAACTTGGTAAGACATGTAGTTTTTTTGTATTTAGTTTTCAGTTTTGAGCATTTCACAACTATGGGTAAGATTAAAATTTGTTTTCTTTTCCATTTAAGAATTTTATTTTCACTATGCCTATAATGGTTCACATGTGTTGTTTAATTTAATTATTGGTAGATCTAAGCATCACATTCAAAATTAATATATCCTACAAAAGTTCCTAGAGTGCATAGACACACATTCTAATTATGAACAATAGCAGGCATAATGAAAACAAGTGTTAGTGGTCCTATTGAGTAATTTACATCCCACATATACTATTATTGACACATATTTTAAATATCTATTAATGTTTCACATTTAGAATGGGTGGTCTCCCCCTCTAAATAGATTGAAAAATTATACACTATGACTGCAATGGTGCACATGTATTATTGAATTTATTTATTGGTATACATAAGATATATATTATAAATGAATCCATCATGAGAAATATATTAAATTGGGTGGATTACCATTATAAATTATATCCATTATACACATATTGAAAATAATCTCGCTTATCCTATTGAAATAATGCATATAAGGGATTGCATGTATTATTTAATTACTTTGTTGTTAGATCTATGTTTCATATTCAAAATGAATCCAACCTAATAATGTTTTTGAAGTGGGAATATGCCAATTTTAAATGTGAATCACTCTATTTATAGTGAAAAAAAGTTTAACTTAAATTTATTATTGAGTTTAGTTGTTGTTAGACCTAACACCTAAGAATTGTATTTAAAATGTGAACCATTACAGGTATAGTTCAAACAAGTGTTAATTGTCCTATTTGCACTAAACCTAAAATGAATTACATATATTTTTAAATAAGGCTTCACATTTAGAGTTTCCTATATCAACATCATAAATGTTAATCTCTAATGGTATTTATGGACCCATGAAATATTGGCTATTATCCATTCTTCAAGACCTTAAATTAGCATTTGCAAGTGAAGTAGAAAGGCATACTTGAATGAATAAATGTTTTTTTTTTTTTTTTTTACTTGAAATAAATCTCATCCAAGAAATAATTAATTTTATAATTGGACCCACAATTAAATGAATCTCATCTACTAAGAAAACTTTGACTTGCTAGACAACTTTAAACATTGATTCCATCTACAAGACATAAACCATCCTAGTTCCTCAAACTTCTAATCACAATTTGACCTTTCTCTAAGACATTCAAATAATTTACAATTTGGCCTATCAAATCAACTACTTTCCATCCTAGACCTTTTTGAATTGATTCTCACCCCTGCCAAAAAAAAAGTGATCTCACTCCCATGAAAGATGTTATTAAACATACCCACTAAGACATTGGATCAACGATTAATGTAGTTAGATGGAACAATAAATGGATGTGTATGTTGCCTTGGTAACCATTTCATATTTTCCTATATCAACACCTTGAATGTGAATCTTTAATGGTGTTGATAGACTCTAAGGGGAAAATTAAATAACCCATGATTATTATACCATTTTGTCTTGCACTAATAATACCTACAATGGTTCACATGTATTGTTTGATTTAATTATTGGTATAGAAAGAATTCAAATTCAAAATGAATATAACTTATGAAATTTATTAAATTTGGTGTCCACTCACTATAAATGTGAACCATTGTAGCCATTGTGCAAAATAAGTTTCAATTATTTTATTTTTACTATGCTATGGTGAATAAATGTCCTATTTTTATTTGTATTTAGCCTAAATTTTTTTTTTTGTTGATATGTTTATTCTGATTTAGTGTCCTTATTTTAATTTTCAATTATTCTTTGGCATAAAACTCATAATTATGTGAAAAGTTAATTTACTTTCATGGTTGAAATTTTAAACTATATTTAAAAAGGATTGAACTCGATTAAGTTATACGAAAATAGGATAATTGATTCTTATTTTCATTATGCCTATAATGGCTCACATTGTAGGCATAATGAAAATAGATATACATTTTAGTGGTTGATGGATTCAAATGCTTCAATATGAACATTGACACTTATTTTATCTATACCTGCAATGGTTCTTAGTTAGTGTGGGTGGCCTACCACTATGATAAATTTCGTAGCTTGGATTCATTTTAAATGTGAAACTTAGGTCTACCAATAAATAAATTCAACAATATATGTGAACCCTTTCAAGGAATTATATAAATAATTTTAGGACTTGTTCCAAAGTCTTAACTATATTTTAGGTTTGTTAGGTAATAAATAAATTGTAAAAGGGGTATGCATATTTATTATAAATACACTCCCTTAAATAAACTTAGTTTTATTTTGTATTTTTTGTTAATAATAAACTACCTTATGGGTTGAATTCTCATAGATAGTTGGTTTTTACCAGTTATAAGGTGAAAATTTATATATTCATGTTTGATGTTGTAAAATGGTTAACAACATATTGGCACCCTTTGATATCTACCTATTTTTAATATTAATAAAATTCTTTTGGTATACCTACTATAGACATAAAATTACCCTATGGTAAATTTCATTTGTTGATGTTACTTGAATACTATTAGTGGTATCAGAGCATGGTAAAAGAGAGCGTGGTGAACTTGAGTAAAATAAGAGGTGAAAGACAAATTTATATGGTAAAAAAGAAGGCTTACATGAAATCATGTTTTTATTAATGATAAAGTTTATAGAAAACAAAATAAGGTATGCCCTTTAATCATAAATTGGTGTCAAAATTGAAAAATTATTCAAATATTTAATTTTTAGAATATATTAAAATTGCATATATCAAATCCTATGATTGGATATGTGATTAAATACATTTGAGAGTTTAATTTGTATGGATATATTACTATATAAAAACCAAAATAATAATCATGCTCCATTTAGAAGCTTGATCCTCCATTTAGAATCTTGTTAAATCATGTAGAAGCTTGTTGTTTAAACTAAAATCCTAAAATTATTCCTTAAAAGTACAAATCAGCCATTTGTAATCTTTATATATCTTTAAAAACCCTATGATAATGTGGTACATGCTCCAAAAAAAAAATTGAATAAATTTGATGAGTATTGTTATCTATTATGAGTCCCTATGTGCTAGAAATCTTATCTCAATTAACATGTGAAGCTTTTAAAAACATTTTTTGAGTTGTATAGATTAGTTTTCCTCTTGTACAGCCATCATAACATCCCATCCATTCCAAACATATATTTATGTATAAAATTATCTTTTGGTAACCTAAACCTGCTCAAAACATTAACTTGTACGACACAGTATAGTCTTGTATGATCCTATACAAAAGTGGAAAAATAAAAAAATATTTATAGGGTAGATATGAGATCCTATTTTAATATTGGAATTGGAATAATATATCAATAATAAACTTTAATTTATCAATGGTTTTATGATATAGTTTTATAAAAAGTTAGCGTTTGGGGGGTCCACCAACAAGAAGCTTTATCCTTTCCAGTTCAAATTTTTTTCACTGATGAAATAATTTTTTACATGGAAAACTATTTTATTTTACTTTAATAGAGAAAAATATCATTTTTAAATATAAATTTATCACTTAATGTCTTGTAAAGGCCCATAGAGCAATTGAAAAGGCTTGTTTTTTGTAAACCCTTGGAATCTATAAGTCCAGGGTTCAAATCTTCTTTTTGGTCAAAATTTTTATTTAGTCAATGTTTTTTTGGAGGAATATTCCATTGTTAGAATATTTTTATAACTAAAATGCATGCTTTGAAAATTGTAAAGGGCATAAATACTGTAAAAGAGTGATAAATAGTGGGAGAAAATGAATAAATATGTGTTTTTTTGGTGTAATAAGGTTATATATTTTTAGTGAAATAAGGATATATTTGGTGAAATAAGGGTGTAAATTTTTTTTTTGTGAGGTTAAGTGAAAAATAAATAAAAAATATTTCATTTATTCTACATGCACGTCAAGTTAAAAACCTTGTAGAAGTACTATTTTATGCTAAATGTTATTGTGAGTATGTTGATTTTTCATTTTTTACATTTACTTTCATTTCAAAATGCCCAAAATTAAAAATTTGCTTCCAGATAGTGATCATTTAAAAATTTCAAATTATTTTTATTAAAAATGATTAATGGAAGTGTCATTAGTATTCAATGAATTATGGGATGTTGTAAAGCATGAAAATCCTGTGTTGCCTACAAAATAGGCTAAATTTGATATTTTTAATATACGTGATTCTAAATCCTTAACTTTAATCAAGTGTTTTCACACTAAATATACTTAAATTAATATTGAACTCTACCCATAGTTACATTTCATGGAAGACTTTATCCGATTTATGTGATAAAAAACCCCAGCATAAAAAGATAAATATACATATGTAGTTTTTTACTTTGTCATTAGAGGAAGATGGGGATATAGGAGAGTACATGTCTAAGTTAAATAAGATTACTACTAAATATACTAAGGATGGGTTTGGTAAACTTGATGATGATCTCATTGTAACTACTACATTTAAATGGCTAACTATGTCTTATAGAAACTTTGTATAAATGCTTCATGTCTCTGACAAGAACAAGGCATAGTTTTTTATTAAATTGATGAATTGCTTATTCAATGTGACCTTTGTTCACCCAATAAATCCAATAAAATTGAGTAATCCCATGTTACAAATTCAAAGCCTAGTTCTTCTTCTTATAGTCAACACAACTATAGAGGGTAAAGTTATAGAGGGGGTAGAGGTTATAAAGAAGGAATATTTTAAAATAGAGGTAAAGGATATCATCATACTAACTATTTAAATCAATAATATATCCATTATCATTAAAATGATATGAGTGATAGAGGATGTGATCACTACTCATATAGAGGCATAGATCAAGGTATATCATACATTCAATGTCATAGATATGGAAAATTTGGTCACATTGCTTCTTAGTACATGATTACAAACTCAAAGGCCATAAAAAGTGACTAAGTATAACTATGCTCAATATGTAGACCATGAATATGATGAATCAGAGAATGTTTCTCATGAATCCACATTCATTTCTTTAGGTAAAATTTCTTATATGGAATATGAGGATTGAGATGAGTTCATAGATGTTTGGGTTTTAGATATAGGTGAAACCAAACACATAACATTTAGACAAGACTTCTTTTGGACTTTCAAAAAAGAATCTCTCTCTCTATTATCCTTGGTAGATAAGTCTATGCATAATCTATAAGGACTTGGGTCTATTCAAATTATTTTTCCTAATGGTTCTGTCAAATACTTAGAGAATGTTTGGTATGTTACCACATTTCAAAAACATATTCTTTCCTTAGTAAATATTCATAAGAATATTTATCAAATTATGATTGAAAATGGGCTCATTTATATTAACTTGGTCAAAAAAGGATACAAAAAAATGCATACAAGTTATGAAGATGGGAATTTGGTTTATTTTCATTGCAAATTACTTCTTCCCATAGTGGTACTTAGAATATTTGTTAATACAAGTATAAGTACAATGTCTACACAATGTTTTTGGCATTTACGATATGGAAATTTTAATGTTCTCTCTTTGGTATACTTATAATGATATGGTATGGTGAATGGTTTGAAAACTTTTTGAAAATATAGTATTCTTTGTGAATCATCTATTTTAGGCAAATAAAATAGGGAAAATTTTCCTAAGAATTCTTATTGGTTAGGTAACAGATGTTTGTAGTTAGTTCATAGTGATGTTTGTGATATGAAAAAATCATCCATTAGAGGGTGTAGGTATTTTTTGTAGTTTATTTATGATTTTTCTAGGATGAATTGGGTTTTTTTTATGAAAAAAATTTAGAGGTTTTCACTAATTTTGTTGAATGGTTACACTTAGTTGAAAAAGAAACAGGTTCAAAATTAGCTACTCTTCATTAGAATAATGGTGGTGATTATACTTTAAATTATTTTATTATTATTATTGGAAACATGGAATAAAATTAAAAATTATTAATTGTTATATCCACAGCAAAATGGAGTTTCAAAATGAATAAATATAAATTTAGAGGGCACATCTCAAGTTATGTTGCACTATAAATAGCTCACTGATAAGTTTTGGGTATAAACCATTGGTACTATAGTGTATTTGAGAAAAAATCCCATATAGATTCATTTTTGGGTAAAAATCCATATAAGTCTTGACATGGGTTTAAACCAAAACTTAAACACTTGAAATTTTTTGGATGTCTTTGCTTTGCTTTAGTTCCTGTTGAATACAAAACTAAGTTAGAACCTCAAAGTAGAAAAAATATTTTTCTTGGGAATTCAAAAACTAAAAATGGGTATCATTTGATTATAAAAGATATAGTAAATTTCATAATGATCAAGGATGTGATATTTTATGAATTTGGTAATATGAGAATTGTAGAGATTGACTCACAATTTGATAGGATAGAGAGCGAGATTCAAAAATGTGTTAAGGGATTGAGTAATGAAGCTAACTCGCATAGATTGTGGTATGAGACAAATATCCCTTACATTTCTCCTACTTCCTCAAGTATTTAAAAAAATAATTACTTAAAAAAATTTGAAAATTTTATAAGTCTTCCTCCAAATGGTGAACATGAAGAGAATTTTGGGATTCCTACTCTTAATAATTAACACAAGTATCCAAAATGGGATCAAAGTAATTTTTATGAATTGAAATAAAATGAATTTGGTAAAACAAGTACCAATATTTCTCATAAGTAGGTAAATTATGAAATGGTTGTAACTACTTTTTCCACTAAGACATCCACTTTTGAGGAAGCTTATACTGAACAAGTTTGGCAAAATGAGTATGATGCCATTCTTAACAATAATACTTGGGTTTTGCTTGATTCTTCTCTAAATTTTCAACCCATCAAATGAAAATGGGATTTTAGGTTAAACTATAAATCATATAGATCCATTCATAAACATAAGGCAAGGTTACAAAAGGTTATGTGTAACAAGAAGGCACTGATTATGAAGAAACATTTACACCAATTGCCAAATGGCACATTATTTTTATGGTTCTTTCCTTAGTATAAAAAAATAGTTTGAAAGTACATAAAATGGATGTAAAAATTACCTTTTTAATGGTTATTTTTAGGAATAATTTTATATGACACAACCCCAAGGTTTTGAGAAAGTGGGTGTTGCAGAACACAAAGTGTTTAAATTAAGCAAAGCTCTATATGGGATCAAACAAGCACCCAAGGCTTGGTATGAAAAAATGGATTCTTAATTTTATAAATTTGGATTTATATGTAGTTAATCTAATTATACTCTCTATATTCAAGTGTATGGAAATAAATTGGTAATTATTGTTCTTTATTTCATTAACTTTTTTATCATAGGAAATGATGAAAATTATAATAGGTCTATGAAGTAAAATATGGGTTTGAAATGATAGATCTTGGACTTATTCACTATTACTTTGGCATATAAGTTACTCAAAAATATCAAAGTATTTTTAATTACATAAAAGAAGTATATTTTTGAGCCATTAAATAGGTTTACTATGAATGATTGTAAACCTACCCTCACTTTAATGGAAAGTAACTTGAAATTGTCTAAAGATGATGGTAGTGAATTTTTTTATGGCACAAAATAATGAGATTTAGTGGGAGGTTTGATATACTTGATGACTACCAGGGTAGATATATCCTTTACAATTGGAATTTTATCTAGGTTTATGCATGAGCCTAGAGAAATTCATTGGCATGTAGCAAAAAGAGTACTTGATTACCTTTAGAGAATGAAAAAATATTTCCTTGAGTAATACCACAACAAGAACTTCAAACTTGTTGGATATTTTGATGCATATTTTGGTGAATTTGTGGATGATAGAGTTTCCACAATAAGGTGCATTATGTATATGGGTTCAGTTACCATTGCATGGTGTTACAAGAAGTAGGATATAGTGGAAAACTCATTAGCATAATCAAAATACATCACAACATGGGATGCTTCCATAGAAATTTTTTATTTATAGAGCATTCTTAATGATCTTCATATTTCTCAAATTATTCCTACATAGTTATACATTGATAATCAAAGTGCAATCAAGATTTCTTAAAAACTAGTATTTCATTCCAAAACAAAACACATGGATGTCAAATATCATTATTAGTGAATTTTGGTGTAAAATAAATAACTTGACCCAATATATTTCCAAACTACTTATCAGATAGTTGATATCTTCACAAAACCCCTTGATAAAATTAAACTTTAAAAATTCAAAAATGCTTGGCATGTGTCCAAAGAACTGACTTTGGATCATGGGGGAGTTTGTTAAGACTTGTTAAAAAGTCTTAACTATAGTTTAAGTCTGTTAGGTAATAAATAAATTATAAAATTGGCATGCATATTTATTATAAAAATACCTCATTAAATAAAATTATTTTGATTTTGTGTTTCATGCTAATAATAAACTACCTTACGGGTTGAATTCCCATAGATAGTTAGTTATAGAGTTAGTTGGTTTCTACTAGTCATAAGTTGAAAAATTATATATCCATGTTTGATTTTGTACAAGGGTTAATGACATATTTTCACCCTTTGATATGTACATATTTTGATTATAAATAAAATTCTTATGATCTACCTAATGTATACACAAGATGACCTAATGGTAAATTTCATTTGTTGATGTTACTCGAATACTATCAAATAAGAGTCAATTTTTTTAGAGTGGGTGGTTTCCCACTATAAATGTGAACCTCTAAAGGTATAATGAAAATTGTTCTAAATAGATTGACAACTACTTTCATTATGCATGTAATGGTTCACATGTATTGTTTAATTTCATTATTGATTAAACAAGGCTTCACATTCAAACTGAATTAACCCTTGATTTCATGTCTAAAATGGTTCAAAATTTATATATAGTGAAAATAAATCTATGTTGTTACTAGTGGTTTACGAATGTAAATACTTCAATAAGAGCATTGACACTTATTTAAATTATTCCTATAATGGTTCTCACTAGTGTGGGTTGCTAACCACTCTGATAACTTTCATGTCTTCAATTCATTTTAAATGTGATGCTTAGGTATACCAATAAATAAATTCAAAAATATATGTGAACACTTTCAAATAATACTAAAAATAAGAGTCAATCTATTCAAACTGGGTGGTCACCCACTTTGAATGTGAACCATTACATGTATAATTCAAATGGATGTAAAAATATTGACACCTACTTACACTATGTATGTATTATTGAATTTTAGTTTTGGTAGATCAAGGCTTCACATTCAAAATGAATTCATCATTCAAAATTTATTAGAGTGGAAAGCCACCCACTCCAAATGTGAACCATTGTAGACATAGTGAAAAATAAGTGTCAATCATCCTATTGAAGATTTTACATCCATAATCCACTATGATTGAAACCTATCTACACTAAAAATGCCTTAAATAGTTTAAATGTATTATTGAATTTCATTATTGATAGAAAAATACTTCACATTCAAAATGAATTCAACCAATGAAATTTCTTAGAGTGGTCAACCACCCTCTTAAAATTTGAGCCATTGCATACATATTGTAAATAAGTGTCAATCCTCCTATTTTAGGAGAGAAAACATCACCACCGTATTGCACACATAATTAGATATAATCAGATATTCCATAAATTATATTGAATAAAAAAACTTCTTGATAAAATGATTATAATTTTAAAATCAATTGTTTGAATACAAAATTGGGTAGCACCTCCCAAAAAAAATAAGAGTGGGAAAGAAAGTAAAAGAAAAATTTAGAAATAGATGACTAGTCCATAATGTGTTTGTAGAGAAAAAATGAGACTACCTATTTTCAATGAAATCCATCAAATAAATAGAGGTTTTAGATTCAAAGGGATGGAGTTTTCCCTCTAAAACACCTAGCTACCACCATTAATGCACCTAGTTTCCTCCTCTTATTTCCAAATCCCATCACTTTTACTATTTATCTACAAAACAATGCCCAAAACAAGTCAAAAAAGTGAACTAAAGATCCTAAATAGTAAATATAACACTAAAACACAAATAGGTTTTTCCACAAGTAGAATCAAACAAAATTAGAGACACCATTATGTCTAGGGTGGAACCAACTTTTTAGAAACATGAAAGGTTTTTATTTTTGAACCTAGATCAAAATTTATCACCAAAAAATAAAAGGTTACTAAAAATGGACTCTACATACCTTTTTGATATTTTTAGGGGTCTCAGTTTATGTTTAAGCATTACTACTTATTTTTAAAAATTTAATAATCCTATTGTTAATTAGGATTCTAAAGCCTAATTAGCATTAATAAATGCATTTATAATCATACATACCTATTTTGGTCATTTAAATTTGAATAACATTGGCACTTATTGGTAGGAAATCAGTTTTTAAAAAGCCAAAGGCCATATACCTAGTTGGGAGTTTAGGGGATCAAAAACCTAAGCAAAGCATCATTGGGGTTCTTAAGGGGGAAAAATTAATTATCATTGGTCAGGGAATTTAAGGGTCAAAACCTTGATGAAACCATGTTAAGGGTTTATGGGGTCAATTATTCTAAAATGATTCATCAAAGTTTTGGTAGGGCAAAAGCTAGAATAGGAGTAGGTAGTCAGGTTTTCAAGGGGCCAAACCCTGTTGGGATTACCATCAGCTAATTAGGGGATAAAACCCTAAAATAGAAAGGCTCAGGAGCTTGGGATCCTCAATGACCTAGTTAATACCCAGGCCTAAATCAACACTAAAATATGTTTCCTCCCTAGATATATAACCAATTTGGAAATAAATCCTAAAATACACTAGAAACTCACCCTCAAAAAGTATGATAACTCCTATATACTAATCATAACTTTAGTTTTGATTAAAAAAAAACTTAATAAAGCATTCCCCAAGCCTTATTAGGGTTTCAAAACTTGATTAGGTATGTGGATCAAAAGACTCAAAACAACTTAAGAAAATTTATATGAAAAAACTTTATTAAGTTAGGGCAAGACTAAAATGAAAAGATAGACCAAATCAAAGAAATTTACAAGTTTTTCACTTGGATAGGAAATATATTTTTATTATAGTATGATGATATAGAATTAATTATAAGGAAAAGTTCTAAAAATTAAACTCGATTGAATGGACCTAGTGGATAAGATGGAATAGTTTTAAAAGTTGAAATGGTATAGAAACCAAAATGATCTGTTGGGTAAAATGAGAGACCTTAGTAAGCTATAGAACATGTGTGTTATAGACATAGTAAGTGAGATAAGTGTCCCAAAAATGTGTTTCCATTCAAAGAGTAAAACATGAAACTTATCAAAATGAACAAGGTATAAATGATAGGGTAGGTCTCAAAGATATAATAGGCATGTAAGTCAAAGTGATTCACCAAAGCAACTTTAAAGGGTTAAGAGAGCAAACAAGAAAGAATTCCAAGTGATTAGAGATGTAGTAAAACTTTGTTTCAGGATAAAGTGTTATATATGAACCTTTACCACTCATACTTGGTTTTTATAATGGGACAAGTTTTGAGATCCAAAAGGGAACAAAAATAGAAATGACCTCCTAGAGTAGGCTAAGAGAGATATGAGAGATAAGAGATCTAGGAGGGACAAGAGAGCCATGTTTTAAAGGTAAATTGGGGGATCATTACTCCACTTTTATGCTAAGTGTAAAATATAATTTGACTCACATGGATATGGTCATTCTAATGATGATGGTTTCAAGTCTTGGTTTAAAATGAAAAATGATAAGTTCCACCAAGTTAACTTAAGATGTTGATACCAATAAACCATGAGCACAAGTGGGAGTAGAGAAAAAGGCTAAAAAGAGTGGTTGTTTGATTCTTGGAATAATTATGGCATGTAGTGAAATAAACAAAAAATGAAAACTCTATTAGAAAATACTCATAAGTATTTTAAAATGATGAAAACATGTTTATGAACCCAAAATATCTAATTAATACTATGAATGGAACATGAATGGATTTGAGAGAGGAGATGACATGAGTAGATAAAATACAAAATCAAATATTCTCATTGACTAGGTGTGTGAAAATGAGATAAATTACCACATTTTAGAACCTATAAGGACTAGCTACTATAGATCTAATCATCAGGCCAATGAATCCTACCTTGAGAATGCTTACCTAGACATTGTTCAACCATCATAATAATGTATATATCCCCAATTGAGTTGCCTTTGATCCCACTCAAGGCCTTGATCCATTGCCAACCATATTGGAAATCATGTGGTGGAGTTGCCTAAATCACCCAAAAGTGAGTTTTTTTAGATATTGACTTTTCTTTTCTTGATTTATCTTTTATCTTTCTTGTTTTACATATTAATTCTTGGTTGGA
Organism: Torreya grandis; assembly: GCA_037957365.1. Taxonomy (NCBI): domain Eukaryota; kingdom Viridiplantae; phylum Streptophyta; class Pinopsida; order Cupressales; family Taxaceae; genus Torreya; species Torreya grandis. The sequence continues at coordinate 2,548,362 of JARHVA010000536.1, read as the reverse complement.
TACCATTATAGCAAGTGAAAGGTATAACTATAGATTTTCACCCTATATCTTCACTATAACAAGTTTATCCAAGCAAACCCAAAAACCATTAAGATGTGAATTTTGTGCTTAACTTTGATAGAAGGTCTTCATTGACTAAATAATTTTACCCAAACTTAACTAACTCAAAAAAATTTAGAACACATATGATATCCAAACCTTTGAAATTAATTTGAAAATATAATATAAATTTTCAAACTATTTAAAGTACTTATGCACTAGAATGACATCCAAGCTACCTACATACATGCTTTTATTTTTTTCATTTATTTTGACCAATAAGGAAGCCTACAAGGAAAAATAGGTGGATCAGACCAAAAAGAGTCAAGCAACAAGGTCAAACCAATAATTAAAAGTGAGAAAATAAGTAAAATAAAACTAAACTAATATTAAAGGAGGAAAAAAAATTTGAAACAAAGTGGGTAAGGGAAAGGAAATGTAATTACATTAAGTTTTTAGGCTAATGCATGCTTGGAATCAAGAATTTAGGGAAATGTCCATCTATGAGCAATAAGACATCCCTACTAGTTAGATACTTGATACATAACACATTTTCATTTAGGAATTTGAGAAGATCGATAGAGATCTTATTATGGGGACAACATGTACTTATGTTTATGCTAACCTCTACACTCATGAAGACTATCCCAAATATTCATATTTATACTTTTTATATATAACTCAATAAAATTAAAAATTTTAAAATTATATATACTTATAGTTAATTTAAGAAAACACTTGGGATAGGTTTGGATAAATACATATGACCATATATTGAATTGTGATGAGGGGTAGGGGTGGGTATCAACACATACCACGGAGACTTGCCTACCTAACATTGAAAAGATATGTTATTTTTGTTAGTTGATTGGTAAATCCTTTGTTAGATGTTATTTAACTGAAATTAATGCTATAACAACATCATATTTATCATCTTCATCATCCATAAGGATTATAAATGGTTCTTCCCAAGTCAAGGATCTTATGAACTTGTCATATATGGTATAAGTATATGGGGAATTACACTAGATCAAGGTTTCTGTACCTCTGACTTCCGTCAGTCTCATTTATTCAGTACTAGGGAATCGATGCTAATAATAATGCATTTTTATCTTGGTTTTTCACACTATCAAGAGGAGCACATGACTACTTAAATCATATTCTTTAGGTTAATCAAAGTGATTTAACTCTAATTATGAGGATAACAACTAAATTTTATTCTTTTTTCAACCTATCATTGGTAACATACTAGATTTTATCTTTAGCGGTGAGGACTATTATGACTTCAGCATTCAAGGTCATGCTAATTAGATAAAAGGTAGGGTTTTCTGAAGGTGAGAGATCTTCCATTTTGCACTCATTGAATTAAATTTCTTCAAAGGGAAAAATAATTTCATCATTATTTTCATCTATTTCATTTATTTCCAATGATGGGATAGATGTCAAACTATTACAAATGATTTATTTATAATCTTGAGTCAAGTTTACAAGTGTAAGTATATTGGTATATGACAATGATGTCTCATATGCATATCATGCATCCTCTTTATCCAACTATTCCAACTCTTTTAATTCTTAATATGGTTCATTATAAGAGATGTCTAATTCTTCTTCTTATGTGGGTAGCTCACCATTATTCTAATTTTTGGCCAATAGTTTGCCTAAAATAATTGTTATTTATTAATCATCAAACTCATCCTCATTACTAATCTTAGATATCATTTCATTCTTATAGAATGGTGCATTGTCAGTTAATAAGACTATTTCAACATTTGTCTTATTTCCATATATATAAATGCCAAATTGTGAACTTTGGATTGTAGTCTCATAGGTCATTTCATGCATTTATTATTGGGGATATCTTGTAATAAATGGAATTTGATTGATTATATTCTTGAGGCAATGCTTCATTATAATATGTAGAATGGACAACAAGCTGACTTATAGGCAAGTGGATCAAAGTATTTTGGGTGTAAACACCTAGTTTCCTAAGCAAATAAAATAGATCCACATAATACTTATGTGGCATTGATTGTTGTTTAACTATGAAAGCCTCTTGGTAAGTCAACATTAGAGATGTGAGAGTGGATGGTTTCCTCTAAATGAACATAGTAGTTAGGGGATCTAATGTTTTGAGATAAAATTTGATATCCACAACTTCTATTTAAAATAATGGGTCTTTAAACCTCATTTATAACTAGTGAGAGTGAATGTTGAATGTGTTAATGGATTCATTGGGCTCCCTATGAGCTATAAAAAATTGGTATTATAGGTAAATAGGGTCAATGGGCATACTAAAATGGTTTTTAAATAAGTTTTTGAATATATCCCATGAGGTAATGCATCCATATAGAAAGATGAGATATTAGATGTATGCTTACCTATCCAAAGAGCAAGGAAACAAATAGTAACCAATGTCTTCATGTTAGTTTGGGTCCTAATTATGGCATACTTGAATGTTTGAATATATTATTATATTTTCCAAATCCAACCATGTATATATTTTCTATATAATTCATCAATATCTTTGGGCAAGTCATGAGCATCCTTGGAATGTTCATAGGGTAGACATATGCACCTAGCCACGTGAAATCTATAGGTGGGTCTAGAATTTATATTTATAATTTTAGGACCTATAAATTCACTTTGGAAAAGCTCTAAGGTTTTCAAGTTTTATTTTTTTTTCTAATATTTCATTTGTAGTTTTGACTCTCCTAGCACTGAAAAATGTCGGTATGTGTTTTAAGCATGCAATAGACTAGGAAAAGCATAAAAGAGAGTGCGAGAAGTTAAAAACTAATGATAATGCTAAAATATTTTAATATAGAAATCATAGTGCCATAAATGTTTATGGAAACATTGGCATGTGCCAATAATAACCATTCTCATCTTAGTGACTTACCTCTCTTGAAAGGGGATTCTAGGTAATCTCTCAAAGACTTATCTACCTAGTCTAGGTGTACTAATCTTCATTCAGTGCTCATTGTGACCATTCCATTTCAATAGGAATTTATTGATTTAAATTATCTTATATTTTTAATGTGATTTTTAGTAGGTTTTGGGTACTTGAACAATTTAAAACAAGAATGCTAATTTTTTGTTCTTTTATTAAGTTTCATGTAGGTGATGAAAATAGATAAACATGCATTCATTATGATTTTCCCCAATTTCAAATTAATAGTTTAGGATTTTGTTTGGTGTTTATGTAATTGATTTATTTACTCATTCATTCCTTAGATTATTATTCAACAATACAATACAAGATAATGGAAAATACACTTAAGCAATCAAGATAGACCTAAGAAACAAATTGCATACATTCAAATTCTAAACTAATAGTTGATAAAGAAAGAGAAAAGGGAAAAGAAAGAGAAATCCTAGTGGAAAATTGATCCAAATATAGAATCATTCTAAAAACTAATCCCCATTTTACTATCCTTTACATAACCATAGTGGAAACCAATGCTAAAATTTGAGGGATGTAAATCCAAGAGGAGAGACAACATCACCCATTTTTTGCATGTATAAGTGATGTGAATCAAATATTACACAAATTGTATTAAATAAAAATATTGCTTGATAGCATGAATATAATTTTATAATAAATTATTTGAGTAAAAAATTGGGAAACATCTCCTCAAGGAAACAAAAGGGGGAGATAAAATAAAAGAAAAATGTAGAAATAGATGACTTGTTCACAATGTCTTTGTAGAAAAAAATGAGCCAACCTATTTTTAATGAAATTCATCTAATAAATAGAGGTTGCATCTTATAAGGGAGAGATTTTTAACTCAAAAAACACCAAACTACTACCATTAATGAAACCATACTCTTCTTCTTTCCAAATCCCATCAATTTCACTATTCACCCACAAAACAAGGCCAAAAAAAGTCAAATAGATGAATTAAAGATCCTGAATAGTAAATATGACACTAAAATGAAAATAGGTTTTTTCATAGGTAGAATCAAGCAAAATTAGAGACACCATTGCATCTAGGGTGAAACTAGATTTTTTTCAATGTGAATGGTTTTGATTTTTAACACCTAGATCAAAAGTTATTACCAAAAAATGGAAGGTTACTCAAAAATGGATTCTATAGACTTGTTTGAGATTTTCAAGTGCCTTAGTGAATGTTTAAGTGTCATTATTCATTTTTGAAAATTTTAATAATCATAGTTTTAATCAAGATTTTTAAGTTCAAATAAAACTAGGGCATTCCTTTATAAGTCTACATACCTATTCAGGTCATTTACCTCTGAATATCATTGGCACTTATTGGTGGGAAACCAAATTTTGAAAATCCTAAAGTCCATAGACCTAGTTAGGAGTTTAAGGGCTCAAAATCCCAAGTAAAAAATCATCAAGGTTTTAAAGGGGTAAAACCCTATTTAACATTAGTTGAGGAATCAAGAGGTTAAAACCCTAATTAAATTGCATTAGGGATTTAGGGGGTCAATTCCCCAAAATGCTCTATCAAAGATTTGGTAAGGAAAAAACCCACATAAAATGGGTGTAGGTAGTTGGGTTTCTATGGGATCAAAACCCCATCAAGATTGTCATTGATAAATTAAGGTGTAAAACCTTGAAACACAAAGTCTCAAGAACCTAAGATCCTTAATGACCTAATCAAGTCCTAGGCCCTTATCAAGACTATGAGATTCTCCCTTCCTATATGCAGACCTATTCTTGAAATAAATCACAGAATGCATTACAAACTTGCCCTAAAAAAGTTTGTTGACACCTATAGACCAAATAAGAACTTTAGTTTTGATTAACAAAGGAACTTGGAAAAACACTCCCTAAAACCTATTTGGGAATTCAAATCTTGATTAGGTATAGGGATCAAAAGAATTAAAAAGAAACTTAGGCAAATTTGTATGAAAAACTAGATTAGGTAAGGGTAAGACCAAAATCATGAGATAGACCAAATAAAATAAGTTTGTAAGTTGTTCACTTGAAGAGGTAGGACTTTGTGAGTATGATGCAAAGATATAGAAGAAATTATGGGGAGAAGTGTCCAACATGAAACTTTCTTGAATGGTCCTAGTGGATAATATGGAGTAGGTTATAGAAGTTAAAATGCCATGAAAATGAAAATGACCCACAAAGGTAAAATGAAAGACCTAAGAAAACAAGAGAACATATGTGTTATAAACTTGATAAGTAAGATAAGTGTTTCCAAAAAGTGTTTCTACTTAAATATTAAAACATGAAACTTATTCACATAATAGAGGCATACAAGATAGGGTAGGTATTGGTGGTCCAATAGGCATGGAAATCAAATTGACTCCCTAAAGCAACATCAAATGGATAAGAGAGAAAGTAGGCAAGAATGCCAAGCAAGTGGAGGTGTAGCAAAACTCCCTTTCATGACCAAGTGTTATATATGAACCTTTACCACTTAGACTTGGTTGTCATAATGGGATAGGTTTCAAGAGCCCAAAGATCATGAAAATTGAAATAAACTCATGGATAAGGATAAGAGAGCTAGGAGATCTAAGGGATCCAGGTTTCAAATGTAAATTGGGAGGTCATAACTAAAGTTTTATGTTAAGTGTAAAATACAAAGTTGACTCACAAAAACATGATATTTATAATAGTGATGATTTCAAGTTCTAGTTTAACATGTAAAATAATATAAGATACTAAGGAAACTTAAGGTATTGAGATAAATGAATCATGAGCACAAGCAGGAGTAGATAAAAAGGACAAAAAATGAGATTCCTTGATTCTTATAAGAATTAGGACATGTTTTTCAAGAAATAACAATACCCACTATGACATGGGATTAGGGCCTAATGTAGTTATATGGAATAATAAATTTATGTTTATGTTGGTTTAGTCACCAGTTCTTACATTCAATATTATGAGTTGATTATATCAACACTATAAATGTGAATCTCTTATGGTTTTTATGGACTCTGAGGGGGAAAATAAGAATCCCATGAGTAGTATACCATGTTGACTTGGTCATCATTTCATACATTTGATATTTAGAGTTTTTTATATCAACACCCTAAATTTTAATCTTTAATGGTGTTAATGGACTCTATGGTAAAAAATAAAGAACACATGAGTAGTATACCTAACTTGATTCTCGGCCCCACTAAAAAAATGCTTTAATCATATGATTTTGAAATATATTTTCTTTCATTACCACTATAACATGAGATTGAGGCTTGATGTAGTTATATAGAATAATAAATTGATGTGCATGTTGTCTTAATAACCATTTCCTCTATTTAATATTTAAAGTTGCCTATATCAAAACCCTAAAAGTGAATATTTAGTGGTGTTGTTGGAATCCAAGTGAAAAATTAAATAACCTATGAGTAGTAGACAATGTTCACTTGGCCATCATTTTCTATATTAGAGATTTAGAGTTGATTATATCAACATCTTGAGTGTGAATCTCTTGTGGATTTGATAGACTTGATGGGTAAGACTAAATAACATGAGTAGTCTACATAATTATATTCTCATATCACATAAAAATGTTTTAATTCATGCTTTTGAAATAGTTTTCTATACATACAGGCTATGACATGTAATTAAGGTGTGATGAAGTTTTGTAGAATAATAAATTAATGTGTATATTGGCTTACTCATCATTTACTACATTTGAGATTTGGATTTTCTTATATAAACACCCTGAATGTGAATCTCTAATAATGTTTATGGACTACAAGGTGAATTAATGAACCTTTGAGTAGCATACAGAGCTCATTCTCACCCATACCAAAATAAATTAAGCTTGCACTCATGAAATAGGTTACCATACATATCTAATACAATATGGGATCATGGATTAATGTAGTTATATGTAATAATAGATTAATTTATATGTTGGATTCATCATCATTTATTAAATCTGAGTTTAAAATTTCCCTATATCAACACCTTTAATGTAAATCACTAATAGTGTTGATGGATTCCAAGGGAAAACTAAATAACCAATGAATAGTAGACCTAGATTGATTCTCATCCTTAAAAAAATATGTTTTAAGCTCATGCCTATGAAATAGGATGCCATACATACCCATTATGACATGGTATTAGGGTCTGATATAGTTCTATGAAATAATAAATCAATTACAACTTAAGGTATATATTAAGCATATACTCAGCCATGTTTATTAAATGATGAAGTGAGAGCAAGGTTAAAAGCTAACAAACCTTATAAGATCAACTACAAACCCCTATAGAGATATATATGATTAACAAAGAAGCCATAAAAGGTATCTCCATAGGTTCACACCTAAAAGAGGATGCGACACTAATTAACATGAAAACTCCTTCAAGTCTTGCTTGAGTATTTTTAATGTTCAACACAAATACATAGCTTGAATCCTTTTTCAATTTACATTTCAAGATGTTTTTTATATATGGTTATCAAACCTACACATGAGAGTTATTTTAATGGTTATTCCATTCTAGGACACATTTTTGGTTCTTTTCACGATGTCAAAGGTATACCTTCACATTTAAAGTGTTAATAGAACATCAATATTATACAATGTCATGATCTATCCATACATATTATAAAAAAATTTAGTAAATGTTATGATAGGATAATTATGATTTATATTCATACTATAAAATTGTTAGTATAAAATAATTTGATCAATATGTCATTTTGAGTCACCTAGTAACCATTTGGGTTCATATATGAAGTTTCACAATTTTCAAGGTGTCCAAGTGTCCTATTTTTCTTCCCAACATCCAAGATGTTATATTCCCTATTAGGAATGTCATTGGGACAGATATAGCTTTGTAGAGAAACATGTGCTTGCAATAGTGAGAGGTTTGAAGAAATTTGGGCACATAGTCTCCAATAGTAAAATCATACTCATAACTAAAGATATGTGGTATTATTCTTTCTATCTTGAGCTTCACCTAAATCTCTCATAAATTTTCACTTGAGCCAAGGATAGATTGATGTCCTGACAAGCTGACCTAAGGTAAGTACTCCTCACCTTATAATTCTTATTTATTTACTTTGGTGGATATATTATATTGGAATGTTTTATCTTCCATGTTTAGATTATCTTATGCTTGTTAATATATTTTTATCTTATAGTATTATATTAAATTTACATATATTAGTGGGTTTTATTAACCTTGAGGGTTTCTAACATATTTAATATGTTTCATGATCTTATATGGTTGCATATGCTTTACTAGATGTTCATGTTTGTATGAATGGTTCACGTATGCTTAAGTAAAATTGAATGAATATTTTGAAGACACTAATTCACCACCCCCTCCCCTCTTAGTTATTTTTCTTCAAATAATTGGTATTAGATCCTGGTCCTTTGAATCAAGTCTAAAATCTTGAAGGTGTTCATTAAAAGCACAAGATGTCTAGTGATCAAAAAGAAAAAGATAACAATTATTTGAAGAAAAATAACTTAGAAAAAAGATGTCTTGTTCATTCAAAGCACAAGATGTCTAAAAAATATGCAATATCTGAGTACCGTTCATTGGTAGTGGAGATAAAAAGGACTGTTGGCACATTTTCAATCTCAACTTCTTCATGCTGTGTATCTTTTGGCTTATTGTCAACCATTAATTGGCAAAGGCCTCTACCTTTGAATAGCTTTGTCAGCTTGATATCCAAATCAAATTCTTGGATCTTTGCAATCCAATTACCTCTCTTTGTGCCAAACTCCTGCTGAGTTAATATATATTTGACTGTACTATCAGGAACTAAGGTAGTAGTATGTGAATTCAAAATATAGAAGCGAAAGTATTTGACTGCTTTTACCAGTGTATAGGCATGCTTCTCTATATTCGAATACTTCATTTCACGAGTTTTCAGAGAGTACTCATTTTTCATGACAACTTTATACTTGTTTCAAAATACTCTAGAAAAGATTCAATATATCTTAACTTGTATGAAGGATTAAATATTTCACCAGTGTTATAAAACAATTTTTCCATGTAGCACATATATTCATCTATCCTTGTCATGTCACATAATTGTGCTTTCATGAATTTAGACTTACTGGCTTCCTTCTCATTATCAAGTATGCCTACAAATTTTGATAATAATGCATTACATAATGTAAAAACTCGCTGATCATGAGAATAAATGGTAGTGTGAAATGATTCACCACATGCATCCCACCATTTTTGATGACAACTTTATACTTGTTTCAAAATACTCTATGAAAGGAGGTTTGGGATGCCATTAATAATATTCAAGAGAGTGCATGGTTTGTAATTGTTTTATATAAGAAAAAAAAAAGATAAAGAGATATTATAGACTTCTATCATTTATTGATAAAGCAATATTGAGAGATAGTTGTGTTTTATACAAAAGAGGGGTTGGTGCTAAAAAACCTTTGTAAGGGTTGGTACTCCTATGGGTTGGTGATTAGAAATAGTTGTTGTATTGGTGCTTGGCAAAGGGGTTTGTACTCCTACAAGTTGGTGCTTGTGAACTTTGTAATTTGAGTTGGTGCTCATTCATATACTTGAGATTATTCTCCATGGTTTTCCCATATTGGGTTTCCAAATAAAAATTTGATGTATATCTCTCTCTTGTGTGGTGCATGTTATTGTTTTACCAACACATAGGCATGCTTCTCCATATACAAATACTTCATTTCATGAGTTTTCAGAGAGTAAACCCAATAATCTCAAGTATATGAATGAGCACCAACTCAAATTATAAAGTTCACAAGCACCAACTTGTGAGAGTACAAACCCCTTTGCCAAGCACCAATACAACAACTATTTATTCTCATGTGATGTGTGCATGGTTTACACATGGATTTAAATACCTAAGTAGGAAGATAATCTCGCTTGTTGTGATTCAATTGTGTAGTTTAGTGAATATGAAAACATAGGATCTAGTTAGGATTATTTCATATTTTTGCTTTACTAGAGTCTTTAGAACCTACTCTAGTGATAAATAAATCAATAAATAAATAATGGATATGGATGAGCCACTATAATTGACTCACCTTTTTCATAAGTATGTATGTGCTCAATAGAAATGCATTATTTAGGTGGTACTATTTTAAGAATGCCTTTGATTTCATTTTATCATTTTTCAAAATTTAAAATGTTCATCATCGATAGACATTGTTAATAAAGTCTCATTATATATATATATATATATATATATATATATATATATATATATATATATATATATATATATATATATATATATATATATATATATATATATATGTAGGGTTATATATTTATATATATATATATATATATATATATATATATATATATAATTTCTCCTATATCACATGTACTAGATTTTAAAATATGAGTGTGAAATATACTTTTTATCCTATTACTAACATATTAAAAGACTTAAAAAGTTATCTCATATTGAAATAACTTTCATTCTTATTAATGGGAAACTTATATTAGCTACAAAAATTACAACATTATATACAATATTAAAGGTAAATGAAGGCACACATTTCCATTTTATTTAATTTTAGGTATTTCAACATTTTTTTTAATTATGGTCTTTTGTGTTGCTATATTTCTATCACAATATACCTAATTTAAATTTTAAGGGGATTATGGAGTTTAAAACCCTAGGTTTTTAAAGGGTCTAATTATATTAAATCAAGGAATGAATGTTTAATAAATACAACCACTATTTTTTGTAAGAATTGACCTAATTTAATATTTCCAAAAATAATAATGAATGACACAAATAAGTAGGTTTGGGATGCCATTAATAATATTCAAGAGAGTGCATGGTTTGTAATTATTTTATATAAGAAAAAAAAGAGAAGATAAAGAGATATTATAGACTTTTTTCATTCAAAACTCTATAAAATTAATAATATCATTAATTATAACCACTTGATATTTAGGAGAAATTTTGATCTAGTTGTAACCACTAAAGCCATCCAAAAAGGCAAAATATTTTTTTTCTTACTAGTGTGTCTAGCACATGATCAATGAATGGTAGAAGAAAATGATCTTTTCTGGTTATTTTATTAAGTTCCTTGTAATCTATGTAAAAATTTCACTCCCCATTTTTATTTATTACTATTATCAATCGTGAAACCCATTCACTATCTGAGATGAGATATATAAATCCAGCAGTCAAGAGTTCTACTTTGACTATTTATCTAAGATCTGAATTCATCCTACATTGTAGTTATATGATTAGTTAGCACTCCTCTTTTATATAGATGTGATGTGTGCATGTTTCTAGGATAATTCTTTTTATATCATAAAAAAAGTTCCATAAGATTCACAAAACACTTTCCTATTTTCATAACAAAATAAATAGTTGGTTCATGGAATTAGTTATAGGTTTAAGGTAACAAACCTCAACAATACCCATTTCTTATAGACATAACTTTACATGGTTATATAAGAAAATAAAAGGGATAACACACTAATTATTTGTTTTGGAGAACAAGAAACCACATGTCTTCATGTACAATATTTGTCAATTCCTTCAATTATACACCTAATTCTCTAATAATGCATCCTTATTTCTATATCAATTACAAGTAATTTCCTCTCTATGTCACACTTAATTTTATCTCTCTACCTATTATGGACCATAAATTTTAAGATACCTTCATTATTAATATTAAATTATATCAATTACAAGTAATTTCCTCTCTATGTCACCCCTTTGCCAAGTACCAATACAACAACTATTTCTGATCACCAACCCATAGGAGTACCAACCCCTTACAAAGGTTTTTGAGCACCAACCCCTCTTCTGTATAAAACACAACTATCTCTCAATATTGATTTATCAATAAATAATAAAAGTCTATAATATCTCTTTATCTTCTCTTTTTTTTCTTATATAAAACAATTACAAACCATGCACTCTCTTGAATATTATTAATGGCATCCCAAATCAACAACTTATTAAGTCTTTTAATATGTTAGTAATAGGATAAAAAGTATATTTCACACTCATATTTTAAAATATAGTACATGTGATATAGGAGAAATTATAAATATATGAATGTATGTATGTGTGTGTGTGTGTGTGTGTGTGTGTGTGTGTGTGTGTGTGTACATACATACATACATACATACATATATATATATATATATATGTATATGTGTACATATATATATATAGATATATATGTATATATATACATATACATATATATATAGATATATATATATATGTATATATATATATATATATGTGTGTATATATATATATACATATATATATATATATATACATATACATATACATATACATATATATATATACACACCCATATACATATACATATACATATACATATACATATATATATATATATATATATATATATAATTTCTCCTATATCACATGTACTAGATTTTAAAATATGAGTGTGAAATATACTTTTTATCCTATTACTAACATATTAAAAGACTTAAAAAGTTATCTCATATTGGATTAAACATGTGTTGTAGGAATGAAATAAAATCCTAATAAAATTTAAGGTGACTTTAGAGGGGAAATTAAATGGTCCAAATTTATATTGTGTATTTAAATCAATTAACGTTCTCTCTATCTCTCTCCATCTCTATAATAATCTATGAAAGGAGGTTTGGGATGCCATTAATAATATTCAAGAGAGTGCATGGTTTGTAATTGTTTTATATAAGAAAAATAAGAGAACATAAAGAGATATTATAGACTTTTATCATTTATTGATAAAGCAATATTGAGAGATAGTTGTGTTTTATACAGAAGAGGGGTTGGTGCTTAAAAACCTTTGTAAGGGGTTGGTACTCCTATGGGTTGGTGAACAGAAATAGTTGTTGTATTGGTGCTTGGCAAAGGGGTTTGTATTCCTACAAGTTGGTGCTTGTGAACTTTGTAATTTTAGTTGGTGCTCATTCATATACTTGAGATTATTCTCCATGGTTTTCCCATATTGGGTTTCCAAATAAAAATTTGATGTCTATCTCTCTCTTGTGTGGTGCATGTTATTGTTTTAGTATATTATCTAAAAGGTTATAGCCCAATTGGTGACGATGATGGTTACTTATATCCATCTACCAAGGTACAAATCTCTCTAGATATTTAATACAGAGAGTCAAACAGAAAATATCAAGATTATGTCCTAGGTGATTTTGATGATCTAGATGCCCCCTAGTCATAGTTGTTAAACCAAGGAGCTCACTGATTTAGATGTACACTTACTCAGCATTGTAATTTTCTATATGTTAGAAATATGGGCAAAGATATCAACATTATGTCTTAATGGCTTTAAACTTTAAATAGTTAGGTGAGGTTAATTGATTTGGTTCAAGGTTGGTTTTAGTTGGTTGATAGTTGCAAGATAGAGGGTGAGTCTCAGAGATTATTGGTTTATAGGTTGATTGCTCAGATGGTCAAGAGGTTGAGGATTGTTTACATGCTATAAAAATAAAACTTAATAAATTGGAACAATGACAAAATACTTAGTTGATAGCTTGATAAAGAGATATTATAGACTTTATCATTCAAAACTCTATAAAATAATTCATCTATTGCATTATGTCTTAATGGATTTAAACTTTAAATAGTTAGGTGAGGTTAATTGATTTGGTTCAAGGTTGGTTTTAGTTGGTTGATAGTTGCAAGATAGAGGGTGAGTCTCAGAGATGATTGGTTTATAGGTTGATTGCTTAGATGGTCAAGAGGTTGGGGATTGTGTACATGCTATAAAAATAAAATTAAATAACTTGGAACAATGACAAAATACTTAGTTGATAGCTTGATAAAGAAGAAGTCCATTGATGGAGATTGCTAGTGATGATTATTGATGCTGATGATGATTGATGTTGATTGATTGACAAAAGAGTACTCATATGTACTCTTTTGGCATGGCATAGCCATCCTAAATCATCTAAAGTCCTATTAGAATCATCTATGTTGGGGATATAACAGGAAAATTATCTATTGATAGTTTTATCTTGTTGATCTTGTGCTCAAAGAAAATTGAAAGAATACAAATGTTGATTAGGAAAAAATTCCCATAATCATTAGAGGAATACATACCTTGAATGTATCTATGTATGTCCAAAGAGTAAAATATTTCATTATAAATGACTATTCATTTATAATCATGAGGTTTTAACACATTTTAAATATATTAGGGTTAATTAACTCACTTAGGTTAGATTTAAACCCATTATAATACTTAACTACATGATAAATCACCTTGAGTTGGGGTTAATTTCTAAACGTAGTAAGTATGCCTACACACATCAAAAAAATCAATTGGGGTTAATTTGCTTCACTGATATCATTTCCCTATCTAGACAAAAGGATATCATTTCCCTATCTAGGCACTTCAGAATCTGAGTAGAGCCCTCTTAGATATTACACCATGTGTACCATACTCTATCTATAGGCTAAAAAATTAAATTAGGGTCATAAAATCCCCATTTAGAGCATATATAATACCATGCCTCCCTTTTTCCAACTATCCAATGCATTGGTGGGTGGCCACCATTTAAAGTCACCACATAAGACCTAATGGGCATCAGGGAGGTCATCCACAATCCATCATCATAAATGAGTACACTAACTCATTTATGATGTGAATTAATTCACTCACTTAGGTTAGGTTTAAACCCATTATAATACTTAACTACATGATAACTCACCTTGAGTTGGGGTTAATTTCATTGGAGAAAAATGATCCATCTAGATAATATGTGGGCTAACTATGTCAAGAACAATGCATTATCATCCCTATGGTTAAAAACATTATTTTCTAGAATTATTATAATTTCACTTAGTCCACATATCAATTTTAGTTGTGTTTAAAAATAATTTACAGGTTTTATACTCAGGTTTTATATAAAAAAATTCTCAAATTGGGGGTATCATGTGGTTACACAAGTTTTTTCTCAAAAAAATCATTTGATATTACTTATTCAAAAGATCAACTGATCTTTGAACAAAATTCACTAAACTTAGAAAAGCTACTATAAATTCATAAAGATTTAGCTAAAATTCCACCTTCTAGCACTAATTTTTTCCCCTATTGATGCACCTAGATGTATTATTAGGTTCATATAGTGTGTAAGAAATACTTATAATTTATATATTCAAAGAATCCATTACATGAGTTGATGGTGGTGATCTTCTTAAGATTTGTGGTGGAGTAGCAACCAAGCTAAATGACTATTTCACAAAATGAACATGTAAATGGTTGTTGGAATAAATTGTGGTCCTAAATATTTATGAAGATGAAAGTGATCTAATCTAAGTCTCATGAATTATGTCTAGCCCCATTTAAACTAATTGAAGTTAACTGGAGATAATTTCTCCACTCCTCATGCATGTAAGCAGTTAGCTGCAGTTAAGCAATCAATTAGTTTAAGTAGTTAACATTAAGTTAGTATAGTGTTTAAGAAATACTTATAATTTAAGTACTTTTCTACCTTATTTAACTTGATTTAAATTCTTATTTTGAAATTAAACTAATTAAAAATCTAAACTAGTTAATCATCAAAACTAAGAGTTAAAATTAATTTCATTAGGTGGTGGAATATGTGATCAATACTTAGATCAATTTTAAACCTTTTGAAAACCTTTATTTATTATCAAATCTATATGATATTTATGAGAACAAAATTTGTAATGGCCCAAATTTATTGGAATTATCTGCTTGGGAGAACTAAGCAAACTCCAACCACCTTAATCCAAGATTCCTAATGCCAACAATGTGGGAACCAGATTATAACAGTCCTCAAAAGAAAGAATAAAATTATATCAATATCCACATGTGGCCAAAGAATATGAATGGGACTCTCAAAGTACATCCACTCTCAATTGTAAAGGATTAGGGTGAGAAGAACACTAGGAGTTCTAACTCACAACTATAATGACATAAAAAAAATTAGCAGAGGTAAACCCATTTTAAAAAATAATCCATGAGCAGTCGAGATACAGGTCTAGTTTAGAAAGTCTCTGATACCTGTAGAACAAAATTAAACCCTAGTTTTTTAACCACAACATGAAAATTCTAAAACTTGCGATATAAGAGACACCAGGTGAAACATATGACAAATAGGCCTAGCAATATATAAAATCTTGCAGACTGCACTATAAGTGAAAAAACCCATCAAGTCCCAATCTATCTAAGTACATGCCTTAGAGGGTACAATGGGAAAGGGGTCAATAACATTAATCATTATATTGAAATAAAATAGTTATTATAACACCATATTCATTTTATGGAAGGAATAAATCCATATCATAAGCCTCTTCGAGGGGGCAACCTCTTATTAGAGCAAGCTCTAATTACAAATGACTTATTGGATGCCTAACACTAACATATACCCTTTTATTTATACTAATTCTCATATACACAACTCCTTACTCTTATGCATGTGGTACTAAACCAATATTCACTATTCTATTAGTTATTCAAGCTACATGAGTAGTTTTTCATCACCTATATTAATATCAATACTTCTCGTGCAATAGTGGATTGTGTCATATCCTACATTTACCACCTTGAGGTATTGGTTGACTTTTGGTTATGTTTTTTTAGCACTTTGCAATGATATGTTAGATTATTATTGCATTTTATTGTTTTACTATCTCATATCTTAGTCTTCTGCACAAATGAATCACAACAAGCGAGATTATCTTTGTACTTAGAACCACAACCTTTACATCCATTCATACTTTTAGAGTGTTCAAGGATGTTACAAAATAATAAAACTCAAAGAGATGAATATCCTTTGCTAAGAATTCCTCAAGGCTTACTCTGCAAGACAAGAATCCATTAGGAGCAGAAGATATTCTAATACCTGAGTCTTGTACATAACTTCCATGTAATTGAAACACAACAAGTAGGCATTTACTCCTACTAAAACCAACAAAGTGGATTCCTCTATCATCCACTCTAGTAGGATAGGATTTGGTTGGGAATCCTATATCTATCCCAAACAAAACTAACTTGAAGTGAGTAGGGTCGTTCACAAATTTAAACTTTGACATAGTATTTTATAGTCAAACACTACTAAATGTATATGAGCTAACAGTCAAAGCTGACAATAACTTGATAGATACTGGGAAGCTTCCTCCTTGATTTCCCATGCTGATGTTCTTAGAGATATCAATACCTCTACAAGAAGTAGTCCTAAGCACTTCATAGGTTCTTCCTTCCATGTATGTATACCTACCTACTAAATCGAGTGTGTCATCTTCATCTTTTTAATCTATGGAGATGAACAACATGAAGAGAATCCTGCAAAACTTCTCAAACAAGATCATAAATAAAATCAAATTTGTGAAGGACCCTACTCACTTCAAGGAAAAAATAGGTATAACTTATCTTGTTTATTATTTTTTATCTATTTATTTACCTTCATTATAATGTTATGTATTACTAATATATTTATATTAAATTATATAATATTAATAATATAAAGATAATAATGAAGGTAAATAAATAGATAAAAAATAGCTATAGGAAATACTTGTTTGAAATTAAGAATAGAAGGAATAGAGAGAATAGAGGAGGTTAAATTGGATTCAATATTTTTCACCTGCATAAGTATCTAATGCATCCACTCCTTAACTACAATCTACCTAGCCAAGAACTCATCATGATAACTTTATTTCTTACTCAACTTTTATTGATGGAGATAAGCTTGATAAGTAAGCTCTTTCTATTACATATTATACTCTTACTCTCGTTTAAAATCCATATTCTATCTCTAATAATCAATCCATATATCAATAATGCTAAATCAAAAAATTTTAAAGTGAAAGAATTAAAATCAGTAGTTGTACTTCATTCAAAACCTATTACCATAAGAGACAATCAATCACAATGATACAAACTAATAGAGACAATCATTATCACATAGAACCAAATAAAACAAATAAAACAATCACCTATTCCAAAAATTGATTGGGAAAAAAGTGAAGAAGAGAGAATTGAAGTCAAGACTCTTCCAGTAACAAGGAGAACTGAAAAGTGGCTGAGAGAGTGACAAATGGGAGGAGCTCAAAATATATTCTCCCAACAATGTACAACAATAATTGAATTTCCATTCCCAATAAGCTCATCTAACCAGCCTATTACTATCTGTGATGTAGGCACATACAAGTTAAAAATTGGAAGGGACCCTGTCATCAAATAATCTAAGAAGGCCCTTGTAATTACCATGCCTCCTTGTGTCACCACAATTAAATCACAACAAGCAAGATTAATATCAAGGATATATATTTTTGGTCACCTAGGATTTTAAAATCAAGTAAGGGGAGAGCATACACCTTTCAAGATATTGTAAACATTAATAAATAGGAAGTTAATTTAAGAGATTATCCAACCAAGAATGTATCTAGGTATGTATAAATGGGTATATATATATACATATACATATATATATATATATATATATATATATATATATATATATATATATATATATATATATATATACAAGACTTTAGAATGTTTTGACTATGTTTTATGCATGAGGAGTGGAGAAATTATCTCCAGTCAACTTCGGTTAGTTTAAATGGGGATAGACATAATTCATGAGACTTAGATCAAATCACTTTCATCTTCATAAATATTTAGGACCACAATTTATCCCAACAACCATTTACATGTTCATTTTGTGAAATAGTCATTTAGCTTGGTTGCTACTCCACCACAGATCTTAGGAAAATCACCACCATCAACTCATGTAATGAATTCTTTGAATATATAAATTATAAGTATTTCTTACACACTAAATGAACCTAATAATACATCTAAGTGCATCAATAGGGGAAAAAATACTGCTAGAAGGTGGAATTTTAGCTAAATCTTTATGAATTTGTAGTAGCTTTTCTAAGTAAGGGAAAAAACTATGTCAAAGTTCAAATTTGTTAAGGACCCTACTCACTTTGGGAAAAGTTTTTCTTCTATAATAGAGAGATATCTCTTGTATAAAATGAGAGATTACAATATATAGCAGCAAAGAAAGACTTGGTGCTTTATTTCATAAAATAGCTCATGATGCATTTAATGCCTTGAATGCATTTAAAATTTTGTGAAGGGGCCATGCTAGAACAGGGTATCAGCCTTAACTTTGGCATGTTAATTCTTCTCAAATTTCCTCTCCAAAGTATGGGCCACCTGGTCCTCTTCAAGATATTTATACAACTATCCATTTCACTTTTACTCGATGAAGAAAAATAGGCCACACCTTTGAGTTCTTGAACTCTCTGATGTCCACTTGGTGGACTATTCCACCTATTGGAATAACTCTTAAGTAGATATTTTGATTTTTAATATATATGAGTTGGTTTTGAGTTACCTAGGGGGTTGGATCCTCCTTACAATTTGGTGCTTGTTAAAGGACTAGTTGAGTTGTTTCTTGATTATTTAGGGGTTGGTGCTTTTTATAGGGATGGTGTCTCACTAAAAGTTTGATTCATTTATTATAGGACTATATTCCAAGATATGTATTATTTGGTTAATAGGGTTTACCATATATATTCTATGTTCTCATATTGTTTTCTTTCATATATGCTCATGTATGCATTAACTAATGTATGTATGTGAATGAATGCTTCATGGATGTTATGTGAAATTAAAGGATTGTTTTAAGGAAAATTATTCAACCCCCCTTAATAGATATAATTTGAACATTTAGTATCAGATCAGGTCCGTTGAAGAAAGTATAATAACCTAAAGGAGATTCTAAACAATTGAAGATGGCTAGTCAAGCACAAGGTTTTTTTTTATACAATCAGTTATTATTTGTTTAATGGATCCAATTATTCCTTTCTAAGTGTCAAGATGAGGACATATATAATTTCTCAAGGTCATGATGTTTGGAAATAAGTACCCCTAAAATCTTAGAAACAATATTTGATATGGAAAATGATAAGGCTGTGGGGACAACGGGAACATGGGAACAAGGTCGGGGCTATGTAGGGAGTACACCTAATTTTAGGACTAATCATTACAACCTTGCAAACCATGGGAGCACACGTAATTGCAAGAGGAATAACCCCAACCATGTGAATAGTATAAGTCCTATAGATTCATCCTTGCATAACCAATAAAAAGATTTATTGCTTAATTATGCTTGTAGGTGTCACTTATAGTGCAGTCTACAAGATTTTATATATTGCCAGGCCTATTTGTCATTTGTTGCACCCAGTGTCTCTTATATCACAAGTTTTAACATTTTCATGTTGTGGTTAAAAAAACTAGGGTTTAATTTTGTTTCACAGGTATCAGAGACTTTCTAAACTAGACCTGCATCTTGGCTACTCATGGATTATTTTTTAAAATGGGTTTACCTCTGCTAATTTTTTTATGTCATTATAGTTGTGAGTTACAGCTCCTAGTGTTCTTCTCACCCTAATCCTTTACAATTGAGAGTGGATATACTTTGAGAGTCCCATTCATCTTCTTTGGCCACATGTGGATATTGATATAATTTTATTCTTTCTTTTGAGGACTGTTATAATCTGGTTCCCACATTGTTAGCATTAGGAATCTTGGATTAAGGTGGTTGGAGTTTGCTTAGTTCTCCCAAGTAGATAATTCCAATAAATTTGGGCCATTAAAAATTTTGTTCTCATAAATATCATCTAGATTTGATAATAAATAAAGGTTTTCAAAAGGTTTAAAATTGATCTAAGTATTGATCACATATTCCACCACCTAGTGAAATTAATTTTAACTCTTAGTTTCGATGATTAACTAGTTTATATTTTTAATTAGTTTAATTTCAAAATAAGATTTTAAATCAAGTTAAATAAGGTATAAAATTACTTAAATTATAAGTATTTCTAAGATTGTAGGATTTTATGGACATGAGGGAGACTTCTTAGACTCACTGGGATTATTTTTTGTTACTATTTAAGTGTATTAAGTGGATGATAACACATGGTGTGTGTGTGTGTATATATATATTATTTAGGATTCTCAAAGAACTCAAAAACCATCAAGATAATAAATTTATATGCTGGTTTGGTCATCCATCATCATTTAGTACACTAGTATTTAGAGTTTCCAAATCAACACCTTAAATGTGAATCTTTAAAGGTGTTGATGGAATCTAGGGGAAATTAAATAACCCATAAGTAGTATACCCAATCCATTATTTTATTTGGCTTGAAATACTTCTCATCCTATAAATTTTTACCTTAGAAAGTGTGTGTGTATTTATCTCTTTTATATTTAGTTACAGGTAGTGAGTGAGAAGTGATTTTTTGAGATTGAGTAGTCATGGCACATAGACATATGCATACCTCAATGTTCATTTATAAATTAATTTTTATGAAATAAAATCATAAATGAGGACTAGATGGATATGTTGGTGTAGATAAAACATTAAAACAATAAAATCATAGTAGCTTTATATCAGCATTTATCTATCATTACCAGAGAGGCCATGGGAGGACATAATATTGGATTTCATTCTTGGGATACAAATAAATAAAAGAGGTAATACCTCATTGTTTTTAAAAAATTCTTAGAAAGGGACAAGATAAATAAGTGGTATTTTATTTTTATTACTACAAATCAATAAATAAAATTATAAAAATAAGGCATTTTCAAATTGTGTATGGTTATAGCATTATAAATATTTGGGAGTTGAGAGACACCATTGAAATGAATATGAAGAGTGTTGAAGAGGAATACTATTAAGTGTGCATGAAAATATAGGTACATATGGAATTGAAGAAGAGGTAGGAGAAGAGAATAATGGGTTACAAATAATTTTCATATCACAATTTATCTTAGGTATGATCTCATGCCGAAATAGTTTTCAATCATGTGTGTGTGTGTGAAATAGGCTACCATACATACCCACTACAACATGGGATCAAGTCCCAATGTAATTATATGGGGTGATTAAATAAATTAATATGGAATAATGTTCTTCTAAAAAGTATTTAGTAATAATTTTTGGAATGGGTGGCCAACCACTTTAAAGTATTTAATATTATTATTTATACAAAAATGGGCTAAATTTGACATATATTTAAACAACATTTCCCTATAGATAATTTTTTGTTATACCTATGACCTAATATCTATATTCTAAATGCATCCATCTTGATAAATCTATTAGAATGGGTAGTTATCCACTCTCAATTATATCCATTTTAGGCATACTTTAAATAATCTTACATGTCCTATTGAAATAATGCATATAATGGATTGCATGTATGATTTAATTACTTTTTTGTTTGATCTAGGTTTTGTATGCAAAATGAATCCAACCTAATAATGGTCTTGGAATGGGTAGATGTCAATTGTAAATGTGAACAAATCTAATTATAGTGAAAACAAGTTTCACTTAAATTTATTATTGAATTTATTTGTTGTTATACTTGATACCTAAACATTATATTCAAAATATGAACCATTGTAAGTATATTGAAAACAAGTGTCACTTGTCCTATTTATGATAAAATTTAAATTTATTACATGTATTATTAAATATATTAATTTTTAGACATAACACTTTCACAAGTTGTTTTCATTTTAAATTGTAAACTTAGGTTTCCCAACAAATAAATTCATCAATATATATATATGAAACAATTTAGTAAATGCTAGAAATAAGTGTCAATATATGTAGAGTGGGTGGCCACCCACTCTAAATGTGATCCATTACATGTATAATGTAAATGTATGTAAACATATTGACATATATTTACACTATGGATGCAACGGTTCACATGTATTGTTGAAATTCATTGTTAGTAGAACAAGGAATCACATTCAAAATGAATTCAACTTGAAAAAGTTCTTAGAGTGGGTGACCACCCACTCTAAATTTGAACCATTGTATAAATAATGAAAATAAGTGTCAATCATATAATTTCAAGAAATTACAACCCTCATCCACTAACATTCACACTTACTTTCAGTAATAATGCATGAAATGGTTCACATTATTGTTTAATTTCATTGTTGGTAGAATAAGGCTTCACATTTAGAGTTGCCTATATAAACACCCTAAATGTGAATCTCTAATGGTATTGCTGTACCCATGATTAGTAAATCCTATACATTCTTCAAGACCTTAAATTAACATTTTCAAGTGAAGTATAAAGGCATGCTTGAATGCCTCAATGCATTTTTTATTATTTTAATTGAAATACATCTCACCCAATAAATAATTTATTTTATAATTAGACCACACTCTCTAACAATTAAGTGAATCTCATCCATAGTGAAAACTATGATTTTATGTACAACTTCACATTGCTTCCATCTCCAAGACATAGACCATCCCATTTCTCCCATTTCTTTATCATAATTTGAACTTTCTCAAAGACATTCAAATTAGTTGAAATTTCACATGTCAAATAAACTAATTTTCATCTTAGACCTTTCTAACTTAATTCTCACCCCCACCCAAAAAAAGTTTTAATACTATTTCCATGAAATAGGTTTCCATACTTACCCACTATGCCATTAGATGAGGGATTGATGTAGTTTTATGGAATAGTAAATTTATGTGTATGTTGGCTTGGTCACCATTTTAAATTTGCCTATATAAACACCATGAATATGAATTTATAATGGTGTCAATTTAATCCAAGGGGTAAATTAATTAACCCATGACTAGTATAACATTTTTACTTGTATTAATAATGTCTGCAATGGTTCACATGTATTTTTTAATTTCATTGTTGGTAGAACAAAGATTCAAATTTAAAATGAATATGGCTTATGAAAGTTATTAAATTTGGAGGTCACCCATTCTGAATGTGAACCATTACAAGCATAGAGAAAAATAAGTGTCAATTATCTTATTTTAAATATGTTATGGTGAATAAATGTCCTATTTTTATTTGTATTTCAATTAATAAATGTTTGTTCTAATTTGGTTCCCTATTTTTAATTTTCAATTATTATTTGGCATAAAGCTCATAATTGTGTTAAAATGGAATTTAATTTAATAGTTTTAAGTTTCAACTATATATGTCAAAAGGCTTGAACCTAGTTGAGTTATGAAAAATAAGATAATCAACACTTGTTTTCATTATTCCTGCAATGGTTCACATTATAGGCATATGAAAACAAGTCAAAATCATAGTGTTTTATGGATTTAAATGTTTTAATATGATAATTGACACTTATTTTATATATTCCTATAATATTCCTCAATTAGTGTGGGTAGTTTACAACTTTAATAAAATTTTCACCTTGGATTCATTTTGAATGTGAAGCTTAGGTCTACCAACATATAAATTCAATAATATGTGTGAACCCTTTCAATTACTTATGTAAATAAGAGTTAATTATTTCTAGAGTGGGTGGTTGCCCACTCTAAATGTGAACATTTGAAGGTATAATTAAAATAGTTGTAAATAGATTGACACATAATTTCACTATGTATGCAATGGCTCATGTGTATTTTTGAATTTAATTATTGATAAAATAAATCTTCACATTCAAAATTAATTCACCCATGTTTGATTGTATACAATGGTTCACATTGTAGGTATTATGCAAATAAGTCTAAATTATTACTAGTGCTTGATGTATGTAAATGTTTTAATCGGATCATTGATACTTCTTCATGTTTTTCCTATAATGGTTATCATTTAGTGAGGGATGCCACCCACTCTAACAAATTTAAATTATTGGATTCATTTTAAATGTGATGCTTAAGTCTACCAACAAATAAATTCAACAATATATGTGAACCCTTTCAAATAATACTTTAAAATAGAGTCAATATGTTTAAAGTGGGAAGTCACCCACTCTAAATGTGAGCCATTCTAGTAGGTATAATGCAAATGGATGTAAACATATTGACATCTACTTGTACTATTCATAAAATGGTTCACATATTTTATTAAGTTTAATTATTTGTAGAATAACACTTCACATTAAAAATGAATTCACCCTTCAAAATTTCCTAGAGTGGGCCACCACCCACTCCAAATGTGAACCATTAAAGAGAATGAAAAATAAGTGTCAATCATCCTATTTAAGATTTTTAATCCATCATCCACTAATATTAATGCCTACTTTCACTGATGATTCCTAAAATGGTTTACATGTATTATTGCATTTAATTATTGATATAACAATGCTTCACATTCAAAATGAATTCAACCAACAAAAGCTATTAGAGTGGTTGACCACCCAATCCAAATGTGAACCATTACATACATAGTGAAAATAAGTGTCAATCCTTCTATTTTAAGCAATTTTACCCCTCATCCACTATGATTCACACCTGATTACACTAATTAGGCCTACAATGGTTCACATGTATTG
Source organism: Torreya grandis (assembly GCA_037957365.1). NCBI lineage: Eukaryota > Viridiplantae > Streptophyta > Pinopsida > Cupressales > Taxaceae > Torreya > Torreya grandis. The sequence continues at coordinate 2,523,081 of JARHVA010000536.1, read as the reverse complement.
TTTAATTTCATTATCAGTAGAATAAGGCTTCACATTCAGATTTGTCTATATCAACACCCTAAATGCAAATCTATAATTATATTTATGGGCACATGAGTAGTAGACCCTATCCATTCTTCAAGACCTTAAATTAGCATTTTCAAGTGAATTATAAAGACATACTTGAATGCCAAAATATGTTTTTATTATTTAACTTGAACTACATCTCATCTAAGACATAATTTAAAAAATTATAATGATCCCACACTCTCCAAAAATTAAGAAAAAACTATGATTTTTTGTACAATTTTGCATTGCTTTCATATATATGACATAGACTATCCTATTTATTTGATTTATTTAATGTAATCATAACTTTCACAAAGAAATTCAAATCAATCACAATTTCACCTATCAAATCAACTACTTTCCATCCTAGACCTTTTTAACTTGATTCTCACGCTCACCAAAAAAATGTTTCAAGATCATGACTATGAAAAAAACTACCACATACTCACTACTACACAAGATTAGAGCTTGATGTAATTCTAGGGAGAAATAAATTTATGTGTATGTTGTCTTGTTCACCATTTCCTATAATCAATATTTTGAGTTACCTATATTAACACTATGAATGTGAATCTCTAATGGTATCAATGGACTCCAAGGGGAAAATGAAATAACCCATAGTAATATACCATTTTGGATTGAACTAATAATGCCTATAATGGTGCACATGTATTTTTTAATTTCATTATTTGTAAAATAAGGCTTCACATTCATAAATTAATCCTACCTATGGAAATTATTAAATTTAGCATTCATTCACTCTAAATGTGAGCCATTACATGCATAGTGAAAAATAAGTGTCAATCATCTTATTTTCACTATTTTATGGTTAATAAGTGTCTTATTTTTCTTTGTCTTTCACTTAATAAATATTTTTATTGTTGCTATGCTTGTTCTTATTTGGTTCCCTATTTTTAATTTTTAATTATTATTTGGCATAAAACTCATAATTATGTGAAAATGTAATTTACTATCATTGTTACAAGTTATAACCATATATGCCAAAAGGATTAAACCCAATTGAGTTATGAAAAAATGGGATGATTGATATTTTTTTGCACTATGACTTTAATGGCTCACATTGTAGGCATAGTGAAAATAGGTCTACATCATAGTGGTTGATGGATGTAAATGCTTTAATATGAGCATTGACACTTATTTTTGCTATGCCTATAATGGCTCTCATTTAGTGTGGATGGCCTACCACTCTAAGAAATTTTGTACCTTAGATTCATTTTAAATGTGAATCTTAGGTCTACTAATAAATATAATCAATAATATGTGTGAACCCTTTCAATGAATTTTGTAAACAAGAGTCAATGTTTTTAGACTATGTGGTTTCCCACTCTATATTTAAACCTTTGAAGTTATAATGGAAAGTTTTGTAAAAAATTTGACACATACTTACACTATGAATTCAATGATTCACATGTATTGTTAAATTTAATTATTGATAGCAAAGGATTCACATTCAAAATTAATTTAGCCTTGTTTTATTGTCTATAATGGTTTACATTATAGGTATAGTATAAATAGGTTTACATTGTTACTAGTGTTTGATGAATCCAAATTATTCAATAGGAATATTTAAAAATATTCAAATTATTCCTAAAATGGTTCTCATTTATTTTGGGATGCCACCCACTCTAATAACTTTCAAAAACTTGATTCTTTTTAAATGTGATGCTTAAGTATATCAATAAATGAATTTAACAATGTATGTGATCCCTTTCAAAAATATTGAAAATAAGTTTCAATTTATTTAGAGTCAACAAACACCCACTATAAATGTGAATAATTTTAGGTATAATACAAATGGATGTAAATATATTGACACTTGATTACACTATGCATGCAATGGTTACCATGTGTTATTGAATTTCATTATTGATAGAGCAAGGATTCACATTCAAAATGAATTCATGTTATGAAATTTATTAAAGTGGGTGACCATTCCCTCTAAATGTGAACCATTACACACATAGTAAAAAATAAGAGTCAATTTTCCTATTGATGTTTTTCCATACATCATCATCTACAATTTACACCTACTTACACTAGTAGTTCCTATAATGGTTTAAATGTATTTTTGAATTTTAATTATTGGTATAAAAACACTTCACATTCAAAATGAATTCAACCAATAAAAGTTCTTAGAGTGGTAAACCACCTTCTCCAAATGTGAACCATTGCATAAATATTGAAAACAAGTGTCCATCTTCTTATTTGAAGTAATTTCATCTCTCATCCACTACCACTCATAAGTGATTACACTAATAATGTATAAAATGGTTCACATGTATTATTTACTTTCATTATTGGTAGAATAAGGATTCACATTCAGAATTTCATATATCAACACCATGAATGTGAATTTATAATGGTATTGATGTACCTAGGATTAGAAGACCATATCCATTCTTCAAGACCTTAAATTAGAATTTTAAATTGAATTAGAAATGCATACTTGAATGATTCAATATGTTTTTCTTATTTTATTGGAACTATATCTTATCCAAGACATAATAAAAATAAATTGAATGGTCCCATACTCTCCAATAATCAAATGAAGCTCATACACATTAAAAACTAAGAATTTTTATACAAGTTTACATTGCTTACATATACAAGACATATACCATCCAATTTATTTATTTATTTTAATGTAATTTTACGTTTAATAAATATATTCAAATCATTTACAATTTTCACTTATCAAATCAACTACTTCCTATCTTGGACCTTTTTTACTTGATTATCGTACCCATGAAAATTTGTTTTAAGCTCATGCTCATGAAAAAATACCACATAAACACTATGATATATGATCAAGGCCTGATTTATTTATATGGAACAATAAATTGATGCATATGTTAGCTTGGTCACCATTTCCTACATTCAATATTCTAAGTTGCCTATATCACCAGTATGAATGTGAATCTATAACGGTGTTGATGGACTCCAAGTGGAAAATTAAAGAACCTATTGGTGTGGGTTTTATAAACACTAAGGAACCTTATGAGTTATCCTATATAACTTTAGTATTGGTAAAAAAATATTAATTACAAGTCATGATTTTTAGGGTATTAATTTTTGTAAAAAATATAGTGGTGGAACAATAGTGAGCAGAGCATTTGTTTACCTTAGATGGATTGGATATGACATGATTATATAATTAATTGAAATGTATGGATTAATGATGAGTCTAACCTAAGGTGGGTAGGATCAAAATAAGACTCAAATGATAGAAAAGGGTAGCATAGGAAAAAAGGTCTGAGAATCAAAATAAGATGAAACCCTTGTAGACCAAATCTTGAACTATGGGTTGGACAAGTAGTCAAAGAACCAGTGTTGGTTTTAAGTTACTATTATCATGTAGATAATAAAACATAGTTAATATTCCAAGGAAACAAGTATATAGTGAAATTTAGTGCACATAATCAAAGGTTGTTATGTTTTTGACATTGTAATTACACATCTACAAAAGAAGATTAAGATCATTACACCCAAAGTATTCAAATTAGATATTGCATAATTATGAATAACTATATTTTAAAAATTATACACAACCTAAAGACTAAAATAGAATAATATAACTTATTTAATGACTCAAATTTTTGTATAAGAAAAATATTTACACATCAAGATAAAATTAAATAACAATCCTCAGAATGTTTTCTTAATCTCAATAGCCAAAATTCCCCTCCATTCAAAATTGAGTGGATACAAGTATATATAAAATTGAAGAGGGGTTGCCTCATCCTCTAATAAAAGTCTAAATTTATAATTCAAAATTTATAAATCATGCACAATATGCATGTATCAGATATAAAATAGATAGCTAGATAAAACTACATAATTACAATATAAACATGCACATGCCAAAAAAGGAATACATGCAAATATTTATATTGAACTATCATGCCAACTTTGCATTTCCTAAATAAGAAAGAGACTATGTATATGACATGGTAATTGAATTTGATGGAGGTATTCCATGCGAAGAGATAGTATCCATTATTGATAATGAAACACTAGTAAGTTGAGGGGAAAAACACATTATTAGATGAAATGGACCTTAAGGTTTAATTATCAATGTTGGTGGTGGTTGAGTATTATACATTGTCTTGGAAGCCTCCTCAATGGCTTTTAATTTTTAAAAGAATGCATAAGTAGCCTCAAGTTATTTATTTCTAATATAAAGTTTATATATTCTACCAACTTCACTCAAATGCCTAGATTTAGAGGCTCAAAATATAACTCTAAGTGCCTCCACCTTGGTCACTTTATCCTTTTAAATTTTTATGAGTTATAGGATCTCCTCACTAGTTTTATATATAGTGCCTTCTACTTTCATTTTGAAACTATCTATAATTTATTTGAAAAGTGCATCAAAATTGGGCTTATTTATCAACTACCCTATAGATTTTATTATCCCTATGACCCTCATATCTTTCAAAATATCTATGGCCTCCTTTTCTTGGATTACTAATTAAGATACCAAAACTTTCATCTAAGTGTGTCAATGAAAGGCACCATATTTTTTTGGAATTGAATAATTTAAAGCCCAAGTTGCCTCTTGGGTAGTCATTAAATTCAAGTGACTCTATGCTCTATTTAATATTCATTGAACCAAGAAATTAATCCTCTTATTATTTCTTTTAATTGGTTCCAAAATTTTATCACTCCTCCCCATTTAGGGTATGACTCAACCCTATAAGTCATGATTATTTTCAAGATATCATAGAGCTTAATGGTTCATGCTAGACATTATCTACAATCTCTTTAGGCTATTAAATGATTTTTTACTAAAAAATGCTTTGTTTGTCTCCTCCTAACTTATATACATATCATTCATCACCTCCCTTAGTGTCTACAAAACAACAAAAGTCCTTTATATACTTGGTGGGGTCATTCAGATTATTATTTTATTTCTTGGCTAAGAGTAATATATTTTACCTTTGCTATAGAATTACTTCCTCACCTATGTTTTTGCCTATCCCATTTATCTTTCTCACTATTTGGATTAGACCACTATTCTTATCAAAATAAGTACTTATTGTAGGCAATTCAGTGATGACTAGGTCCATCATGTCCTTATTCCTTTCTTATGGCTCCTTAACCTAGGTTGGTACAATTAGATCTCTATGTTTTTATTCTTAAGTGGTCTCTATAGCAATGAAAAGAGGTGTAAAATTGGGTGGGAGCATGGAGGCACTTATTTGGATAGGGATTTGGGGAATTATAAGAGTGACCTTAATTTATTCTGAAGTAACCCTCTAGGTGTACTTTATACTACATATCTTGTCTACCCCATATTTATTGTGACATACATTATGATGGACTCAGTTGGCATATATTAGGAAAAATATAAGTCCACCTAGGTGGATGGATTTGGTCAAGCTCAGGGATCAAAAATGGATACCATGAACAAATCCTTAAAATGAACTATCTTCTTATGGTTTAAAGGTTTGGCCATTTTTAAGGAAGTGGTGAAATGAAAAAAATAATCTAAATAATAATAAAATTGTTTCCCCATCCTCAACATGAGTAGGAAGATATTATGAATTTATCTTTAAAAAATAACCTTGCAATGACTCATAGGGTGAAGTGGGGTAGAAATTAGAATAGTAGATGGAAAAATAATCATATGAGAATCTACAATTACAATGGAGTAAGGGAAGATACTACCTTATTTAAATCCTACCTTTCTTCATTAGTGAGGATATTCATGCTTTAGCTAGTAGTTGGTGTATCTATTGGGGTAGATGACATTGGACTAATTTTTTAGAAAAATGACTTAGTATAGATTCTACATCTAATTCTAGCACCATGTCTTCCACTATTAACTTGGTGGACATTGATTCATCCTTATTTTAATCCACTCCTCCTTCCTCCTCCAATATATCTATATCAATAGATTCATCTTCATCAATTTCCTAAAAGAAATTTGTTTCTTATTATGGCTATGTCTTCTCCTTAAACCCATTATTCTTCATTTACCAACGTTTTGTCTTCTTCATAACTATCCAACACATGGACAACCTCCACTTATTTTTCTCTTAATTTGTATTCCTCTTTTTCCTTCTCTGATTCTTTAAATAGAGGAAGCCCTTTCAATATGCCATTCAATATGTTTCTCCTCTAAATTCATATTTGGAGGTGAAAATGTAGGAGTCTCAGGCTTCCTTATATAAGTGACCATGGGTATATTATCTATTGTGTGAATTTTCCATAAAGTGGATGGAGTGGTGTAAAAAGGGAATTCAGTAGAGGAAGGTGTAAGTTTAGTATAAATGGTAGGAAAATCAAGAGATGTAGGTATTAAATTATATAAAGTACATTAGGAGAATATGGAGGTGTTAAATTAGAATTATGGAATGCATTGATATAAAAAAAACTTTGTAATAACATAGGGAGACCTACCTATGTGATAGTAGTTAACGGGCCAATGGTGTCAAAGAAAATTATCCTACTCACACACTATTTATATTATTTCCACTAATTGAGGTGTTGGAAGTCCCTTTAAGATATTATTTCTTATATATGGATCTACCTCCCCTTGATGGGCACCTTCCTCCTTTGAGCCAACTTTTGTTTGTGGTTGATAGGTGGGATAATCATGCTCATGTGATAATTTAGCATGTGGTTGGGGCCATTGATGGTTCACATATTTGTTTTCCTACTCTAATATCTTGCTTGTTTGTTCCCTCATGATCAAATTATCATATTGAATGGCTTGAGTTTCAATCATAGACATTCTATGTTGATTAATTATGGTAAAAAAACTAAGAATCATCTATAGCATTGATAAAAATTAGGTCATGCTCATAGATCTAATGACCATAATGGATGTGTAATTCCTTATTAATAAGGTCATTGAGGTACTAACTCATTCTATCTTTTAGATTCTAATCTCTAAACTATACTTAACTTAGCCCATAGTGATTTTTGGTCTTACCAAATGAGTTTAGGTGCCTTATTAATGTATACTACATCTAACTAATGCTCAGAGGGGACTTATGATATTACCATTAATGTTTGGTATCTAAATATTCATACATACTATTGTAAATATGGAAGTATATCTCCTAATTAAATACCATGTTAGGAACAAGATGAGGGAGATTCAAAGGGGCGGCCCTAGTTCCCTCTATCCTGATTATGGTACAACTAGGATAGTACTAGTAATACCCCATATTTTCAATACTTTTTGTTATGTTATTTGAAATCCTAATCATGGATCACCCATAAATGGATTATTATACCAATGTATATAATTCTTATGTAACTTTATTTATTTATATCTTGAACCTATAGACATGAAATAGGGAGAATTCATCATAGACCCTATCGTTCACATATTTTGTGAGTGTCTCTTAGGGATACACATAGGGCATATGTAATATCCCCATGATGGAATCCATTAAATATGACATAATTTAAAAATTTCCATTAGGTGACCTTTCATCAAATTTAATCATTTTTTCCTTGAGTCTGACACTGATAAATTCTCCAAGTGCCATGACTTTATCATAAGTCAGAATTATGTCTATCAAGGGCACCTAATCCTTGTATACATGGGTGATGCTATAAAACTCATAAAATATTTGATAAGGCTATATATATCCTAAATCTTAGGCTAAATTTGGTTATTTAATAAATAAATATCCCCTCAAATGTTTAATTTCTCACCCTTATCCAACCACTGCTTGATCTTGCCATCAACTATGTTATGGTCAAGCCAAGCATTGATTATCAAGTTTAAGTCATTTTAAGTATTAAAATGTGCATATACTTATCAAAATCATCCCCAAATATATAAGTGACCACATTCCTACAAATTATTAAGTGTAAGTAGTCTCTAGTAATAACACCATTGAAGAACAAATCATGAAGTAAGTCAATGCATGCCATTAGCTCAAAAAATTTAGCTCCATTATGTATTATAATTATTTTAAATGTAAGCAAATCATACACATATCTCCTCCTATATTTATCTATTTGGTCCTATTTTGAATATGGATTGATGCATTTAAATTCATTTGGAATATTTGAGGAATGGGTAAATGGTAACCCCCCTATCAAAAACCATGACTAGGTACGTAGTTGTTACTGTAATTGAATATTAGGAAGACATTGGTTAGTTGCTCGATATGAAGAAATAAGTATTTAATTATATAATTTACTATAACCTCAATTGGATGGATTTTCTAAATATTTTGGTAGTAAAATCAGGTTTCTTGAAGGCTTGATATCTCTAATTCATAGTTCACAGATCGTTGATTAATAGAAAAGTGATGTGATGTTCTCAAATTTTACATATATTTCTCAAAGATTGAGACTTGAATGCCTAGTTCATGTGAATTTAGTAAAACAATGGATTTAGATCTACTTCCCATATTAATTAAAAGTGTCTAGCCAACTTTTATGGGTGTCTTTTCCATTATGTGGTTCCTTCTTGTTAATTTATAGTGCTCAATCATCACTTTTGATAGGTGTCCATTTCCTATTTATTCAATTTTTACCTAGATGTTAACTCTTGTACCTATATTTTGGCCATACATCTCCAATATTATGACACTTGTTTCAATATCATTTACCTATGGAATTTAAATTTTATAATCATATTGTATATGCTCTTCAATTCATGATTGAATATGATCTTATCACTTGTCATTATCTTGAGTACTCAGGGGTCCTTTAAAATTTAGACTATATACCTTTCCTATAAGGCTCCATGTGCATGGGAGGGTTCCACATGGATAAATATAAGGAACCCAAGTAAATTTTTATATTTTAATTTTGCACCTACTTGACAAGTTTTGGGTTTCAAAGATGATGACAGATGGATATATCTTGGGACTTCAAATAAAATATAATTCTAACCGTCTAGTTTTGACTCAAAATTTTAGATTTTTAATATGATGACACATGGATGGATCTCATTATTTTGAAGACTTATAACTTTTATAATGTATTAATAATTGATAAATCTTAAGTGAGTAAGATTCTACCACTTGGCATGATATAGAAAACTCAAGAGCTTTGAAGATAATGGGCCTACCTTGATATTCTATGTCATGGGTCAATGATATCTTTCCACTTGATATGATCTAGGTATCTTATGGATATTACGAAACTCAACTATGTATTTTTTTATTTCAAACCTTGATTTATTGAGATGTTACCACATGGAATAGTCATGGGGTTATAGAAACTTAGGGACTTAAGAACTTTTCATGAAGACCAGATACATCGTAGGTTTATGATATTTCAACATGTGGGTATTTCTCATTAACTCAAGAACTTGGAATGAAATTTAATATCCTAAACATTTAGAGTGAATTATATTTCACCATGTGGAATGATATCTTAAATCCAAATGCTTGGGAGGACTTAGAATACTTTAGTTATAATTGTGGTTAATTGTGTGTGAATGGGATGGCAACACTTTTCATAATCTAGTAACCTAATAAAAATTTAGAATCCCAAGAATGAATGTTGCACATCAAATCTCTAAATAAGCTACATATCTTCATTAGTCTTGTTAGTCACTCAAATCAAAACATGATATTGAATACACATTTTGTCAATATAGAAGAGAATCAAAGGTGATAAATAATTCATGAATGATTCCCAAGCTTTTATTTTCTCCTTTTTATAATAGTTATAATAAAATTAGACTTTGAAAACCACCTTAGGTTTGTATACATCTAATTAATATTAGAATTATTAATCTTGATATGGACCATGAATAAATGTCTTAATAATAATAGGTCCCTATCTGAATTTTGAAAATGGGGTGTGTTGGGGCACAAAAATTTGTGATTCAATGAGGGAATACTCTAGAGTATTTAAAAAATGACAATTTTAGTTAATACATCATAATAGGACTTCAGTCTTAACAAAAAAATAATGAGTAGACCAATCAATTGAAAGAGACTCAAACTTCCTCATGCAACATACTAACCCTTTTCATTCATGGGATCTATGTGATTTTTTGAAATTTATTTTCCCATTGTTATGAGACTTTTGATAGAGATATGGAAATATACTATAGGTTTCATTTTTATTTTTTATTTTATAACCAAATAATAAGGGGAACATGATCATTTCTCTACTTTCATCTAGGTATCGATATCCCTAATAAAGATAATTGTGATTCCACTCTAAGTCTTTCTCTACTACCAGCCAAGCATCTATAACCCTAGTAGAGTTTACTTAAATCACCCTTCCTCCATAATAATTTTTTAAAATGTATATAAGAAGAGTTGGGAGTCACCATTGTTTGGGCATATGTATAATGAAACTTATTTTTTTATCAATATGTCCTTGCCAATATGTGTCCATTTCAATGCTAATTATCTCTCATCTAAGTTCTAGCATGTAATATTGTAGTTGATCTTTGGAAAAGAAAAGTATTTCTAAGATTTTAATGAGTATATCAAATAAAATACCAAAGTTCCAATGAACTCATTCAATCTAGGTATAAACTAGTTTCAATCATAACACATAACTCAATCCCATAAGTTTAAGTACTAATAAAATAAACTCTAATGGATTCCAATTATGATATTATTGATTGATCCCCTTGATTTTGGTAGGTATTTCATAATTCTATCATAAGAAATTGGTTGGATTTTTCTTAGTTTTATGAAAACTAACCTAGAAAGTAGCAACACCAAATATGAAAGTAAATGCATAAAATAGGAAAATAATCTAGGAAAATAGGAAAGATTAATCTAAGAAAGTAGGGAATATACTCTAGAAATTAGGAAACCTAATATATCATTAATTATATATATCTACTCATAGTTAATTGAAATCATCTCTAGTTATATTATCCATGAAATAATGTTTCAAAACCTATTCATTGACTATAAAATTGAGGTCATTACCTTGGATGTCCTTAAAATGAAATACATTATTGCGTAAGATTTTATATATTCTGTATGGCCAAATCTATAAGGGATTAAAATAATCATGTTTCCCTTTATTTTCATGTGCCTTTCCCATAATAAAACTAGGTTTGAACTATTGAAATCTTTAATTTTAGATATTTTGTCAAATTACCTTTTGACAGTGTCTTGGTGTTTGTTGAAGCTATGCAATACTTCATTTCATGTGTCTTCCATATATACTATACTGAGTAGTCTGAACTAAATTATTTCATCTTCTCCCATATACTCTTTCATGAATTAGTAATTTGGTAGTTTGAGAGTGATAGGAAAAATTGGTTGTTGCCCATACACTAGTAGGAAATTTGAGGCCTTGAGGGCTTGATATCTCTCATTCTATCTTCCCATAGTGCATAATTCATCTACATATGTCATTCTCTTGGTTTATCTTATGTTAAATTCTTAATGGAATACATTATATTCTTGTTGGTAGATTGAAATACTACATTACCTTGTGGATAATAGTGTTATGAAAACTTGATGGTAATTTTTATTATTGTAGGCCCACTCAGTAAATTCTATAAATTAAAAATCTATAGTATTATCACAAACCAATGAAATTAGAGTGGAAACCTTGGTAAGTATGTTTTATTCCAAAAATTTAATCACATCATTCAATTTGTAATTCCTTGTGGCCATAACCTTTGTCCATCTAGTAAAATAATCAATGGTCATTAGGAAAAATCTATGCCTTGATGAAGAATTTGGGTTGATCACCCCAACAATTCAAGACCTCATTGATAAAAAGGGAATCCCTAGATGATACCATGCTGTAAAGGCATGCTATCATGTACTTCATTTTTCCAAACACCTGGCATTCATGGCATGTCTTGACATGTTTTTGGGAATCTTTAAAAAATGTAGGCTAGTAGTATCCCATTTTTAATATTTTATGGGTTATCATGTTTCCTGAGGGATGTACATTTTATATCCTATAATATAAGTTATTCAAGATTTATACAACTCCATATTTTGAAACACATCCCAAATAGATTCCTTCATAATTCTTCCAATATAAAACTCCCTTCTTATCATATAATGGGCTGATTTGAGCCTCATGGCTTGCCTTTGTTCTCTATTTATCTCAAGGGGACACATGCCTATGAGTAATTATTGGATGATGTGGACATATCATTCACCACCATCCACTTATTTCTCATTGATTTGTTTAATATAAACTCATGGGTATATCTCAATCATGAGATAAATGATTCCTTGGCCTCACACCATCTTGGTTGGTCTGATTTCAAGATCAAACTCTTGTAGTTTTTCCATCCAATTTCATCTTCTTTTAACCAATTCATTTTTTTCTAAGTGTGATCTTGACAACTAGATCTAGGAAAATGGCATATGTCTTATTCTTGATAATGTAATAAATAAACTTCTTTATAGCTTTTATCAATGCATATATATGATTAACTATCATTGAATATTTTAACTTTGCATCTTTTAGATTAGTACACATTAAGGCAATTGGATGTTCATTAGTATCCACTTTTTATGTGAGAATTATTGTTATAGTATGTTTTGAAGTAAATGAATAAAGGAATAAATCCTTGGTATATTATAGGATAATAAAAATTAAAGTTAGAGCAATGGTGATTTTGATATCCTAAAACCCTTTTTGGATTCAATTGTCTATTATATTTTAGCATCTTGCTTCAACATGGCATTCAATGGCTTGACAATCTCAACAATCTAGAAATAAATTTTCTCACAAAGTTTATCTTGAAAAATAAAGGCTTCAATTATTTCTTGTTATTAGGTCTTAACTTGGAAATGGCCTAGATTTATTTTGGGTCAATGGATATCCCATCTTTGGTAATGACATGGCCTAAGAATTTCCCTTCATTAAATCCTAATATGTTGTTCTTTGGATTGAGGGATACTCCATATCTCTTGAATTTTTTGAATACCTTCTATAGATTATTTTCATGATAGGATCTATTCTTTGAAAACACTAAGAGGTCATCCATATAGATGATGATACATTTGACAACATTTCTTTAAAGGTAAATTCAGCTTATTGTAAGGTTACTCCTAAATTAATTAGGTTAAAATGCATTCTTTTATATGCAACAATTCCCAACTTGGTGATGAATTATGTATTCATTATATCCTCTACATCTACTAACACTTGACTATAGCCTGAGAATACATCTAGGAAGGACATCATATTATATCCACTAACCATTTAGATTACCTCATACAAGGAGTGAATATGATATTTATCCTTTTCTAATGTTTGGTTTAGGTCCTTGAAGTCAACACATGATTTGATTTCTCCATTATTATTCCTAATAGGCACTAGGTTAGCTACACAAGTGGAAAGCTTGATTAGAAAGAAAATCTTAGTAAATAATAACTTATATACTTATATATAAATAACAGGCTCCAAAATTGGATTTACTGGCCTCTATTATTGTTTGAACGGCTTGTGTTCTAACTTTAGTGGGATCATATGCATGATGACCTTGGGGTCAAACACCTTGAAATATTTATATTTCCAAGCTATCACATCTTTTTCTTTTTTTAGTAGAAACTTCAAGAAAAAATTATCATTTTTAGTGCAACTTAGGCCAATGTTTACATACTAAAGGTGTTGATCAATCCACATGTTTTCTTTGAAAATTTTAGATTTATTAGATTTGACTATTTATTCTTATGAGTTTGTGGATCCATGTAAAAATCTCACTTTAGTGATACCATACCCATAGAAAAGTGATTATCTTTTAGTTATAGGATGACATATTCTCCTAAGTCTTTTATATTCATAGGTTCAACATCCTTTTCATCTATTATCTAGGAGTCAAAGGCTCCACAACTATTCATAAATTGTATGATCTATTGATCATAATAGAATACCTAGAAGTTATCCACATTGTCTAAGATAAAGAGGAAATGAACCAGCTATAGACATATAATTCCTAACACCATTGTGTTGAAATTATCAGTCTTGCTATAAATTCACTCAAACATATAAAAACAGGGCCAAAATAACTAAAATGTGCTAAATGGTTCGAGCTTGTTGTATACAAGTGCTAATTCAAGATAATGTATCCCTAAATGGGGCAATGCATTTTATGTGATTATTAACTTTCTCAAATCATTTTGAGTTAACATGACAAAAATGCAATTTGATACTCTAAACCACTAAATTCTTCCAATTCAACAGCACACAACATGTACATGTATTATTTTGTGTCGATAATGTCCTAAATGGGTTATTGGTCCATATGCAATTGACACATTCTTATAATTATACTCTAATAAAATTATGACCCAGTAACATGACATTTTGACCAATTTGATTAAGTGGGAAACTAATTTCCAAAAAATTCACAAAATTAATTAATTTCACTTAAGAAAATTAATCCAAATCAAGGGCTTAAGTGGAAAATCCATGGAATTAATTGAAGATTTCTTAATTGGAAATTCATTTCTAATAGTTACATCATTTGGTGCATCATCAGTTGGGTGGCATCCATAAGCCATAAATAGAACAAATATCAGGTTTAAGGCCTACCATAATTCTTCAATGCCCCTTTATTCAAAATATTAATGGGGATATTTATGATATAAGCCTCCAAAATTGAATTGATTCATGGCCACACATGTTGATATCAAGATAGATGGTCATGGTTGATTTTAATAATTTCTAAAAATCTATAAATAAGAGGGCCAAAACCACCATTTGTAAGTTCTTTTAGTTTAAACTTTTTATGCAACATTCTCTCCACAAGCCATATTTTGTGTAGTGCTATGCTTAATTTGTAATAGAATAGCTTCACTATTGGCATACATTGATCCATATCATGATCTTAGTTTCATTGGTGCATTTAGAGATGATAGAGGAGCTATCCACTCATCATTGATAAAGATTTCAGCACCAAATCAATGGTGAAATTAGGTTTTAATCCACACTTGGAGGTGGGATTTGTTGTTTCTAAAATTAGCTTAGCTCATTTTTGGAATCAACCCCTTAAGAAACTTGTATGTTTCACCTTTTGTCTCTCTAATTCTATTTTTGAGATGGGTTTTTCTTGTTCTTGTCTTGGCCCAACTGCACTGTTCAAAATTCATAACATCTTTTAGTTACATTTTCCCCAAAACGTGAAGGTTGTTATGATCTCGATATGACCAGGGGACCAAAATCTATCTTTTTTAGCATTAGTGTTTTTCTTCCATTTTCATGCATGAGTGGCAAATTTTTCCACCAGTGCATTTTTACCTTTGAGATGCATCAGCGGCAAAATTTGTCGACCCTACATCTTGACCTATACAGGTAGCAAATTTTTCCACCCCTACATTTTCATTATCACTCAATGCAGGAGTGGAAAAATTTACCACCCTTGCATGTCTCTTCTTTTTTACAGTGTAAGGGCAGTGATTTTTGCCACCCCTCACTACCTCAATTTCCATGTGTGGCATTTATTGCCACACATGCTGGGTTGTTGGGGTTAATTTTCACCCCATTAAATCTGGTTTTAACCTCATTTTGCTTCATTCCTCCTCTCCTCCTCCTACGCTTTGCCTCTAGATGATCCAGTGAATGGGTAAAAGTGCATTTTAGTGGATTTGAGCTCATGGCATGTGTGGTTTTCTAGGTAGGTTTTGTATTTGGCATTATTTATTATTCTATTTTAGTTTGCTTTCATTTTTGTCTTTCTTTTTCCCCTTCCTTGTCAGCCTTCCAAACTTCCTTACATACATTGGTGGTGATTTTCGCTGGCCTCCCTGGCCCACTGGTTTCTCATCTTAACCTACACAAGAGGTGAATTTTGCCACCTGTGTTGCCCTTATTGCTCCATTCGCATGCATCGATGGCAAATTTTGCCACCGATACATGCTTTCCATAGTATCTTGTAGGGGTGGCAAAATTTACCGCTGATGCAGGTCATGTCTACAGGAGTGGCAAAATTCACCACCCCTACACATTCTGGCCAAACTTGTGTGGGTGGCAAAAATCACTGCCAACATAGGCTGAACATACAAGGGTGGTGAATTTTTCCACCCCTACTCTTTCGCAAATTTTCATGCACAGGCGATGAAATTCACCGCCTGTGCCTTTTCCTTCTCTCCCTTACATGCAAGGGTGGTAAAATTTGCCACCCGTGCATGCAGTTCATTCCACATGCTTGGGCAGCTAATTTTGCACGCCCTTGCATTTTTCCTTTAAATTTCTCCAACTCTAGGAGTTTTTCCTCTTTTTCATTTTTTTCTCTTCTTCCCCTTTTTCCCTCATTTTTCAACCCAACCCTTTTAAGTGCCCTTCCTTAGTCATGATCACCCAAGTGTAAATTCCCTAATTTTCCCACTGTTTCCTAATTTCATGATCATGATTTTAGTACCCTCTAAAGATTCTTGTTCATTAGCACCTACTTCATCAAGACCAGTTCCAATGACTGAGGCTTCTCAAAAAAAGTCAAAAGCCATGAAGTACCAATACCAGGGTGTCTTTTTGATCACTTCAGTCACCTCTAATGTTGACGACATTAGAGATATAGAGATTGGCCATGCAGATATGGCTGAGTTCATGACTAGAACCAAGGTGACAAACTTGAGCTCCAAAATGAGGAGGATCATTGAGAGCAACATTCATTTGGTTGCTGCTTTTCCAGTGGCAGCACATCATACAGAGTTCATCCTCCAGTGTGCCCAGTTCTACAACAAAGAGACCATATCAGTATCAGATGCTAGCAGCAATGTAATAATTTAACTAGACCCTAAATTCATTGATAAAGTCTTCATGTGCCCTCTTTCTACTGAAGTGCTGAGGATTGACTTTATAGAAGCACATAAGGAGTATGACAAGGATCCTGAGAGGGCAAAGAAGGTAATGAATAATAAGTGGCTAAAGACCCCTAGAACCAATTTATCTAGATGGTCACAAAACTTCCCAAGGAGTGATTTCATTGAAGAAATTGGTAACTTGATCACCCTTCTCAGAGAGTGCATGGCCTCCCATCTTTCTCACAGTTCCATGAGTGGATGTACCCTTTCATCAAAATCATCCTCTAAGGTAAGTAGGTCATCTTTTGAGGTGAGTAGATTAGCAACACTCTTCATGAGCAATTGACCAAGGTACAAACTACTTCAAAGTTCTATATGACTTTGTACCTGGTCTACATAGCTACCTCGATGCAAACCTTTCCAAGTTTGACAACTGAAGGGGATAGAAAGATCACCCCAGTCTACTCATATTACCCATAGATAACACTACAAGGATCAATCCACCATTTTAGAAGGGTAAATGATGTCTTCTTTGCTATATTTTTATGCCTCTTTGACCCTTAGCTTGAGCAGAAGAGAATATCTGATGAGGCCTAGATGGTCGTCAACTACTATGGCTGTATGTTCCTACAATTTCCCTCCTTCTGCTATCTTTGAGTTAGCTTTTTCTAGGGCTATCCCTATATGCTCCCTAGGTTTCCTTTTGATAAGTTAGTCCTAATGGAGCTATGTAGACAAATGGTTATTGTGCATGTTAGACAGATGGAGCTGAAAAAGCTAGGTTTTAGGTTTTCAATCAAAATTGGCAGATACTCAATTCTAACTGTAGCTAAAGCCAAGGTCATAGAGATAGAAAATCAACTGGTTACTATGAAATAGTTTAAGAAGAGGGATAACTTTGAATACCAGGGTGTTAAAGACATGATTAGAAGAAATACTCAGTTTCATGAGCCTATGATCGAAGACATCTGGGTAGATCTGTAGACAACTAAAGAAATCAAGAAAATGGACTACAATAGGTTAACCATGGAGCAGATCAAATATTTGGGGCTTGCAAAGATTCCCCCCAATCTGGTCAATGACAAGAACATTATCAATAGTAGGTACCTAGTCATGAAGATTATTGACTCCCCTCTTCTTCCAATTCAGTGGTCTTAGAAAGAACTAACTACTCTGAGGAAGAGATTTGAACCAATATTGGCTAACACCAATGATTGGTTAGTAGCCAAAGGGATCACACTGAAAGAGTTTATTACAGGATCAGAGGCTAAGTTCCAAGTAGAAATGAGGAAGAAGGCAAAAAATAGGACCAAAAACAAAGGTGATGTTCCTTCTCCATCTAGGCCTCATAAGCTTAGAATCATCTTTGTTTCCAAAAAGTCAAAGGTTATTGTAGAGCTAGAATCAACGGCTAAGGGAGTTGGAGAACAAAGCTCCCAAGAGCAAGTAGCTCAGCAAATGGAGACAGATGATAGGCCCTCAAAGTAGCAAAATACTAAGCCTCTACCTTCCTAAGAAGGGGCACAGCCACTTACAGATGTCTCTCCTTCACCACCTCTTTCTCCTATTAGTGTTCCTTATTTTGGAGCCGCCTCTCCTTCCAAATTCATGTTTGGTGATCCTCAAGGTGCTTCTAGACATAGTCTTTGTTCCTCTAGATCTATTCCTAGTCTGGCATCTCCTTCCTTCAATTTAGGAGAAAGTTCCACCCTTGATCAATCAATAGCCAATACAGTTTCACCATTTACTCCAACTACGACCACTCTTACCACTAGCAGTGCAAAAGTTACCATGATAACACTAGTTGTAGGAACCATTGCCACAATAGGTACTTCTTCTCTCCTTCCTTGGATGTTAGCTTTCACACCTAAAAGAAAAAATCTAGCTATCTCTCCAGATGACTTCAATTTTAGCAAGATAGTGTCGATGAAATCCAAGGCCCCTAAAAGACCAAAGATCCTCTCAAAATTGGTTGAGGAAAAGGGGCATAAATTTCTAGAAATAGCTAAACCATCGTAGGATGCAACCCTTGAGGGTTTTGACATGAGTAACTATTCCATCTCTCATGTTGAACTTGGAAAAGTTACTCACAAAGGTGTGAAAAGTGATTTACAGTCTGCAATGGACATCATGGTCTAGAAGTTTGACAAAGAAAAGGAGATGAAGGACTACTATAAGGCCAAGGCAAAGCAATTGACTATAGTAGTCAGGAAATTCACCCTTCCCCCTGAAGCAACAACCCCAGAGGCCTTTTCCATAGACGACCCTATCATTCAAAAGGTAGATAAAACCTATATGAAAGGGAAAGTGCTAGAGGATTACATCAAAAAGATACACACTCAAGGAATTTCCTTACTTACAGAGGTTGTTGAGAAGATGGACAAGATGAAGAAAGTGAGAATGGATTTGGAGGACCTTGTCTCACTTATTTCTCAAGACATTAATAGTATAGAGAAATATCTAAGCCAGTGGAAGGAAATGAAAGATCTAAAAAAAATCACCTTGATATCCATCAGTGTTATTTATAGCAAATATTCCTGTGTTGAGATTAAGGAATCACTGATATACAGGGTTCAGGTACTCAAGGAGCTCATCGAAGATCTCGAGTCTTCTAAAGAAGCTAGTGAGAAAAGCGATACATGCATGTTGAATAGATTGGAAGAACTACCTTGCAACCTCACCACCAAGGATAATCAATTTCTCTCAATTGAAGAGATGACCCAAGGATTCAAGGGTATGATTCATAGAGATTTTGAAAAGAAAACCTTCTCAATGACTTCTATGGACAATATTTTAGATACTTAGTTAACTCTGGATAATCTGAGATCTAGGTTAACTAGTCATGCTAAGGCAATCACAGCATTGAAAGATGCTATAATTAGAGCCAAGGTCATCTTCAAGAACACCATTGTGCTAGACTGTATAAGAATTTAGGCATCTATTACTATGTATGATGCTCATCTAAAGAAGTTTGGTGGCAAGAGCTGAAACATTTTCCCCTCTCTCTTCTTTTCTCATGCACTTTTGTCATGGAAAAGTGCATGCAATTTTGTAATGTTTAATTACATGTCAAAAATATGGAAAAATTATCTCAAAAGTCAAAGATGAGTCATCTTTGACTAAGATATTTTTGTATTTTAATATTTTCTAGTTTTTGAAAGTTTCTCCCTCTATATAGAGGGGACCTCTTTTGTAAATGGATCTCTGATAATTGAGAGAAAAAACTCTGTCAAAATTGAAACACTTCTTGAGACTTTGTGCTCAATTTGTAAATCATATTTTGTTGAATGAATGAGAAGCAGGTTTATTTCAGACTTTGTGTTGAAGCTATCTATGTTATTTAGGAAATAGTTCTTATGTCCTCTTTCTTGATAATCTCTTATTTGTTTAACTTAATAAGAAAAGTGTGTGTGTTGACACTATCTGAGGATGCTTCTAAAAGATAGAAGAGAGACTTTGAGATACTTTTATCTTTGTGATCCTTTTATCCTTTGTAGTTTTAAGCAAAGACTTTGCACTTCATTTCACTCTACGATGACACTTGTTCCTAATCGGTGAAGGAGGCTATGGAAGACTTTGTGCTTACGTAAGTTTTCTTGTGAATTTTGTGACTTCCTTCATAGATTTTCTACTCTATGCTAGATACCATTCCTAAAAGAAGAGGAATGTTGTTGGCCAACAACTAGGATTTCTCTCTCTTGTTCCTTGGACATCACCTCTAAAAAAAGAGAGGTGAATGTTGTTATACCACCCAAGTATTATTTTATGCTTAATTATATATACATATAGCATATAAATATTCATAGGGAACCTTTGCTTGATGAGAGGAGAGATTTACCTCATCCAAATTTGGTAAACCCACACTTTTTATGGTGTAAATCTCCCTATGCTATGGTTGATATATCCATTTTGTCATCAATTAGTTGATGACAAAATATTCACCCAACAGCTTTTTGGCAACTCTAGTGGGGACTACGAACATGCATTTTGAAGCCTCAAGCTTCAACTTGAAGTAGTTTCAATCCCTTTTTCATTTTAAATCTTGCAAATCCATGCTACACAAGAAGCCAAAGATCTAAGGGTATTTTTGACCCTATATTTGAGTTGGCACAGTAGAGCAATTTTGATCTGTTTCCTCCACCACCTTTCCTCCAACAATCTAGGAGTCTTCCTCCTGACCTTATCAAGCAACCAACATAAGGTAGAGCTTCTTTTCCTATGGTTAATAGTGCCCTATCTATTAACACCCCACTAAGATTTTTTATCCTGTCATTTAATCATCCTAGCATAATGGCTCAAGGCCCGTGGGGCAATTCCTTTGGTCCTCTTAATTTGACCCCACCCTTGCATGAACTACTGCGTAGTTCCAGGAAAAAAATTTCTAAGTTTTTTGGTGATGGGAAGGTTCATCCCGATGAGCATATTGCTTTTTTCTCCATAGCATGCAGTGTAATTAGTGTGGAATTCAAGGATGTAGTAGTGAGACTTTTTCTATAAACTCTATAAGGCGTTACTGTAGATTGGTTCTACCACCTTCAAGCTCAAACTATAGCTGATTGGAATATGTTAAAGTCCAAATTTGAAGCTAGATTTAAACCCACTGAAGATGTGCATGCCTTGTTAGCATAGCTAACCTAGATGAAAAAAGAATCCTAGGAACCCATGAGGGATTTCATAGCCAAATTCAACAAGTTAAGGAACCAGATTCCAACTGTCGCTCAGCCCACGCTAGAGAATCTTAAGTGATTTTTTATTAACTCATAACTTCTTGAAGTAGGTTTCTTGTTGAGGTAAGCTGGCCTTATGGATCTTGCATTGGCTCAAAATTTGGCTATTGAGATTGAGGATGATCTTATCCTGGTAGGTAAGATTAAAAAAGACCCTAGTAAAAATAGATTCTCTTCATCTACTGAAAGCTCTTCTACAGGCACTATAGATCTTATGGTACAAAAATTAACAAATGAACTGATAGCTTTGAAGAGACAAATAGCCCAAGGTACATCTGCACCTACCTACTGAGATATACCTAGGAGAATATTCTAGAATCAGCCATATCAGGGCAATATTACTCAAAACCAAGGGCAACCAAGTCACCTGCCTCCACCTCCAGGGAAACTAGCCATTGAAGCAACTCCTACCAATTTAGTGGTTAGTTACCTAGAGGCTAAACATGACTTTTTTCTCCAACCTCAGCTGGACCAACAAGATGATGCTAATCTCTTCAATGAGTAGGAAGAAGAATTAGCTGGCGACTCTAATATTGGTTTCCTGGATTACCAGGATGAAGCTGGAAGTAAAGGAGAAGGGTTGGATGGATTCTATGTTGTTTTCACTAGATCTCAAAACTAGTCAGCTCCATAGGCTAACAAAGGGAAAGAAGAAAAATAACCTCGACAGATGGTTTCCATTGCTAAATGAGAAACTCCATTGTCTCCTCAATTAAAAGATCAGGTAATTCACAAAAAAGTAAGTACATCTAACCACCCTATACCTTCCACCTCTGTTGTTCAAACTAGTGCCACACCTACTAAAGACCCAGATGATGGACCCTCTTCTTCTGTTTCAAATTCCTTTCAATTATTTGATATAATTGATCACGCTAGGAAGACCAAGATCCAAATGATATAAATTGAGTATTTGAGAGCCAATCCTGAACAATTTGATAGGTTGGCAGAATATGTGAAAAATAAAGCCATCCCCATAGGACAAGATTCTTCAAAGGCCATTCATGATCTCCCCAAAGATAAATCCACCTAGAATAATCTTGTCATGACTCCTTCTCTTGCTCTTGGGAAAATAGAACCTTTTTATGTTTCCCTACTTATAAATGGTTACAAATTGAGTAATTGCATTATAGACTTTGGAGCCTTGGATAATGTCATGCCCGCCAAGGTGGCAGATTCCCTTGGTCTAACTTTGACCAAAACTTTTGGGAGGTGTTTTTCTATGGAAAATAAGCAAGTTCCACTCCTTGGTCAGATAAAAGACACCCAATTTGCTTTTGTAGCTTTTCCAGAAAAGAGAATAAAAATGATGGTTTTAGTGGCTGATGTTCTATCCTCTTACGACACCTACTTGGGCAAAAATTTTGCAAAGATGTTGGAGGGGAGTTAAGCATGGACTTGTCAGAGGCGAGGATCCCAATCCAAGGCATTATGAAGAAATTGCTTCCTCAAAAAGAGGCAAGATATGTAGTCACCCGATCATCAGCACTAGAAGCTCAAATTTTATTTAAGTCTTCAAGCATGGGCAACTGCTTCTTATCTACAGATGAGATCCATGAGGCATCTGATGAAAATCCTACAGGTGGAAAATTGGAAATATGTTTAGCAGACACAGCGAGAAAATTGACAAAGCAAAATGAACACATGGAAGATTCTCTTCTCCCAACTGAAGAAATTTTCATAGAAAAAGTGGTGTCTAATGAGGTATGGACCTTAGAATTTGATGGAAACTACTCCTCTACCAATTCGGGAGTCAGGGTTGTGTTGGTATCTCCTCAAAGAGATATTGTTCCTTTGTCCTACAAGTTGTAGTTCAACAATACCAACAACACAGTTGAGTACAAATCCCTGTTACTTGGATTATAGGCTGCCAGAGAAAAGGGAATTAAGCTACTCCATGCTAAAGGAAGCACTGAGTTAGTGGTTTTTCAGGTAAGAAACCTCTATCAAACCAAAAATGAAAGATTGTGCCACTATCACAATCTTGTTTGGGACCAAATTGAAATTTTAATGCTTTTAGCATCTCTATCATTCCAAGGGAATTCAATGACTGAGTGAATGCATTGGCTATCTCTACTGCTCTCTTGATTCCCCACCCAGATTTTATAGGAGACAAGTACACTATTGAACTAGTCTTTTAACCAAGTGTACCTGATAATGCCAGCCATTGGCAAGTATTTAACAATGACGATCAAATCATTGCCTTTTTGGAGCAAAAGGATAGCTTTGAATAATTACATTTTGAAGGTAGTGAACTTTGAGAATGCAAAGCAACTTCTGAATCAAACATGAACATGAGTGAGGATTTCTTACAGCTTAAGGGGAATAAGATTTCCAAAGGCCTAGTTTCCCTAGAGAAATTGTTTGATAATCATGATAGGTTTATTAAACAATAGTGAATAGATTCAAACTCCTCTCAGGATTTTGATCAGATAAACCTAGGAACCAAGGGAGATCCTAAGATGGTAAACATTGGAAAATGTTGCACTCTTGAGGAGAGATTTAAGCTTGCTAATCTACTCCACCAATATATAGACGTCTTGGCTTATTCTTATGATAACCTGAAATCACTCGGGTCGAATGACATTTGCCATGACATTTCTCTTAAGGCAAACTCTGTACTCTACAAGCAAAAGTCTAGGAAATATAATCTAAAAATCTTAGGTACTATTTTAGCTAAGATACAAAAAATGCTTAATGCTTGGATAATTTTTCTTATCCATCATTCCACATGGATTGCCAACATAGTGCATGTTAGAAAGAAGAATGGTGAAATTCAAATTTGTGTGGATTTTAGGAACTTGAATTAGTTATCTTTAAAAGATAACTACCCCCTCCCTATCATGGATCAAGTTTTATAAATGGTAACAGGTTTATAAATGTTATCAATGCTAGACAATTTCTTAGGGTATAATCAGGTCAAAGTCAAAAAAGTGGATCAGCATAAGACGGCCTTCACCACACATTGGGGCACATTCACCTATCAAAAAATGCCTTTCAGTTTGATAAATGCATGTGCCACATTTCAAAGAGTGATGGACCTCACTTTCAAGGATGAGATGGGTAAGTTCATTGTAGTGTACCTGGATGATTTGATAGTATTTTCAAAGCTTCGTTCTAACCATGTCTACCATTTGTAAAGGATACTAGAGCACTGTCATCAGAATGGTATTTCTCTAAATCCAAAGAAATCTATTTTCAAGGTGACTAAAGGGAAACTTCTCTGACACATTGTGTCCTGAGAAGGTATTAAAATTGACTCAAAAAGGGTCAAGTCCATCTAGGAACTTACTCTACCTACCAGCAAAACTACGATTCACTCTTTCTTTAGAAAGGTGAATTTTCTTTGAAGATTCATTCCTGAGTTCGTCAAGAAGACTCATCACATCGTCAACATGATGAAAGACAATGCTACCTTTAGATGGACTACTAAGGTCAAATCAGCATTCAAAGACATCAAAGAAGCAATTACTCGTGCACCAGTCCTGGTTTGTCCAGACTACACCAAAAGCTTCAAAATATATAGTTATGCCTTTAAACATACCCTCTCGGCCATTTTAGTTCAACAAAACCAAGAAGGTATGGAATCTCCTATTTCCTTAATGAGTTTTCCACTTAAGGTTCATGAGCTAAAATATTCTAACATGGAGAAGCATGCATACACGGTGGTCAAAGCAGTCAAGCATTTCAAGTTTTATATCCTGAACTTGTACACTGAAGTTCTTATATTGGATACAACAGTGAAGTCCATTTTAACTCAATAGGAGTTTGGTATGAATAAGGGTAATTGGATGACCAAGATTTAGGAGTTTGATCTAGACATCAAACCTACCAAACTTGTGTAGGGAAAGGGTCTTTGTCAGTTGATCACCAACAACATTCCAGATGAAGTAGAAAGTGAAAAAATAGAGATTAAAGGCATGCCTACAGTCCTCTTTGTTGCCACTACTGATGAGTGGTATTTTGATATCACCCATTTTCTAACATATGGTGAGTGTCCCACTCATCTCTCCTATAAGGAGAAACATAATGTTAAATTAAAAGTTGTTAGTTATGTTCTATGGGATAATGGTATGTACAAAAAGAACCTCGATGGGGCATTTCTTCATTGTGTTGATAAGGTGCAACAAGGAAAATTCTTAGAGTCTTTCCATAATTGGCTTATGGAGGGCATTTTTTTTCACCGGTGATAGTACACAAGATTTTGTGAGCAAGATACTATTGGCCCACACTATTCTAGGATGCCTACAAATGGGTGCATAGGTGTGAATTGTGTCAACCATTCATTGGGAAGCCTAAATTGGCTGCATTGCCTCTCAAGCTAGTAGTAATCGAGGAGCCTTTTTAGCAGTGGGGTATTGACTTCATTGGTATAGTCAACCCATCTTCAAGTGCCAGACATGATTATGTCCTCATGGTAATGGATTAATTTACCAAGTGGGTGGAGACCATCCCAACCAAACACGCTACGTCTGAAGTGGTGTGCAATTTTCTCAAGGAAAATATCATCTCCCAGTTTGGGATCCTACTCAAATTTGTAATAGATAATGTAGCCTATTTTTCCTCGCATGAAATTACTCAATTTTTTTTTTATTATGGGATTATCCTATCCCACACTTTAGATTATTTCCCTCAGGGAAATGGCTAAGCAAAATTAAGCAATAAGAACCTAGTCACTATTATCAGGAAGTTGGTAGATGACAACTAGAGAACATGACACAAAGCATTATATGATGCTTTATGGGTGGATATGATAACACCCAAAAGGGATATAGGTATGTCACCTTTCCAACTTTTGTATGGCTTGAATGTAGAGATCCCCATCACCCTAGAACTACTAGCACTCAAGTTAGCCAAAGCAATCGAAGACTCAACCTTCAAAAGTTTGGTCGACAAAAGAATCATGTGTCTAACCAAATTGAATGAATAGCAAACCATGGTGGTGGATTGGATTATAGTGCATCAGAACTAGGTGAAGAAACTATTTGATAAAAAGACTAAAGTTCATGAATTTTGAGTCAGAGATCAAGTCTTGTTATGGCACAAGAGGCGAGAACCAAAGGGAATGCATGACAAATTTGACTCCTTATGGAGAGGTCTGTTCACCATTCAATAGCTTTGTGGTGAGGCTAGCTTCTTGCTAGAGTACCAAGATGGAATGCCATTTACACTACCCCATAGTGGACAACATCTAAAGCTGTTCAACCCTTGAAGCTTAGATGGGTCCATTTGTATATATGTATAGCTTTTATGTTTTGTCTATTTTCTTTCATTTTTAGCCTGACTCCATAGCCCAATGGCTTGGATGAAGGCACTTAGAGACTGGTTTCTACTCCCATTGATCAATTTTATTAATGAAAGTTCCCCAATAAGAGCTAGCAATTGTTTTCAAAATTAGCTTATCTCATTTTTGGAATCAACCCCCTGCAAAACTTGTCCATTTCACCTTTTGTCTCTCTAAGTCTATTTTCAAGACGAGTTTTTCTCATTCTCGTCTTGGCCCAACTCCACCGTTCAAAATTTGTAACATCTTTTCATTATGTTTTCCCCAAAATGTGAAGGTTGTTATGGTCTAGATACGACCAAGGGACCAAAATCTACCTTTTTTAGTGTTAGTGTTTTTCTTCCATTTTTGTGCACAGGTGGTGAATTTTGTTGCCAGTGCATTTTTACCTTTGAGATGCAGGAGTGGCAAAATTTTCTGACCCTGCATCTTGACCTGCACGAGCAAAAAATTTTGCTGCCCCTACATTTTCCCTATCACTCACATGCAGGAGTGGAAAAATTTTCTTCCCCTGCATGTCTCTTCTATTTTTCAGTGCAAGGGTGGTGATTTTTGCCACCCCTACACTGCCTCAATTTCCATGCACAACATTTATTGCCGCATGCACTAGGTTTTTGGGGTCAATTTTCACCCCATTAAATCTAGTTTTAACCTCATTTTGCTTCATTCCTCCTCTCTTCCTCCTACCCTTTGCCTTTGGATGATCCAGTTAATGGGTAAAAGTGCATTTTGGTGAATTTGAGCTTGTGGCACATGTGGTTTTCCAGGTAGGTTTTGTATTTGGCATTATGTATTCTTCTATTTTAGTTTTCTTTCATTTTTATCTTTCTTTTTCCCCTTCCTTGTTGGCCTTCCAGACTTCCTTACATACATCGATAGCAATTTTCACTAGCCTCCCTGGCCTACTGGTTTCTCATCTTAACCTGCATAGGCGGCAAATTTCACCACCCGTGTTACCCTTGTTACTCCATTTACATGCATCAGCGGTGAATTTTTCCACTGATACATGCTTTCCATAGTATCTTATAGGGGCAGTGAAATTCACCACTGATGCAGGCCATGTCTGCAAGAGTGATGAAATTTGTCACCCCTGCACATTCCAATCGAACCTGCACAGGTGGTGAAAATCACTACCGACATAGGCCAAACATATAAGGGTGGAAAATTTCACCACCCCTACTCTTTGGAAAATTTTCATGCACGAGCAGTGAAATTCACCACCTATGCCTTTTCCTTCTCTCTCTTACATGCTTGGGTAGCAAAATTTGCAGCCCGTGCGTGTAGTTCATTCCACATGCTTAGGCGGCTAATTTTGTTACCCTTGCATTTTCCTCCAAATTTCTCCAACT
Source organism: Torreya grandis (assembly GCA_037957365.1). Lineage (NCBI taxonomy): Eukaryota > Viridiplantae > Streptophyta > Pinopsida > Cupressales > Taxaceae > Torreya > Torreya grandis. The sequence goes on along the minus strand of JARHVA010000536.1, from coordinate 2,494,982 downwards.
CTGAGAGTTTTTGCTCTTTTTCATTTTTTTCTCTTCTTCCCCTTTTTCCCTCATTTTTTGACCCAACCCTTTTAAGTGCCCTTCCTTGGTCATGATAACCCAACGTGCAAATTCACTATTTTTCCCACTGTTCCCTAATTACACGATCATGATTGTAGTACCCTTTAAAGATTTTTATTCATCAACACCTGCTCCATCAAGACTAGTTCCAATGACTGAGGCTTCTCTAAAAAAGTCAAAAGCCATGAAGTACTGGTACCAGGGTGTCTTTTTGATCACTTTGATCACCTCTAATGTTGACAACATTAGAGATACAGAGATTAGCCATGTAGATATGGCCGAGTGCATGACCAAAACTAAGGTGATAAACCTGAGCTCTAAAATGAAGAGGATCATCGAGAGCAACATTCATCTGGTTTCCACTTTCCCAGTGGTAGCACATCATACAGAGTTCATCCTCTAGTGTGCCCAATTTTACAACAAAGAGACTAGATTAGTATCATACGCTAGCGGTAATGTAATAATTTAGATAGACCCCAAATTCATTGACAAAGTCTTCATGTGCCCTCTTGTTACTGAAGTGTTGAGGATTGACTTCATAGAAGCACAGAAGGAGTATGACAAGGATCCTGAGAGGGCAAAGAAGGTAATGAATAATAGGTGGCTGAAGACCCCCAAAACCAATTTATTTAGATGGTCATGGAACTTTCCAAGGAATGATTTCATTGAAAAAGTTGGTGACTTGATCACCCTTCTCAACAGAGTGCGTGGCCTCCTGTCTTCCTCACAGTTCCATGAGTGGATGTACCCTTTTATAAAAATCATCCTCTAAGGTAAACAAGTCATCTTCTCGGGTGAGCAAATTAGTAATGCTCTTCACGAGCAATTGACCAAGGTACAAACTACTTCAAAGTTCTGTATGACTTCGTACCTGGTCTAAATAGCTACCTCGATGCAAACCTTTCCAGGTTTGACAACTGAAGGGGATAGAAAGATCACCCTAGTCTACTCATATTACCCCCAGCTAATGTTGCAAGGATCAATCCACCATTTTATAAGGGTAAATGATGCCTTCTTTGCCATATTTTTATGCCTCTTTAACCCTTAGCTCAAGTAGAAGAGAATATCTGATGAGGCCTAAATGGTCATCAATGACTATGGCTGTATGTTCTTACAATTTCCCTCCTTCTACTATCTTTAGGTTGGCTTTTTCCAAGGCTATCCCTATATGCTCCCCAAGTTTCCTTCTAATAATTTAGTCCTAATGGATTTGTGTAGACAAATGGCTGTTGTGCACACTAGATAGATGGAGTTGAAAAAGCTAGGTTTCAAGTTTCCAATCAAAATTGGTAGATACTCGATTCTAACTACAGCTAAAGCCAAGGTCATGGAGATAGAGATGCAACTAGTTACTATAAAATAGTTTAAGAGGAGGGATAACTTTGACTATCGGGGTGTCAAAGACATAATCAAAAGAAAGACTCAATTTCATGAGCCTATGATCCAAGACATCTGGGTAGACCTATGACTAGCTAAAGAAATCAAGAAAATTGACTACAACAAGCTAACCCTAGAGTAGATAAAATATTTGGGGCTTATAGAGATTCCCCCCAATCTGGTCGATGACAAGAACATTATCAATAGTAGGTACCTGGCTAAGAAGATTTTTGACTCCCTTCTTCCTCCAATTCAGTGGTCTTAGAAAGAACTAACTTCTCTGAGGAAGAGATTCAAACCAATATTGGCTAACACCAATGATTGGTTAGTAGCCAAAGGGATCACACTGAAAGAGTTTATTATAGGATCAGAGGCTAAGTTCCAAGCAAAAATGAGGAAGAAGACAAAAAATAGGACCAAGAACAAAGGTGATGTTCCTTCTCCATCTAGGCCTCAAAAGCCTAGAATCATCTTCATTTTTAAGAAGTCAAAGGTTGTTGTAGAGCCAAAATCAATGGCTAAGGGAGTTGGAGAATAAAGCTCCCAAGAGCAAGTAGCTCATTAAATGGAGATAGATGATAGGCCCTCAGAGTAGTAAAGGACTGAGCCTCTACCTTCCTAGGAAGGGGCATAGCCACTTACAGACATCTCTCCTTCACCACCTCTTTCTCCTATCAGTGTTCCTTCTTCTGGAGCTGCCTCTCCTTAAAAATTCATGTTTAGCGATCCTCAAGGTGCTTCTAGAGATAGTCTTCATTCCTCTAGATCTATTCCTAGTCTGTCATCTCCTTCCTTCAATTTAGGAGAAAGTTTTGCCCTTGATCAATCAACGACTGATACGGTCTCACTAGTTACTCCAACTACAACCACTGTTACCACTAGCAGTGCAGAAGTTACCACAATAACACCAGCTACAGGAACCATTGCCATAATAGATTCTTCTTCTCTCCCTCCTTGGATGTTATCTTTCACACCTAAAATAAAGAAGCTAGCCATCTCTCCAGATGACTTTGATTTTAGTAAGATAGTGTCGATGAAAGCCAAGGCCCCTAAGAGACCAATGATCCTCTCAAAATTGGTTGAAGAAAAGGGGCATAAATTTTTGGAAATAGCTAAACCACCATAGGATGCAACCCTTGAGGGTTTTGACATGAGTAATTATTCCATCTCTCATGTTGAACTTGGAAAAGTTACTCATGAAGGTGTGAAAAGTGATCTACAGTTTGCAATAGACATCATGGTCTAGAAGTTAGATAGAGAAAAGGAGATGAAGGACTACTATAAGGCCAAGGTAGAGCAATTGACTATAGTAGTTAGGAAATTCACCCTTCCCCCTAAAGTGGCAACCCCAGAGGCCTTTTCCATAGATGACCCTATCATTTAAAAGGTAGAAAAAACCTATATGAATGGGAAAGTGCTAGATGATTACATTGAAAAGATACACACTCAGGGAATTTCATTACTTACAGAGGTTACCAACAAGACAAACAAGATGAAGAAAGTGAGGATGGATTTGGAGGACCTTGTCTCACTTATTTCTCAGGACATTGATAATACAGAGAAATATATTAGTAAGTGGAAGGAAATGAAAGATCTGAAGAAAAGCACCTTGATATCCATCGGTGTTATTTATAGCAAAGATTCCTATGTTGAGATTAAGGAATCACTAATATACAAGGTTCAGGTACTCAAGGAGCTCATCAAAGATCTCGAGTCTTCTAAAGAAGCTAGTGAGAAAAGTGATACAGGCCTATTGAATAGACTGGAAGAACTACCTTGCGACCTCACCACCAAGGATAATCAATTTTTCTTAGCCAAAGAGATGACCCAAGGATTTAAGGGTATGATTCAGAGAGATTTTGAAAAGAAAGCCTTCTCAATGACTTCTGTGGACAATATTTTAGATACTTAGTTAACTCTGGATAATCTGAGACCTAGGTTAACTAGTCATGCTAAGGCAATCACAGCATTGAAGGATGATATAATTAGAGCCAGGGTCATCTTCAAGAACACCATTGTGCCAAACAGTATAGGAATTCATGCATCTATTTCTATGTATGATGTTCATCTAAAAACGTCTGGCGACAATAGCTGAAACATTTTCCCCTCTCTCTTCTTCTTTTCTCATGCACTTTTGTCACGAAAAAGTGCATGCAATTTTGTAATTTGTAATTACATGTAAAAAGTCCAAAAAAAATATCTCAAAAGTCAAAGATGAGTCATCTTTGACTATGATATTTTTGTATTTTAATATTTTCTAGTTTTTGAAAGTTTCTCCCTATATATAAAGGGGACCTCTTTTGTAAATGGATCTCTGATAAATGAGAGAAAAAACTCTGTCAAAATTGAAACACTTCTTGAGACTTTGTGCTCAATTTGTAAATCATATTTTGTTGAATGAATGAGAAGTAGGTTTATTTCAGACCTTGTGTTGAAGTTATCTGTGTTATTTAGGAAATAGTTCTTATGTCCTCTTTCCTGATAATATCTTATTTGATTTAATAAGAAAAGTGTGTGTGTTGACACTATCTGAGGATGTTTCTAAATTATAGAAGAGAGACTTTGAGCTACTTTTATCTTTGTGATCCTTTTATCCTTTGTAATTTTAAGTGAAGAATTTGCACTTCATTTCACTCTACGATGACACTTGTTCCTAATCGATGAAGGAGGCTACAAAAGACTTTGTGCTTACGTAAGTTTCCTTGTGAACTTTGTGACTTACTTCATGGATTTTCTGCTCTATGTTAGATACCATTCCTGAAAGAAGAGGAATGTTGTTGGCCAATAACCAAGATTTTTCTCTCTTGTTCCTTGGACATCACCTCTAAAAAAAGAGAGGTGGATGCTGTTATACCACCCCAAGTATCATTTTCTACTTAATTATATATACATATAGCATATAAATATTCATAGGGAACCTTCCCTTGATGAGAGGAGAGATTTACCTCTTCTAGATCTAGTAAACCCACACTTTTTGTGGCATAAATCTCCTTGTGCTGTGGTTGATATACCCATTTTTTCATCAGTTAGTTGATGACAAAATATTCACCCAATAGGATTATCTTAGGAAGGTTTTTTAGTATATGCATTCTTTTAATATCTATTAATCTCCTTTTGCAAACCCCATTGAAAGAGTTGGCTTAGTTAGTTATGTTCTTTATGAATTTTTTGAGTTTTCTTAATTAATGCTTGATCTAACTTATTTTAGATTCCATCTCACACTCAGTGGGACCATGCATCCCATACAAGCAAGGAGACTAATTTAGCATTCTTATATTTTTTAATATATGCTCAAAAATCTTTAATAATCAATTTTTATTTCATTTTTCATGTGCTTTTGTGCTTTCTAATGACACAGTTTACATAGTAATTGACATTGGTTTACTCTAACTAGCATTAGTCTTATCCTAACTGGCATTGATCCCTCTGCAAAATTAGAACATGATATAAAAAACTTGGTTTTTGAGCTTTCTTGAAAGTTACAAGTTGTTGTTCTTAGTTTTATAAACTTGCATGCTCTCTACCTAATCATTTATTATAGGATCTAGAGGGTTTTTGGAGTTTTTATACTTATTTGGGATACCAAATGTTTTTTGAAAAAATGTGTTTTGATTACGGGTTTATAGGTAACTGACATCGATTTTTTCACAACCATCATTAGTTTTATTGTAATCAACATAGGTCATGGTGAATAAATGTTAGTCTCTATGTAACAAAAATAGAGAAACCTAAGAGCAAGATTTAAAATTTTCTTTTCTCATCAATATTTATGCTTTAAGGCATACATAAACCCTCTAAAAATTATAGGTCACATGTTATAAAAGTGTCAAATTTGACAATGGTTAAATCTTGAATCATTCATTTGGTGTTAAAAAGGAATCTAGATGGTTTATGTTTGATTATTTTGTGAAAGTTTTTATAAAATTTAAAACTAAGTCTAAGGGTCCAAAAAATTCACAAACACTTCCATTTAGTGCATTAAATTAAAAAATTATTCATTTTATGCTAGATCTTTTATACTTATTTGTTTTTCACAAAATGAACAATGCATGTATGCTCTCCCCATCCCTTTTAGGGAACTTAGGTGACCAAAAGTGTTTTTTCCTTGCATATTGTTCCTTGTCTAGGGCATAAAAAGAATGTTGTTAAGGCTTTCTCCAAATCCATATTGTTTGGGTGATCTAAACACAACCTTATAATTATTTTCACTTTATCTTTAATTTGTATGCAATTTTGCTTGTGGGTAGGAGTTCATATCCTCCTCACAAGTTATCTAGGGGTATGTTGACCTAGGGTTCATCTACAAACATCATACCAACCCCACTCTATGGTGGGGTATATAAATCAAGGCATGTATATAATGGTTTCTAGGGGTTGAGTGGCTAGACTCTCCAATCATAATGAAAACCTGAGTTAGGTTTGGATAACCAAGGGATTCCACTAATAAGTACATAGATGGATTCACTATGCAAAGTAATATACCCTTGCATAGTAAATTAGTTGGTATGAACTCAATTGAAATGAGGCATATATAGTGTTAACCACACTTGGGACCATCTATACATTCAAAAATTTAGTTTTAGAACAACCCCACTTACCATAGACATATTTTTGATGCAAGGCAAGTAACTCAAAGTTTCATGTCATTGTATAATCTATTGGGAGAAGAGGGGTATAAAAACCCTACTACTTCATGTGCTTTTATTTTTGGATTAACACTTAAAATCCTTGTAAGAGCATGTATATAGATATAATTCAATGGTATGAATAAACCTTGTCAGTTTTAGGACTCTAGACATTATAATTAGTTATATTTCATCTTTTTATCCTTTACTTTCTTGGTCTTATTGAGTCTAAAACATGTTTGAAAACAAAACACGTAAACCAAACACCTTTGTTATCCACCATTTTATTTGAATAAGGAGGCAATACACTAACAAAATCAAAATAATATTTTGCCTTATTTAAATCCTCACTTGAAACATTGTGTTTATCTTGTCTAAGTAGCATTGTTATGTTGCCTATTTGAGTCTAAACCATTTTGTAGAAATCTCCAAATCCTTCATTTTTAATTCAAATTTAGAATCTCGCCTTTCTAAATTTTTAGGCCAAGGTGTTAATCAGTTTGCCATTTGAACTTGGTTTGAGTTAACTTGGGTATAATTTCCCATTTGGGTTAAAGGTTTTTATATTGACTCATCATCCTTTTGGTCATTGTGAACTTAGGTTATCTTAAATTTAGCTCATGTTCTAAGTTTTAGAACCATTCTACTTCCTATTACAATGTGGAAGCATTGTGATGCCCATTTGGTTTTAGTTTTATACTTAGGATTTATTATATTTTTATGCATCTTGAAATTATTATTTTACATTGTTACCTTCCTCAATAGAAAAACTCTCTTCTAATTTTATAGTCAAAAATTAACAAATTTGTACCTATATTTTATAGTATTAACATATCTTTTACCTAATTTTTTTGAGTTTCTTGCACTTATCGTTTCAATAGATATCATACTCTTCCAATTTGATGATTTTAACCAACCAAAGTTGAGTAATTAATGATCATTTATTCTAATTGTGTCGTATTATGCCACCTTCTCTTTATTATAGTCTCTTTTTACCTTGTTACTTGTTTGGATAAAATCAAAACACACCTTGTTAACATTTTTAAATACATTCCAAATCTTATCAAATGTAGAGAACAATATTTTATACATGATGCAAAGGTATACTCATAGTGTGGTCTCTTACAACCCTAAATATGAGGAAGAGGACTTTTATGATGGACAAGATAATCCCATCATATTTAAAGATATTTACATGATCGTAGGATTAGAATAAGACTATTTTGCACATAAACCCCTAAAGGACAAAGATGAAGCACTCCTAAGGTTGATTGAATCAATTGTTATATTTTCATCAAACTTTCCTATGGAATAATTACATACCTTGGTTAGGGTAGAAAAACAACAACAAGAACAATCCCTCATTCATATTGAAAAATCAAATGTTGATTATTCTATCAAAGGAAAGGAAATACTTGTGGATTCAACACCTAATTATTATGTTCTTGCCACTAAGATCAATAAGATAAGGCAATGATATGCAAACCAAATTATCATAGACTTGACTAACTCTTTAGATACCACTTCAATAGATAATGATGCTTCCAAGGAACAAGGGAATGTGGTAGGACCAATGCAGCACACTTTAGTTAAAACACTCCTACAATGGATCATTTTATCTCAATTTAACAATCCAAATCTCAAGAGGTTCTATAACATGCTTTTCTAGACATAGAGTATACCTTTTTCATTCATCAAGAAACTCTTGTTACTTCATAAAATCAATGAACTAAACACTCAGTTCATATTGAGGAAATTATTCTAAATAATTTGTCAAGTTATTCTCAACCAATACATACTTTGGTGAATTGACCATGAACTCCCCAAAGTCAACAAAACATTTACAATTCAAGGTAATCAATTTCAGGGAATATTTATCAACCCAAAAATTAGCGATTCACTTACTCGACTCGAGGATCTAACCAAAACAAAGTTTTAGATCATAGGGTGTATATCCCTAAAAAATACATGCAACAAGAGCACATACCACCCCAATATATTTATATTTAACCTACCAATGCACCAAACATGCAAGAGTGGAATTTGATGAACAAAATTTTATTGTGATTGGAAATAGGAAATTGAATCAAAAAATACAAATTTGATGAGATATGTCCATATCCATTTACTTTGAGTATTCTCTAAGTCCCCTTTCTACATCATTTTTAAGCACCCAAATTTGACAAATATAAAGGAAAGGGTGACCTTCATGAACACATTTAGGCATTTTTTGTATTATTCTAAGAGGTATCTTACAATAACATTGTTTTTATTCACTTGTTTCAATGATGTTTAGTGAGAGAAGCCTTAGATTGGCTACTTAAGTTACCCAAGGGATCAATGGTAGATTTTAATGATCTATCTAAAAAAAATTCAACCACTTATCATACAATATTGAACATGAGTTAATTATTTTTTACTTGTGTATAGACAAATTGTGAGATGGATAAAGCTTTTTATCATATCTACAATAGTGAATAGTATTAGCTAGACATTTTCAACATAATTTGCTAGATAAATACTTGGCCGATATCTTTGAACAAAACCTACACCCTAAGGTCATGCATAATCTAAAACTTGCTTATACAAACACATTTGAATAAATTATAGACAAGGGTATGCATACTAAGAAGGCACTTATTACCAAAGGCTTTATCAAGATTTATTCATAGGGTCAAATGTCAAATCAAACCGAATCACCTATTCAAATAGTTACAATAGAGAAACCCAATGGGTTAAATAAGAATAAGAACATGCTAGGGAATGGAGTGATTGAATCATGACTTGTACAAATGGTGTAGGCTCTACCACCTCCAGATGTGCAATTAGCTCCACCTAATCCACCAACCACTTTGTAAAGAGTCCCTTAATAGAGGGTATTCAATAATAAATAGAGTCTTTAACAAATTGGGAGATATTATTGAGGTAGTGTTACAAAATCTCATAGTAGCGAATTTTATTGTGTGGCCTATACCAAGGCCATTTCCTAAAGATCAACCCAAACCTAATTGGTATTAGGAAGATAAATATTATAATTTCCATTATGTTATTCATCATTGTGCTTATATATGTTTTCAATTATGACATTTCATTGAATATTTGATTAAATGTGGTGAAGTTTAAATCAAATTTGCCTCATAGAACACTAATTAGGATATGGGTATCTACAAAGATCCATTTCCTTGACATAATCAGTAATAGATAAGAAACAACTAGAACCAAGGATAGAATCAATGATAAAATTAAAATTAAGGCTAAAATCATAATCATTATGATCATAATCAAGATCATAATACCCATGATAATAACTTGGGTTATAACAACTACCTTATGACTACAACAATACTATGGGGCATATTTATACAAACCACATTACCATTGTCATTGTTAAAACCCATGATCCATCTCATACTTCTCAAAGTACTAGACCAATTATTATAGGGTCAACACCCTCTACCTCAAGTAACATTATTTTGAGTACACAATTATGTTGTGCCTTAATTTACATGGGTTACTATTTTTGGACCACCTTCCTCTAATTATAATTGCTCCTCATCAACTCAAAATTGTACAAATGCAACTAAATGCCCATGAGTCACCGTCTAAGGCCCTTTGCCTTCATATTCTAATTATAATGACTCCTTGTCACCTCTAGATTGAGAAATCATAACTAGATTCTTGTGAGTTACCCTTTAGGACTCTTTACCCTCTTTTACCACTAGACCCAATGTGAACATTGTGCCTTCAAATTCAAAGTTGAACACTTTGCTAACCAAGGCTAAATAATCTTGTCCTACTGTTTAAAAGACTTATAGTTTTTTAAACCAACTGAGTAAATATCCTATGAAAATTTATATTTTAGATATTTTGAATACATTTGAAGCCCATAGAACTATTTTGAATGACCTTCCTAAATAATCCATTGTTCCTTAAGACATTAACCCTAAGTAATTCCAAACACTTGTATAGAATTTGTATTCATTCTGACATGTTACTTTTGATCAAAGAGATATTTCCACTCTTGGTGCTAGCCATAATAACCCCTTGTATAATGAGGTCATCATTGAATACCATAAAATTGAGTAGATTCTTATAGATAATGGTTCAAGGCTGAACATAGTGTCCCTCAAGCTGATACAAATATTGGGTTATACTACGAAGGAAATCTAGCCAGATATTATTACAATCAAGGATTATGACAACACTGAAAGGGAGTCTTTCGATACTATTTGTTTACCAATCATTTTTGGGTTTGTGTATCATCATACCTTATTACATATTTTGGATATTGAGTTGACTTATAACATACTTCATGGTCATCCTTAGATCCATGAAGTATAGGCCATTCCATCTAGTTTACATCAGTACCTTAAGTTTCCTCATGATGGTAATGAGGTTACCATTCCTGTTGATTTACAACTTTACTAATATTAAAAACATCTAGAGGCTGAATTTTGTAATTATAACTATTTTACTAGTTATGAATTCATTGTAAATAAGAACAAGGAAATATTTTTGGATGCACTAATATCTAATTATATCATACCTACTAACCTTCTACTTTGGCTAATCCATTTCCTGCAACTCTTGCAAAATAGGTTATTATAGAAGATGCAAGCATTTACACATATCATCTTAAAGATGCCTTCCATATTGCTAAGTTTCCCAAGTCTCCTAAATCATTTGAAAAACCTAAACCTTCAAAAACCCCTTGCAAGCCCAACATGATTTGGTAAAAAAATACAGATGCATTGATAATAGTAATGGTATTTTTACCTACTACTTTACCAAATTAAGATCAAGAAGATTTCACTAAATGAGACTGGTTATATTTTGATGACATTATTGATTGTTTTTAGAATCTAAAATATCATATATTACCAATTATATCATAGATAATTTTAATTATATAGGAAAAGACCTTACCCCATAAGATCAAGGAATCTTAAAACCTTTATGATCTGTTAAATCTAACATGAATCAAGGTCTCAAATTTATACCGCTTGGGGGTGACCTCATGAATTTTGATAGTGATTATTATTAATTGACTAATTACAAGACTCTTGGTAGTGACATATCATCCAATTATAGTATTTATAATGAGCTTGATGACATAGAATTATCTGATTTAAACTCCTTTATGACCATAATACCCCATTGTTTCCTTTGTCTTTAACATCCTAAACTCATTGATTGGGACCAACAAAATTTGGTCATACACCTTATTGAATTCTAGAATTAAGAATCCATTGTAGCATACATGGATCTTAGAGATGGATTGCCAATTGGTGATCATAAACAAGGATTTGATTTTTATTTGGATCCTTCTACCTATTTTGGAGATTAGGCAAACTTTCTTGGTCATGAAAAAGATAAAACATCAAGATCCTTGGGTGAAAACCTCTTTAAGGTGCTCATTGGTTAGGGATATGGTAAAGAAAAATGTAGGCCCTTGATTAAAAACCTATTTTAGGTACTCTTTGATGTCAAATTTTTCTCATCCCTAACGGATGCAAAAGGTTCATAAATTCCTAGCTCCATAGCCAGTACTAGCATCACATCAAAATAATAAGAAATCTTTGAGTGTTTTGATCTTGGCTTTCCTAAGATATTTTATATTTGGCCATTACATAAACTAGTGGATTGAGATTCATCACATTATCTAGAGATTTGGGAGTAACCATAATAAATTATAGTAGAAAAAGAAGATCATGATTACACATTGCCTACTATTCTAGAAGATGTTTCTACACTCCTTGTAGAAAACACTACTGAAGTGAACTTGGGAATATATGATGATCCCAAAATTGTTTATCTTGGATTTTCCCTCATTGAGGAGGATATAGATCACATTATATATATTTTAAAGGATTTTATTGATATTTTTACATGGGCATACTATAATATTTTAGGCTTAGACCCTATCTTAGTTATGCATCAACTTATTGTTCATCCAAATGCCAATCCAATCAAATGTAAATTGAGGAAGATGCATCCATGCATCACTCTTTTGGTAAAAGTAAAAGTAGATAAATTATTAATATCAAGATTCATTAGACCACTAGATTATTATAAATGGATATCAAACATAGTTCTAGTTAGAAAAAAGCCACATGATATACTTATTTGTACCAACTTTAGAGACATCAAAAAATCATTCCCCAAAGAGGATTTTCCTCTTCCCAACATTGATATTATTATCAATTCTAATACTAGGTAGGAGATGTTATCCCTCATGGATGGATTTCGTAGATATAATCAGATCAAGATAGCTCAAGAAGACCAACACAAAAATATGTTAACCATATAATAGGGAACATTCTATTATCAAGTCATGCCATTTGGCTTGAAGAATGCCATATCCACTTATTAGAATGTTATAACTATCATATTCCATGAAATGATGCATGATATTTTTGAAGATTATGTTGAAGACATCTTAGCTAAATCAAGAACACATGTTGGACATCTTGATGTTCTACAAAGAATCTTTGAGAGTCCTCATAAATATAAGGTCTGTCTAAATCCTAAGAAGTGTGTCTTTGGCATCACTTCAAGAAAATTGTTAGGGTTTATTATATTGAAAAGAGGGATTGAATTCGACCCTACTAAGGTCAAGGCCATTATTTAAATGCCTCTACCTTCATATATTAAATACATCTAAAGCCTACAAGGGAAGATCCAATCTATTCATAGGTTTATTTCATAACTGGTAGATAAGTGCCACCCATTTACACATCTCTTGAATAAAGGGGTCACATTTCAATGGGATTAGGAGTGTCAATTATAATTTATGAATCTCATCATATATTTGGCCAACCTACTAGTTTTGAGACTACCAACACCTAGACAACCATTGCTTCTTTATATATCAGTGACTAAGCATGCATTGGGGGCACTTTTGGCCTAACATGATGATTAAGGCAAGGAACATGTAGTTTATTATTTAAGTTGCATATTAGTGAATTATGAGAATAATTATATTCCTATTGAGAAGGCATGTTTAGTTATAATTTTTACATCTAAAAATCTATAAAAATATATGTTGAACAATAAAACCATTATTATTGATAAAGTGGACCCTCTCAAATTTTTATTATCCAAATAAAATATCATAGGCCACATGGCCAAGTGGGTCATGCTATGAAGTGAGTTTGATGTTGAGTATTAGAATTAGAAATATATCAAGGGGTAGGTTATTATTGATCAAATTGTAGAAGCCACTCGACTACTAAGATTTAAATTTCAAGATGATTTTATTATGATAGTATAATAAGAATAGCATGAACCTGAATAATGGAAATTATATTTTGATGGTTCATTCACTTCTCATGGATCTAGATCTAGTATTTTTTTAATTACATCATAAGGGAATCTTGATTCCTAAAGAGTTTCATATCAATTTTCATTGTACCAATAATATAATTGAGTATGAAGCACTTATTTCAAGACTTTGTCTTCTAGTACAGTAGGATATCCAACACTTAATGGTATATGAGGATTCTTAATTTGCTATGAATCAAACCACATATCAGTATCAAACTAGAGATGATAAGCTTTTACCCTACAAGCACATTATGGATAATCTCAAGAATCATTTCAAATGCCTCCAGTTTGAATAAGTACCATGGGCCAATAACAAATCTATTGATGCAATGGAAATAATTAGGTCCATGATACATATTGATAACAGTGCTAAAGATTATCAATTTATCATTAAAAATATTCTATTTCTTGCTCATGTATTTTTATATTTGGAAAGGGTATACACCATTGTTGGTCCCAATCCCCCACCTAAACTTCCTTAGTTTCAAGACATTTATAATTATTTTCACCACCATATTTTTCCACCTAATCTTTCCAATAATCATCAAAAACTTTTCCTTCATCGCACAGTTCCATTATATCATCCTTGAAAACATTATTTATCATAAAGGCTATGATGGAATGCTACTTCATTATTTATCTTCAAGAGAATCCAAGCTAGTGCTTAATGAGGTTCATGAAGGAATGTTTGGGACCCACACTAACAGTGTATTTTTAACTCAAAATCTCCTTGTAATAGGTTACTATTGGCCCAAGATGGAGACAAATGCTTGTAATTATGTTAGGAAGTATGTTCCTTGGCAACAATATGGAAATTTGATACATGCACCTTCTTTGCCTCTATAGCCAATTACTACACCATGGCCATTTTCTACATGGGGCCTCGATCTCATCGAGAAAATAAACCCAACATATTTAGATGGCCATAAATGTATTCTCACTACTACCAAAGGATTTTTCTAAGTGGTTTGAGGCCATTCCTCTCATTTTCATCACCAAGAAGTATATTTTCAAATTTATACATTACCATATCTTTTACCGATATGGTATCCTAACAAGTATTATATCTGATAATGGAAGATCATTTATAAATAGATATGTTAAATATCTTTGTGAAAAATTTAAAATAAATACATACCATATAACCCACAAGGTAATGACCAAACTGAGGCATCAAATAAAACCATTTTTTCCACACTGAATAAGATTGTCAATAATGTTAGTTGTAATTAGCACTTGCAAATTTTTCTTAACCTTTGTGCTTATCACACTAGTCATCAAACCCCCACAAGAGCCACTCCATATTCCCTTATCTATGGCACAAAATCTATTATCTTGATTGAGATTGAGTTGCCTTTATTGTGAGTATCTTTGGAGAATATTGAAGATGATGAGGATTATAGGGTCTCCAAGTTATAATAATAAGAACTCCTTGATGGTAAGAATTTGGATTCCCTAGACAACTTGTAAGCCTATAAAGATAGATTTCATAGAAGCTAAAACAAGTGCATTCTCCCTCAAGAGTTTGAAATTGGTGATTTGGTCATGAAAGAGAATCAGAATAACATAGATGTTGAATACAAGAAAAAGGGTAAGTTTCAACCTAATTGGCTTAGCCCATATGTGCTCACAACAAATTATGGATCTAAGGCATACTGATTAGTTATTTAGTTATTCTAGGTGGTAAAGAACTTCCATACCCCATGAACATTATATATCTCAAGCAGTTATATGTTTGATAGCTTTTGAACCATTGTCTACAAGACCCCTTACTTGGGGGCAACTTATGTTGAAGTTATTTTATCCTACTATTATATCTTGGACCATCCTATCTTGAACCACATTAATTGTATTTTGACTTACCCTAGACCATTCTCATGAGAACCATATTCTTATATGATTTTGGAAAGTTGAAGCTTTGGACCGTTGGCACTCTGGGTCATTTAAATTATAGCTTGACTCTTTTTATACCACCCCTGATCATCCTATCTTAGACCATATATATCCTAGATTATTCTACTAAGAACCATATTCTTTTTATATCCTAAGCTATTGTAACCTGGACAGTTCTATCTCTTGCCCAATTATGGTCTTAATTATGACTTATAAGCATTTTAGACACACTCAACACCAATTCTACAAAGTAGTTTAGCTTGAATAATATTTTTTAGCTTCCTCTTATCGATAAGTGAACATGGGTACATCAACACATGGTTTTTACCTACTAAATGGTTCTTTAGATTTATCTAGTGATGCATATTGTTCTTTTCTTGTTTTGTTACTATTGAGTATGCATTATTACCTTATCAAGATCTCACTCTTGCCTACTTGTGAGCATCGACCATTGCAGCTAGCTTTAGTTATTAGTAGAACTTATACTCTTGGATGTGCATCTCCTTAACTAGTTGGTTCCCTGTGCCATTGCTTTTATTCATGACCCCCATTACAACTAGTTTAGCTATTGTTTGAACTCTTACCTATGGAAGTGCATCTCCTCAACTAAGTAGTTCCCTAGGCCTTTTTTAAATATTTAATTTCTATTGCTTATTTAAATAACCCAAAAACATTAGAAAATGATCAATAAAACAAAAAAAATCATTGTCTTGGACTTTTGTTTATTCTAAGTTCTCCATGCTCTTGTTGTTTTATAAGCATTCATTTGGGTGCTCTTGCCATTTTATGAGCTCATTTCCTTATTTCCTCTATCATGTCAATCATGTTTTCCTATCATCATTTTTCTTCTATCCCATTTCCTAGGAGAACTACATTTGGCCATGAATTTCATGTTGGATATTGCATCCATGGAACCATGTAGGTAATGTCCACTTATCTTGTACATCTAGAGTCAACTCAACCACCCCCTTCTTTTTCTTATTTTCCCCTATTTGTTTTATGTGTATTTGATTATTGTTGTATTTTAAGTTGATATTTTATCTCATTATTTTGTCTTATTGTCTAATTAATTCTTCATTATACACATGGATCTTTATTATTCATATCTTTATTTCATGTTGTTTATTAAGTTATTCTTTCTTTGCTTTTATACATTCTTGTCCTTACTTAAGTCTTGATTTTTCATATCTTTATTTTAAGTTAAGTCAAATTTATGTTTTGTTTTGTTTTGATTTGTTTTTTTTTTTCTTTTTATTTAAATGAAAATCATTTTAACTCTAGTATTGGTAATATTTTATCCTTATCCTTAGTTATAAATATTCACATTTGATGTAGTTCTTGGCAATTAAAATGCAATGTTATTATAGGTTACTCATACTTATGATGCATAAATTCATTTTGATAAAGTAAGCACCAAGTGATTTACATAAAAGTCTCAAATTGAATACATCTTTGAAGATCAGATCTCAATGAATGAATGAATAAACACCAATGGTTTAACACAAAGACTCTATGCAAGATGTTCACCTCTTGGCATATACTATGAGTCTAATCAAATAGTGGTCCATTTTATTATATTCTTAATTATTCAATCCATTTTCTCCTACTTTTGGGTGAACTAAAATGACTTGAGGTCCATCTATAATATGTAGGTAGTGTTTGGATACATGATGTATCTCAACTTTTTCATCTTGTTTCATTCTTTTAGTCATCTCTTTCATCACTTTGTGCATTTTTGTATGCCTAGTTTCTTATGGATTTTTCAATCATTAGACCATCACATCTACATTTTCACCCACACATATTTAATCTATGAAATAGGTTATATCCTTGAACTATGCTTACTAATTTACCCTATTATGGCACAATATTTTGACCAATCATCGAATCAAATCAGCCCTACTGGGGAAAAATTAATTATCAACGATCAAAATCAGCCCTACTAAGGCATAATTATTTTATCAATCAATCAAATTTTATCTACTAGGGTACATTATTATTTTCCTTTTTCTCTAATTTTTATTATAATTTCAAGATCTACAATTTTTCCCTTATTCTCGCATATTTTAAAGTATCCAATGTATTTTAAGATTGATCATTCCTTAAGCGCATAACTCTCACCCTGTTATGGGTGTGTTTAAGTGTGTTGCTTATATTTTTGGATTGTATCCTACCCACCTCCCCAAATCTTGGGGCCCATTATATTTTATTATATTTTTATCATTGATAATCAACACGTGTAATCATTAGCTCATATATATTCAATTTCATCCATGGGTTAATTTCACTATTTCTCTCTCTCTTTCAAGAGTCCATCCTTCTTTGTCATCCTCATATGTATTTTTGAGGTGGAATCATGGGTCATTTCCTTCCAATTTCTTATTGACAACTCTTTTCTTTGAAAATACATTGCTTCAACGTAATGTCTCACCATGCCTTCTCAAATAGGGGTAAAATGCAGACATCTAATTCCCAACACAATTATGTTGAAATAATCAATCTTTCTCAAAATTCACTTAAACACATAATTTGGGTTAAAATCACTAAAGTGTACTAAATGGTTTGATCTTGTCATTTACAAGTGTTGATTCAAGATAATGTATCAATGAATAGGGTAATGCATTTTATGTGATTATTAACTTTTCTTAAATCATTTTGAGTCAACATGATAAAAAAGTAATTTGATGATTTGAACCACTAAATTATTTTAATTCAGAATCACACAACACATTCATGTGTTATTTTGTATTGATAATGTCTTAAATGGCTTATTGGTCCATATGTAACTACCACCTTCTTATAATTATACTCCAATCAAATTATGACCCGATAATGTGACAATTCAACTAGTTTGATTAATTGGGCAACCAATTTCTAATTAATTACACAAAATTAATTAATCTCATTTAAGAAAATTAATCCAAATCAAGGGCTTAAGTGAAAAATCCATGGAAATTATTGAATATTTATTAATTAGAAATTCATTTATAATATCTACATCATCTAGTGACATCCATAAGCCATAAATGAAACAAATATCAAGTTTAAATCCTCCCATGACTCTTTAATGCCCCTTTCTTCCAAATATTAATGGGGATATTTATGATTTAAGACTCCAAAATTGAATTGGTTCATGGCCACACATCTTGATCTCAAGATGGATGGTCATGGTTGATTCTGATCATTTCTAAAAATCTATAAATAAGAGGGCCAAGACTACCATTTTTAAGTTCTTTTGGTTTAAACTTATTATGTAGAATTCTCTTCACAAGCCATCTATTGTGTAGTGTTATTATGCTTAATTTGCAATAGGATAGCTTCACTATTATCATACATTGATCCATATCATGAGCCTAGTTTCATTAGTGCATTAAGAGATAATGGAAGAGCTAGCTAGTCATCATTGATAAAGACTTTAGCACTAAATCAAGGGAAAATTCACATTTTGAATTGCACTTGGAGGTGGGATGATCATGGCAAGGTTTATTGGTATATTCCTTCTTTCAATAGTTCTTAATCTCCTTTTGTAAACTTTATTAAAGGGGTTGGCTTAGTTAGTTATGTTATTTAATAATTTTTTGAGTTTTCTTGACTAATGCTTGATATAAATCACTTTGGATTCCATATCTACACCAAATCCACAAAAAATTATGCATCTTGGATTCCTGAAGTGATGCCAAATTGGTAGCTAAATCCACAAGTGAATTTTCCATCTATTTTTCTTATCTTAGAATAACTCTAATGTTGAACTATTCAAAGGATTTAATCAGGTCCCATGCTTTATGTTTGTATTTATTCAAATAATAAAGTCTACATTGATACTTATTTATGATCTAATTGATGACCAACTTTGAATCACTAAATATCTATAATTACTTGATGTTATGTTTTAATGCAAACTATAAGCCTAAGATCAAAATTTCATATTCAACTTAGTTATTAATGCAAGGGAATTATTACCTGTATGTAACTACATATTACTTCCCATCTAGGTCAATCAAATATATACATACCTAAAAACCTTTATTTGATCTAGCTCCATGAAAATGAAGAGTCCATAACTATGTAGGACCTTCAAATTCTTATTCATGAGGCTCATTATTTTTGGTGAATATGTGTACACCTCCATGTGAGGATGTAAAGTCAATCTTATCATTCTTAGAGCTATACTATGTGGTTAGGTGCTTCATCTTTGGTTCTTAATCTACTAAGATTTGATTGGCTACCCCTTTCCAAGGTAGCCACATTTGTGAAAAGTTTGTTTCCATGTACCCATTGATTACTTTTTACCAATCCTAGTTCAATAACAAGCCATAGGTTTTAGGAATTTCAATGAATAAAATTTCTATGTACTATTATGCATGTGGCTCAAAGGCAAGCTGGATGTGTACATTTTTCAACTCTTTAACACATGAAACAAAGGACTTGTCCAACTATTGGACCACTCTTTTAGACTTATCTGGGATCAAACTTAGTTTTTTGCATACAACTATGGGCATCACATTGGCTGAGGCACCTGACAACTAATAAATTATTCATATTCTTACCAAATATTCTAATGATTAATTAATAGAAAAGATGCTAACTCAAGATTGTCCTTGTAAATAACCACATTATTGTGTGCATATTTTTATTTGTTAGTGGATGGTCTCTTAGTCAAGACTTTGAGAAATAAATCTCTATGTTTGGTGATCTGAGCTAGATCATGAAGACTAATATTTGCCTTGATCTTCTTCATATATTTGACTAAATTTTAACCCCTTTTGTTTTTTGTTTCTACACTTTGTAATTGATCATTCTTTTTTGGAGGGGGTAGATTATCATTCACCTTAGGGTCTATAAGAATAGTAGCATTATTTTTTGGAGGTGTTAAAGTTGTAATAGGTTGATTATTCCTTGAGTTATATTTGATCCATTAGAACTACTAGAAGGAATGGATTTCATATTTATTATCTTCAAGTTTATTCTCATCTTCCACTAGGAATTGGAAGTCATATGTTTCAAAGACCATTATTATGCTAGAATATCTTAGAGTAGTAGAAGAATATGGCTATGATTGATTTGTAAAGCTTTCCTATTTATCTATTTCATTTTGGAATTTATCAAAGGTGGTAACAAACTCTATATAGTCTAGTTTTTGATGTTGTGTTATATTGTGGAATCAACACCAATTAGGTAGTGTTACTTCCATGATGTTTATCTTAGGCACTTTTTTAGGTGGATAGTATTCTATGTTGTTGCACTATCTATTGAAATTCATGGTGTACCTATGATATGTAAAATTATTATTGATATTCTACCCCATGGTGTTTTCCATTTGAAGAACTCATTACTTAGTTTTTTCACCATTTTTTGGATAACATCCAATTATGATTTTGTAGAATCAGAAGCAATACCTTATTTAGTAGCAATATTGACTTGTATCAAAGACTAGCTCTAATTTTGTTGATTAGATGTAGACACAATATTATTTAGGAAGATAAGATGTTGGTTAGGTGTAGCATGGGTTAAAGGATTTGGGTATACATCTAGTTTTGATTTTGAGCCACGATGTTTTGATCAACATTTATAATTGGGTCGAGGACTAGAAAATTAGGACTAACATAGGTGGGGACATAGCTTGTAACTAGGGATTCAAATTCTTATCAATGTTAATGACATCCTCATACCCTAGTGGCAACATGTTAATATTAGGTTCCCTATAGAGGAAGATAGTTGTCAAAGATTCCAAAGTATTTTTATACATTTCAAGGGTTAATGTTTCATTGGGCTCATATTTAATGTCAACTCAGATATGTCTTTTGAAATCTTACATTAAAGGATATTATTGGCTCATTGGGTTCTCTCCTCATGCTTTAAAAGTGTTGGTATATTATGCTTGGACTAGTGACATGTCTAAACTATGCCAAAAGGTGTTTTGACATAAATTCCAATACGCAATAATTTTTTTTAGAATATTAAAGAACTAGTAATAAGTAGAATATTGAAAATTAAAAGGGAAGATTCTACATGCAACATATTCATGGGTTACATTTAGTATCCTTAAAGATTTATTGAAAGTTTTTATGTGTTCTTTAGCAGTCTTTGCTCTTGAGGGAGAAAAGGAAGGAAGATAATTTTTAGTGTTTCTAGGAAAATCATGTATGTCTCTAGTGACAATAATGGAAAACCCAACTAACCAAACTAGGGCCATAATACATGGAGGTTGATGAGACATTATGATTTGGGAGAAGGATTGCCTAGGTTACTCTTAATATGCTTTCATATAACCTAACTTTTTTATGGATATCCAAGGGTGCAAATAGTAAACCAATATCTGAGGTGGACCTTGTTAGTCTTCTAAGTATATCCAGTGTAAATAAAGCGATATTTTCAAAATAAATAAAATGTTGACCTCCTTTTAGCACTAGATAAATTCCTTTTGGTTTGGGTTTTATGAATGCCATAGAACCTTATGAGGTAGCCTCTAATTTTTTAGGATCAGTGATGAAAGATTCATTCTAAGCCACATGTTTTAGGGTATTATGTTTGATAAACAACTTAGTGGTGAAATAGAGGTGAGTGGAGTAGTTTTTTACCTCAAATGTATCAGATTTGATGTGAGTATAGACCTACTCGAGATGGATGGATTGATGATGATTCTAACCTAAGGTGGGTAGGATCAAAACAAAAAAGAGAGAACAATACAAAAAAATATAAGTTTTGAGAATCAAAATAAGATGAAAACCTTATATACCAAATCTTGAATTATGGGTTAGATAAGTACTCAAAGAATCAATGATGGATTCAAGTTACTATTAGCACACAAATAGTAAACCATAGTTAAGAGTGTAAGGAAACAAGGATAGAGTGAACTATAGTGAATGTTGCATTTGTGAGATTATAGTTACACATCTATAAAATGAGATTATGATCATTACATGTAAAGTATTTGAATTATCTATTGCACAATTATGAATAATTATATCAAAACTAAACTTATGCACAACCCAAACACTAAAATACCATAATAAAGGAACTTATTTAATTACTCACAAGTTTGGATAAGAACAAGTTATACATCAAGATAAAATTATATAATAATACTTATAAATTATTATTTACCTCAATAGCCAAAATTAAACTTCTTTAGAATCAAGAGGATACAAGTATATATAATCTCTAGGAGGGGTTGCCTCATCGTCCATGAAAACTATAAATTTATAATTTAAATTTTAGAAATCATGCACAATATGCATGTCTAAGATATAAAATAGATAGCTAGCCAAAACTACATAATCAAAATATAAACATACACATGCCCAAAATAGAATATGTATACACATAATATTTTTAAACTTTATCAATTACTGATGCTTTCTATCTTGAATAAACTCATCAAGTCTCAATCTCTCTGAGTGCATGCCTTAAGGGGTACACCAAGAAAGGGTTGGGTTGACCATTGGTCCTTCATAGGATTGTTTTCCCTTATTAACACTCATTATCTACACAACCATCTCCTAAAAACATTCCCCTAAGCTTTGCCTCCTATTTTACACACTCTTTTATTCATTTTATGCCTTCATTAGCCCTTCCCTATCCTAAAATCATTTTTAATTGTTTACATTACACTTTCATCCCCATCAACCTTGTACTATAATTGATAAAACTTATTTAGGGTTTAGGTCAGCCCCTAGATGACCTAGACTAAGATCTAATTTATTTTTGTCAATAATGATACAAGGTTAATTGGGTCAATCTTGTTGGCCTAAACTTTTAGATAGGATTAAGGTTAGATTTGCCTATATAAAGACATCTATTTCATATTTTTTAAGAGAAGAGGAGAAGAAGAAGATATATATTGTGCATTTACTTATCCACCATTCTACTTGAGGAACATAGCTTAGGGTTTTATACTTTCTTTGGAGATATGAACCTTGTCTTGTGGAAAAGTCTTTTGGATGTATTGATAGGTTGTGTAGCCTAGATATGATTTATCCTTATCATAATTACATATCAAAACACACTCTTTCAAAGTACCCTAGCCAAGGGGGAGATTAAGGCTCAATGGGTTCATCTTCAAAGGTAAGTATTCCTAACTTTGTTCCTCCTTTGTAAGAGTAGATAAATATGCATTTTTAATTCTCTCCTATGCATTTACATTATATATACATTGAAATAAGTGTATATATTCTATGCATGTTTACTTTTAATGTTTATTACCCCCACTTTGTGCCATAAGCTTTGGTGAGCACTAGATTATATTTTGCTTTAGTTGTTATTAGTTTAGTGAATATGAAAACATAGGACCTAGTTAGGGTTATTACATAGTTTTGTTTGACTGGAGTCTTTGGAACCCTCCATAGTGAATTTATTATGGTAAGAAATACCTTAGCTAGGTCTAGTGATCCACCTTGGTTATGACCCTGAATATCTAATGTATCCACAATCAGAAGTATAAGTAGGATTTATCTTCTCCAAACTAGGATTGATTTATAGATTTATTGAATTTCCCATTGAATACATTCTGGTGAACCTCACAAGAATCTAACCTTTGAAGTTTTTATTTCACACCATCATTTTAATATTTTTTTCCATATTTATAGTATTGTATCAAACTAGTTGGTATAGTTATAACTTTATGTGTGTAGGTTTAACACACAGTCACTTCAAAATGACTCTATTCTTTTTGTGTAGGTCTTCATTAGCTATAGGTTACTCAATCAAACAAGTCAACACAATAATCTTCTTTAGTTCTAGATTAGCATACACTATTGAAAAAGTTGACTTTATATTTTAATTCTTTTTCCATCATATAAATCAACAAACACTATTGAATAGGTTGACCCTTTCCTTTGTTCTTATTCAACATATAAGGTTTTGTATAACTTTGTCAAACCAATCAACCTAGTTTTCAAATTTTGAAAGAAACAATTAAGGCATTTCAAAATAAAATTTTCAATATTAACCATATTTATATTAACATATTATGTACACACACACACACACACACACACACACACACACACACACACACACACACACACACACACATAATTGTGTATATTTACATATTAATAAAATTATTGTATATGACTATATTTTTCAATGTTAAATATGTAATTATACAAAATTGTGTGTATAAATATATATTTTTTTAATTCTCAGTATGTAATTATACATAATAGTATATAATTATAATTGTGTTGTAAATTTGGTAATCTACACTAATAAGATTCCCTCTAGGGGTGGTGATTGAGATGTTGGAGGATTGAAGCCTTTCATAACTCTAATAATAACTACTAATATACCAGCCTAAAATGTGAATTACAAGGTATATAAGAACCTAACATGTCATGCTTTCATTCTTACTTTGTTAGGTCTAACTCTAGTATTTCTAGTTTTTTATGTCTCATTGATGACATGACTACATGGTTTTTTGGTATCTCTTACATGGATACTTGAAAATAGAACCAACATTATGTAATATCAATGTTAAAGGATCCAATAATATGTGATATCCCCTTTATTCATGGGCTTGATCCATCTGTGTGTGTGTGTACTATTATTTTATGTATTTTAATTTTAATTTTTAGGTAATGGTAAATATGTTGGTTTTAAAAGTATCTCTAAACCTGGGTAAATAATAGAAAGATATAAATAATAAACAAAAATAAAAATAGATAATAAATTAACCTTCAAAAATAATGCTAAGTATTAAACATCAGTAAAAAGTAAAAAAAAAAATCTAACAATAGTAGCCCAATGGGCCAAAACATCTTATTGATCAACCATCCCCTCCAAATAGATGGCATATTCCATCTCCTCCCTTAGAACTTAGACATGATATTTAGGATATCATCCTTTTTCACCATTTTATTGACTTCATTCAATTTATTCTGACCTATGGTTATCTTAATTGGTCTATCAAAAGTGTCTTTATGGTTATGTTTCCTCTAGCCTCAACTTGAGTCACCTTGGGTTTAGGATTAGTGTTGATGATTTTATTGGTCTATTTGATCATACCCAAATGAACTTATATAACCTATAGTATGTGATCAAATTGGGAAACCTCTTCCTTCAGATGGCTAAACTCCATGTTTATGCTAGACAAATCTTGAGATTGGTTCTTGTTTCCCATGTTATGCTCCTCTACCATTATATAGAGTTTTCCAATATCCTTATTAGTAATTTTAAACTCACTAACTAATTCCTCAATGATATTACTTTGCCATATCACTCTTTTCTCAATCTTGTTCATTTTTTTATGGATTTTCCCTTAGTAGAAGATCTACTTGTCAACTTGATCCATGAGAGAAACTTATATTCCTTCTCACTATCATGTTTCATAACTTCTTCATTCATGGTATTAGTAGAGGATTCATTTTTACCTTTACTAGGATCACTATCAGGGATATTGAGTGAATCATCCTTATTCAAATTGGCCTAAATCTTACCTTTGTGCTTGATGTTTGTCGTAAACTAGGTTAATGTTTCTTCCTCTAATTAGACCCTCACTTTAGATATTTTATTTACACTACCTGATGGATCTTCGCCATCCTCCATCCTAACTTCCTTACCAATATATTCAACATTAGGGTTAAGCATCAAAAGATTCAGCTAAACAAAAAAGAATACAATTGCATGATAAATAAAATAGTCATTATTTTTTGATTGGTAGTAGGGAATAATGTTTTCCAAGGACATTAGAAGGAAAAATGGGAGGCTAATATTCATATTATTCCTAAAATGGTTCATAAGCATAAAGTGATTGGAATGAATTACCATATACTTATGTTTGAGATTTAGGTAATTCATAAGTTGAAGGCAAACTTTTGGCCATGAGGGAGGTAGAGAAATGTGCAGGGATCCATCCACAGACTCATGATTCTCTTATTCACCATGAAAAATGATCCATATACTCTTTATTCTTGTGTTTGTATTTGTAAACCATTTCACCCTCCGTTGACATTAATGTGATAAATTTTATCTACTCTTTAGAAACATCCAAGAAAATTTCCCTCATCTTAACCACATTCTCATTTCACACCTTAGTGAACCAACATTAAGCCTAGATCAAAACCCTTAATCTTTTGGATATAAGGAGTCAAGCCACCAATTCTTAGTATATTACATATTGTCTTGTTATCCTTTAATTATACATGGGATAGAGATTCAATATGTAGTCTATCTCCCCCATACTTCCAACCTTAGTGGCTTTCTTCATACAGATCTCATTAAGCCTCTCAGCACAACACCCCAACAAACCCAAGACACTAACTGAATATATATACTATTATAGTAGTGACTATTATTATGAATTTATATATTATTTTTTATTAATATTAAAATTTGAAAATAGATACAATAAACAAGTCTACAATGGATAATATCCATGTTATTTCCAAATAAGGATGAAGTTCAAGAAAGAATCCACCACTATGTAATATCATATTCTATTTTTAAGAAACCATGTAGTTTTGGTGGATGAGGGTTGGCACTTATTTTCAATCTTAATGATGCCACTTAATACCCTTTATATGTTTTTTATCCAAATTTAAATTTAATTCCATATAGATATTATTGTTTGATGGCTTTATAATGAATTCACCTCTCCAAAGGGCACATATAAAATCAATACTTTAATGATTAACTCTTATTTTCACTAAGCCTAGAATATATCACATGTATGGTTGAAATTATTTATTAGTACTCTAAACTTCACATCACTATTCTCCTAGCCCTTTGTTCTTACAAGTAAAATGATTCAAGTTTCAAATGGGGTCAAAATTTGAAACCATACAACCACTTCAAAGGTTATGTTTCAAATTAATTTTGACTTAATTGTAGTCGCAACATTAAAATTATGTTCACATAATCATAGATACTCCACTAAATATTCATGTTAAAACTAAGTTTTTTTAATGAAATTGCATATGATTTAACATGTATAAAATTAAAAAAACCACCTACCATAAAGGTTATTTGAGTTTATTATGCTCAAACTATAAATTTATTTGAGTCCAATGTGCTCAAAATATAAAAACTAATTATTGGGTTTTGTATTAAATACAACTCTACCTACACCTCTCCTAATTAAATTTAGGATTTTGTATTAAGTTATAGCATCACTCCTAGTTAATAACATTAAATTCCATGTGTGATTCCACTTACCCACCACTTTTCATGTCATTTGGTTATTTTGATTTCTTAATTAAATATGAACCCTGCTTTTCATAGCTACAAGATTGAAAATTTGATCCTATTTAGAAATCGAATCATTTTACCTTATTTGAAGGGTTAGAATAAGCTATGGACATTCATCAAGGCATAATCAAAATTGGGATCATCTGATGATATAGTTATGTAGGCCCTAGTATACATGTATGTCAATTTTTAAACATAGATAAGCCATGTAAGTTATTAGATAAATTCAATTCTTCAAATAAAATGCATTATGGGAAAAATTAGGTTTCCCTTTATTAAAAATGTGTGGCTAGACCTAGGCATATGTAATAATATTCAGTCATGGAATAAAGGTAGTAGTATAATGTTAATATGAATATAAACCACATCACATAACCCATAAATACAAAACATAATCGTAGTTAAAATTAACCCGGTCTTTTTTTATCTAACCCCCTCCTATTCATTCCATCAAGGAGATATGTAAATCCAAATTTAGACCTATTTGGAACTTGAATCATTTTACTTGTAAAATGTAAATCCAAGCCAAAATACCAATATAATATTTTTACTAAAATGGGAGATTTGTAATAAGTTATGGAAATTCATTAGGGCATAATCAAAATTAGGATCATTTGATGATGTAATTGTGTAGGCCCTCATATACATGTATGCCAATTGTGAAAACATAAAAAAGGCATGCAAATTATTTGACCAAATGCCTCAAATAAAATTCATGCTCACTTTTATACACATACACACACACCTTAAAGTTTATTGGAAAAATTATAGGTTTCCATTTAATTTTAAAAGTGCATATAGACTTGGTTGTAGATAATAATATTAAATCATAAATCAAATTTATTATGATAATATTAATGCAGAAATAAATTTCAGCACATAACCAATAAATACAAAACATAACCATATTTAATGTTATCCTAGTTTGTTTTCTCCAACACTTTATTCATGCCATCAAGGAGACATGCAAATATATATTTTGATCATATTTGGATCTTGAATCATTTTACTTGTAAAATGTGAATCTAAACAAAAACACCAAAATAGGATCTATACTAAAATGGGAGGTTTGGAAGAATCTATGGAATTCATTAGGGCATAATAAAAAATGAGATCAACATTGTAAATTAGCCTTTCCAAACCATTACATAGTGAATATAACTTATAAACATGTTGAAATAAATTTCCTTAGGTTTTACATACAATTTAATGTCATATTTTAGACACATAAAATTAATCATTAATTCATTGTCTTGGCATGTAGACATCTCTATTTCAATCCTATTCATCCCTATTCAAATTATAGGATCCTATTAGACATTTTCCATTATAGTCTCTATCCTTATAAAATAATTCCATGTTATTTGAAATAAGGTCAAACTATGTCCTTATCCACTAGTGTGGTCTTATCCCTCACACTCCAATGGTTATTTTTTCAAATCAATATGTTTTACAGTGGCTCTCTAGTGTGTTTGGTAAATTTAGTTAGATAAATTATTTAAAATATTCCCCTACATAATCATGTAAAATATTATCCAAACACATCTATCAATCACTTGGAAATTTTATTACACATTGATCAAAAGAGCATTATTTATTTCAATTTCAATTCTACAGCATCTAGCTATCATAGGCCAAGTCTGAATATATTTTATTATAGGCTAAGGGCATCCATTTTCAAGTATTTAAATCAATATTCTAGTTTAAATCATATATTTTCATAATCAGTGATCACACAATCACCTTAAGAGGGATAAATACATCATCCTATGGCCCATTTAGTCTATCTAGGTAGCACTCATATTACACAGGGTTTTCTTAGGATAACTTAGCTATTTACTTTACCCATTTCCCCCTTTTACATTTGATATCTATCTTATTTTTTTTAGGATATAAAGTTTTTTATTATTTAATACTTCCAAATGGAAACACAAAGCACAAAATTTATCAGTCAAACCTTACACATAATCACACAAACCTATATTGATAAATTAGTCACAAAGTCCATTAGGACATGGCCATAGTCAAAAAACAAGGACACATTTTTCTCATTTCCTCCTTCTATAGACTTTTCCAATCACATATTAAATTCCTAAATTTGGTTATGACACAATACATAGGTCCTATCAAGTAGTTTTTAGTCATAGTCAACCTACACAATTAAAAAACTATTTATTTTAAGGAGGTTTGCATTTTTTTAGGCCCATTTACTATTTTTAGTAAACTTAAAATTCAGTAGCATATTTTATTTCATTATCATAACTATATTCCAAATTTAAAATTTCAATAGTTTAATATATGTTAATTTGATTCACTTCAACTAAAAATAGATAAAACATTTTGGTGAACCCACTATTTTTAGAACATTACTTGTTTTATTTATTTTTATCCTAGGATTTCATAAATATTTATATAAATTATTGAGACTAAAAAAATATTTTTCAACCTTGGATAAAACCTAACACAAAAAGATTCAAATTCTTTGACCTTAGATTTAATCTGACATTGAAGACGTTTATCTTGTCACCTTTGATAATTCTGACATAGAAGCTCTTTTTTGACCTCAGGTTGTAACTTATTAATATCTAAAGACAAAAATTTTTAAATTGTATTTTTATTTATTTTTCATTTAATTTTTATTATTTTATAAATTGTGTTCCTATAGTTTTAAATCTGCTTAGTGATTATCATGAAGAGTTATGTGGTGTTTTGTTCTGTAGACATCATGGTGTGAGGGGTTTACCCCAATAATCATAACCATTGTACAACACTAAACACACACTTTATTTTCTATGTACCTCATGTTATATCATAAATTCCTAGGATACCATACTCACAAGAAGCTTCTTTTATCCATTTTATGTGTTGTGCACTTGAGATGAGTGTATCACCTAGAGAAGTTACTACCATTGTAACCTTAGAAATGGGTTTATTGGGTTAAAACATGGTTTTACCTTTGTATTTAGTGATCTAAAACATTAGGATGACACTAATAAAGGAATGAAAAAGTATATTTGATATTCCACACAATCATTCAAACCCTTGCATAAGTCACCCCTATACCTTGATTTGTTATTGTATTATATTAATAGTCATTAGTATTGTTTGATTCATATTGTATTATATTCATAATAGGATCAAGAATTGAATATTTATTTCATATGTTACATAGGATTATGAAATTAATTATTTCATCTTGTATTCCCTTTCATCATGCTATTCATTATGTTATTGAATGGATAAATCATAAATCAAATCAAGAAAATAAAATGTATAATATAGATTCTTGAGAACTTTTTAATTCCTATTGTTTAAATATTACATCCTCTAACAATTATCCAAACCAATTATCATCATAAAAATATAATATTGCCACAATTTAGGGGAAATATTTCATGAATATTTCATCCAATATTGTACAAAGAGATCTTGGGTATAACAAAGAGTCTATTTCTTATGGACATATTCAAGACAAACCATCTCTCAAGATCATACCTATTGTTAATATCTATTGTCATAATATATAATATGAATTATTTCTTATCATAACTATATGCCAAATAACATGTAAAAAAAAAATTGTGCCTCCTCCTCCTTGCCCTCAACCTAATAATATTAATTAGTCTATTCCTATTATTTTTCCAAGGATCATATTATATCCCCATGTTCATGATGTTTAAACTAGAAGAAAGTGACCACCTTTAGATCCCTAACCCAATCCTACTACTCATAATATTACTCCTCCACCTCCTAAAAGTAAATTTTCTCAACCCAAGGGGTATGATATCATTAACCAATCATATAACACTGTGGATAATATAATGATTCTAGAGCAATGAATAAAGCATGATCTTACAAGGATCTCTTATATGCCATGTTACAAGATACTACTCTCCCCATATATATAAAAAAGCTTCATTTGATATATCATAAACACATTAAATGATATTGAAAACACTGTTAATGTTGATAAATAAGATTTACTTCCCAAGCATGTCATTCAACAAAATATTTCATTATTTATTTTAATTCAAATACATCAAAAACTAGTCAAGTGTACATTAATTGACAATGGTTCCAAGATAAATATTTGTAGCTATGATTTCATAATAAAATGGGTTTTAATAAGGATAATTTTCAAAAATCAAATAAACTTACACAGAGTTTTGAAAACACTCCAAATCTAATATTTGGAATTATCACATTGGATTTACATTTAGACCTAAAAATGGAACCTACTATTTTTCAAGTCAAACTTAATCAGATTCAATATAATCTCCTCTTGGTTTAGACTTATATTCATGAAATGGAAGATATACCTTATAAATTTCATACGTGCATTAAATTATTACATGATACACATGAGTATACAATTGTATTTGATGATGCAGATTTTCTTAACTAGAAAATGGCCCAATCCCAAAATAATAAAGTATCCATCATACCAACTTAAAAACCAATTCTAAAGGCACAAATTCACACTTATGAAGTGGTTGAATAATTAAATTTAAATTATACTTTAAAAAGTGATCAAAATATTAAAAAATAAAGGAGACTATCAAATAAGCTATGCCAAAAGTGTAAAATATTACTCCAATTGAGGAACCTATCAAATAGAGATGCAACTAGTATTAATTTACATAGTTCCAATAGAACCCATTTAGGAAATAATATTACTATTCAATTCATAAAACTCTTATATAATTGAATATTACAATAGTACTGATGATGATGATATATAAAAACTTGTATATGACCAATTATGCATGCTAAATTTCAATCCCATTGATGAAGATGAATTTGTATCTCATTATTTATTAACATTTCTTGGAATGGGTTAATATAGAGATATCCTTCACATATAAGATAAAGGCAAAGCACACTTTTTAAATCAATGGGACATACAAGATATTTCAAACAACTACAATATTATATCTCAATTTATTGATTCCAATACAAAGATCACACTTACCAAAGAAAAGATACAAAAAATAACAAATTAAGACTTGCACACA